>JAEIFS010000671.1:0-598748 GCA_018904165.1 Zaprionus camerounensis
AGTATGTGCATGAAACCAAGTGCTTATATTAGCTAACAAGGGAGGCGGGCGAGCGCAAAGCGCGAGCGCCATCTGTCGGCCATAATTTAAAAGCATATGAACGTAGGTCGAAGGGTATCCCACTGTCGAATGCAGCGCGACTGTGGCTTTTTTTCTATTTTTTTAATAAAAATGAAATTAAAGAAAGAGAGGCTGAGGATATAACTTTCTTATTTCCTCCGACTGTTCCTATACTAGTTATATATAACATAATTGCATAAAATTAAATAATAAAATATATATAATATTTTATATTCATTGACAGTCATAATAGCTCAAATTGTTGGAATGTATAACTTTTAATTAAAATCTCTATTTCTAAATTATTGTTCCTAAGAAAACTATAGAATACAAGTGTCTAATTGTATTGAAATGGAAAAAGTATATGTCGATTACTGTATAACTTTAAGTTAAGTTAAGATAAGTTAAACAAAACTGGTCTTTAAACAAAACTCTCATTTCGTGCGATTGTTCCTTTGGCAGCTATATGTTATAGTTATCCGATTTTAATGAAATATTACATGCAAATTACTTTAAAAAAAGTTTGCTGTAGTAAATTTGCTTGCAATATCTTGATAAATAACAAAAATCAACCGATAGTTTGTATGGCAGCTATATTGATGTATCGTGCCGATTCGGCTCGTTTTAACTTATAGACAGCGTGCAGTAATATGAAGCATGTGTGCCGGGTTTCATAAAGATAGCTCTAAAACGGAGAGACCAGTATGCGTTGCAACAAACGGACATACAGACAGACGGACAGACAGACAGACAGACAGACAGACAGACAGACAGACAGACAGACAGACAGACAGACAGACGGACAAACAGACATGGCTTGTTCGACTCCTCTGATGTTGCTGATTCATATTATGCAATATATACTAAAAGATGTCTCATTGCAAACTTTAAAATCAATATAAAAATTAAATAAATTGTATCCATCAGATATATTTATTTTCTATTTATAAATTTAATTGATTATAGCCCTGAGTCACCCTACTCACTGGCAAGTTTCCTCACGCTCTTGTTGGTGGAGGCTAGATAAAAACTATCCGATTACGCGGCCTGCATTTCACACGCTTTGTCTATCCAGCTCTTCATTCATCTACCTCCCTTTTAGTCTCCCACCTCTCTCCCTCCCTCTCTCTGCCCTTCGCTCTTTGCAGTACTCATTCTTGTTTTAGCTTCTGCTATTTGTTGTCTACAATTATTTGGTAATTGGCTGGTCAACTGGTCAGTTATTCGATGGCCTTTCCTTCGATTTGTTGTCAGATTACGCAGTAATTGGAAATTCAGTGGAAAGTTGTAAAGTTCCAACAGATAAACAGATAATGAAGGCACTGAGAAAAGTTGCAGAAAAAGGCAGCAACGATTTTAAAGAAAGAAATAATTTGTTTTTATTTCTGTTTCCGAATCACTTTCATATTGACCAGGAGGCCATGAATTCTTTGCTTTCAAATCAAGAGAGCCTAGTGAGCTCAAAACGTGATTTCAAAGTCACAATTTCTGTAAATTTGTTCCAAAATAGAACACAAACATATAACAAATTTGAAATTTAATTTTAAACATATATACAAAAATGAGCAACAACCAGGCTCTGAGTATAGTCCTCAAGCAAATTGTGCAATGCCTGAGGAATAGGAATGAACCTATAACAATCGATAACCTATTGCAATTCTCCGGTCCGCCCAATGAAGGTAGTGCGAAAGTTAAGCGTAAGGTTAAGACCCTGTTGGATCTGGCAGTGAGTCTGGGGTTCGTGATGAGGTGCAACAATCACTACTTCGCCTCAACACTTCCTGAAGATGTGCTGCCTTTCCTTGGTCCTGAACCTGATTCAAATGACGAATCGGCCCCATCCAGCCGATCATCGTCAACCTAAACGACCTAAACGATGTCTCTGAAGTGTTTTGCAAACCAAACTCCACGCCACCCAGCTAAACCTACTTATGCTGCGTCTATCATCTTCATTTGCCGAAGAAACTCTTATCCATTGACGAATTCAAATTTCATTGAAATTTTTACCAAATTCTTAATTAAGTGTAATCTGAATTAAAAATGAAATCACATTTTGAAACCAACAATCTTCTAATTAAGGCAACTTCCTTCTACTCCTCCTCAGAGCATAATTGAGCTATAGACAAATCAGATATTTCTAATTTTCACAGTCTCTTCTAACCTGATCAACTGCATGTACATCCATCCTTAGACATATTTATACCCTTCGACCATTGAAAATGGTCAAAAAAGGGTATACTAACTTTGTGCAAATGTATGTAACAGGCAGAAGGAGGCGTGACAGACCCCATAAAGTATATATATTCTTGCTCAGGATCACTAGCCGAGTCGATTGAGCCATGTCTGTCTGTCTGTCCGGATGTCGGATGTATGGATGTATGGATGACCAGATGAACACACAGATCTCAGCTATTATAAGAGCTAGAGTTACCAAATTTGGCATGAACATTTCTGTGTAGCCGGCGCAGATCAAGTTTATTTCAAATGTTAGGTGCCACGCCCACCGCCGCCGCAAATTAATAATTTAATTTTTGAACTCAATTTATAAGCGCTGTATTAAAGATACAACTTTCTGACTTTAACATATACAAAGGCTATTAAAATATCTACGTATTCTTGTACGTAAATTGTAATCTGATCGGTCAGAAGTTATTTAAGAAAGTATGTGCATAAAACCAAGTGCTTGTGTCAGCTAACAAGGGAGGCGGGCGAGCGCGAAGCGCGAGCACCATCTGTCGAGAATAATATCAAAGTATGTGCATATGTATATGTCTACAAACATAGTAACATAGGTCGAAGGGTATCCCACTGTCGCGTGCCGCGCGACTGTTGCTTTTCTTACTGGTTTTTATTTATTTTCATTTGTTACAGGCAGAAGATGGTGTGGCATACTCCATCATGTACTACATACTACTATATATATTCTTGATTAGGATCAATATCCGGTTTACAGTATGTTTGAATTGTAGTATGTTGATAGTTTTTGTGTTTTGTATTTTGTGTTTTAGCATTCGTTACAGGCTAAAGAAGGTTTGGCATACTCCACAATGTATATATATGCAATATATATTCTTGAACAGTATTACTAGTTATGAGGATTAACTATGTACTTTTAAACACATAGATCTCAGTTTCTTTTCAAGCTAGAGACATACAATTTGCAGTTTTCTGTTTATCATACACCTCTCTAGTTTTATTCAAATATGGGCTGCCACTCCCACCGCCTTTGCATATCAACTTATATAATTTACAATGCCCTTCTCAAACTATGTATTGAAGATATAACTTTCTGCTTTTGTATATAGTTATGTGTTTATAATGTCTAATCCTCTAATTTGTATATTGATATAAACATAGAAGTCTTTTAAATCTACTTTATCAGCATTTCTTCTAACCCCCTTTTTTCTTGCAGTGTTGAGAATTGTGCCAAAAATTTGTGTTCATACTCCGCTGGCAAGAAATGTTGTTTCTCGTGGAGTGGCGGAGTCGTTACTCGGCCCGAGGGTCGCCGGCATCGGCAGCGGCAGCGACGTTGACTGCGCTGTCGCCTGGTGGTGGCGCAACCAAACGCATTTTGAAAGCTTTTAGCTGTTAATGTGGCATAAATTTGTCTTTTGTTGCTGCCGCTGCTACCTCTGCTGCTGCTGCTGCTGCCTCCGCTTTGTGGCAGGAAATTGAAATAAAAAGTATTCAAAGCAACAGCAAAATGGCAAAACCAAAACGCAAACTTGAAGCGCCCCAAGCGCAAGTCAAGGCAATGCCAAAAGGGAGGTTGGTAAAGTGAAGGGGGGGGGGATGTGTAAGTGCGAGGGGGTGCTGCGTGCAACAGCCGGACAGGCACTTTCAGCTGAGGTTTGTTTTATGCAGCAAATATAAATTTATCGATTTACATTAAACTGCAGAAAAAGGGAGGCCTGAAAGTCTCGTTGGGGAGGGGGCGGAGGCGCAGGCGTAGGCGTGGCATTGTAACCGAATCTCAGGACAATCTAGAGGCAGCTACGCAGTCGATGTTGGCAGCAGAAATTGAGATTGATGAGACGTCAATGCAATTTATCGACGCGTTTTCACGCATGCCAACGGATATGGAGAGTCTACTCCCTCCTGCGCGATATCTGGTGTTCAGTCAGACAACCCTGCCACTCCCTCTGGGGCAGTAACAAAATGTGTTGACACAATGTGACGCACTCAATCAAAGAGGCAACGAAAATTGACTAATTTAAGTGTGAAACGAATCCCGATTTGTTTGCCCAGAATCACGACGAAGAATTGATGAATCTAAATGAATCGGGGCAGTACCCATTAGGCTGCCCTCCTTCCCCTTCCCCAACAAGCTGATGATAATATTGCACAATTATTCATTTTGTATGCCAGCTAATTGTATTTTATTTTAAAGAATTGAACTGGAAATATCGATAAATTACAGCAGCTGTCACTGAAATCGGTTCGTTACGGAATTAGGTCGATTTATATCTACTTCGTGGACAATCTGTAAAGAAGAGAAACAACTGTCAAAACAAGAATCTTTTAAGTAGTAAATATCAGCAATACAGAATATTTATAAATAAATGTCGATATATATTGATATATCTGTAACTTGTGCACTTCACTCAACACTAAAAAACCTTTATTCAAGTGATTTATTAAACACTTTCCTTCGGACTCAAACATACACATCACAACACATGTTTGCCTTCACGTCGTGCAGTGTTGCATAAGGTTGAAAGGGCACCTTTAACGATATCACCCGATAACACCCAAAAGCGATAACGATTGTCGTCGTTGTCGGAAGAAGAAGAATGTGAAACTGTCATACAATTAACACTTGGCAACAATTTAACTTGAAGGTCGATTATGTTGTCAACAGTTGTGTGGACACTCCTTTTCTCCCCCCCCCCCCACCCTTCGCAACCCGTTTGCTCACTCTTTTGTAGCCACCCCTTGCAGCCTTGTCCGTCCACAGTTGCAACATGCAATCAGCATTAATGCGAATACTTATCATTTTATGTGTATGCAGTTTTTCGCTCATTAATTTCAAATGAAATACCCTACAAAGTCAATTTCTTGGCAGTGTGGAGTATATTGCATATTTGAAAACGAACTCTTAATCTTTATATTTATGGTTAAATTATATACCAAACTTAAGATGTTTGACAGTGATACAAAACACGATACGTACGTCAGCTGTTTAAACCAGTGTTGATAAAAAGATAATAGCTAAAAAATCACCCTTTATTTAAAGCAAATATTGCATAAGAATTTCGCGATCGTTCCTATTCTAGTTATATATAATGGTGCAGAGCTTATTAATATTTTATTTGACAGCTTATCTCCAATTCCTGAATATATACAACATGTTTATGAGTATCTTTATACCTAACTGTTAGTTTCTGTGGAAGCTATGGGTTATAGTTGTCTAACTTTAATGAAATGGAAAAAGTATTCGTTTATTTCTGTCTAACCTTAATTGATACAGATAAATTAATATATTTCGAAAAACAATACAGGTCCACCTACAAAAACCATTATTTCGGCCGATTGTTTCTATTGGTAGGTATATGTTATAGTAGATCCACTTTGAAGAAATTAAATGAGAATATTATTTATATAGAAACAGTCAGATCTAGTGAATTTAATTGCAATAACTTGAAAAAATACCAAAATACAGCCAAAAGGTTGTGTGGCACATAAACAAACGGATGGACGGACAAACAGACAGACAGACGGACAGACACAGACTAGTTCACCTGCCCTGTTGATGCTGATTTGGAATATATATACTTTACAAATTAATGAGCTGCCACTTGCCTTTACAGGGTATGTCTGGGTCATCTATTCGTTTGCTTTCGCTCAATTTAAAGGTTTTTTCTTTGTCTCTCAACAATTATTGTCGATGTTTTTCCCCAACTCGGTCGATTGACCTCATGCCGAGTTCTTTTTAGTCTTTCGTGTTTTTGGTATTTTTTTTTTATTTTTATGCTTTTGACTTTCGGGTTTTTGTTGCCGTTGATCGGCGATAATTCGCATCAATTCGTGACGATTGGATTAAAGTCACCAATATTCTCTGTTCACATTCGAATTGAAACTTTTACTCATCGCTTCTCTCGCGCCCCCTCGCCGTTTCCCTGCCTGGCGGCTGTCTGCGTTTAATTAAACAATAATCTTTGATTTAATATGAAAATTGCATATAAAATACGGCGGACAACCCGAAGCGACACCTCGTCCCCTGCCTCTGACCCTGCCCCAGCACTTGCAGCAGTGCTTGCCCCTCCTTACCACTTCGTGCCACGTCGGGTTGCACGCATTGCGGCATTCAGTTTACAAATTAATTAATTGCCGCCATATGCTAATTAAACAGCATTTTTATAGTGTAATTTCAGCAGCATTTAACGCGCCCGCACCCACACACACAGACACACACACATAGACGCACACACACACAAACAGACGCACACAATCATATAAATAAATAAATTCCAAGCGTCATTCTATGAAATTGAATTGGTCCGACTATTTCAGCAGTGCAGCAGGTAATAAACAAGTTTTAAGTGATGTCCTGTGTTCAGGTATGCTCGACTGCAGAGTACCCTATAGTTGTATGTAGCTGCAAGTTAATATAGTTCAAGAAAATACTATCAACAAGTGAGAAGTGAATGTCAAGAAGAAGGATTGCTAGACTACTCTGCGGTTAATGAGCAACGAGTTGAAATACTTAACATATTATATAATATTAACAAAGTATATCAATGAGTAAAGCTTTAAATAGGAATAATAACAAATATATAATAAATACTAATAATAATAAATAACAACAATAACTAAGTAAAATACTAATAATTATAAATGAAATGTCTGCCAAAGCTGGCCTTGATTTCTGTAGGAATAGTAATCAAAAATCAACTCTATAGATATGTATAAATACTAAATAGTATATACCAGTACTATTCATGTCTAGTATATAATATACTATTATATTCTTAATTGACAAACTCACAGTCAAAACTGACAACTCTTGCTGTACAGAACTCATTACAGGTTATCATCGAAAGATGCGCTGCAAAACCCATTGGCCTTATCATTTATGGCAGATTAATGCAATGTGAAAACTTATAAATACATTTTTCGCTGTCGGCCATGTTGTTTGTACCGTTAAGTATGTGAAACTGCCGTTATAACAGGCTCAATGGGCTTATCGCACGAATGAAACAGATGAGCAAAATACAAAGCGAACAAGAAAGAAAAAGCTTCCATATCCTTGCTGATATTGGCTTAACCTTCATTGGTTGTTTCTATATAATTTATATGTAACAGTATAGAATTTTATTGTTTTTATACCCTTCGACCATTGAAAATGGTCAAAAAAGGGTATACTAACTTAGTGCAAATGTATGTAACAGGCAGAAGGAGGCGTCGGAGACCCCATAAAGTATATATATTCTTGCTCAGGATCACTAGCCGAGTCGATTGAGCCATGTCTGTCTGTCTGTCCGGATGTATGGATGACCAGATGAACACACAGATCTCAGCTATTATAAGAGCTAGAGTTACCAAATTTGGCATGAACATTTCTGTGTAGCCGGCGCAGATCAAGTTTATTTCAAATGTTAGGTGCCACGCCCACCGCCCCCGCAAATCAATAATTTAATTTTTTAACTTAATTTGTAAGCGCTGTTTAAAAGATACAACTTTCTGACTTAAACATATACTAAGCTGATTAAAATATCTACGTATTCTCGAAATTGCAATCCGATCGGACAATAAACACAGAAGTTATTCAAGAAAGTATGTGCATGAAACCAAGTGCTTATATTAGCTAACAAGGGAGGCGGGCGAGCGCAAAGCGCGAGCGCCATCTGTCGGCCATAATTTAAAAGCATATGAACGTAGGTCGAAGGGTATCCCACTGTCGCGTGCAGCGCGACTGTGGCTTTTTTCTATTTTTTTTTAATAAAAATGAAATTAAAGAAAGAGAGGCTGAGGATATAATTTTCTTATTTCCTCCGACTGTTCCTATACTAGTTATATATAACATAATTGTACAAAATTAAATAATAAAATAAATATAATATTTTATATTCATTGACAGTCATAATAGCTCAAATTGTTGGAATGTATAACTTTTAATTAAAATCTCTATTTCTAAATTATTGTTCCTAAGAAAACTATACAAGTGTCTAATTGTATTGAAATGGAAAAAGTATATGTCGATTACTGTATAACTTTAAGTTAAGTTAAGATAAGTTAAACAAAACTGGTCTTTAAACAAAAACTCTCATTTCGTGCGATTGTTCCTTTGGCAGCTATATGTTATAGTTATCCGATTTTAATGAAATATTACATGCAAATTACTTATAAAAAAAAAGTTTGCTGTAGTAAATTTGCTTGCAATATCTTGATAAATAACAAAAATCAACCGATAGTTTGTATGGCAGCTATACGATGTATCGTGCCGATTCGGCTCGTTTTAACTTATAGACAGCGTGCAGTAATATGAAGCATGTGTGCCGAGTTTCATAAAGATAGCTCTAAAACGGAGAGACCAGTATGCGTTGCAACAGACGGACATACAGACAGACGGACAGACAGACAGACAGACAGACAGACAGACAGACAGACAGACAGACAGACAGACAGACAGACAGACAGACAGACAGACAGACAGACAGACAGACGGACAAACAGACATGGCTTGTTCGACTCCTCTGATGTTGCTGATTCATATTATGCAATATATACTAAAAGATGTCTCATTGCAAACTTTAAAATCAATATAAAAATTAAATAAATTGTATCCATCAGATATATTTATTTTCTATTTATAAATTTAATTGATTATAGCCCTGAGTCACCCTACTCACTGGCAAGTTTCCTCACGCTCTTGTTGGTGGAGGCTAGATAAAAACTATCCGATTACGCGGCCTGCATTTCACACGCTTTGTCTATCCAGCTCTTCATTCATCTACCTCCCTTTTAGTCTTCCACTCTCTCTCCCTCCCTCTCTCTGCCCTTCGCTCTTTGCAGTACTCATTCTTGTTTTAGCTTCTGCTATTTGTTGTCTACAATTATTTGGTAATTGGCTGGTCAACTGGTCAGTTATTCGATGGCCTTTCCTTCGATTTGTTGTCAGATTACGCAGTAATTGGAAATTCAGTGGAAAGTTGTAAAGTTCCAACAGATAAACAGATAATGAAGGCACTGAGAAAAGTTGCAGAAAAAGGCAGCAACGATTTTAAAGAAAGAAATAATTTGTTTTTATTTCTGTTTCCGAATCACTTTCATATTGACCAGGAGGCCATGAATTCTTTGCTTTCAAATCCAGAGAGCCTAGTGAGCTCAAAACGTGATTTCAGAGTCACAATTTCTGTAAATTTGTTCCAAAATAGAACACAAACATATAACAAATTTTAAATTTAATTTTAAACATATATACAAAAATGAGCAACAACCAGCCTCTGAGTATAGTCCTCAAGCAAATTGTGCAATGCCTGAGGAATAGGAATGAACCTATAACAATCGATAACCTATTGCAATTCTCCGGTCCGCCCAATGAAGGTAGTGCGAAAGTTAAGCGTAAGGTTAAGACCCTGTTGGATCTGGCAGTGAGTCTGGGGTTCGTGATGAGGTGCAACAATCACTACTTCGCCTCAACACTTCCTGAAGATGTGCTGCCTTTCCTTGGTCCTGAATCTGATTCAAATGACGAATCGGCCCCATCCAGCCGATCATCGTCAACCTAAACGACCTAAACGATGTCTCTGAAGTGTTTTGCAAACCAAACTCCACGCCACCCAGCTAAACCTACTTATGCTGCGTCTATCATCTTTATTTGCCGAAGAAACTCTTATCCATTGACGAATTCAAATTTCATTGAAATTTTTACCAAATTCTTAATTAAGTGTAATCTGAATTAAAAATGAAATCACATTTTGAAACCAAAAATCTTCTAATTAAGGCAATTTCCTTCTACTCCTCCTCAGAGCATAATTGAGCTATAGACAAATCAGATATTTCTAATTTTCACAGTCTCTTCTAACCTCATCAACTGCATGTACATCCATCCTTAGACATATTTATACCCTTCGACCATTGAAAATGGTCAAAAAAGGGTATACTAACTTTGTGCAAATGTATGTAACAGGCAGAAGGAGGCGTGGCAGACCCCATAAAGTATATATATTCTTGCTCAAGATCACTAGCCGAGTCGATTGAGCCATGTCCGTCTGTCTGTCCGGATGTCCGTCTGACCAGATGAACACGCAGATCTCAGCTATTATAAGAGCTAGAGTTACCAAATTTGGCATGAACATTTCTGTGTATTTCAAATGTTGGGTGCCACGCCCACCGCCCCCGCAAATTAATAATTTAATTTTTGAACTCAATTTATAAGCGCTGTATTAAAGATACAACTTTCTGACTTTAACATTTACAAAGCTCATTAAAATATCTACGTATTCTTGTACGTAAATTGTAATCTGATCGGTCAGAAATTATTTAAGAAAGTATGTGCATAAAACCAAGTGCTTGTGTCAGCTAACAAGGGAGGCGGGCGAGCGCGAAGCGCGAGCACTATCTGTCGAGAATAATATCAAAGTATGTGCATATGTATATGTCTACAAACATAGTAACATAGGTCGAAGGGTATCCCACTGTCGCGTGCCGCGCGACTGTTGCTTTTCTTACTGGTTTTGTATTCGTCAGCAGCATTATAAACTTATCTCTAGACATATAAACTTGTTTTTATGGAAATTTTCTTCATTGACTATTCCTATTAAAGTCTTATCTTAAAGTATATAATATCTATAAGTCCTATACCGATTTTAATTAAAAATAAGGTAAAGGTTAAATAGCTGCATGCGTCACCGATTTTGTTTAAATTTTTGCAGGCAGACTGCGCCTTGCATAAAAATGCAACAACAAAATACATGTAAATTTAATTAATTTCAAAATTCAATTAAAAAAAAAACTAGAAGCGACCGCCAAACAATTCTTTCACCTAAAATCATGATAAATATAGCCCTATCAGTAAAAAAAATTTAAACAAAATCGGTGACGCATGCAGCTATTTAACCTTTACCAGAAATAATATCTTTTCATAGCTTGCTGAATAACTTCGATTGCCAATGATAAGTTAAGCTATCTATTTCAACAAAAACAATAATGCTCTTCGTATTCTTCATTTAATAAATTGTTACTATGGCAGCTTTATCTTATAGTGGTTCGATTTTGATGCAATTTGACAAGCATACATACATACATATGTATGTGTACATAAGAAATGACTGAAGTAGTTAGTTTGGCTGCAATATCTTGAAATATAAGTATGTTAGTGATATCGGACGATATATACTGTAGCTGATCGCCTTAGGTGCTTATTTTACCAGTAAAATACCAAAACAATACTAATAACATACCAATAAAATACTAACAAAATACTAGTGAAATACCAAATATAATACCAATAAAATACAAATATAATACCAAAGCAATATCAATAAAATACCAATAAAATACCAGTGAAATACCAATAAAATATCAGTGAAATATCAAATATAATACCAAAAAAATACCAATAAAATATCAAATAAACACCAATAAAAATACCACTAAAATACCAATAAAATACAAATAAAATACTAATTAGCACCAATAAAAATAGCAATAAAATACTAATCATCACCAATAAAAATACCAATAAAATACCAAAGCAATACCAATTATAATTCCAACAAAATACGAGGGTCGTTTGATAAGTCCGTGACTTTTTGAATAAAATATATTTTTTTTCGTCAAAGAAGCGTTTTATTTCTCAACATAATCTCCTTTTAGCTCTATACATTTAGTCCAGCGTTTTTCCAATTTTTTTATTCCTTCCAAATAATAGGTTATCTCAAGGCCCTCAAAATAGTCGTTTGTTTCTGTGATGACCTCTTCATTTGACCCGAATCTCTTACCGCCGAGCCATTTCTTCATGTTTGGAAACAAAAATAGTCACAGGGGGCTAAATCTGGAGAATATGCTGGATGGGGTAGCAGTTCGTAGCCCAATTTATGAAATTTTGCCATGCTGACTACACACGTGTGCACCCGTGATTGTCCTGATGGAACAGCACTTTTTTCGCCAAATGCGGTCGTTTCTGCTTCAAATCAATATCGAATCTGTCCAAAAGCTCTGAATAATATTCGCCGGTGATCGTTTTACCCTTTTCAAGGTAATCGATGTGAATGATACCTTGTGCATCCCAAAAAACTGTGGCCATGACCTTGTTGGCCGACAGACCCACCTTGGCCTTCTTTGGTGCACGTTCACCCGGAGAAACCCACTGTCTTGATTGTTCTTTGGTCTCTGGTGTGGTGTGGTGGATCCATGTTTCGTCTACGGTAACGAAACGGCGCAAAAATTCGTTTGGATTGCGGTTGAACATCGCCAAACACTCCTTTGAAATGGTCACACGGTTGCGCTTATGGTCGTGTGTGAGCAATCGCGGCACCCATCGCGCGGAAAGCTTTTTCATGTCCAAATATTCATGTAAAATGTGATGTACCCGTTCAGTTGAGATGCCTACAGCCTCAGCTACCTCACGCACTTTCATTCTCCGATCATCCAATATCATTCCATGGATTTTGTCGACGATTTCTGGCATGACGACCTCTTTTGGGCGACCTGAACGTTCGGCATCACTTGTACTGGTACGACCACAACGGAACTCAGTAAACCATTTCTTAACCATTGAAATTGATGGTGCAGAGTCCCCATAATATTTATCAAGTCTTTCCTTGGTTTCGGTGATGGATTTTTTACGCAAAAAATAATGCTTAATTAGCACACGAAATTCACTTTTTCCATTTTCGTTAAAATTCACGAGATCGTCTGCTTTCAATGCCTATAAAACGCAAACTAAGAAACGCAGCTTTCTCAAAATTTTACAGTCAGCTGTTAATCGATAACTGCTGACAGGAGCGGTGTTGTATTTAGAGCAGGTGCGCGGCAAATACAAAAGTCACGGACTTATCAAACGACCCTCGTATCTATAGAATACCAATTCAATTATAATAAAATACTATTAAAAAAAACAATCAATCAATCAATCAAAAAATCAAGTAAAATACCATTTCTTTCATTTTCAATTCCCTTTCAGTATTTTTTCATTCAATTTCGAATTCCTTTCCACTAACGGTTACCTCTGGCAACTCTGCGCAAGTGCAACCCGCTGTTGTCCTTGTTGCCAGCGTCTCTCTCTCTGTCTCTCTCTTCCTTTGGCTCTCGCAATTTCGAAATGTTGCAGAACATTTCGCACATGTTGCTGGGCGCACAGGGCGCATGTCCTGCCAAATTGCGTTGCTGCAACATGTTGCGGCAGCTTGTTGTGTTTTTTGTTTGTACGCTGGCAACTCATACCGACAGGTGGTTGCCAGACTGTGCGAGTAAGAGGGGTGGGGGTTAAGGGGATAGGAGGGAGAGTGCAATATTTATGCACAGCAATTGCTCAATGTCGCCGTCGTCCAGCGAAGTCAAAAGTGACGCCAGCGAATTCGACTTGCCACTGGCGCCGTGTGACCCCTTGACCCCTCTACCCCTACCTCCCTCCCCTTCAATGTGCCTGTGCCTGTGCCAAAGCATTTGTCATGCTCCGCCTGCCAGCTATGTGAATTGTGTAGGGCAAACAGAGAGCAAGAGGGGAAAGCAGAGAGGTAGAGTGAGAGGGAAAGAGAGAGGGAGGAAGGGAGGTAGACAGTGTGTTGTTGTTGCTGTGCCTGTAATTGTTTACGTTGGTACCAAATTCAATTCGCCCCGTTGCCAAAAACAGATTTGGCTTGTGCCTGGTGGCCCAAAAGTTATCGATAACTCGCCTGCAGGTATGCAATATAATCGATGCTGCTTCTTCTCTTCTTGTTGTTGTTCGTCGGCTCGTCGTCGCTGTCACTTTCAATCTGCTTTCTCGCTGGCCAAATGCCAAGTGAGATACCTGTCCCTTCCCTCCCCCTCTATCCTTTACCCCCTTCCCTGACCCCTTCTTTGCCTGCCCCTCTCTGCTTGCATAATTTGTATCGTAGAAACGTGTGTGCAGTTTTTAAGCCGCTTAAAACGGCGCTCAAGCTGCGTAGACGCATTGCAACGCGCTCACGCCCATCCTGAGTTGACTTTCCTGCCTCTCACCACAAAGCCTACTGCACACCCCTCCCTCTTTCCCCTCTCCCGCTTGGCATTGCTGGCTGCTCGCCATGCACTTTTGACATAAATAAAAACAGCCTCGAAATACTTTTTTTTTTTACTCATTTTTGGCCTCGACTCAAGTGTGGCAAGATGTGAGGAGAAGGGGTTTGAAGTTAGTACATGTGTGTATATATGTCTGGGTGTATACTTATGTGCATATGTCTGTGTGTATTATGTGTGCTGTTGGGTCAATGAATTAGATTTATATACCTTGCATTAAGTTTAGTTTGAAAGGCATAGCAGGAGATATTTGCAACCTTTTATACTAAAGGGTGATTTTTTAAGAGCTATAGGAAAGTTTTGTCAAAAAAACACATAAAATTGAGAGAAATGCATGAAATGTTTATTTGAGTCGATAGTACGTTGCATATAATTGAATGTTTGATGATTATTTCATGCAAATGTTGAGCGTGAGTGCGCCTCAAATGCTCCATCCGCTTAGTCCAATTTGGGGCATACTCTTTCCAACATTTCTCACGAATAAATGCTTCAATGTTCTCCGTCCTCCAATGCGTTAATTGAAGCGGGCTTTTCTGTATAGACATTCAATTTAACATAGCCCCACAAAACAGAGTCTACTGGCGTAAAGTGGCACGATTTAGGCGGCCATCAACAGGTTGGTTGGAGTTGGTGCAGCTGTCTTTGTCTCTCCATATTATCTTGTTGACATTTGGTATATGTGATATCTTTAGGCTACATAATAATACGCTAAGTTGGAATGAGCAGTATATCATATCATATATGGTACGAATATCATACCAATACCTAACATAAAAAACTCTCTGATTCAAACTCTCTCATCTTAAGTTCTCCCCATTTCTTTCCCTTTTTCTCATTTTCTGTCATTTGCTCTGCTTTTTGCACCTTTTCTTTCCATTTTTCTATTCTCCGCTGTTCTCTTCTTGTTTCTCCTTGTCTCTTTTCTTTTCTTTTCTTTTCTCTCTCTTTCTTTGTGCTTCAGTTATTTTGTTTCATTTTCTTTTCTTTTCCCCCTTTTCACCACTTTTTCTCTCCTTTTCTCTAACTTTCTCTCCCTTTATCTATTTTTATCTCCTTTTTCTCTCCCTTTCTCTTATTTTCTGTTAGTTTCCTTCCTTTTCTTTCAATTGTCGTCCTTTTTTCTTTCTTTCTTTCTCTTTATCGCCGTCTCTTTATTCCTCTGTCTCTATGATTAAATTTCAACGACTCCATTTACTTCTCTCTCCCTCTCTTTCTTATTATGCCTATTATGCTCAATTCTTCACTCTTCATATTCCATTTCCCGCATTTAAAGCGTTTTCTTCTTCATTGTTTTCTCTCTCTCCTTTTTATAGCCCATTCTTAAACGTGACATCTTTAATTTGAATCTGTCCAAGCGTTCACTTTGAGCTAACTTGAGAATTATACTTACAATCTGTCTGATCTCTGGCTTAGCTTGTGCCTCTCCCCTCACTTACGCCTCTCCCTGTACTCCACTTACTCTTTCTCTCTCTCTTCGTCTGCCTCCCCCACTCTCTCTCTCCTCTGCTCTCGTTATATTGAGCGCGTCCAGTCAGGCCCAAAGCTATTTGGTATCCCCTTCGCCTCCGTCTTTTCTGCATCTGCCTTTCTTTCTTCTCTTCCTCTGCTCTCCCTCTCCCTCTTCTCTCCTTCTTTTCTCACCTCTCTCCCCCCTCGAAGCAACTTCAATGACTGCGTGGAAAAACAAAGCTAAATCGCGCACAAAGCCAATTGCTTTTCCTCTAGGACAAAAAAGGCGACTGCCTCGTCCTCCTCCTGCTCTTCTCCTGCTGCGCCTGGTGGTGCTGAGGAGGTGCTCCTCACTCACTTGTCTAGTTATCAAGCGGATACTCATTTAAGTTGATTCACCGCACCCACTGCAGCAACAAAAGCCGGCCGCGACGTCAGCAGCGACAGCGACTGCGACAGCGACGTCAGCCAATGACACTTTATGACAATTGCACTTGGCGGCAACGGCGGCGTCGGCGCCTGCAGTGGGAGAATGAGAAGGAGAAAGAGAAGGAAGAGAGCAAGAGGAGACGAAGAAAAAAACGCCACAGTTGGAGAAAAACAAAAGCAGCCAACGGCAAAACAAGTAAAAATCGTTCAGGGAAAACAGGGAAAAGCAGAGCGACGACGACGCCAGAAGGAAATCCGCACAAGCCTCGCTCGCTCAAGCTCAAGGGGGTGACGGAAGCTGCCAAGTGCCTAGTGCGGCAATGAGGAGTGTGGAAGGGGAAAGGGCGGGGGCTCGGGGCGTGGTGTCGCTTGGGTGCTAGCAAAAATCGTAAACAAAATGCCGGAAAAGGCAACAACATGGCAGTGCGACAGGGCGACAGGGCGACAGGGCGAGCCATGTGCCACGTGCTCTACACATGCTTCACATGTCGCCAGAGTTGCCCTTCGCGCTGCACTGCAAGAAATGGTGGGTGCCAAGTTGAATGATCAACAGCCAAGGCAAACTATAAGTTGTGAGTGTCTTTAAACTTAACATTTATAAACTATTGATCAACTTTATATACGATCAAAATAATAGCAGTGTAAAAGGAGAGATATAAACAGATAGACAGAGAGCTAGATAGAAAGAGAGAAGGAGAGAGAAAGCGATAAGAAGAAAGGGATATAGAATGAGATCTACGTATGTAATTATAATATATTCATAGTTAGATTGAAGAAGGGATTGATACGTAACAGGGAAAACAAAGATAGATAAATACAAAGAAAGATGTTAAGTATGATGAATAGACAGCAAAAAAAGAAAGATGTAGACTGAAAGAGAGAGAGAGAGAGAGAGAGAAAGAGAGAGAGATAGGGGGATACTAAGAGAACTAGAAAGAAACAGACAGAGAGGCATATAAGAATAGGTAGATAGATTTATGTATATAGGAAGATAAAGAGATGCACAGAAAGAATGGTAGAAAAAAAGAAAAATATATAGAAAGTTGGATATATAGAAAGCAAGATAGATCGTAAAAGAGAGAGAGAGAATGAGAGAATAACAGAAAGACAAAAATATAGAAAGAGGGATATATAATAAGCAAGATAGATTGCAAAAAAGAGAAAAAGAGAAAGTAATAAAAAGAGGGTTAAATTTAGAGGCATATAGACAGCCAGAGATAGAAATATACATAGATACAAGAATAGAAAGGCGGAAAGAGAAAGATACAAACGGATATAGAAAGAAATAGAGAGAAAGATATAGAAACTGAGTTAAATCGAGAAAGAGAGATAGAAAGAGAGATAGAAAGAGAGCTGTATGAAAAGAGATAGAGAAAGAAAGAGAGTGAGCTACAAAAAGAAATGGATAGAAAGAGAGATTTATATAGAGAGACAAATAAAAAGAGAGAGATATGAAAAGAAAATTGAATAGAAAGTTGAAGATAGATGAAAAAAAGACAAGAAGAAAGAGGGGAAAAAATGACAGTGAGGAAGATAGAAGGAGAAATAGATAAAAGAGAGAGGAAGACAAAGACAGCGAGGGAGATAGAAGAAGATATTGTATAAAATATATTATATAAATAAATAATAGAAAAGAGAGAGAGAGAGAGAGAGAGAAAGAGAGAGAGAGACAAACACAGCATAAAATAGAATAGACAATAGGCACACACTCCAGTCAATTCCCTTGCATTTGCCCTCTTGACTGCCTTGTTATTTCGCTCAGTGCATGCAGTCGCCGTGATAATGACTTTTTGTCTTTGCTCAAATGTCACTTGATGCTTGTCCCTCTTGTCCCCTCACCTCCCCCTCTCTCTATGCTACCCACCCCCTGCTGCCTCTGCCACGCCTGCTTTCCTTTGGTGCCGCTGTCTCGCCGCCTTTGTTGGCGCAGTTTCGTTTTTATACCTCGAGGTTATTCAAGTTCAAATTGCACTGCAGCTTCCCTTCCGGTCGCCGTCTGCTCCACTCCCCCCCCCCTCTGCCATGCTCCCCTCTCGGTCTTGATTAATTGGCCATGAGCTGAGCCCGGCCAGCCTTGCCACAACTGTCGCCACAAAACAATCTCGTTTTCATTTTGTTTCGTTTTGTGTGTTTTGTTGTTTTTTTTTTGGGAGAAAAGCCCAACAAAATTTCGGGTGGAAAAAGAACTTGTGAACCTGTGTGTGGATGCATTAGTCGTGGGCAACAGCAGCGCCATGCCCCCGCGACGAGGTGCCACCTACAAGCTGCACCGCCAGCCACAGCAGCAGCGCCTCGTGCGCCACCTGATGTACACCATACTGCAGCTGCTGCAGCAGTCGCAGCGTCCCCTGCGGGATACGGAAATCATTTCGTTGCTGGCCATAAGATTCAATCGCTTCGATCCCGACTTCCAGCGCCAGGTGCGACTCAATCTGCGGGATGCGGTCAGCTATGGCATCCTCAAGCGGCAGTCGGACGTGTTCACGCTGCGCTCCAAGCGCTTCACGGAGATCGTGAACAATCTGCGTAGGCCGCAGAACGTTTGAGCAGCTTCAGCTGCCAGTTGCACGATACATATCGATGTATCGATTAATTTTGGGGGTGCTTTCGATTGTGCATTCAATATAGTTTTTGCAGTTTAACAATTGGTCGTGTTTTCTTGAAAGGGGAACAATCTGTTTAAATAGTTATCGATAAATCGATTAATATAGATAATTTATCGAATTATTATCGATAGCTATCGATAAGGAGATATAGCATATATGTGCTGCAAGCGTGTAGTACTTATTTTTGAAACCTCGTTAAGTTGAGCCGCATATCGCGATAAATTATCGATAAACAAGCGCGTTGTATCGATTGTGCATTCAATATAGGTTTTAAAGCTTAACAGTTGATAGTTTCTTTTTATCACATACAACTCTATTAATCAATAAATTATCGGTTTATTATCGAAAGCTATCGATAAAAAGGCAACGCTTATATTTGCCACAAAAAAAGCAAACGTGTAGTACTTATCATTGATGCCTCTATTAGTCGACCTGCATTTAACGATCAATTATCGATAGATATTGTTTGTGCTACAAAATAGTTGTCGAAAGCTATCGATAATCGCGCAAAAAAGACTGTAATCCGTAAAATCACAAACTAGAAATATACATAACTGATTCCTCTAAAAGTTGACTTGCACATGTAGATTGAATATCGATAGATATTGATTGTGTTATAAGATAGTCGAATATATCGATTGACTATCGATATATATTGGTTGTGCTATTAAATACTTAGTTCGGGCACTAAAAATGATTCAATTTCAACTTTATTCTTTAATCCACACATTACACAGAAGTTCCAACTGCCAATCGAATCTCGATAACTATCGCATGAGTGAATATAAATGAAAGCTGTCATCCTTCATTTATGTCATTTAACTGAAATGTCGTTGGCATTAAATGCAGTCGACACGCATTGATAATTCAATAGACACGCGAACGACGCAAACATTTCGATAAGTAATCGAAAAACCCAATTAAATCATGCCATTAGCGCACGGGGAAAGGTAATAAAATTAAATTAAAATTAAAAGAGAAGAGAAGAGCATAAAAACTGGTTAATACACATACGCATACATATCGATATGTGTGTATGTATGTGGATGGAATCATAATGAATGCGCGATTGAAATTACAAATCCAAATAGGAATGGAAAATATTTGCGCCATAGATAGATAGATAGATATAAATAGATAGATGCTTTAAAATAGAATAAACTCCATCAAATCCAATTGGAATGCATAAATTATGCTGCAAAGTATGCAACAAATAGTGCGCACATTGTAAACACGCTCGTTCACCTGCACACAATGAAATGCGTGCGACAAACACGCACACACGCACATCATTTACACTCCTCCATGTGCCAGAGGGAGATGGAGCGAGGCAGAGGGAGCGAGAGAGGGAGACAACGCGAATTTTGTCACGTTACAAATGTGATGCGAATGCATTTGCGGTAAATATTTGCGGTTATCTAAATGAAATGCATTGCATACTTTTTGGCTGCGCGGCAAATACAATAATAACGCCCATAAATCGCCCTCAACATATATTTGCATTAGAGCGCAAAATATGCAATTAAAGCATAAATTAAGCGTTTAAAATCAAAAATCATTTCGCTGAGGGAACAATCTAAGCACACACACACACACACACACACACGCAGCTAACTCAGCCCATAAATAAACCCAACTGTAGGCAGGCAGATTATCTCCAGATCTAACCCATAGGTTTCAGGTTAACATCTATGGCGGAACAGCTGCTTGTTTATAGGAAACAGAACAGAACAGAAACGAGTCGGACTCGCAGAAGGTGCAAAGGGGATGCGACAACAACCTACAGATACTGTTATAATATATATATATTATACACTGACTCAAATAATAATTTTACCTTATTCATAAAATCATTAAGAAATGAAACTCAAAATATTCCAATACTTTGTATTATTTTTTATTCAATTATTTTATTATTGCATATATTTAATTTCTTTTTATGTAATATATTTGTTCATTTTGGATCATATATTCTACTTTATCAATAACCTAATGGGAATCTTAAGTTGTTAATTCTCCGAGTAGTTATACATAGTTCCTTGATTTGAAACTCTGCAAAAACTTTCTCAAATATCGATAAGCCACACCCGATTGAGTTTGCTATGGTTAATAGAGTTAGCTGTTTATTTATAAATTTAAATATGTATGAATTAATTTATTGATTAATGTCTTTATGTATTAACTTATTTATATATTTATTTATTTATTTACTTATTTATTTTTTTATCAATTTATTTATAACTTTATTTATTTATTTGAATTATTCCATTAGGAAACCAAAGTCAAGTAAATATCTTTTAACTAATAAGAAACTAACAGTAGTTATAAATAGTTTACTAACAGTAATTATAAGTAGTTATTGAACTCACTTGAAGCTTACCAAAATAGCTTTTCTATTACAAAATTGTCACACCATCAAAGTCATGAATATTCCCCATTACCTTCAATCCCCGAAAACGGGAACATTCCCGTCAAGTGTCAAAAATTACTTTGCATACTTCACTGCGCCAGCAAAATGTTTTGCAGTCAGTTGCCAGTTTCCCTCCACACACACACCCACACACACACACCGTTTTCTCTCAGTGTGCAATGTTTTGTTGTCTGCTTTTTGGTTGTTCTTCTTCTTCTTCTGTCTCTGCTTCTGCTGCTGCTTCTGCTTCTGCTCGTTGTCAACCATTTTGGCTTTGCAATTGTCCAAAATGTGAAACCGTTTTGTTTGCCATATGTAAATCGCTGACCGCATCGCGGTTGACTGGCCACGCCCCCCCCCCCTTCCGTTCCACCTCCCGCTGCCACTGTTTATGTATGTAAATGCATTCGCATGCATTATTAATAAATAAGCCGCCTACTAAGGGGTGTGCCATGTCCAGTGGGCAGCCATTTTTAGCTTGTTCTGAGCTAAATTATGTGAATTAGCTTTAAAATAGCGCGACAGCCAGCAGTGATTTGGTTTTTTAATCGCTGACTGCGAATTTAGCGGGTATTTAGCGGGGATTATTCCACTTGATTTTCGCTTTTCAAGCTAAATGCTGCAAAATATTGCGGTTTTTTTTATTTACTTTTTATTTGAGGTTTTCTGCCTAATTGCAAACGGAAACGGATACGCAGGCAAGTCGTAAATTCTAACGGCAAAAAACGAGAGATAAATAAATGCAAAAAAAAGAAGAGAGCAGGAGGGGAGGGAGTGGTGGCGGGGGGGGAAGTTAACCACGCGAAAGTGTCATAAATTATGCATTAAATGCAATTGCTTTGATGATTTATGCAAATAAAATAAAAAACAAAACCAAAGAAAATTAAAAACAAATTATGAGTGCGAAGCAAAGAGAGAGAAAGAGAGAGAGAGAGAGGGAGTGATCGACTGGGCAGATACTTTGTACAGTTTGTGTATTAAGTGCAAGTCAGTATTGAATTTGTAAAGAGTATTTCTGGGCACTGCTTCATCTATCGATAACAAGTTATCGCAATTGTAATTTTCTTAATATTTATATTCAATTCAATAATTATATATCTATCGATAACAAGTTATCGCAATTGCAATTTTCTTAATATTTATATTCAATTATATATTTAACTCAGTATTCATCTGTGCTTCATCTATCGATAACTAATAATGGAAACAGCAATTTTTATTTTATTCATAGTCAATTAAATATCGGACACAGTCAGTATAAAATTGTTGAAGAGCATTTTATATATATTCATCTATCGATAACAAGCTATTGCAAGTGGAATCTTCTTTATATTTATATTCAATATATCCTAAGTATACCCCAATGTTTCAACAATATGCCAGGCACTCAAAAGTACAGGGTATACACATTAAATTGTAAAAATTACAGATAAATTGTTGAAAGGTCGAAGTTGAAAGCATTGTGTGAAAAGTTAATCCCAAAAGGGAGAATCGACGAGAGAGAAAGAGAGGACAGCTTTAAAAACTACTGACTTTAAATAATGCACATCTCAATTGAATGCGTTATCGTTATCGATAGCAAGCAGCTTTGCCACAGCTCTAAATGAAGGTCGACACTATTTACAGAGTATGCATAATAAACAAGCTTAATCAAGCGCAAAAGCAGCGCAGGCAGAACAATGAGAGTAGAAGGAAGACGAAGCAGAAGAAGCATGAGGAAAGGAAGAAGTACAAGAAGAAGACGAGGCAGAACTGCAGGCAGGCAGGCAGGCTGGCTGGCAGTTGACTAGTTGAGCTAGTTCAAGTGGCAAAGAATCCCCTGTCAAGTCGCCGCTTGCCGCTTGCCACTCGCCAGCACTTGCAGCGCAGTTGCAGCTGGTTGCAAGTAGTTGGCCGGGCCAAAGTTCAAGAGTTCTGAACTTGGTAAACAAAAAACAAAAGCAGCAGCAGCAGAAGGGGGAGAAGGAGGAGGGAGGGAAGCAGGCAAAGCAAGTGAAGCAAGCAGGCAAAGACGAAGGCGATGGCACTTGTAAATTTCTTGCCAGGCACAGCCACAATACACAGGTGACTGCCAGTGTGTGTGTGCCAGTATGTGTGTGTGTGCCAGTATGTGTGTGTGTGTGTGTGTGTGTGGCAGTGTGTGTGTTTACCACGCACAATTAAATCAAATTACCTTGAGTGCACTCGACGCCTTTTTACACACACATCCTTCTTTTCTTTCTTTCTGCTGCTGTGGCGTCGCGGTAATTAAGCCGTGTGTCAAGTGGGGGCAAGTAACCCCTGACCTGCCTTCCTAAGCGCCTGTTGCCCTCTCTCTCCTTACTCTCCCCCCTCTCTCTCTATCTCTCTCTTCGCTCATTATACTTCTTGTCAAGCCATTCTTCTCGCCGTGTTTTCTATCATTCATGCGTTTTTCTTTGCCCTGTGTTGTTAAGCTGTTTCCTCTGGCTCTGGTCATTGAACTTCAAACACACACACATACAGGCACACACATACAGGCACACATATGCACTGCTATAGGTGTGATTTTTGAGCAACTGCCACTCAGATATGTAATAGAATGAAACCGTTTATTGAATTCGTTGCTAACACCTGCTGCAAAAAGAAATGTCTCAAATAAAAAAGCTGATAACGAAGCTGGTATACCCTACACCAAGTAGGCATTTGTAGCTTATATAGAGCTTTATACTCTACTGTATATGTAAGAGATACATGCAGTAAACACCTGTTAGTAAACAATGAATGTATGCCTGCTGTACTCTAATATATGTCTACTCTTCATGTCTTCCTTCTAGCTCTAGTTGCAGTTCTGCTTCTACAGTGTGTACAATAAGTAACTGAACCTCACCAACACTTGTACAGCTAGCACAGCTTCCTCTTGATTGATTTCAGCAAACACTCGATATAATCCTACCTGCAACACAAGCAACAACTGTGGCAAATTTCATGACAATCGCAGCACACACTCTGCAGTTCACATAGACAGATGTTCAAAGCAACAGAGCATCTTGTTAGGGTATTGCAATGCTCGAGGGAATCAAAGTGCATGTGTGACAAGTTGATAGAGCTGTAAGGGGGGGTAAGTAGGGGGGAAGAGACTGGAGCAACGAGACAGAGATGACGTTGTCAACGCGGTTGATGGGCAGCCGCAATGTCAACGTTGAAAGACGCATTACGAATATGGTCGAAAAGCCTCAGGGGACACTGCGAGAGACAGCTAGAAAGAGAGTGGGGGGCGGGGGGTCGTGGCAGGGGGTGTTAGTCATAGAAAGCAATGTACTAAGGGGAAACCTCAGAATGTGAAAGCCGAAATTAAATTTACATCAACAAAAAAAGGACAAGAGAAAAGCGAAAAGTAAAAGCAACATGTGAGATGCGCCTCAGGGGGCAGCAGCAGCAGCAGCAGCAGCAGCAACAGGAGGCAGGGGCAGAGTGTGACCCTCTCCAGGGGGGCTGCCATTGTTATTTTATTAGGTGAGAATTGTGTCGATGCAGGGGAGAGGGAGAGTGGGAGAGGGGAAGAGGGCAACAACAGTTCACATAAATAAGCAAAATATGTTCACTGCGTATGCGATTTCCGTTTGCTCTAGTCAGGGATGGAGTGTAGCTAGAGTGAGAGGGGGTAGGCAGAGGAAGGTAGAGGGGGGCAGCGGGCAGTTACTTGAGGGAGAGGTTGGGCGAGTGCGGGGGGGGGGGTGGCACATTAAATTAGTTTTGACACGTAAACGCGTTTAGCTGGCAGCGCAGTTTCAAGTCGCTTGCTTTGAACGCATGTTGCTCTGCCCCTCCCCCCTTTGCACCTTCTCACTTCCCCCCTTCATCAACCACCTCCTCCTCGCACTTTCTGTGCCACTCTTTGCTGCGGCATTCGCGGCATTTGTAGCATAATTTTAGGGCTGTCACTTTGCCGCTTGTGAAATATGCAAATAAATTACACGAAGCTTGCGCTGAAATGCACAAAATTAATGGGCCCAGCCCCTGCTCCCATCCCCCCCTTGCACCCCTCTCCACTCATGACATTACCTTCCTCCTCCCTTTCCACCCCTCCTTGGGCTGCACCTGCCAGAGCGGAAGCGGAACCAGCAGCAAATACAATTAACATGAAATTAAATGCCTGTTATTATTGCGCCTGTTCGTGCCTGTTTGTTCGTGCTTGTTCGCGCTTGTAGACACGTGGAGACTCCCTTCATCCGCTCCCTGCTCCGCCCAGCAAGCTGTCTTAATTGCCTCTCCTTCACCCCCCTCTACCCCTCTACCAACCTGCAGCTGGCAATGCGTTGATTGCCACTTTGTTGCACCACAACGCGGCATTGACTTCAGGGGCTCCCAATTTTAGACTGGATTCTACAAGTATTATTTGCGGGTTCTCTCTCCTTCTTTTCTCCTCCTCTATTCCTCTCCTCCTCTTCATCCTCTTCTTTATTATGTTCTATCATATAAATGTCTGACAATATTATCTATTGGTTTTCTATACTAATTTTATACCCTTCGACCATTGAAAATGGTCAAAAAAGGGTATACTAACTTTGTGCAAATGTATGTAACAGGCAGAAGGAGGCGTGGCAGACCCCATAAAGTATATATATTCTTGCTCAGGATCACTAGCCGAGTCGATTGAGCCATGTCTGTCTGTCTGTCCGGATGTCCGGATGACCAGATGAACACACAGATCTCAGCTATTATAAAAGCTAGAGTTACCAAATTTGGCATGAACATTTCTGTGTAGCCGGCGCAGATCAAGTTTATTTCAAATGTTGGGTGCCACGCCCACCGCCCCCGCAAATTAATAATTTAATTTTTGAACTCAATTTATAAGCGCTGTATTAAAGATACAACTTTCTGACTTTAACATATACAAAGGCCATTAAAATATCTACGTATTCTTGTACGTAAATTGTAATCTGATCGGTCAATAAAGACAGAAGTTATTTAAGAAAGTATGTGCATAAAACCAAGTGCTTGTGTCAGCTAACAAGGGAGGCGGGCGAGCGCGAAGCGCGAGCACTATCTGTCGAGAATAATATCAAAGTATGTGCATATGTATATGTCTACAAACATAGTAACATAGGTCGAAGGGTATCCCACTGTCGCGTGCCGCGCGACTGTTGCTTTTCTTACTGGTTTTGTATTCGTCAGCAGCAGATAAACAGATAATGAAGGCACTGAGAAAAGTTGCAGAAAAAGACAGCAACGATTTTAAAGAAAGAAATAATTTGTTTTTATTTCTGTTTCCAAATCACTTTCATATTGACCAGGAGGCCATGAATTCTTTGCTTTCAAATCCAGAGAGCCTAGTGAGCTCAAAACGTGATTTCAGAGTCACAATTTCTGTAAATTTGTTCCAAAATAGAACACAAACATATAACAAATTTTAAATTTAATTTTAAACATATATACAAAAATGAGCAACAACCAGCCTCTGAGTATAGTCCTCAAGCAAATTGTGCAATGCCTGAGGAATAGGAATGAACCTATAACAATCGATAACCTATTGCAATTCTCCGGTCCGCCCAATGAAGGTAGTGCGAAAGTTAAGCGTAAGGTTAAGACCCTGTTGGATCTGGCAGTGAGTCTGGGGTTCGTGATGAGGTGCAACAATCACTACTTCGCCTCAACACTTCCTGAAGATGTGCTGCCTTTCCTTGGTCCTGAATCTGATTCAAATGACGAATCGGCCCCATCCAGCCGATCATCGTCAACCTAAACGACCTAAACGATGTCTCTGAAGTGTTTTGCAAACCAAACTCCACGCCACCCAGCTAAACCTACTTATGCTGCGTCTATCATCTTCATTTGCCGAAGAAACTCTTATCCATTGACGAATTCAAATTTCATTGAAATTTTTACCAAATTCTTAATTAAGTTTAATCTGAATTAAAGATGAAATCACATTTTGGAACCAACAATCTTCTAATTAAGGCAACTTCCTTCTACTCCCCCTCAGAGCATAATTGAGCTATAGACAAATCAGATATTTCTAATTTTCACAGTCTCTTCTAACCTCATCAACTGCATGTACATCCATCCTTAGACATATTTATACCCTTCGACCATTGAAAATGGTCAAAAAAGGGTATACTAACTTTGTGCAAATGTATGTAACAGGCAGAAGGAGGCGTGACAGACCCCATAAAGTATATATATTCTTGCTCAGGATCACTAGCCGAGTCGATTGAGCCATGTCTGTCTGTCTGTCCGGATGTCCGGATGTATGGATGACCAGATGAACACACAGATCTCAGCTATTATAAGAGCTAGAGTTACCAAATTTGGCATGAACATTTCTGTGTAGCCGGCGCAGATCAAGTTTATTTCAAATGTTGGGTGCCACGCCCACCGCCCCCGCAAATTAATAATTTAATTTTTGAACTCAATTTATAAGCGCTGTATTAAAGATACAACTTTCTGACTTTAACATATACAAAGGCCATTAAAATATCTACGTATTCTTGTACGTAAATTGTAATCTGATCGGTCAGAAGTTATTTAAGAAAGTATGTGCATAAAACCAAGTGCTTGTGTCAGCTAACAAGGGAGGCGGGCGAGCGCGAAGCGCGAGCACCATCTGTCGAGAATAATATCAAAGTATGTGCATATGTATATGTCTACAAACATAGTAACATAGGTCGAAGGGTATCCCACTGTCGCGTGCCGCGCGACTGTTGCTTTTCTTACTGGTTATTATTAGCTTAATCAGCAACAATATACGTAGTCGCGTCTGTCTGTCTATCTGTCTGTCTCTCTGTCTTTCTTTCTGTCTGTCTGTCTATCTGTCTGTCTCTCTGTCTTTCTGTCTATCTGTCCGTCTATCTCTCTGTCCGTCTCTCTGTCTGTTTGGTGTCCATCTGTACGATAACCTAGACTTCAGAGACTATAAGACCTAGGACCCTTTTTCCCCCTTTAAATCAAATTAAAAGTGTATCCTTAATTTGGGTAATGGGTATACAAACCTTGTGCCAATGTAGGCAGAAGGAGGCGTGGCAGACAACACACTCTATATATTCTTGTTCAGGATCATAAGCCGAGTCTATGGTGGCATGCGTCTGTCTGTCTGTCTGTCTGTCTGCCTGCCTATCTCTCAGTGTGTCCGTCTGTCTCTCTGTCTGTCTGTGTTGCGGTCTGTCTGTCTATCTCTCTAACTGTCTGTCCATCTATCTGTCTATCTGTCTGTCTCTCTGTCTTTCTTTCTGTCTGTCTATCTCTCCGTATATCTGTCTTTATCTCCGTCTGTCTATCTATCTGTCTGTCTGTCTGTAGAACAGAGTGCCGCCTGCAAGTAGGCAATACAAAATATAAGTTATACAATTTTAGAAGTGCAGGCATGTTCCATTTAGTTTCCATTAGCGCATTAGGACTACAGAATTAGCTACCCACATACATATAGTAGCTCTGCCTATATGTCCAGATATGTACTATATAGTTTGTATAATACTCACTTCCCCTCGACTCCCTCTTCCCCTCATCACCCTCTTCCCCCTTCTATTGCAATCATTTGCTTGCACTCGCAGAACTCATCAAATTAACTGCAAACAATAAACATTTGAACGTGGCTGAAGTTAACGGAATTTTTGAAGAAGATCGTCAGCGGGGTGGGGGTCATTTTGGGGAGGGGCATGTGGCAGCCACATGCAGCAAATGATAAACGATGCATGGCGCAGAGCCGAGCTGCAGCTCTAGTTGGCTCAGCTTGGCTTGCTGTGAGCTGCTGCTTTCTTTTCTCTTCTGTTGCGCTTGCGGGTGAGATGACAATAATAGCAGCTACAACAGCAACAATTGCAACAGCAACGGCAACAACTGCAACAGCAGCAACAGCAACAGCAACAGCAGCAACAGTAACTGCGATAGCAACAACAATTATGAAGACAACAACAAGGACAAGGACAACAAGTCGACAAGAGCTTCGGTCTCCTGCTCAGGCTTAACGAGCTGGCAAAACGTCGCACCACACACACACACACACACACACAGTCATACAGAACACCCCCCCCTTGCTCACTTGTACCCGCTCAGTGTTGATGAGTGATATTTATGAATCACATGAGTACCCTAAATCATTTGCTGCCGAGTATTTATGCCAAAGCGAGTGTGATTAAGAGAGTCCGCTACAAGCATGTCCTGGCACGTCCGTGTTGCCTCCCCCCTCCACACCTCCTGCTGCCTCTCTGCTCCCAGTCAGGACTCCACCTCGACTGGGCGACAGCTTAGGCACGGGGCGTGTGCTTCGCCCGTTGGCGAGGATAATTGTTAAGTTGTTGCAACACTCGACGCAGTCTTCTCTCTCTCTCTCTCTCTCTCTCCCTCTCCCAGAGAGAGTCTCCTGCCAACTTCCCCCCCCCCTGTCCACCCTGTGCTGTTGTCCTGGTTACACGCAGCAACAGGAATAGCAATAGGAACAGGAACAGCAGCAACAAAGGCAAAAAAACAGCAACGCAGCAAGCACAACCAGGTTCAATGTACTCATCAAATGGTAGAGTAGGAAGGTAGCTGGTAGTGCCAGAGAAAAGGGCTTAAAGGTGACTGAAATCACTCGAAATGGGCGCACTCTCACACACACACACACACACTTCCTTATTTGCTCTTTAGCCAAAGCTGTGGCAAATGTAGTGAGGACCTGGCATAGTCAGGCAGATTAAGCTGCACTTTCAAATTCAATTTCAAACGAATGTAAAGTCTCATTGTTCGAAAGGAACTTGTAAGTTCTATTGACCTTTAAGTTATTTGATATTCGATTAAGGTAACTGAAACATTCAAGTCATTCAGATTAGATGAGAGCATAATTTATAAGTTGTAACCAGTTCAGAGTTATTTTAACTTGTAAGTGATGCGCACTTGCAAATACATTTCTTACGAGTTATTTGCACTTGTAAGTGAAACTCACGTGAATGAATGAATCAAGCTGAATGTGCCTGTAATCTGTTTATACCCTTCGACCATTGAAAATGGTCAAAAAAGGGTATACTAACTTTGTGCAAATGTATGTAACAGGCAGAAGGAGGCGTGGCAGACCCCATAAAGTATATATATTCTTGCTCAGGATCACTAGCCGAGTCGATTGAGCCATGTCTGTCTGTCTGTCCGGATGTCCGGATGTCCGGATGTATGGATGACCAGATGAACACACAGATCTTAGCTATTATAAGAGCTAGAGTTACCAAATTTGGCATGAACATTTCTGTGTAGCCGGCGCAGATCAAGTTTATTTCAAATGTTAGGTGCCACGCCCACCGCCCCCGCAACTCAATAATTTAATTTTTGAACTTAAATTGTAAGCGCTGTTTAAAAGATACAACTTTCTGACTTAAACATATACTAAGCTGATTAAAATATCTACGTATTCTCGAAATTGCAATCCGATCGGACAATAAACACAGAAGTTATTTAAGAAAGTATGTGCATGAAACCAAGTGCTTATATTAGCTAATAAGGGAGGCGGGCGAGCGCAAAGCGCGAGCGCCATCTGTCGGCCATAATTTAAAAGCATATGAACGTAGGTCGAAGGTTATCCCACTGTCGCGTGCAGCGCGACTGTGGCTTTTTTCTATTTTTTTTTAATAAAAATGAAATTAAAGAAAGAGAGGCTGAGGATATAATTTTCTTATTTCCTCCGACTGTTCCTATACTAGTTATATATAACATAATTGTACAAAATTAAATAATAAAATATATATAATATTTTATATTCATTGACAGTCATAATAGCTCAAATTGTTGGAATGTATAACTTTTAATTAAAATCTCTATTTCTAAATTATTGTTCCTAAGAAAACTATAGAATACAAGTGTCTAATTGTATTGAAATGGAAAAAGTATATGTCGATTACTGTAAAACTTTAAGTTAAGTTAAGATAAGTTAAACAAAACTGGTCTTTAAACAAAAACTCTCATTTCGTGCGATTGTTCCTTTGGCAGCTATATGTTATAGTTATCCGATTTTAATGAAATATTACATGCAAATTACTTATAAAAAAAAGTTTGCTGTAGTAAATTTGCTTGCAATATCTTGATAAATAACAAAAATCAACCGATAGTTTGTATGGCAGCTATACGATGTATCGTGCCGATTCGGCTCGTTTTAACTTATAGACAGCGTGCAGTAATATGAAGCATGTGTGCCGAGTTTCATAAAGATAGCTCTAAAACGGAGAGACCAGTATGCGTTGCAACAGACGGACATACAGACAGACGGACAGACAGACAGACAGACAGACGGACAAACAGACATGGCTTGTTCGACTCCTCTGATGTTGCTGATCATATTATGCAATATATACTAAAAGATGTCTCATTTGCAAACTTTAAAATCAATATAAAAATTAAATAAATTGTATCCATCAGATATATTTATTTTCTATTTATAAATTTAATTGAGTCACCCTACTCTGAGTCACCCTACTCACTGGCAAGTTTCCTCACGCTCTTGTTGGTGGAGGCTAGATAAAAACTATCCGATTACGCGGCCTGCATTTCACACGCTTTGTCTATCCAGCTCTCCATTCATCTACCTCCCTTTAATTCTCCCACTCTCGCTCCCTCCCTCTCTCTGCCCTTCGCTCTTTGCAGTACTCATTCTTGTTTTAGCTTCTGCTATTTGTTGTCTACAATTATTTGGTAATTGGCTGGTCAACTGGTCAGTTATTCGATGGCCTTTCCTTCGATTTGTTGTCAGATTACGCAGTAATAGGAAATTCAGTGGAAAGTTGTAAAGTTCCAACAGATAAACAGATAATGAAGGCACTGAGAAAAGTTGCAGAAAAAGGCAGCAACGATTTTAAAGAAAGAAATAATTTGTTTTTATTTGTTTCCGAATCACTTTCATATTGACCAGGAGGCCATGAATTCTTTGCTTTCAAATCAAGAGAGCCTAGTGAGCTCAAAACGTGACTTCAAAGTCACAATTTCTGTAAATTTGTTCCAAAATAGAACACAAACATATAACGAATTTTAAATTTAATTTTAAACATACATATATACAAAAATGAGCAACAACCAGCCTCTGAGTATAGTCCTCAAGCAAATTGTGCAATGCCTGAGGAATAGGAATGAACCTATAACAATCGATAACCTATTGCAATTCTCCGGTCCGCCCAATGAAGGTAGTGCGAAAGTTAAGCGTAAGGTTAAGACCCTGTTGGATCTGGCAGTGAGTCTGGGGTTCGTGATGAGGTGCAACAATCACTACTTCGCCTCAACACTTCCTGAAGATGTGCTGCCTTTCCTTGGTCCTGAATCTGATTCAAATGACGAATCGGCCCCATCCAGCCGATCATCGTCAACCTAAACGACCTAAACGATGTCTCTGAAGTGTTTTGCAAACCAAACTCCACGCCACCCAGCTAAACCTACTTATGCTGCGTCTATCATCTTCATTTGCCGAAGAAACTCTTATCCATTGACGAATTCAAATTTCATTGAAATTTTTACCAAATTCTTAATTAAGTTTAATCTGAATTAAAGATGAAATCACATTTTGGAACCAACAATCTTCTAATTAAGGCAACATCCTTCTACTCCCCCTCAGAGCATAATTGAGCTATAGACAAATCAGATATTTCTAATTTTCACAGTCTCTTCTAACCCTCATCAACTGCATGTACATCCATCCTTAGACATATTTATACCCTTCGACCATTGAAAATGGTCAAAAAAGGGTATACTAACTTTGTGCAAATGTATGTAACAGGCAGAAGGAGGCGTGACAGACCCCATAAAGTATATATATTCTTGCTCAGGATCACTAGCCGAGTCGATTGAGCCATGTCTGTCTGTCTGTCCGGATGTCCGGATGTATGGATGACCAGATGAACACACAGATCTCAGCTATTATAAGAGCTAGAGTTACCAAATTTGGCATGAACATTTCTGTGTAGCCGGCGCAGATCAAGTTTATTTCAAATGTTGGGTGCCACGCCCACCGCCCCCGCAAATTAATAATTTAATTTTTGAACTCAATTTATAAGCGCTGTATTAAAGATACAACTTTCCGACTTTAACATATACAAAGGCCATTAAAATATCTACGTATTCTTGTACGTAAATTGTAATCTGATCGGTCAGAAGTTATTTAAGAAAGTATGTGCATAAAACCAAGTGCTTGTGTCAGCTAACAAGGGAGGCGGGCGAGCGCGAAGCGCGAGCACTATCTGTCGAGAATAATATCAAAGTATGTGCATATGTATATGTCTACAAACATAGTAACATAGGTCGAAGGGTATCCCACTGTCGCGTGCCGCGCGACTGTTGCTTTTCTTACTGGTTTTAATTTGAAGTTAACCAAATTCACTTGAAATTCATTTGTGCTTGTAAGTTATTTGATCTGCAAACTCATTGAAGCATTCTAAGTTGCTTTAAAATTAAACCTGCAAATTAAAAAGTCTCGTTGTTCGAAATGAACTTGTAAGTTATATTGACCTTTAAGTTTTTATTACAAGTTACTGAAACTTTAAAGATATTTCGATTAAGTGAGGGCTTAGTTTATAAGTTGTAAGCACTTCAGAGTTATTTGAACTTGTAATTGATGCTCACTTGAATGAATGAATCAATTTGAAGTAAACCAAATTCACTTGAAATTCATTTGTACTTGTAAGTTGTTTGATCTGCTAAGTTGAGGCATTCTGAATTACTTTTAAGCTCCACGAGCTATTATAACTTGTAAGTTAAATCATATTCACTTGCATTTATTAAGTATTTATAATTACTTGCAAGTTGTTCTTGCTATTTCATTAATCTACAAAGAATTTCCCTATTGAAACCACATGCTCCTCTATTAACTTGCAACCTATTTCCATTTACAAGTTATTTCAACTCACAAGTACTTGCTGGCAACTCAGAGGATGTTTACACAAGGCGCACCACAGGAATTTTGTGTAATCACAATGATTCCTAATCAGATGATTGCCTCATGTTGGTCGCCAATTGGGGCTCTTGTCTGAGTTGGGTCGAGCGCTCGATTCAAGTGTTCTGTTTTGTTTGCTATTGTATTTGCAATCATCGAGTACTTTGGCACGGCAATAGAGAGCTGATTAAAGAGCGAGCACATGCAGATGATAAACAGCATGTTGCTTGCTCAACCCCCTTCTAAACCCCCTCGGTTGCCCTCGCTGCTTTTGTTGTGTGGCAAATATCTGGAGCTCATCATGATTGTTTTGTAATTGGAATGCAGAGCGGCAGCAAGCGGAGGCAGCTGATAAAATGCAAGCAGGACAGGGCAGAGCAGAGCAGAGCAGAACAGGGTGCGAAGCTATGCGGGGCTGGGGGTGGGGGTACCCTGTCTATTCAGGCAATGCGCAGTACAAGTGAATGCCAAGCCAGGCTAACAATTTGCTTCAATTATAAAAAGCGTCGCGACAAAGTGGCGCCAGCAAACGGCAGGCGACGGCGACGGCAGCGACGACAAGTGCATTGAGGCATGAGGCATGAGCCATGAGGCACAAGCCAACAGGCTGGGCGAAGGCCATATCGATGCTGCTGATGCCGACGCTGACGCTGACGCTGTTGCTGCCACTGTGAACCCAACTGGTAATCAGCGCAAGGCTGAGTCAACGACTCGTCTGGCGTCAGCGGGCCGGGGCTTTGTCTAGATTTTACAGTGGGTACGAGGCACATCCTGTGGTTGGAGCTACAGCGAAGTTGCCAACTAGATGATACTGTGTTGAAGTAAACTAGACGGATCTGTAACAGGAACCCAGTACCTACTGAGACATATTATACTCTCTTTTAAGTGTCTGAAGGTAGTGTATTTGTGTCTTAACTGAACAATTACATACTATATAATACAACATAAAAATAATAGACAAAGCAAGACTTCCCTTCCTTCAAGTATCCTTACTCCAATGTGTGTTTGCCAGAGATAAACCTGGAATTGGAATTGTTAGTATTTCCCATGAGCTGCCATACGCTTTACTCAACATTTTACTTTACGCTTAATCCGAGAAACTTAATACTAACTTGATAAAACATGTTCCTCTGAGTGTTTCAATTACCATATTGGTAGTTCCAAGTTGAGTTGTTTTCTTGAGCTTATCGTGATCTTGCACATTTCAACTAAACATTCTGTCTGTTCTCAACAATACTGTCAATTCTAGCTGCTCTTTCTTTAACATACTGTGTGTCTGATTTAAACTGACAATTTGTTTTGCAATCTATAATTTATTTATTATTTTTTAGGTTGCTTGGTAAAGATTTTGTGTGTTACTGCATAGTTTGGATAGGTTTGAGTTAAGATGCACAAAAAACGTGATGTGTCGATTACAAAGCTAACTTGATGGGAGACAAATTGAAAGAGAAAATTTTAAGAGAATTCGAAATGAACATTAATGAATCTTAAAAGAATATTAAAAAAACAATAATATCAAAGTTAGTATACCTTTTTTTGACTATTTTCAATGATCAAAGGTTATAAAAATTGATGATAATTTACGTTTTCGACCGATTATTCATAATTATCTTAATATGCCAGCAGTTTCTTATCATTTCTATATTAATTACATATACAATAAATCGAAAGTCTATATAGATAAACCCGCTTCAATTGACGCATTGAAGCACGGACAACATTGATCCATTTAGTCGTGAGATATGTTGAAAAGAGTATGCTAAAATTGTACTAAGCGGATGGAGCATTTAAGGCGCACTCACGCTCAACATTTTCATGAAATAATCTTCAAACATTCAATTATACATATGTAACGTACTATCGATTCAAATCAACATTTCATGCATTTCTCTCAATTTGATGTATTTTTTTTTGACAAAACTCTCCTATAGCTCTTAAAAAATCATACTTTATATGGGCAGAAGCTTGGCTACTATCAAAAATTATAAATGTGCTTTGCAGGGTAAACTTCATGGTGGATAATTTGAAAAGGTTGGAGAGCAGTTCTGTAGTATAAATTTATTTGAATCGGGCTGAGACTGCAATGAAATACGAGTTCAATATAGTTGTACCTAGGGTTATATATCTGCAAGTATAAGTATGTATATGGTATATGTATATTGCTTGTAGTATGTATATTGGATATACTTTATTGTAGTATGTGTATTGTACTAACATTGTACGTGTTTATATTTAATACAGTCTGCATCAATATTCGCATGAAAATCAATCTACACGCAACCTGACATTCCACATTGTAGTTCATCCGATACTGAGCAGGATTATAACTGTTAACTATTTATTAATGTACAGTGGAATTGATGGGAGCTTAGCTCATTTGCTTGCCGTCATCGGTTATCAAATTCAAACTAATTGAAATACAACTTGAGTGCATGCGACGTCCCTGTCCTCCTTCCTTCTTCCTACTCCCTTCTCCCTCTCATTCTTGCTCTGGCTTGTTGTGCACGTGTTGCCAACCGAGCTGTAGCCTGTGGTTAGAGCACACGCTGGTGACTAGTTAAGATAATTCTATCTACCTCATAACTTCTCCCCCCCCCCCTCCCTCTTCAACTTCCCCTTGCTCTGTAGGTTGCCTCATCGGAAATAATCTTAGCCTGCTTGGGAAGCCGTTGCACGACTTTGGGGCCGAAATGTGCGCGCTCTGTTTGATTTGGTGTCAGCTTTGGGCGCCAGCCGCAAATCCACTTAATGCACACACATGCAGGCACATGTACAAGCATGCTTGGACATGGCAGCAGCAGCAGCAGCAGGAGCAGCGCCGGCATGGGGCATGTGGCATGCGGCATGCGGCATGATGCGAGCTCAGTTGTTATTATTGGCGTCATTTGTTAAATGGGCGGGACGGGCACAGCGATTGTCGCGCGCCAACTGCTATTAAAGGGCTCAAAACAGGATACACACACACACACACACACCCACACACACATGCACACACACACACACACACACACATATGTAGTGAGCATTGTTTGAGGATGCTTGCAAGTTGAACTCGAGCTGCAGCTGCAACGGAAGTCAGTTGCTTTTGAGGTTAAGTCACGCTGCTGTTTATAGGTTGCGGCCAGGACTTTACCTCACTGTCCAAGCCAAAGGGCTGCTTAGCCGACCATGGCAACCTTTCCCTTTCCCCTTTCCTCTCCTCTCTCCCTCTCTCAAGCACTCAGTCGCTTGCAATCCCATCGTCTCTTGGCCAGCTCTATGTGTGATAAAACCTTCTATACACTGACTGTTGGCAGTACACAGTCCACGTGTGTTTGCCTCTATGTGCGAGGGTGGTGTGTGTACGTGTGTGTGTGCATGTGTCATTACTCATTTAAGCATAGGTAAGACATACACCTAGCAACTCTGCCTGGCGCAACGCAAAGTCCTTGCCGTGCTGTGCATTTTTAATCTCTCGCCTTTATTCTCATTCACCTCAACTCTCCTTTAAGTATTGTTCTACTCATTACTTATGCCCATTTATAGTGGTAAATATGTGTGTTTGTATAGGTAGTTATTGTTTTCATAATGAAGCTCTATTTATTAAATTTGTGGCCAGACACTAACATAAGTCAAAAGATAAATTTACTTTTCTAACATGCTTAATTTGAAATAAACTTCAGCTGCGCACAGTCAACAGTTACCTTCGTGCCAAATTTGAAGTCTCTAGCTCTTATAATAGCAAGGGCAGGCAGGCAGGCAGGCAGGCAGACAGACATGGCCCAATCGGCTCTTATGGTGCTCCTGAGCAAGAGTATATACAGGGTGGGCCATCTACATGTGACCCGTGTGATTCGTAAATAAAATTGTTAAGGAAAAGACAATTTGTTATTTATTTGCACAGGCATTTATTTTAATTCAAGGAGATTAATATTATTAACATTTAAAATATTATTTGGCTCAAGTGCTCGCCTTTTTCCCTGATGACGAAATTTGCTCTTTATTCGGCATTTTTCATCACTTTCTCGAGCGTAGCTTTAGGTATCGCCTCTATTTCACGTTCGATGTTCGCCTTGAGTTGAGTCAAAGTCCTTGGCTTGTTGATGTACACTTTAGATTTCAAAAATCCCCACAAATAAAAGTCGGGTGGCGTCAGATCGGGCGAACGCGGTGGCCAGTCAAAATCGCCATTTTTTGATATCAACCGACCAGGGAAGAATGACCTCAATAAATGTAATGTGACAGCTGCAGTATGGCATGGCGCGCCATCTTGTTGGAACCAGAAGTTACGCATTCGCTTTCTACGCACAATTGGCATCAAAAAATCGGTTATCATGGCTCGATATCGGTCGCCATTGACGGTAAGTGGCTTCGATTGATCGTCCTCGAAAAAGTACGGTCCAATCACACATTTCGCAGTAATACCACACCAAACTGTCACTCTTTGGTCATAGAGAGGCGCTTCGTGGATTATTTGTGTGTTTTCTAACGCTTTATGGTGTTTTTTGCGGGAACACTTTTGATTTTATTTTTGGAACGGAACGCACGTTGAGTAGCCACGATAGAGACATTGTTTTGGATGTATAGCTGAATAATTTCAGCGCGTTTAGGTGGAGTGTAGTTATCCATGGTTAATGTCTACTTGAAATGAAGAATCAGATGTGGTATGACGTTTGTCGATTTGACAATGTATGTCAAGGTTATTAAGAGTTTACGTGGGTCACATTTAGATGGCCCACCCTGTATACTTTATGGGATCTTCTACACCTCCTCCTGTCTGTTATATACATTTGACCAATTTCAATGATGAAAGGGTATATAATTTAATAATTGTTATATGATATGTACGTATGAACCTTATTCAATTGTCTTGAAACATTTCATATTTTATTTTCAACACCTTGTCCGCCATCAACGTAGTTGCCTTTGCCTTTGTGCGGCAACCAAACAAATGACTAAAACGCTTTCATATACGGGCTATCTCAGTTTCTTACAAACTACAACCGAGAAAAGTTGCCAAATTCTAGAAAACCTAAGCCAACTACCATAAGGTTTCATTTTATTCAATTCCGTCATAACTGAAAAATACAAAGTCGCTATTAAAAACAGTTTTTCGTCTGGCAACGATAGCTGGCAATGCGAGAAGGTTACCAACATTCTCTTCTATCTTTATTTACACTGTCTATCGCTCTGCCTCTGTCATAATATTTATATTTAACATTTGTTTTCTTCATGTATGATATATTTCCTAACCTTCAAATAAAAAGAATCTTATCAAAGTAATGCGTCTTTTATTGGGCATATGGTCACCCTTAAATTAGTTCTTGAGCTGAAAATGGAAACGGTTCCCTTGTTTTTTATATAAACTTTTTTGAAATACTTACAGATAGTTAGCCTAGAATTTAGTGTAGTTCCAGTCGAACCTTCAGTGGAATAGCAAGCCATATTTTCGGTGTAACATTAATCGAGTCATTTGGTTTTAGTACTTCACAACGGCAGCTAGTTAGTATATTCAAAACTTCTGTATGAATTATTAATATTTTCAATTTTTCAAACTATGAAAAATTACCAAAATTGACCAAATCTATTGTTTTTGCTTAATTTGGCTTTATTTTATTTGTTTTGTTTTTAAATTTTATAACGTGAACGCACGATATAACTATCTTAAAGTTTTTTACGGCGCAATATATTTGAGTTCGTCAGGACCTTGAAGATTTGGACGCAACCTCAGCGCAAGTTTTATTTTTGTTTGTTATCGTATTTTTTGTATTTTCTTTCTAAGACGTTTTCAAGCACGGAAAATAGCCGTAAGTATATTCCTCTCTCCCTCTCTCCCTCTCTCACTCTCCCACTCTCACTCACTCACTGTCTTGCCCTGGGCTTGGGCAACCCTCTTTGGGCAACCCTTCACAAGTTGCTCGCTCGTGCGCCCTCGTTTCGCCCTCGGCTCGAGCTTGGGCCACTCTCAAGTCACGCAATTTCAATTCCAGTGATTTTTCGCACCTCATCACAGGGACCCAAGACCGCATCTAACCTCTTCGGGTACCCTCTTTTTCAAGGTATTTCCCTTCCAGCCATACCCACGCATTATTTATTTAGAGCATAACTTTGCGACTTGTTGCTGTCATGTTTGTGTTTCCTTGTTCTTGTTTTTGTTGTTGTTTTGCATTTTATCATAAATGGATTTTGCTGTTATTCTCCCGCTCGCGGGCACATGAAACAGGAGGGTCGCCAATATAAATAGATTTATTATCCGGCCAGCTGCCAGTTAGCAAGGGGTTGCCAACAATTCAAACAACAAGCTGATTTATTTTGGGGAACTTCGTGTGGAGCTTTTCATCAAGCTGAAATGATTTTCCACAAATGACTGCACAAGCAAACTTAGTAACGTAAAATACTGATAGATACCAACAATGTTCTTAACAGCTTAACATCAATTAGATTAAGAGTTTATATATTTAACATTCTTACTTTAAATTAAATTCTCGATATATGCACCAAAATTCTTGACGATGTTAGGAAGTCTTAAGAGTTTGATTTTGTTATGTGGAAATGCTTATTTAATTCTAGAAAATCTTAAATGGTCGATTAAGCATACCTTTTAGAATATATTGATTGTATTATTTGTAAATAAGTAGCGATAGTTATTCTTTACTTATGCATTAGATTAAGAGTTTATATTATGAACATTCTTACTCTAAATTCAATTCTTGATCTATTAATCAAAGGTCATTACGATGTTTGGAAGTCTGAAAAAATTGATTTTGTTTAGTAAAGTATATTTATTTCAAGGAAAAATCGATTAAGCATACTTTTTAAAACTTTTCGATTGTTTAATTTGCAAATAAGTATCGATAACTATTATTTACAATACAAATAATTATTTTGAAACAATGAAAAGAAAGAAAAAAAAGAAATGCATTTAGAAAACCTCATAGTGGATATGGAAAGTTTCAGCTAGTCAAAGTGCTGTCTTAGTGCAATTTGCAAGTGTATCGATAGCTATCGATAAAAGAGTAAGAAGGTAATTTGATAGTTGAATACACTCGCCAGCACAGTAGGCGCTATACAGAAGGTCCCAAGGAAACCAGCAATTTCTTGCTTTGCTTTCCAAAATTGAGATTGGAGAAGAAACCAAAGGTAGGAAAGAAAAGGAAGAGGACTACAAAGATTGAAGGAACGAGTAATAAAGAGAGAAGGAGAAAAAGCAAAATAGAGAGAGAGAGAGAGAGAGAGAGAGAGAGAGAGATTGGGGGGGAGGGCGAGGGGGAGTCAAAGCAGGCTGTGTAAATTCGTTCAGACGGGGCAGGTCACACAAATTCAGTCACATCACAGACTACACAGAACAACATAAAACCAGATTCCCCGTTCCGCTTATTCGAACGACAAAATTTTCACATTTCGGCATAAAACAAAAACCAATTGTTAATTAGTATAGACATACGTTTATGTGTATATATATGTGTATATATGTATATGTGTATATATGTATATATAGTGTGTATATATCTGTATAGGCTTCTTGTGGCAAATAACAGCGACAACAACAACCAACAACAACAACAACAAGAACAACAACAAGAAACAAGATCCTGTTTCCCACACACGACAAAAATACCAAAAAATATATATATAGAAAAAAAAAATAAAAGCAAAAAATAGCAAATCTAAAATAAAATAGCAAAAAAAAAACAAATCAAATACCAAAATATATAGAAAATACTAATTCACGAAACTGTCGCAGATCGAGATCGATATCGAGGCGAGATCGTTAACCAAAATGGAGCATCCGCTTTTAAATTCAGGTAATACGGCCCAGCAGTTACAACAACTTCAACAGCAACAACAGCAGCAGCAGCAGCAACAACTTCAACAACAACAACAACAAGAACAGGGAGCATCTACAAAGAAGCGCATCTTCATACACAGTCGCAGCTACGGGCCACAGCTATCGGTGGCAAATCGAAGCAGCAGCAGCAGCAACAGCTGCATCTGCAACATCAACGGCAACGGCAACGGCAACGGCAACGGCAACGACAACGACAACCACAACGACAACGACAACAACGAAAACAACAACAGCAGCAGCGGCGGCAGCGGCAGCGGCAGCAGCAGCAGCAGCAGCAGCAATTGCAGCAGCAATTTAAGCAGCAGTGGCGGCGGCGGCGGCGGCGGCGGCGGCAGCGGCAGCAACAGGAGGCTGCCACACGTGAGTCGCAAGTGTGGCGGACGCAGCCAGCGCAACAGCCTGGCGCAGGGAGAAGGACAAGGAGAAGGACAGGGGCAAGCACAAGCACAAGCAGAAGCACAAACACAAGGACAAGGACAAGGACAAGGACAAGGACAGGGTCTGGCACAGGGACAGGGACAAGGAGAGATGCAAGAACAACAACAACAGGAGCAACAACAGGAGCAACAGGAGCAACAGGAACAACAGCAGCAACAGCAGCAAACGGTACTGCTGGCAGAGGGCATACCGACGTTGCAGGGGCATGTGCAGTTGCAACAGCAGCTGGGGCATGGCGACTCACTGAGCAGTGGCAATGGCAACATCAACGCGAATCGCGTGCTCTTCTATAGACAGTGCGTGGACTATGCTGAGCTGAATCCCACTGCCAATGTCTACAACGTGCGCTCCTGGTCCAGCTGGGATCCCCAGCAACATCAGCAGCAGCAGCAGCAGCAGCACCAACATCAGCAACATCAGCAACAGCAGCGACAGCAGCAGCAACATCACTTTCACCATCATCACCAGCAGCAGCAGCAGCAGCAGCAATATCATCAACACCATCACCACCATCATCAGCAGCAGCAACATCAGCAGCAGCAGCAACATCAGCAGCAGCAGCAACATCAGCAGCAGCAGCAGCAGCAACAGTCGCCGTCACAGCAGCAGCTGCAGCAGCAGCAGCAGCCACAACACCACCACCAACATCATCATCATCATAATCATCAAGTGGCCACGCAGCATCATCATCCACGCTCGCATCAGCTGAACGTGAGCGCGCCCAGCTTTACGCCGGCAAGCGCACGCTACGGCGGAGGCGGCGCCTCCAGCGGCTCTACTGCCGGCGGCGTGTTGGGCCTCATCTCCGCTGGTGTGACTGGCGGCAGCGGTGGAGGCGGCGGTGGCGGTGGCCGGCGTCTGCCTCTGCATATCACGCCCAGCCAATCGCAGCCGCAGCTGCATTCGCATACGCGCGGCCATTCCGAGCGCAGCGGCAGTGGCAGCGGCGGCGGCAATGGCGGCGGCAATGGCGGCATCAATGGCAACAGCAACGGCAGTGGTGGACGGCGCCAACAGTTGCCGGATCTGTTTCAGACGGTGTTGAAGTTGATGCGCGAACTGAACCGATCGGTGAGTTATCCCGAGATAATCGGCATGTTGTCGATGCGGCTGCAACGCTTGCCCGTCGAGCTGAAGCGTCACATTCCCCACACGCTGCACGGCGCCGTTGCCAATGGATATCTACGCAAGGATGGCAACTATTATACGCTGCTCTCGGAGCAGGAGCAGAAGGAGATCATGAAGCGCAACCAGGAGGCGGCCAAGCGGGCCAAGGAGCTCGAGAAAGAGCCACTCTCCTGGCGCATTCGCTAGGTGTGCAGCAGCAGCAGCGACAACAACAGCAGCAACAACAACAAGAACAACAAGAACAACACTAAAAAGAACAACAACAAGAACAAGAAGATAAGTAAAAGCGATGCAAAAGCAGAGACAAGTAAAGGCAAAAGGCTGAAGCAAGACAAAACAAACAAAAGCAATGCAAACGCAAATTAAAGAGCGATACTTGAATCAAAGCAAAGCAAAGCCACAAATAAAAAATATAAAAGCAAAAAGCAAAGGGAAGAGAGCAAAGCAACAAGCAAATGCAGAGAGCAAAAGCAAAGCCAAAAAGCAAAGCCTAAGCCACAAGCCAAATGCAAATGTAAATGCAAAAAGAAAAGTCACAAATCTAAATCAAAAGTAAAGCCAAAGTAAAGCCAAAGTAAAGCCAAAGCAAAGCCAAAGCAAAGCCAAAGCAAAGCCAAAGCAAAGCCAAAAGCAAAGCCAAAAGCAAAGCCAAAAGCAAAGCCAAAAGCAAAGCCAAAAGCAAAGCCTAAAGCAAAGCCAAAAGCAAAGCCAAAGCAAAGCCAAAGCAAAGCCAAAAGCAAAACCAGAAGCAAAGCCAAAAGCAATTCCAAAAGCAGAGCCAAAAGTAAGGCCAAAAGTAAAGCCAAAAGCAAAGCCAAAGTAAAGCCAAAAGCAGAGCTAAAAGCAGAGCCAAAAGCAAAGCCAAAACAACCTAAAGCAAAAGCAATGCAACCTAATGTAAACTATAGCAACATTCACTCGATCCGTTACCATTCGCTCACATATATTCTATATGTATATATATATACACACACCACACCCGCAATTCTCTCAATGTAGGTATATATATGTATGTACGTGTGTGTACCTGTGTGTGCGTGGCCATCGAGTGAACTGTGTGTGACCTGTGTGACCTGTGTGGACCTGTCGATGAAGTCAACTGACTTTTCTTGTTCCCGATCCCGATGAACAAAGCACAACAAAACGAACAGCAACAACAACAACAACATATTCAATCAATCAATCAATCAATCAATTGCGAATCGTTACCATGACCAAATCGCTGCGCTGCCGTCGAAGAATATTAGGGGTATTCCCATGAAATTTTAGTTATTCTTTTACAAAAACGATTTCAATTGACAAACCCTTCGTGTAAAATAAAAAAAAATTGTAGTTCGACTTGCTTAAATTGTTTATTTATTTAAAAGGGTGCTGCATGGCAGGTACCTTGGTATAGATGAGTGTACTTTATATTAATCGATTTATTATTATTGATTGTACTTAGCAACTTTGTCTGAAGTATCTCACTTCCCTAGGCTACAAGTAGTCTTTGTTTCTTAGTCGGAAAGTCAAATCATGCCATGATCTTCAGTGCGTTCTTTCATTCCCCTTAAAAGTGGGACCTTCTTTAGTAGTAGGTTGGATTTATCGATCTCTTGCAGTACATTGCATTTATCGATCAGTTCTCTCAATCTAGAGATCTCTTACCCTCACTTTTTAGTCAACAGCAAATCTCCCCTACAATAAGTTTATCATCTCTTTAAGCATTTTCTACCAAGATCATGTGAGGCTTTACCTTTGTGCTGCTGCTACCTCTGTAGTATAAGCTGTCGATCTTTTCCCAGACCTTCCTCAAGCACAACCCCGTCTTCCCTTCCCATCTTCCTTACTCGCACAGCTTAGACATTTATTATACCCTTCGACCATTGAAAATGGTCAAAAAAGGGTATACTAACTTTGTGCAAATGTATGTAACAGGCAGAAGGAGGCGTGGCAGACCCCATAAAGTATATATATTCTTGCTCAGGATCACTAGCCGAGTCGATTGAGCCATGTCTGTCTGTCTGTCCGGATGTCCGGATGTATGGATGACCAGATGAACACACAGATCTCAGCTATTATAAGAGCTAGAGTTACCAAATTTGGCATGAACATTTCTGTGTAGCCGGCGCAGATCAAGTTTATTTCAAATGTTAGGTGCCACGCCCACCGCCCCCGCAAATCAATAATTTAATTTTTGAACTTAATTTGTAAGCGCTGTTTAAAAGATACAACTTTCTGACTTAAACATATACTAAGCTGATTAAAATATCTACGTATTCTCGAAATTGCCATCCGCTCGGACAATAAACACAGAAGTTATTTAAGAAAGTATGTGCATGAAACCAAGTGCTTATATTAGCTAACAAGGGAGGCGGGCGAGCGCAAAGCGCGAGCGCCATCTGTCGGCCATAATTTAAAAGCATATGAACGTAGGTCAAAGGGTATCCCACTGTCGCGTGCAGCGCGACTGTGGCTTTTTTCTATTTTTTTTTAATAAAAATGAAATTAAAGAAAGAGAGGCTGAGGATATAATTTTCTTATTTCCTCCGACTGTTCCTATACTAGTTATATATAACATAATTGTACAAAATTAAATAATAAAATATATATAATATTTTATATTCATTGACAGTCATAATAGCTCAAATTGTTGGAATGTATAACTTTTAATTAAAATCTCTATTTGTAAATTATTGTTCCTAAGAAAACTATAGAATACAAGTGTCTAATTGTATTGAAATGGAAAAAGTATATGTCGATTACTGTATAACTTAAGTTAAGTTAAGATAAGTTAAACAAAACTGGTCTTTAAACAAAAACTCTCATTTCGTGCGATTGTTCCTTTGGCAGGTATATGTTATAGTTATCCGATTTTAATGAAATATTACATGCAAATTACTTATAAAAAAAAAAGTTTGCTGTAATAAATTTGCTTGCAATATCTTGATAAATAACAAAAATCAACCGATAGTTTGTATGGCAGCTATACGATGTATCGTGCCGATTCGGCTCGTTTTAACTTATAGACAGCGTGCAGTAATATGAAGCATGTGTGCCGGGTTTCATAAAGATAGCTCTAAAACGGAGAGACCAGTATGCGTTGCAACAGACGGACATACAGACAGACGGACAGACAGACAGACAGACAGACAGACAGACAGACAGACGGACAGACAGACAGACAGACAGACAGACGGACAAACAGACATGGCTTGTTCGACTCCTCTGATGTTGCTGATTCATATTATGCAATATATACTAAAAGATGTCTCATTGCAAACTTTAAAATCAATATAAAAATTAAATAAATTGTATCCATCAGATATATTTATTTTCTATTTATAAATTTAATTGATTATAGCCCTGAGTCACGCTCTTGTTGGTGGGGCTAGATAAAACACTGGCAGAAGCTCTTTCCTCTACGCTCCTTTCCATCGATTTGTTGTCAGATTACGTAGTAATTGGTGGAAATTCAGTGGAAAGTTGTAAAGTTCCAACAGATAAACAGATAATGAAGGCACTGAGAAAAGTTGCAGAAAAAGGCAGCAACGATTTTAAAGAAAGAAATAATTTGTTTTTATTTCTGTTTCCGAATCACTTTCATATTGACCAGGAGGCCATGAATTCTTTGCTTTCAAATCAAGAGAGCCTAGTGAGCTCAAAACGTGACTTCAAAGTCACAATTTCTGTAAATTTGTTCCAAAATAGAACACAAACATATAACGAATTTTAAATTTAATTTTAAACATATATACAAAAATGAGCAACAACCAACCTCTGAGTATAGTCCTCAAGCAAATTGTGCAATGCCTGAGGAATAGGAATGAACCTATAACAATCGATAACCTATTGCAATTCTCCGGTCCGCCCAATGAAGGTAGTGCGAAAGTTAAGCGTAAGGTTAAGACCCTGTTGGATCTGGCAGTGAGTCTGGGGTTCGTGATGAGGTGCAACAATCACTACTTCGCCTCAACACTTCCTGAAGATGTGCTGCCTTTCCTTGGTCCTGAACCTGATTCAAATGACGAATCGGCCCCATCCAGCCGATCATCGTCAACCTAAACGACCTAAACGATGTCTCTGAAGTGTTTTGCAAACCAAACTCCACGAAACCCAGCTAAACCTACTTATGCTGCGTCTATCATCTTCATTTGCCGAAGAAACTCTTATCCATTGACGAATTCAAATTTCATTGAAATTTTTACCAAATTCTTAATTAAGTGTAATCTGAATTAAAAATGAAATCACATTTTGGAACCAACAATCTTCTAATTAAGTCAACTTCCTTCTACTCTCCCTCAGAGCATAATTGAGCTATAGACAAATCAGATATTTCTAATTTTCACAGTCTCTTCTAACCTCATCAACTGCATGTACATCCATCCTTAGACATATTTATACCCTTCGACCATTGAAAATGGTCAAAAAAGGGTATACTAACTTTGTGCAAATGTATGTAACAGGCAGAAGGAGGCGTGACAGACCCCATAAAGTATATATATTCTTGCTCAGGATCATTAGCCGAGTCGATTGAGCCATGTCTGTCTGTCTGTCCGGATGTCCGGATGACCAGATGAACACACAGATCTCAGCTATTATAAGAGCTAGAGTTACCAAATTTGGCATGAACATTTCTGTGTAGCCGGCGCAGATCAAGTTTATTTCAAATGTTAGGTGCCACGCCCACCGCCCCCGCAAATTAATAATTTAATTTTTGAACTCAATTTATAAGCGCTGTATTAAAGATACAACTTTCTGACTTTAACATATACAAAGGCCATTAAAATATCTACGTATTCTTGTACGTAAATTGTAATCTGATCGGTCAGAAGTTATTTAAGAAAGTATGTGCATAAAACCAAGTGCTTGTGTCAGCTAACAAGGGAGGCGGGCGAGCGCGAAGCGCGACCACCATCTGTCGAGAATAATATCAAAGTATGTGCATATGTATATGTCTACAAACATAGTAACATAGGTCGAAGGGTATCCCACTGTCGCGTGCCGCGCGACTGTTGCTTTTCTTACTGGTTTTATTATCTTTTCTTTTTGTATTTTTATTTTTTATTGGAAAACTAAAAATTTAGCTCAGATCCGTGCTCGTTAGCTCTCCTCCAATGTGGTACGGCTCTCAGTGGGTTGCTGCTGCCTGTTGCTCGCTTCCTGTGAGGATATCGCGACATTGGTCACGACGGCATTGTTGCTCTGCACTTGTGTGTGGGAGGCAGAGGTGCCTTGTAGGTTAACATCGTTGAGGTCCAAGACACTCGGCGCTATGGAGTATCGATAGTTCTTGACCTTCAAATAACCGTAGATGAGAGCATCGTGGAGATTGACAGTTATCTGGCGCTTCAGCTCCTCATCGGATCGCTCCAGACGCTCCGCGACGGCTTCGACAATCTCATGTTGTGTCAGCGGTCGATCCGAGCTGGCAATAACCTTTAGTATATTCGTAAAGAGATTGGGTATCAACTTGCGACGAGGCGCCTGATTGGGACTATTTTTCATGGTGTTCATGAGTTACGTGAGCAGCAGCGGGGGGATAACAGCGCGGACCGGGGCTCACTTATATTTTTTCTTTAACTAATTTATTTCCATATAAAAGTGACAAGTAAAAAGTGACTACAAAATGACAAGTTAAATCGATATGACAAACATCGGGAGAGTACTAGATGGAATGGGATATGTGACAGTGTATGTACATATATTGTATATATATTCTTTATCAGCATAAACGAGTAGAACTGAGCTCTGCACACATGTTTCCTATTGCTTCACGCTGTAAACCTATATATCGTATAGCTGACATACAAACTATCGACCGATTTCGGTTGTTTATCGAGATATTGCCATCCCATTCACTACATCAGACTTTTTCTTTATATTGTATATGAGAAGCGAATGAAATTTTATCATATTCAGATAACTATATCATATAGCTCTCAAAGAAACAATCCTCTGAAATAAGGGTTTTACATGAAGACCAGTATTGTTTATTGAAGTAAGCTAAGTTATCAGTACCAATCAAGGCTATACAGTAATCGACGTTTTCATTTTACAATTCATTAAAGTCGAATAACTTAATCCTATAGGAACAATCAGTCAGTAACAAAGATTTATATTTAAAAATCCAGCGATTGTCAGTGAATAAATATAATATTATTCAGTCCAGCAGCCTTATATATAACTAGCAAAGAAATTATCGGAGAGGATAGAAACTTGTGAGGGTATAAAAACTTTGGCAAGTCAAAGGTAGTCTTTCTTTCTGGTTTTTCTTTTTATAATGCCACAGTGTACAGTAAATATCCATGACCTAAAGAGTCTCTTAAAATCTAACTGCTCCAAGCCAGCTTAAAGTAACTATATTGTATATAGTTATTAGGGTTGTCAAGTGTATTAAGGGTATATAACAGTCCAGTCCAGTTCTTTTAGATTAGGATAGGTAGGGTTACTTTAGGTTATTTTTAACTACAGGTTAGCTTTTCTGCATTTGAAATTAGATCTACTAGAGGAAACTAGCTATCAATAAATTGTATAAAACATCTTTATGCATCTACATTGCTGTTGCTTTGATTTGAACTGGGTAATCAACACAATCCTCGTCCACATTTGGGATATTCTGCCAAACAGAACCGAACTATACCGTATATAGTTATTGCGGTTGTCAAGTGTATTAAGGGTATATGACACTTCAGTATACACAACTGCAGCCTTCTTACTTATCGGAGAATCAAGAGGGAACTGAGCTACAGTTAGGCACACATTCATCTTCCCACTGCCAGGGGGATACAGAGTGACTGTGGACTGTCATTGTTATTCTGCTGCTTGTTGCTATTCTTGTGGTCAAAGTTGTGTTGCTGTGTCTGGCACGTGTCATACACAATTTGCATGGCAGGCGAAAATGTGAAGGGACAAAACGCGTAACTAAATAACCGCAGCCTAATTGAAATCCGTTCGAGTTGCGGCCGTATTGGGTTAACAGTGCGAGAAGCAGTTCCAGCTACAATTGGCAATGCAGCTGGAGATGGCTATAGCTATAGCTGTAGCTAATTGTGAGGTTAGGAACGAGCAGTGCGCACAGTGGAGCAAAGTGCGAGTGTATATGTATATGTCCATGTTGTATTGTTAAATATTCATTCGAAATTCCATTGGCCTAGCCACAGTGTGGCTGGGGGCAAACATTTTTTGGCTAGCATGGTCACCCTGGACACTCATTCCCATTTGTGCAGCTGTCCAAGCTGATTAGCAACTTTCCCCGACAGCAGCAAAACTTTTCCCTGCATTACCATTTTCCATTTCCCGCTGCCCCTTGCCTGTTTTCCATTTCCATTTTTGGTTGATATTATTTGGCTGAGCGCATTGCGTTGCGTGCGTTTAATTATGACTGACACTGTGTGCTCGCCGAACAGCGTTTGGCACTTGAATCCGCTGCGACAGCGGGGCAGTGTGCTGAGTGGGGAGGGGAGGGGGGAGGGTGGTGGTGCTGTGGTTGCTCTCTACCTTGGCAAGCTCGCGTAACTCTGCCTAATCTGGCGCAAGTGATTAGGCAAAGCTCCAAATGTGTCCAGTAACAATTAAAAGCAGCTCAGCTCCAGCAGAGAAACTAACCCTGAAGCATTTCACACGCCCTCGCAATTAACCGAAACTTTTACAGCGACTTGCTCTCCCCCTCTCTCTCCCTCACTCTCTCCCTCACTCTCTCCCCTTCTCTCTCTCTGTGTCTGCCTCTTCCGGTGTAGAAGAATTATGGCCTGCAATCAGGCAAGAAGCATCTTGGCCATGAAATAGCGCCAGAAATATAATTTATTTTACGTTTAGCTGCAAACGTGTCCTCACAGCTTCCCCCCTCCCCATCCCCCCAGCTACCTTCTCCCTCACTCCTGTTACCAGTGAAGCGTCTAAGTGCCGCGTCTCGCCTGGTCAATAACCCATGCACACACACACACACACACACGCATACGCAATGTATACGCATTGGCCGTCGTTGTGGCGTCGCTGACATCAGCCTTTTAATGCCCCGCAAGTTCCCCCCCCCCACCAAGCACTACAGTGGCGGCGATTGCCTTCAGCTGAAGAGGGATCGAGTTTGGAGAATTCAAATAAAGAAATCAAAGTTCCTGCTACTTGACTCTGTTGAAGTTACTTATCAGAGAAGAAAAGAATAACCAAGTTCTTGAATAAATAATTTACTTTTCTTTATACAATATATTATACGATATATATTAAAAAAACCTATTGAACTTAATAAAACTCTATATGTTATATACATATATAATGAAAAAACAAACCTATTCTATGTTTAATCTATATCAATATTTGATATAACAATACACAGTATGTAGCTATACTATACCAAACATGCACATATTATAGAAAAACAAAACTATTTTATACCTAATCTATACATAGAAACATATAATAATAATCTGCATATATGATATAATATAATAATACATAAATAAATTAACCTACTCTATACCTAAACTACAGCTAGAAACTTATAATAATAATCTGCATATATAATTTAATATAATAATACTCTTAATGTGTCTATACTTTAGTATATAGAAGAAATTAACCTACTCTACACCTAACCTATACCTAGAAACGTATAAAAATAATCTGCATATATAATATAATTATACTCCATATGTATACCTATACTATACAATAGAAAGATAAAGAGAATAAATAAATAAATTCTAAACCTAACCTATACCTATGAATTGTGTAGTTCCTTGTTTTCCTAAGGTACCATACGGATTCTTCAATAATAATTTAAAGAAGAGAACATGAATAAATAGTTTCTTTAAGATTAGGTTACGTTAGTTTACTTTAGACTTTAGTTTAGGTTAGGTTAGGTTACTTTAAACTTTAGTTTAGGTTATGTTAGGTTACTTTAAACTTTAGGTTAGGTTTTCTGCATTTAAAATTGTATCAACTAGAGCAAATCCAGCTATTGATAAATCATATAAAACATCTCTCTTCATCTACATTGCTGTAGCTGCGGTCTGCACTAAGCAATCAACACAAGCCTCGTCCAGATTTGGAATATTTCTCCAAGCCGAACTGAACTTCTTTCATATTTGTTAAGTTTCTTTTCAGATTCAAGTTTGCTCACTTGAGCTGCAACTTGGTTTGCAGTTCACTTGGACAGCGCCCCCCTTTTGCAGCACCCTACGCCACTGTGCCAAGTTTACGAGTTGAAAGTGAAGCTGGCGGACAGAAAATAATAATACGAATAATATCCTTGCCCCAAGCGCAAAGCGAGAAAGTTTTCATCATTTTGTCTTCCTTATGAGTGTGTGTCCATCTCCTCCTTCTCCTCTTCATCCTCCTCCTCCTGCCAGATCTATGGCCATCCTGGGATTGCAGTTTGAGTGTCGATTTGTGTTGCTCTTCAGATTCATCGAAGCAGCACGCGATGCGCAAAAGTTGCGTGTGCTTTCGCGACGGTCAGTAAGTACGAGTAGCGGCAGGGGGCGGGTGGCAACAGGGTGGCTACAGGGTGTTTTAGTGGGCACACCCAGTAGGCGTTGCTAATCTAATTTGCAGTTATTGGCGGCCAGATTAGCACGCCACATATGCCTGTGTATGTGTGTGTGTGTGTGTGTAATGCGTATCGCGTGCTCGGCTGTGAGATTTCTTTTTGTAGTATTGCCTATAATTCGGCGCACAGCGGGAGGCGGCAGAGCACCACCTAGAGAACACACCCCACCCTCCCCCTCCTCCTCCCCCTGGCAGCACCCATCTAGCCAGATGGAACCAACTGACGTCTAGCATACATTAGGCTAAGCTGTGCAAGTGCAAAACATAATGAAAATGATGTCAGTTTGATAAGATTTCGTTGTGGGGCGTGAGTGCTATTGATGTGTTCTTTCAGTGTGCGTGCCATGTGCGTGTGTGTGTGTGTGTGTCGCATGTGTGTATAATGTGTGTATATATGCATGTGTGTGTGTGTGTGAGTGTGTGAGGGTATTCAGGCATGTTATGGCAAAAGTTTTGCTGCTTAAAGTTGCCTGAAATGAAACTAAGGCAGCACATGGGCAATGTTGATGCCCTCTTAAGAGTCTCCTCTCTCTCTCTCTCTCTTTCCTTCTCTTTCTCTCTTTTCTTATAGTATAACAGCTTGTCGCTTAAGTTGTATAACAATATTGTGTTGTTTGATTGCGCCTCTAAGCCATTAGAAACAATTTGAAGCCACTACATAGCGACAATATGGAAGTTACTATGTAAATAAATAGTTTGTGTATAACAGTTGCATGTGATTAATTGCCATACAGCATATAACAGTATAACAACGACTAACCTACAGAGTATATAGGCAAAGATTATGGCATATATGTAGAGTATCCATGGAATATTATAGTATATATGTAGAATATGTTTAACATAACCTTCGTTATAAGTATATTCCTAGACAGCATCAAAGGTAGCGTCGATTGGGGGCATTTCTGTCTGTATGAACGCATTAATATCAGCAATTGTATAAGCTAGAGTCCCTTAACTTGGTATATAGGTTCCTGTGTAGTATCTTTAGAATATTACATATGCAAATGTGGGCTGCCTCTGTGCATCATCTATTCAGCACCCAAATAAACGTTGCCCAACTTGCTTACTCAGGTTACTTCTCTCTTATAATTTCCTCAGATCTCATCTTGATTTATATAAGCCATTATAGTCTCATATAGGTCTGATCTAACATCGTACTAGCTTAACTGGCCCCTGTTCACCTCGATTTATCTTGCTGCTTCGCTTGCATTCACAGAAATTTATGACGCTTCATCTCTCTCTCTTTCTCCTCTCTCCCTTCTCCCTTCTCCTTGGCAAGCGCACATCATGCTTGTCTAGGTTCTCTGTCCTGTCCTGTCCTGTCCTGTCATGTCTGTAACGGGAAACATTGTCAAAGTGTCAACGCAGCAACTGGCAACTGCCAAGTGGCATGTGGCAAGTAGCAACTTTCCACTGTCCACTGACAGCGCCTATCAAATTAAGCAAAACAAAATTGCATTATGCCATGCAGAGTAGCACACACACAAGGTCCTGTGGCGAGGCAAACACCCTCTAATCCAACAACTGTGTGTGTGTGTCTGTGTGTGTGTGTGTGTGTGTGTGTGTGTGATGCCTGCCCGTGTCGGCACAACCGAATTTATTCATTGCACAATGCGGTCCAGACAATTTATGCTAATCAACATCAATCGATTTGCATGCCATGCATATGGCCAGCGTGCGAGCGAGAGGCACAGGGAGGCAGTAGGAGGGAGTAGGAGAGCATAAATGCTGCACTGGCAGCCCTTCTGTAGGTTCGACTGGTTTTACTGCTGTTTATTGGGCGGTTTTGGGGGCTGCGGTTCAATGGATATGCTCAGCATACCAGGAGGATCCAGGGGGGTCGAAGTGGGTGTCGATATTAATGTTCGAGTACGCCAAAGTGGACAATCACTGCATGTGGGTAATTGCATAAAACCGACCGACCGGACAGACGGAACGACGGACACTGGTGGCAGACTGGCCACGGTGGTCTCTCCTTCGCTGCCTTCAATGCCTCTGCTGCCTCTACTGCCTCTGCATCCTCTACTGCCTCTACTGCATGCGACAGCAATAATTTCAAAATGTTTGAAAAGCGAAAAACCAAAAGTGTTGAGGGGAAATCAACTGTGGCGACGAAGTGCAGTTACTCTCTACGGTCTCAAAGTGCATGTAGTGTAGCAGGTTAAACTTAATTGATAGTATAACAGTTGGTAAAACAGTTGTATAACAGTTGGTATAACAGTTGGTATAACAGTTGGTATAACAGTTGGTATAACAGTTGGTATAACAGTTGTATAACAGATGGTATAACAGTTAGTTCTACAGGTGGTATAACAGTTTGTACAACAGTTGGTATAACAGTTATATAACAGTTCTATAACAGTTGGTATAACAGTTGGTATAACAGTTCTATAACAGTTAGTTTAGCAGGTGGTATAACTGAGAGTATAACAGATCAACTGAAACTCCTTAAGATGGCTGCTTGCATGTATTGCTAAGAGTATACATGTATTACTACAGCATTGTAGTTTGTATAACAGTGTTATACAATATTTCTTTGTATAACAGCGAATATAACAATGATAAGGGTTGTTGAAGAGGAAATCGCATAACAATGTATAACTATTATAACAGTATAACAGTAACTATTGCATTCGATAGATTTGTTGTCTAACAGTTGGGGATAGTCTATTCACTGTATAACAGTATGACAGTGCATATCTAATATTGAACTACCCTCTGTATTACAGTGTGCTTATAACGGTCTAGTAACAGTTAGTATAACAGTTAGTATTATAGTTTGTAAGACAGTTAGGATAACAGTTACTATAAAAGTTTATATAACAGTTAGTATGACAGTTTGTAAAAAAGTTTATATCATAAAACAGTTTATATAACAGTTAATATAACATTTGGTATAGCAGTTAGTAAAACAATTAGTGTAACAGTAAGTATAGCAGTAAGTATAACAGTAAGTATAACAGTAAGTATAATAGTTTATATAACAGTTTGTATAACAGTTAGTATAACAGTTAGTATAACAGTTAGTATAACAGTTAGTATAACAGTGTATTGAACAGTTAGTATAACAGTTAGTATAACAGTTAGTATAACAGTTAGTATAACAGTTAGTATAACAGTTAGTATAACAGTTAGTATAACAGTTAGTATAACAGTTAGTATAACAGTAAGTATAACAGTTTATATAACAGTTTGTATAACAGTAAGTATAACAGTTAGTATAACAGTGTATTGAACAGTTAGTATAACAGTTAGTATAACAGGTTGCATGACTCGGCCCATTCCGCGTAACGAATTCATTGTGATCTCATTACACACATATCCAGCGACTGCAGCACAAGCACAACACGCAAGGCAAGCACGGCACCACAGCCACCACAACTCACCACAACTCACCACATTCCAGCACCTTCCCCAGCACCCGCCACCTGTGCCAGCCATCGCGTAACAGTTTGCAGTTTATATGCGGCGCTTAGGCACACATGTTGTCATCGGAGCCATCATCATTATCCCCAACGTGGACGACATCATCATCGTCGTCATCATCATGGTGTATGTATGTAGGTATGCCAGGGCATGCTCATGAATTTGCACTGTATGGCAAATGAACTTCGGCACACACACATACAGAGAGAGTGAAGCACACTCGGGAAAATGCAGAAAAGAAAATGAAAAGAGAAAAGCAAAAAATTTTCGTCGGCGGGTTGTGCAAATTTACTCGATTCTCGATGTGGACAATTTCGTAAATTTGATTTTGCACGCCACACAAAAGGGACGAATGGACATGGAGGGAGGTACCTGGGGAAGAGAGGAGTAGGGGGGTTATATTCGTAATTGTTTGCCCAAGCTGATGGGATGAAATAGGTTGAACTGTGAATAGGTCAGAGGAGGCGTGGATAGGCTGACAGATATTTGTCGATATATTATTTCAAGGTGTGATGGCAATAGGAATGTAAAACCGTTTCGAAAGTGTTCGATTTTCAATTTGTACTAGCATGTACTATCAAAATTTGTAGCATATAGTCAATATAAAGGAAGCTATACGTGTCTAAAATTGCATTATATTCATACAGATATATATATAACTATATATTCATATACATATATATATATATTCTAAACCTCAGTAAAAGAAGTATCTATCAGAAGTATGTTTCTCAAGGATCAGCCCTCTATGAAGGAAGTGGCTAAGATCTTTATAGTAGGTAAGCTATATACATACATATCTATTGTATATAAAGGTAATTCCATAGCTTCTGTTAACTTTGATCGATCGAAGGTCTGGCCCTGCGATCCTACATAGCCGATGGAGATGGTCAGAAGCGTCGAACGTGCTTCGGTCACGAACTATCGCGTCGTGTTTGCATGGCTGCCAATCGTCATCGCACGCACAATCGGCATCGTCTGCTGAAGTTCATGCACCCCGAGCGGGTCAAGGACTACGATATGCGGAGCAAGCAGCGAGGCCCCCAACAGCAACGCGAACTCACACACCGAGCCCGAGAGTTTGCACCTCGCGAGGCCGATCTGAAACTTAGTGCCAAGCAATGATCATGATGCTTCAGGTTATCGACATTTACTCAGAAGCCTCAACTATTCATTTACGTTTTATATGGTATATGCGGGCGATTCATAAGTTGTTCAACTAATAATAATATTTATAATATGTTCGAATAAAATTAATGTTAAGGTGAAGTAAGGGAGCACCTCATTTATTTTATTGCAAGTCTTGACATAATTCTTGAATGTTTTAAATAATTTAATTACGCTCTTTTCAGTTTTAACAATGTGTTGCTTTATCTCTCTTAAACGATAGTGACGCTCTCCCGCTTCTTTTTGCGTTATTCAACAGTATCGATAACTACGATAACTAATTAAACTATGATAGTGAATCGACTAAGGTCACATTTAACAACATAAGACTGAACATAATAGAGTAACAGAAGTATAGTTTGAAGAAACCCTCAAGTGTGTGAGCTACAAGATTTGTTTTCTTATCTATTCTCTTGATTTATCTAGCATCAGTACAACATTATGCTTATAATCTATATTAGTTTCATATTCGCTGGGAGCTTCGTTTCCACATAAATCTACATGATCCATTCTTTAGATTTATCAAATATCTCTATATTATTACGCAAAGAATCTAAATTTGTACCATTTACTATGGCATCTACGTCCAGAGTATACAAATACTTTATTATATGCAAAATAGCACAATGTAATAGGAATTTGAAATGACCCTAAGCAGCGTTAGGTACCAGGACACCTTTATACCAAATTTGACTTACAGTGTACTCCACATCTCTAACTCAGTATAACAGTTAGTGATATCAGCTATATAACAATATATACATATATTGTTATATAACAGTTTCTTGATATAAGATATGAAGTTCTTTACGATGTTCATTACTTTAATCTAATAGATGAACATAAAATATAGATGCATTGATGCTGCTAAGAGAAGGAACTATCTTCCTTATCTGTTACATCTCTAACACCGTATAACAGTAAGTAATATCAGCTACTAGCCTATAATCCGTATACATTATTGTATTACACTTTCTTAATATATAATATGATGTGCTTTATGATGTTCAGTACTATTATCTACTAAGAATAAACAAAAATACAAATGCATATATATGTGGTTAAGAGTGGGAACTATCTGCACAGTAATCCACATCTTAACTCAGTATAACAGTCTGTGATATCAGCTACATAACCTGTAAAAACAGTATTGTATAACAGCTTATGACTACCATTTGCATTTGCAGAAACTTTCTCGTTCTCGTTGCTTGTCGAGCATAAAATCAGAGTGTAATCATTTTGTTGCCATACCATTTTTCTGAAGATCTAACCCGAGAATTAAGGGGAAGGTGAGTGAGAGGGAGAGAGAGGGAGGGAGAGGGAGGGAGGGAGAGGGAGAGAGAGGGAATACTCTAGATAGTCTGCAATTAAGTAAATCATACCATGAGTTGCAATTTGGCACATCCTGCCCAGCTCAACCAGCAAGCATCCTGCCACAGGCCGCCCAGAGAGGCAGAGGAAGACAGTGAGAAGGAGAGAGGAAGAGAGAGAGAGAGGGGGAGAGAGAGTGAGAGGGGAAGAGAGAGTGGCTGAGTAGGAGAGCATGAGGAAGCGTTAGAAGTTTCGGCAATGAACTTCAATGCGTGCAACGGCAGCTCCAACATATCCTGCCAGGACATGCACATGAATGGCAGCCAGGGCCAGCAGAGAGAGGGGCGTGGACGGGGGGGGCGTGGCATTTGTAAGCCTTGCTGCATTGTGCCTGCTTAATTGTCTGCAAGGACACAAAACAAGGCAGCCAGCAACAATTTTTCAAGCAAGCTGCAACGCCAGCAGGTGCCCCAGCAGGTGCCTCCACAGACAGACCCCAGCTACAACTTCATTTGTGCCGCTTGCAACGTGGCAACTTGGCAAAACTTTTGAGTGTAAATAATTGTCAGGAGAGAGAGACAGAGAGAGACTGAGTGTGGCCAAATAGAAATACAACCGCAAAAATGCTGCAGGTTTTAGCCATTTTACGGCTGTCCTTGTTGCTGCTGCTGCTGCTGCTGCTGGCAAGTGTTTCCTTTCTTTGGTCGCCTGCTCAGCATTTATGGATATTTATATGCTTTGCGGCGTCAACCCAACCGCAACCCCTACACACCGCCCCCTGCCACGCCCTCTGCTCACTTGCTGCAGCTCCAATTAGTCGCGCTGAGGATAAACGTCATGCTCAGGCTTGTCAGAGAGCAGAGCGTGGCGTACCAACAGACATAGCTGGCCATCTGTCACCATCAGGTGTGGTTCTTGTATCTCCAGTTGTCTCGCTCGCACACACACACATGCACACACACGCACACGCACACCTACTCAGCGGTAAGTTGAGTGTATTATGTGAAACTTTGCTGCCGCAGCTGCAACTCAATTGGGCAGCAAAAGCTCTCTGCGAAGTTGTGGCACACTGCACATGTAAATGCGTGCAAGCATGCTTAGAATTGCACTGCAGATACCCTGTAAAGAGTTAACTAGTTAGACAGGCTATGCTATGTGGGCCACAACGTGTGCACAGCAGCGTAAAGTGATGAAGTTGCTAGAGAGAAGAGAGAGAGGGCGAGGAAGTAAAGGATATTACAATTATACAAATATTTTATAATTTTATAATATATAAATTATTATAGAGTGCATATATATAGTCTGATATCATTAGTACTATAAACTCAATAGAGTTTCAAAAGGTTATTTAATATTATTAATAATTTTAAGTATGCTTAGCAAAGATTTAAGAAGATTATACGCTGGCTGAATTGAAGTAGATTGAAGAGCCTACTTCTGACTGCAGGGTATCTTGTTGTCGCCCTCTCTCTATTGCTATAGAGCATAGTCCAATAATGTGTTCACTCTCATGAGTGAAGGTGTTTAGCTGCTATCAGAGTTTTCTGTAGCTGCAAGTTGAACAGAGTCCTATAAGAATTATTGGTTTCATTATTCCTAGAAGTTCCAATACAATAGTTGTTATATTTCTTACAATGCTTACCACTGCCTTCAATCTTCCTGCTACTGATTGTTGTATAATCATGAGAACCATCATCGAATTATTAAATTGTTTTCGCACCAACTCAATCCGTCTGAAGGATATTAGAATGTTGGCAAATCGGTTGCATTGAAGTGCAATGAGTTTCACACTGTGGTGACTGAATATGACAATGAAATCGAGGAGTATCTTTTGTCATCCATACTCGCAATCTATCCCCATCATAAATTCATAGGTGAGGAGGAGAACCTTAACATGTAGCTGCCATAGAAATAATTGCATGAAATTAAGGTTATTCAAAATATCTTCAACTAAACTTCGTCAATCAAAGTTGGACAGCAATCAACAAATACTTTTCCCACTTCATTAAAGTCGTACAATTATATGCTCTCAATCGGAACAATTAGTTCAAAATACAAATTTACATTAAAAAGTGTTATATATCAAGGAATGGAAGTTACAATGAATACAATCCTGCACTATTATATTATATAAAACTAATATGGGAACAAAGGAATATATAATGAAAGTGTTGTAGTTTATGATTTTTATAAGTCCTTTTAATTAATAAGTCAAGATTTAGTTATTTATAATTATTGATATTTTTAACTGCAACACCAGCACCACGACTTGCTTTCAGCAGAAAACGAACAAGAAGAAGGAAGGAAATAAAAAGTGTGACCATGCATGTCAAATATAAAGTAGTGTTGTTAAACGTTATTTTTGTAGTTGAATAGAGGTATTCCAACAGAAAGGTATAAAAGGCAACCTACCTTTAATTCTGCAGTTAATTCCATTCAACTGTCCATTTGTCAACAAACTTGACTTCGAATTTGTGATGAAGGCTTATCAGAATGCAGGGCATGCTCGACTATAGGTTTGCTAACTCAAGTCGTAGCAGGCCTTGCGTATTGTCAAGGAATTAGTGAGGACTTCAAGTTAAATTCATTGAAGAGTTAAATTTCTTTCCGATTATTTATTTTGGAATTTTGTCATGGCATATATACATCCAAGTATTCTCCGCTCCAATCTCAATCCGATGGCAAAGGTGTTTCAACCTCACGCGTTGCCAGGGCAGCAGCAGCAACTTATCCAGCAGATGCCGTGTGCGCTGCATGGCTGCAACGGGGGGCAAGTGGGGCAACAGTTGCCGACTGTTCCGCAGGTTGTTTGGGTGCCCATTGCACATGGAAGCCCGCCGCCGCAGTCACGGGGGCTGCCCTACGTGCTGGTCTATCCAAATGCAAGTCCGGCAATGACTGCCTGCAGTGCCCCAGGTGCCCCAGGTGCAGCATACGCTGCTTACTATGCCCCACAGCAGCAGCAGCAGTTGCCACAACAGTTGCCACAACAGTTGCCACAACAGTTGCCACAAGAGTTACCCCAATTGTGGCAGGATCAAGCAACCTTCGTCTTGCCACAGCAGATGGAACTGCCAAGATCGAGGCGGGCACAGCACCAACAGCAACTGTCACAACCTCATTCAAGGGCTGTGGAACGTGGGGCAGCACCAAGGACGCCAGTGAAGCTGCTGGTGCACGATTTGAACGATCTGCTCCGCTGGGAGCAACTGACCATGTCCACCCTGCTGGGCTTGATGGGCGAGCGGGGTCATCCCGTCAACTTTGCCTACATTGTCAACCAGCTGGCCGTGCGGCTGCGCTGCCCCGAGGAGCTTATCGTGCGCCTTGCACCGCGTGTCATGTACGAGGCATGGACCAAGGGCTACGTGCGACGCGTCAACGACAAGTTTGTGCTGGGAGTCACATGCCACAGCAACAGTCCCAATAAGTCACCCAAACGGAAAAAGAAGCTCAGTACTTAAGCTGAAAGTCTGCCCAGCACTAACTATATACTTTATATATATGGTATATCTGTACATTTCGATCTAATTTGTACACAACTTTATCGACCAAATCGATTCTCTTGATTCCTTTAACATATCAATAAATTCAAAGCATGTTGGTTACTCTATTAATAAAGACAATAACAAACAACAATTGGGAACTGAACTGGTATACAGATATACGTATAAAGTAAAGCGTAAGAGGGATTACAAAGAGTTGCCAGATAGTTCAAGTTATGAAAATTAAAAACAAAAGGGATATATCGGATATGGATAAGTATGCAACAAAGCAGAATTTCTATTTGTATTGTTAAGATATACTCTATTATGTCAAGCCTTATGTTATCAAGTGTGACCTTTATCGATATACTATTGTAAACTAATTAAGTTATCGGAAACCCTATCGATGGGATAGTGTTGTATAAGACAGGATTGAGAGAGCGTCACTATCGCAACGATAGGATAGTGTTGTGGAACACGAGAGAGGAGAGCGTCACTATCGTTTAAGAGAGCGAAGGAAACACATTGTTACAAATTAAAAAGACCAGCATAAATAATTAAAACATTAAACTTATCTCCACAGTATTTTATTATATTTGTTATAAAGAACATCATGAAGAAACTGTTATCCAATACTATGTATACAGATTTTGTAGTTACTAGCTCATATCATTATCAATCGAAACGCAGGCGAGACTAGTCGGCGACGCACATTTAATCAATTTTTGTTTCTGAATTTATCTGTAACGAAAATATGAGCGCCCAATTCTCTTTGGTAATGGAATGGTTTGACTACTACAAGGGAGTAGTTGACAAACCTCTGAAAGACTCTGCCAGGCCCTGGACAAAAGTATTTGATCTTCTGGAAGAGAAAACAGGAGTCGAGAGAGTCAAAATCTTCTTTGGTGCTGTAGGACTCTGCGCGCTCTACCTGACCTTCGGCTATGGAGCACAGCTCTTGTGCAACATTATCGGCGTCCTATATCCAGCCTATATATCGATTCATGCCATCAAGTCGAGTACCAAGCAGGATGACACCAAATTGCTGACGTATTGGGTTACCTTTGGCTTCTTCACAGTTATCGAGTTCTTCTCCGGGCTCCTCACGAACGTTATCCCCTTATACTGGCTTCTCAAGTGTTGCTTCCTTATCTGGTGTATGCTTCCTATCGAGAACAATGGATCAGTTGTTATCTACCAAAAGATGTTGCAGCCATACCTCAAGCATCATGCTTCCGTTGACAAGATTCTCGATGATGGCATTAAGAAGGCTGGCAATGTGCTAATGAAGGACTAAGTTGACTAACTATAAGACTAAGTTAATTCACTAAACACTTACACACAAACACACACAAATCCTTGAGCATTTCGAAGCTTGAGCTAGAAGCAAGGAAAATCGTCTAACTTTTTTGGATCACTCTCTGTCGTATCACTTTAAAAATATTATACTTGATTGTTATTAGGTTTTGAAAACCCCAGATTTGATGAATTATATATTACTAACACACTATGCAGATAGTTCCTTCTTTCTACCAAGTACCTCCTCAGTTAGTTTCTTAGTGTTTCTACAATTTCTGCCTATAAATCAATTTACATTAATGTACAGATCTCTGCTATTAGCAAAGCTAGGCAAGTCAAATTTGGTATAAAGGTGCCCTGGTACCTAACGCTGCTTAGGGTCATTTCAAATTCCTATTACATTGTGCTATTTTGCATATAATAAAGTATTTGTATACTCTGGACGTAGATGCCATAGTAAATGGTACAAATTTAGATTCTTAGCATAATATTATAGAGATATATGATAAATCTAAAGAATGGATCATAAGAGTTTATAATATGGCATAATAGTCTATTCAAACTGTACAAATTTCAAGAATTAAAGAAGGGAAAATCATATTTCAGCTGAGTTTTCTAGACTTGATGGATAGTTGAATGAGAAACTCACGTAGCTTGGCTAACCTTTATTAATATATATCTATTATGGATATATGTATCTATTATGAATATATATATTATATTATATATTTATCATGCACACCCATTAAGCAATTGCAAGTACAGGGTATATTGGGCAACTTTTAATCACTTTCACGAATTGTTTCATTACCTTAAGAGATCCCCCTCTGCTTGTATTAGGCATTAATCGAGCACATTGCTGCCGTGGAAAGGGGTGGGGAGGGGGAGAGGGAGGTGAGTAATGGGGTTACCTGCCTTGGAATGAGTCGGTCTTGTCGTGTCGTGTCGTTTGGAACATTAATTGCAAGTAAAATCACTTTGAACTTCATTAAAAAGCAACTTAATCAACTCGAGTCAAAGTTTGACGCACTCTCTCTCCCCTCCCCTCTTTCCCTTCCTTCTCTCCCCTTCCTGCTCCTCTACATAATTTCGCTGAATGGCCTAAAAATTATTAATTAGCCACGCCGTAGCCGCTTTCACCTGCAACCCTCCTGACTGCCCCTCTTTCCCTCCCTTTGAAACGCCTTTGTTTGCTTCAAAGTTTTTGGCAAGTTGAACGAACGCGCGCCTTGTGCCGCCTGCCTCGCCCCCTCTACCAGCTGTGGGCGCACTCTTAAATATTTCATATTTAATTGCGCGCGTAAGCAACCCCCTTTTGCACCCTCCCACCCCCCTCCACCCACGCCCCTGGCATACCTGTGCTTGCCAACCGTCGCTGGAAATTGGCAACATTAATAAAATTAGAACGGTCGAGTGGAGCGTGCCACATGCCTCATACCACGCCTCATCGAGTGTTAGGCAGCTTACATTTTTCACTCAATTCCCCAACTCCCTCTCCTTCCTTCTCTCTCACTCCTTATCGCTCTCTCTCTGCCTCTCTTGCGCCTGTAAATGTGCTTTAAAATCTGATTAGCCGCTGTGATCAAAGCCAGGTTGGCAACCTGCTGCCGCCTTGGCGTACACAAAGTGCGGCACGTTGACAAATTGGTGGCGCCTCTAGGTGTCCAAGTGTCGCCAGATGCCAGGCCTGCCCCCTCCCCACTTCCCTTCCCTTTTTTTGACTGATTCCCCCTGCGGAACGCCAGGTAAATCGCAAACACAAACGATTCCTTGATGAGGGTTGCCTTGCGGCCTACAGCTCATTTCGAGGAGCAGCTCAAGAGAGAGAGTGAGACAGAGAGATAGAGGAGGAGGGGATGGGGAAAAAGGCAGCTGAAGTGTGAGAGAAGGGAGAAGGGGAGAGGGGTTGAGGCAGACTCAGACAGAGAAAGTCACAGCATTAAAGCAGGCCAAGCCATAATCGATCGAGCACCTGAAAGGCTTTTTGTCAGTTTTATGAATTTTGGAAAATGAAAAGGAAATTGCTAATTAAATCAATTCAAGATGTGCGGGCTTGTAGAAAGACTGTAAGGATATACATATACATATAAATATATATACATAAATATACATATATGCATACTTATATGTATATATAGAGTATATGAAACAGATTCTTCTTGATTCAAACGGTTCATGCTCACAAACTGTAAAGAGAGAATGAAGCTTTAAGATATTCAATTTCATTCAATTCATTATATTACCTGATACACATTTGTTTAATAATATAAATGTGTATCAGGTAATATATTATATTATATTATATTATATTATATTATATATTATTGTATTATTTATTAAAAACATAGTCAGCTCAGTTAATAACAATATATATATCATATTATTGCATACAAACTACATGAAATGGCAAGCAACTTGTGAAACTTGAATGCAAAAAGATAAAGTTAGATTCACATTGATAGTGTGAGTAATGACAGTAATGGTTAAGTTAACTCCCATATCAAATGCTGATATTATAGTATAGTATGCCACACTATAGCCTTGACTTTTCAGTTAATTAAAGAGCACCTTAGGTGGGTACAACATGGTATTGCCTTTGGAGTGTCCACTGTAGCAACCACAGAGCAGAGACCTTTGAGTGTAGACTGCCATTTGACACGCCCAGCTGTGCCTGTCTCTCTCTCGCTCTCTCTTCATCTCTATCTTCCTCTCTCCTTCTCTCTCTCTCTCTCCCCCTCTTACCTCGCTGTCTCTTTCTATCTCTGTCTGTCTCGCTGTCTTTGTCGCTGTCAGTGCGCGCTGTCAGTTTCAATTTGGACTTTTATATTGTGTAGGCGTGTTTGCTCGTGTGTGTTGACGGTGTGTGTGTCTGTGTGTGCATGTTCTTATGTCTGCCTGTGTGTTGTGTATCTGTCTGTGTGTGTGTGTGTGGTGCGTAATAAGCCGCATTCGTTTATTTTAAAACCGCTTCAATTGTAACGCACACTCAACGCGATTGAATATCCATTCATCCAGACGCTGCCCCTCTTCCATCCCCCTTCCCCTCCCCTCGTTCAGTGTGACTGTGCGTGGTCAGCAATTTGATGTTGCTGCATGTACTATGGGCAGCGTGTGCACATTGTCAACGCGTTGCACAGGAAAACCGCTCGCCCCGTTTGGCTGCAACACATTTTGCGGTTTTCGTAGCTGTTTTCATTGCGGCCGAAATCCTTTTCCGTTTTGTGGGCTTCAGCCTGGCATGCCTGCCCAGCGGGTGGCTACCACATGCCCAGGGTGAAGGGTGACTGCAAGGGGGGGGGGGGCGGGGCAGCACGCACGACTACATTGTCAAAGTTTTGTATGTCATTATTGCGGCTGTCGGCGGTTGTGCTCCTTGTACACTCTCTCTATCTCTCTCTCTCTCTCTTTATCTCTCTCTCTGTGTGTGTGTGTGTGTGTGTTGTCATAGTTGTTGTTCCTCTCCTCTCCTCTCCCCGTCCCTCCCCCCTTTTCACTGCTCCCCTCTTTATTGTGCTTACGCCGTGTTTGTTTTTGCGGGTTATTAAAAACTTTTTGCCTCTGCCACAACTCCCTCTCCCCTCTCCCCTTCCCCCCCCTGCCACCTTCTCTCTCTCACATGCTCGCGTTGCTGCACTTGCTCGTTTTCATTTTCATTGTGAATGTTAATTACTACAACAGCCCCCAGTAGCTGCCACATACCCCCCTTCCCTGCTTGCCTTTGCATGCCTCTGCAACTACCAGTCGATGGGGCATAATCAAACTTATTTACTCCATGTGACTTTTATGTGAATTCCGGGAGGAAAAGGCAAGAGGGAGAGGCAAGAGGAAGGAGTGGGGAGAGGGGAGAGGGAGGCCTGCGAGCCTGTGCGTCGCCAGCTTTGTTGATGAGCTTGATTAACGCGTTGTTGCTGTCGCTCTTGCCGAGCTCTTAATGAGCTGTGATTCATAATCAGTGAAATAACCACGGGATGTCACGGGATATGTCACGGGATATGTCACGATATACGGGATATGTATTGAAAATAGTTGGAAACTGCAAGAGGGGGCGTGATAAGCCTCGATCAGTGTGAGCTGGATGGACTCAACTGAATGCTGTGAGGGAAAGAGAAAGAAGCAAAGTGAGAGAGATAGGGGGAGAGAGAGAGAGAAAGATATACAGAGAACAAATGAGATAAGGACAAAAGCTGTTGATCAATTTTCATCAGCTGAGTCAAGTTGTTGTCCACCATGCTAGATACTATTATGTAGTTTAGATACTCTTGTACTTATGAGTTTCTTTTGTATCTTTAAGATACTTTTGTATCTGTGGTATACTTTTGTATCTGTGAGATACTTTTGTATCTGCGAGATACTTTTGTATTTGTGAGATACTTAAATACCTATGTGATAGTCTTGTATCTATAAGATGCTTTTGTACCCATGAGATACTTTTGTATTTATAAGTTTTGTACCTATGATACAGTTTTATATCAATAAGATGCTTTTGAACCTATGAGATACTTTTGTAACTTTAAGATGCTTTTCGACCTATGAGATATTTTTGTATCTATAATATACTTTTGCACCTATGAGATACTTTAATACCTATGCGATAACTTTGTATCTATAAGATACTTTTGCATCTATGAGATACTTTTGAAACTTTAAAATACTTTTCAACCTAAGAGATATTCTTGTGTCCGTAAAATACTTTTGTACCTATGAGATACTTTTGAATTTATAAGATGCTTTTGGAACTTTGAGATACTTTTGTATCTATAAGATTTGTTCCTCTGAGATCTTTTTGTATCTATGAGATACTTTTGTACCTAAGAGATACTATTGTATCTACTAGATATTTTTAGCATTTGCTGATGACATTGAGACGCGTTCACAGCTTCAACGTAGTTTCAGCATAGAGATTTTTTTGAATCTATGAGATACTTAGATACTTTTGTATCTATAAAATACTCAGATACATTTGTATCTATAAGGCACCTTTTGCATGTAGGCAATCATTTTAAACCCATTAAGATACTTTTGTATCTCATATCTAAGTATCTTAGAGGTGTGCCAATACTTTTGTATCTTTAAAATACCTATTACAAGTAGAAAATGCTTTTCAACCAACAAGATACTTTTGAATCTATGTGATGCTAGAGGTCAGGAGATACTTTTGTATCCGTTAAATACTTTTAATATGTAGGAAATAATTTTTAAACTTTAGGATTCTTTTGTATCTACAATATAGCTTTTACCATAAGATACATAAAGGTAAAGAGACACTTTAGTAACTGTAAGATGCAATTTTTTGTACAATATCTCAATGTAAATAGATTTTCCAACACTGAGATACTTGTTGTTGCTGGAGATACTGTAGTATCTGTATCTATAAATATTTGATGTCAGAACCAGTAAGAAAAGCAACAGTCGCGCGGCACGCGACAGTGGGATACCCTTCGACCTATGTTACTTTGTTTGTAGACATATACATATGCACATACTTTGATATTATTCTCGACAGATGGTGCTCGCGCTTCGCGCTCGCCCGCCTCCCTTGTTAGCTGACACAAGCACTTGGTTTTATGCACATACTTTCTTAAATAACTTCTGACCGATCAGATTACAATTTACGTACAAGAATACGTAGATATTTTAATGGCCTTTGTATATGTTAAAGTCAGAAAGTTGTATCTTTAATACAGCGCTTATAAATTGAGTTCAAAAATTAAATTATTAATTTGCGGGGGCGGTGGGCGTGGCACCCAACATTTGAAATAAACTTGATCTGCGCCGGCTACACAGAAATGTTCATGCCAAATTTGGTAACTCTAGCTCTTATAATAGCTGAGATCTGTGTGTTCATCTGGTCATCCATACATCCGGACATCCGGACAGACAGACAGACATGGCTCAATCGACTCGGCTAGTGATCCTGAGCAAGAATATATATACTTTATGGGGTCTGCCACGCCTCCTTCTGCCTGTTACATACATTTGCACAAAGTTAGTATACCCTTTTTTGACCATTTTCAATGGTCGAAGGGTATAATCAGGATATCCATATACATTTGTATATTCCATATACCCCGCATATTTGTAAGATGTTTTTGTATGTTTTTGTAACCATATAGCTGAGATACTTTTGTATCTGTAATGGAAAAGAGGCCCATTTCTTATTCCCCATCCTCCCTCTCTCTGCTTCGTCTGCGCCTCGCTAATGCTTCTGTTTACCTGCTGCAATTTCGCTTCGAAAGGAGGGTGGGAGAGAGGTGGGGAGGGGGGAAATTGCATCTGCTGGCGGCAAATGCAAAATGAGCTGTTGCACGTGTCGCAGCTGCAGCGCGGCAAATCTCCTGTCACACTTTGCCAAAGTTGCCATAAGCTGAGAGAGATAGTATGTCCCCTCTCTCTCGCTGTATCTTCCTCCCTCTGTCTGCCTGTACATGTGTGTGGGGGGGTGTGTGTGTGTATTGGAGTGGGGAGTGGCAGGAGGCAGGGTTTGTTGCAGGTGCAAACTGGCAGCGCAGTCTGCGAGCTGTCAGAGACGGCGTCTATTTACGTCCCGCACCGGCTTTCCCTTCTATCTCCCTCGCTGTCACTCGCTGTACCCCTGCCCGTCTCCCTCTCAGTCTCTCTGCTGCCCTCTCTCTCCCTCTCTCCCACTCTCTCTTTCTTTCATCTGCAGCAATCTGAGAGCTTTAAAGCCCGCACCGCTTAAAGCAGTGAAGAAGTCTTCCGCAGAACCCAAATGGGTGAATGCGAAGGGGAAGAGAAAGAGGCACAGGCATTGGCAAAGGGTAGGGGAACTGGCATGGCTCTGGTAACACCGTATACCCTTCTCGGGTATACACAGTCTTCAGACTGAAGTCACTTCGTCGTCTTCTTCGCGTCGCGTGTCGCCAGCTTCGCTCTCAGACATTGTCTTTGCCTCTGTTCTTGTTTTTTTCCGGCTGCCAAAGTTGAGTACGGCGCGCACGTACGAAATAATTATAGCGCAAATACGTGTGTTGCATATGCAATCGCATCTGGCACATCTCTCGCACTGAGGCTCCTCAAGGCTCAAGGCTCAGGCTGAGTATCCCGTTGCAGGCCCTTCCTCTGCTGGCCCTTCCTCTGCTGGCCCTTCCTCTGCTCTACTCCCCCACATCGAGTCCAGCTTCGCATCGCACATTTTGTTGCCATATTTACTTTAGGCATGCCATTTTTAGGCACATATTTTGCAGCCCTTCTCCACCCCCCCACACCCCTGCCTGCCTTTGCAAAAAGTTGCCAAAAGTTGGCTATGTTTTTTTTAGCCTCCTTTTAGCCTGTTTTTAGCCTCTTTTTCCTATGTCAAATTTGGTTCCCCTCGTGTTTTTTGCCTTTTGTCCTTGTCAAATATTGACGGCTTTTTATTTCGATATTAAGTTCACACACACACAAACACAAACACACATACAAACTCATACACAGACACACACACACAGACAAGAATCTGAATTTGGTTTCTTTGATCCTTTTTTGCTTCGGCCGCTTTTCGTGTTGTTTTTCCTGCTGTTATTTTCCACTTTTCCCACTGCTGATTACCAGAAGTTTTCAACTTGATTATGTACTGTACATATGGTACATATATCCATATCTATATCTATATATAGTACCCAACTACTTGCTCAGCTGCATGTCTTGATGAGGTTCATCTAATCCGCACACAAATCGCTTGCTTATTATTTTGAAATTTCCTTGTCAACCTTTTAGAGTGGCTGAAAAAAAACTGCTAAATAAAACTGCCAATTTCAATGCAAATTTGTTTATAATTATGAATATGTAGTTGCATTAAAAACGTTTTAAAAGAAGGTTAAAGAAGTAATAGAAGATAACATTTTAAAAAGAAAGAAAATGTTTGCTGTTTTTCATTTAGAAAACAAGCAGAAGTGTGTCCGACTGTGATATACCCACTACCCAGCTAACCAACTGGATTTATTAAATATTTAACTCCAATTGTTTAGTGTAACTTGTGATGCATACTTTGTGGGGGCGCCTTGGAAATCAGTACTCCCTTTATAACTTCTAAGCGAATTATTTGTTCGCAAACCTATTTTCAGCAAGCATTTGGACTGTGTCAGTTATTGTGCATACAATGAATATTCTAGCATTAAAATGACGCTTGAAATTCGATCTTTATCAATATTTGTGGGCGGAAGGAGGCGTGGCTTAATGCTAAAATAAGCTTGTACTATGTGCAATAGTAACACACATTGTCAGCAAATTTGCTTGTACTAGTTATGATTGTTTATGAGATATAGGTAATCATACAGACAGACAGACGGGCAGGCAGACAGATAAACAGACAGACAGACGAACAGATAGACAGACAGAGAGAAACATAGACAGACAGACAAACAAAAGAGAGACAAACATACAGACAGACAAACAAACAGACAGAGAGACAGACAAATAGACAGACTGACAGACGGACGGCCAAACGAGCAGACAGACAGACAGACAGACAGAGAGACAGACAGAAAGCCAGGCAGACAGTCAGACATTGCTTTATCAATTCAACTGTTGATGCTGATTAAGAATATATACGATATACTTTGTGGAGTCGAAGGCAGCCTCCTGCTGTCTGTTACATACATTTTAGGTAGGCACAAAAGTTATGCTAGCTACCCTATAACCCTCTGGCTATTTAGTATAATCATGTTTGATATTATTCAACAAGAAACTGCAATTGTATAGTCAAGGTACATATGTGTGAAGGTTCTTACTTAAAATTTGCATATGAAATTCAAGCAACTTCAGCTTCAAAATTATGCGCTTCACAATTGAGAGCCAGAGCCAGAGCCAGGACCGAGCTCATCTGGCAAGCATAACGTGTGCTGCTCATTAGCGTAATATCCTGTAATGCGTTACACATATCATAATTAAATTTTAATGCCTACACTCTCCCTCTCTCTCTCTCTCTGTAGAAGGATACTCTGGGATAATTTCTGTCGCATATTGAAATGTAATCCCATTTGGCAAGTTGGCGCTGTAATGCGATACGCCTTTAATTCGGCCATGGCAACCAAAAACTTTGCTAGTCACTGTGACTAGGGATGCCAAGAGAGGGCGGGAGGGCGTGGCTGTAAGGGGTGTGTGCTGTGTGTGTGTGTGTGTGAGTGTGAGTGAGTCACAGCTGTTGCATACTGCGCCTAAAGTGTGCGTTTACTCAACCACAAAACGCACACGTTCCACACGCTCTAAGAATGTCAATGGAAGGGGGGAGAGAGAAGGGTAGAGAAGGAGAGAGAGGGGGCAGGGAGAGGAGAAGGTTAGCAGGGACTTGAGAGATGCTAAAAATGGGTTCGTGGCTAAAATGCGCCAAAAACTGGCTAAAAGTTTGTGCCGAAAGTCCAACATATGTTACTGTTCATGCATGTTATCCCAGTTAGTCAGTTAGTCAGTCAGTCAGTCAGGCAGCCAGAGGGGGGGATAGATAGGGGGGAGGACACTCTGTTGAGTAGGGCTGCTAACTTAGTTTAGTCATGGAGAGACAGCTCCATCCCCTGCATCCCTGCATCCCCTGCACACACACTCACACACAGCTGGCTGTCAAGGCAGTGTAATTATAACAAGTTTTCGAGGCATTTCGTTTCCATTTTTTTTCGGCTTTTTTGCTTGCTGTTTAGTTTTGATACCCTGTAATAGAGCACGAGCTGGTGGGGTGAACTGCAAGCAACCTGCTGTACAACTAAAGTAGTGTATTTAAATAGGAAAAAGCTACAATATCTGCAGAGTGCTTTTACAGGATATGAGGTCAGTTTAGAAACAACTAAGCAGTAACTCAGTAACATATATACCCTTAGCAAGTGTCTTATATCATTTGCAGTGGTACATTTTCCAATTACAGGGTATGTGCACAGCGAGTTGTACATGTTATCATTGCAAAGTTGCCAACATGAAAGCATTTTTGTTGAGTTTTACTTCAGTTTTATTTTGATATGCTGCTTTAATCAAACACAGCGCATTACAGGGTAGCAACAGCTTGTGCTGCAGTAAACGCACAAGTAACCAGTAACTCTACCTTAAGTTTAAAGTACGTTTTTCTCTATAGTTGTGTAGAAAACAAATTACAAAAGAAAGTGTTGCAGTTTTCGAAGATTAAATTTAATATATAATTCAAGTATTTATGCATATAAGACTTTCGCACTACAGGGTATGCCTGCGTCGACTAGCAGCTGCCTACATGATACTTTGGTGTGTGTGCATGTGTGTGTGTGTTCTTTTTTCTCTCCTGGCTGCGCCTGTTTGGGTATCTCTGCAGCACTCGTTGCCTAAAATAAGTTTCTGATAAGAAAGTTATGATGAGTTTTCTTCATCACACACGCTCACACACACACACAGACAGGGGTGTGGTTGAAGGGGGTGTTGAGAGAGAGGGCGGAGGGGCAGCACATGTAGAGGCAGCTGTTGATTTTGGCCAAATTAGTGCAAACACGTCTTGTTTTCAGTTGCGGGACGAAACATGTGCAACTAATTTGCAGTTTGGCAAAAACAAAATTCCCAAAATTTCCAACTGCCAACTGGACTCGCATGACTATTTGTATAGATGCCTGACTGGGTGCCCCTTGCGCTGGTACTGCCTCCTGGTAAGGCACTTCTTTCTCTTCTCTGACAAACTAATTTGCATTTCCGACACCCCGCCAGCCTAGCAGCCCAGCAGCCCCTCAGCCCGCCCTTCTGCCTGTCTGCCGACTGTCAAAAGTTTATTTATTTGACACCAAAAAAGTTGACACAGACACCAGTCAGAAGAACAACGGCCTACCCTGCTACAGCCCCCCACACTCACGGCTGGGGGCGTGGCTTGTCACGAGAAACGAAACGAAATCCGATTTATTTTCCTGCCCCAAAATTGGATTACAATTGAGTTGTAATTATGCGACAACAAAACATCGAGAGGCAGCTGGAGAAAGTGGGGGCAGATTGTCAGGGCAGTACGTAGTACCAACCACCACCTGTCACAGCACCCTCTGGGGCACACACCCCCTCCCCCCCTGGAGCCATCACCTTTCCATTGCATGGCTAGAAACATCTTTTGAAATTTCGCATTTTGCATTAATTAAAAGTGATTTAATTAAAGCCACGTCGCGTTCGCTTAGACAGACCTTAAGCAGCAGCACCCTCTCCCTTTGAGGGTACCGGCTATGCCTCTGACTAAGTGCTCTTGACTTGAAAAATGCCTGAAAAAGGTGAAAGTTTAATTAAATATGCATCAAGTGTGTGTGTGCATTTTGATTAAGGACTCCCACAAAAAGGCAGAGTCCCAAATATGCGACGGACTCTCGGACTCTCAGAGGCAGATATTCAGGCACAGGAATGTTGTCTATTCATTGCCAGCAGGCTGACTTGTCTCTTTGAAGGTAACGAGTAGAGTAGAAGCAAAGTAGTGAGCAGCGAGAGGAAGTTAGAAAGGTTAGCAAGCAAAGGGGAATGATGTGGCGAGACCTTATGCGTGTGCTTAAAGTTGACTTGTTGCAGTAACAACATTTTACTCGTTACTTTTTCAACGAGTATCTAAAGGAAGGGGTGAAGGTGATTCAATAAGAGAGCATAAGTGACAGAGTGTGTATGTATTTATTGATGAGGGTACTTTACTCGCTACAAAATTTTTACAAAATTTTACTCGTTACTTTTCAACGAGTATCTAATGGAAGGGGTGCAGGTGCATTAAAAGATTCAATGAGAGAACCTAAGTGACAGAGTGTATAAGTATTTATTGAAGAGGGTACTATACTCGCTACTTTTGTCACGAGCAGACGGTGTATTTGTTGGACTAACAACAAAACACTCGTTACTATTTTAACGAGTTTCTTCACGAAACGGTAAAGGTGCATAACACGATTCAACGAGAGAGAATAAGATACAGAGTTTGTTGGTATTTCTTCTTGACTACTTTACTCGCTACTTTTGTGACGAGTAGCTGAGCGATTGTCTAAGATACTCTTATAAACTTGCATGCAAACAGATAATGGAATCATTTACAGAAAAGTGTTGCCAAAAAGTGCAACTCGTTACTCCAACAACGAGTAGCGAGATAAAAAAAAAGCAATGTTAAGCCTTCCTCGTTGTAGAAAGGAATACGGGAAGAAAAGTTATTGAATTGTTTAAAGAGAGACAACTTGGTCTCGTTACTTTTATCTCTCGTTAATAACAAATACGGAGATTAAGTTGAGCCTGGAGGACATTTTCAACTAGTCATTTTCACTCGTTCCTTCAGGACTCTCTTTGCATTGAATAAACAACCAACTGCTTCGTCTGTTACTCCTTTACTTACTCCCTTCTCGTTGCTAATTTTCGTTCCCCAAGTTCACTGGGCAGCGAATTTCACATGTAATTAAATGATTTCGAAAAAACTGTCATTCCGAAAAACAATTTGAGATTCATCTTTCACTTTCCAAAAATACATTTTTTGTTTGCTTCCTAAATTTCGGTACAAAAATAAACCAAAGAAAGTTCTTCGCACTTGAAAAAGAAAGAAAGAAAGCTGGGACACAGTAGGGAAGAACACAGGGCTAAAGAAGAATAAAGAGAAAGACAAAATTCTATAAAAAAAAGTAAACTACTTGAAAAACTCGATCGAAATTCAAATGAAAATTATAACAAAAATTACAAAGAACTCAAAAATATAATGAACCCACCTCGGATCAACCAACAGCAGTTGAACGCGCGCCAGCTCCGTGCCCAGCCGGAGCTACACTGGGGACCGAACGAGGAACAACAGCACGAGTACGATCGTTTCATACCACCGCTGGTGGCGGCACGATTGCAGCACGAGAATCCATTGGATGTGGCACGCTTCATACAGAACCTGAGAATAATCCTACAGCGACAGCGCATTCACTTCGATATGGGCGAGGGCGATGGCGTTCATGTATGGAGCTGGCGACTGCAGCCGGGGACCAACGATCAGGACGGTGCCGGCGATGACATACGGGCGCCGCGTCAAGTGCCCCAACAGGCGCAGCCTCAACTGCTGGACAGAACGAACTAATGATCCCAAATATACTAACCAAAAAAACTGATGGTTGACTGTATTTGTGTCCACTCCCACTCCCATTACCCTCCCCCTTCCCCAACCTCAGTCTCGAATTTATCCAATATTGATTTGATTTCGGGTAAGGTAACCCAACAGGGCTCACTCCCTCTCCACTGTCACTGCCTCTCTCTGTGGGTGTGGGTGTGTGCTTTATTATTATTATGCTATCCCTATGCAATGACGCTCCCCCGTTTTGCATTGTTTATTTTTGGCCGCAGACCGTAGACCGTCATCCAGGAACCGCACACGCACGCATGTAATAATTTCCTGTTCAATGAGCAATTCACCGTAATAAAGATACATCTCGGCTACTCTATTAAAAGAGTGCGAGAGCGAGTCTGGGCACGCATCACACGCGTCGCAGCACGGATATCTATCGTCAACTGACAGTTCTAATAGCCTCCGCCTAGTCTCCCGTCTGATGTCCCATTCCCGTGACCGTCTATTCAGCCGACTGATGACGATGATGATGATGATGACGAGGCTGACTCGCAGAGTGGTGCGACATCAGTTAAGGATAGTGTGTAGTCGATACCAAGGTACCCTGTAGTGGTGGTCTAAAGTCACTTCCCTAACTATAGTATCTCTGATATCTATCAGTCAATTCTTTATTTTCAATTGGAAAGTTCAAGACTAAATATTAAAGAACTTTAGATAATATATATTTACTATACTATATGTATATGTTTCTATATATTTGTTAAATTATATGCATAAATATATTCTTTATTTAATTGTATATTCCATAAACAAACCTTGAAAGATCTTATGTACATTTGTTTATTACTCTGCATGCTTTTTGGCGAGTTCTGCAACTTAAATCTCTCATACTTTTCATCCTAAAAGCATGCTAAGCATATTTTTATGTCTACTACAGGGTATGCAGCTCAGTAAGCAATCCATATTACGCCTGATTCAATTGAAGCTGTACACGCGGCGTATTGTAATTGTTTGCCCATAGACGAGGGCGTGACTAAAGTTCTGACTTCTTGTTCCTACTTCTGCAGAGATGGCAGGGGGGTTTGACTGTAATTGAGCAACAACAATAGCGACCGAAACTAACTCCGAAAGAGCAACGATCCGAAAGTGAAGTGAATAGAGCCAAAGGCAGCCCGAGTCATGTCGCATGTAGCATCATGCATGTATTTTGACAGTTTTGGTGACTTTCCAAGGGGTAAGAATTCATTGAACCCTAGTGGAATTTAACTTGCCAGCATATCTGGGTAGAATAACAAATACTTGTACATGAATGTATCTAGCTATAGTCAGAGTGTAAGCTGATCCCAGCAGTCTGGGGGTTGGTCTAGACTCAAGATACTTTATAGGATATTTCAGACTGAAGAAAGCTAAGAAAGAGAAGGAGCTTTTTTCTTTAGAATAATACTTTATAGAAGAAAGATATACCAATTGGTAAATATGTTATTTGGTAAGGGTTAGGTATAGTTTACTTGACAATTGAGATGAGGAGTTGAACCACACAATAGAAATATATCATTACATTAGAGGCTGAAGAAAGCAAAGAAAGAGAACGAGTTGTGTACTTTTAGATAATACTTTACTTACTAATTAGTTGGTACAGTTCTGGAATAGATTACTTTGGTTAAAAGGTGAAAAGGTCTATAGGTATAGGTTGGGTATTGGTTAGCCATAGGTTAGCTATAGGTTAGCTATTGGTTAGCTATAGGTTAGGTAAAGGTTACTTGGTAATTTTAACTTGAGAATGGAATAGAATACAAAGAAAATATATGTATATCAAACCATAACGGCCTTCAATTAATACCGTTCCACGCTTTCCAGCGATTACATTCCCTTTAATTTCATAAGGAAATCCTCTTCCTCTCTCGCCCACCTTAGTCAAACGATATTATTGAAATCAAAACTTGTAGCACATTGTGAGCCCCATCAGTGATGCAGTTTGTAATGCTGTTGCCTTTGACCCCGGGCCTTGGAACTGCTACTTGAGGCACTTCGCTAACGCAGGGAAAGAAGGAGAAGAAGAAACAGTCTCGATGCGGCACAAAGAGAGAACTAAAGTAATTATTATCGATTGGCCGATACAGAGAGGGAGGGAGGGAGAGATGTCATATGGAGTGTTGCTTTAAGGCTTCACCATGGTTAGGTGAGTAAATGGGTGAGGTGGGGGGGTAAGGGTGAAAGGCATGACTGAGCTGTGCTGGTGAGAAAGGTGGGTTACCCAGCTCTGTTGCCATTAGCAGACAATCGCAAGGCGTGGCAGAGTGCGGGTGGTTGCTCGATTGGGCTGCCTGTGGCATGCAACATGCGGCAGCGGCTGCTGCGGTCATTGCTGCTGCTCCTGCTGCTGTTGTTGTTTTCGTTTTATTCATCAGCAACACATTTTATTGCTTTATGCGTTTAATGAAGTGTTGCACGGCCCCCAATCGGCACCATCCCCTGCCCGTGGCCCGTGCCCCGTCGTGGGGCAACCCTTCGCTTCGCTTTCACTTTCCAGCAACATATCAAACATTTCTGACAGCCCAACTGTCTGCTTGGCTGACTGCCTGACTGACTGCCTGGCTGACGGACTGATATTGACTGCATGACTTGGAGTTCGCCTCGTCTCGTCTCGCATGTAATGCATAAAGAATGAAGCTTAAATAAAACTTGAGAGAGAGTGCGAGAGAGAGATGAGAAATAGGATTAACTTGTCATACAATTGAATTTAATTTTCCATACACACACAAAGCATCTTAAAGCCCCCTTCCCCCCCGTTGAACTCACTCACTCTTTCCCTTCTCTTCAGACAGACAGACAGCTACTTCAGTTTCTGCTGCTGTTTTGGGGCTGAATTCATGTTTCCCTCTCCTACTCTCTCCCACACCTCTCTCTGCCTGTCTCTGTTACTACCTCTCTCTCTCTCTCTCTCTCGGCGTGTCTCTGTCTCTTTCTCTGTCTGTGTTGCCGGCATGCTCTATTACTTTCGCATTGGGGAATTGAGCATTCTCCTTTTCTCGGTTGCAAAATGCTTTTGTGGTAATCTTGTGCTACGGTTTTGTAATGAAATTACTGAGTCCTCAGATTTGTCAAAGCAATCAATGCGCCCTCTTGCTTGCTCACTCTCTCTCTCTCTCTCTCTCCTGCTTTCTCTGTCTCACTTGGCATGGCAGCTCTCATTGGGTTTCTCGGACTCACCGAATTGCCTGTTGCCTTGTGTCCCATTGTGTTGGCAAATTGAGAAGCAAGTTAACCTTTTTTGGATTCACACACACACATGCACACTACACACACAGGCAAACACACACACACAGTACTCCCGCACACTCATACACATTCACACAGAGATTCGTCTGTCTGCCTGATTGATCTGTTGCTCGCAAAAGCTGCCAAAATATGCTGCCAAATAATTTACTCACTCACATGCCTCCACTCACACACACCCATACACCCACACACACACACACATACACACACACACCCTAACACTCACACACACCCAACTGCCACATTCATTTTCACATTCAGCATTTTTGAGGCTTTTCATATTTTCTTAAAAATCGAACTTGAGCCGGCAATGTAAGAGAAGGTTTTTAGAAATAGCAAAATCCAAGAGATTTCCCCCTAACGAGCTTAGGGTTTCACATACAATTTGCAATACGAAACATGTTGATTATTTTGCACTGCAAATGCATCATATCCCAGTCGTTCTAGGGGTGTCGATAAGCCATACATAAACTACTTATTCGACTACTCCCTACGACTACTCACCCTGTAGTATGAATTTTACCGCCAACTTTTCGTCGCTTTCTCGTGTAAGTTTATCAATATTTAAACAACCTACCCGACTACTCCCTACAGGGGTTAACTACCCTAGTCACCCTAGGGTTAGCGAACGCAGAACTACTAAGTATCAACGAAGTTGAACGCCTACTTTTACTCTCTTTTTGTGTTCAATTTCTCACTATATTTTCGATAATGTTCATTTTTGCCTTAGTTGGCTTTGACAACTACTAAAACAATTGTCATGCTGAAATTGTTTTGCTTTGTTAATGATAACATATTTTAGACAAATGTTAAGAATTCATCGGTATTGCCAATTGGAATTTATTTTGGCTAATATAATCTGAAGAACTGTGATTAATTTCTTAGCCAATTAATAGGTGAATTGAAAAAAAACCATAAGCTGGAAATGAGACAGACGAAAAGTGTATCAAAATTGAACTTAGAGCCAAAGATTGTGATAACGCAGCCAGAGCCAACAAAACTGAAAGTGGGAAGTCTGTTTAGATGACTTTAAAAAATAGAAAATATGGATAATCCGGCTGTTTCGAACGACAGACGTTGGATGGAGCTGACTATATGTCACACACAGCACACAGCTCATCTGGCAGCGCCATCTGCCGGCAGTGTATAACTTCTTGCTGAATTTTAAAATAAACCAGTAAGAAAAGCAACAGTCGCGCGGCACGCGACAATGGGATACCCTTCGACCTATGTTACTATGTTTGTAGACATATACATATGCACATACTTTGATATTATTCTCGACAGATGGTGCTCGCGCTTCGCGCTCGCCCGCCTCCCTTGTTAGCTGACATGCTTATGCACATACTTTCTTAAATAACTTCTGACCGATCATATTACAATTTACGTACAAGAATACGTAGATATTTTAATGGCCTTTGTATATGTTAAAGTCAGAAAGTTGTATCTTTAATACAGCGCTTATAAATTGAGTTCAAAAATTAAATTATTAATTTGCGGGGGCGGTGGGCGTGGCACCTAACATTTGAAATAAACTTGATCTGCGCCGGCTACACAGAAATGTTCATGCCAAATTTGGTAACTCTAGCTCTTATAATAGCTGAGATCTGTGTGTTCATCTGGTCATCCATACATCCGGACATCCGGACAGACAGACAGACATGGCTCAATCGACTCGGCTAGTGATCCTGAGCAAGAATATATATACTTTATGGGGTCTGTCACGCCTCCTTCTGCCTGTTACATACATTTGCACAAAGTTAGTATACCCTTTTTTGACCATTTTCAATGGTCGAAGGGTATAAATATGTCTAAGGATGGATGTACATGCAGTTGATGAGGTTAGAAGAGACTGTGAAAATTAGAAATATCTGATTTGTCTATAGCTCAATTATGCTCTGAGGGGGAGTAGAAGGAAGTTGCCTTAATTAGAAGATTGTTGGTTCCAAAATGTGATTTCATCTTTAATTCAGATTAAACTTAATTAAGAATTTGGTAAAAATTTCAATGAAATTTGAATTCGTCAATGGATAAGAGTTTCTTCGGCAAATGAAGATGATAGACGCAGCATAAGTAGGTTTAGCTGGGTGGCGTGGAGTTTGGTTTGCAAAACACTTCAGAGACATCGTTTAGGTCACTAAGATTGCTTAGTGACGATGATTGGCTGGATGGGGCCGATTCGTCACTTGAATCAGTTTCAGTACCAAGGCCAAGGAAAGGCAGCACATCTTCAGCATGTGTTGAGGCGAAGTAGTGATTGTTGCACCTCTTCACGTGCCCCAGACTCACTGCCAGATCCAACAGGGTCTTAACCTTACGCTTAACTTTCGCACTACCTGCATTGGGCGGACCGTAGAATAGCAATAGGTTATCGATTGTTATAGGTTCATTCACATTCCTCAGGCATTGCACAATTTGCTTGAGGACTATACTCAGAGGCTGGTTGCTGCTCATTTTTGTATATATGTTTAAAATTAAATTTAAAATTTGTTATATGTTTGTGTTCTATATTGGAACAAATTTACAGAAATTGTGACTCTGAAATCACGTTTTGAGCTCACTAGGCTCTCTGGATTTGAAAGCAAAGAATTCATGGCCTCCTGGTCAATATGAAAGTGATTCGGAAACAAATAAAAACAAATTATTTCTTTCTTTAAAATCGTTGCTGTCTTTTTCTGCAACTTTTCTCAGTGCCTTCATTATCTGTTTATCTGCTGCTGACGAATACAAAACCAGTAAGAAAAGCAACAGTCGCGCGGCACGCGACAATGGGATACCCTTCGACCTATGTTACTATGTTTGTAGACATATACATATGCACATACTTTGATATTATTCTCGACAGATAGTGCTCGCGCTTCGCGCTCGCCCGCCTCCCTTGTTAGCTGACACAAGCACTTGGTTTTATGCACATACTTTCTTAAATAACTTCTGACCGATCATATTACAATTTACGTACAAGAATACGTAGATATTTTAATGGCCTTTGTATATGTTAAAGTCAGAAAGTTGTATCTTTAATACAGCGCTTATAAATTGAGTTCAAAAATTAAATTATTAATTTGCGGGGGCGGTGGGCGTGGCACCTAACATTTGAAATAAACTTGATCTGCGCCGGCTACACAGAAATGTTCATGCCAAATTTGGTAACTCTAGCTCTTATAATAGCTGAGATCTGTGTGTTCATCTGGTCATCCATACATCCGGACATCCGGACAGACAGACAGACATGGCTCAATCGACTCGGCTAGTGATCCTGAGCAAGAATATATATACTTTACGGGGTCTGTCACGCCTCCTTCTGCCTGTTACATACATTTGCACAAAGTTAGTATACCCTTTTTTGACCATTTTCAATGGTCGAAGGGTATAAATATGTCTAAGGATGGATGTACATGCAGTTGATGAGGTTAGAAGAGACTGTGAAAATTAGAAATATCTGATTTGTCTATAGCTCAATTATGCTCTGAGGAGGAGTAGAAGGAAGTTGCCTTAATTAGAAGATTGTTGGTTCCAAAATGTGATTTCATTTTTAATTCAGATTACACTTAATTAAGAATTTGGTAAAAATTTCAATGAAATTTGAATTCGTCAATGGATAAGAGTTTCTTCGGCAAATGAAGATGATAGACGCAGCATAAGTAGGTTTAGCTGGGTGGCGTGGAGTTTGGTTTGCAAAACACTTCAGAGACATCGTTTAGGTCGTTTAGGTTGACGATGATCGGCTGGATGGGGCCGATTCGTCATTTGAATCAGGTTCAGGACCAAGGAAAGGCAGCACATCTTCAGGAAGTGTTGAGGCGAAGTAGTGATTGTTGCACCTCATCACGAACCCCAGACTCACTGCCAGATCCAACAGGGTCTTAACCTTACGCTTAACTTTCGCACTACCTTCATTGGGCGGACCGGAGAATTGCAATAGGTTATCGATTGTTATAGGTTCATTCCTATTCCTCAGGCATTGCACAATTTGCTTGAGGACTATACTCAGAGGCTGGTTGTTGCTCATTTTTGTATATATGTATGTTTAAAATTAAATTTAAAATTCGTTATATGTTTGTGTTCTATTTTGGAACAAATTTACAGAAATTGTGACTTGAAGTCACGTTTTGAGCTCACTAGGCTCTCTTGATTTGAAAGCAAAGAATTCATGGCCTCCTGGTCAATATGAAAGTGATTCGGAAACAGAAATAAAAACAAATTATTTCTTTCTTTAAAATCGTTGCTGCCTTTTTCTGCAACTTTTCTCAGTGCCTTCATTATCTGTTTATCTGTTGGAACTTTACAACTTTCCACTGAATTTCCAATTACTGCGTAATCTGACAACAAATCGAAGGAAAGGAGCGTGAGGAAACTTGCCAGTGAGTAGGGTGACTCAGGGCTATAATCAATTAAATTTATAAATAGAAAATAAATATATCTGATGGATACAATTTATTTAATTTTTATATTGATTTTAAAGTTTGCAATGAGACATCTTTTAGTATATATTGCATAATATGAATCAGCAACATCAGAGGAGTCGAACAAGCCATGTCTGTTTGTCCGTCTGTCTGTCTGTCTGTCTGTCCGTCTGTCTGTCTGTCTGTCTGTCTGTCTGTCTGTCTGTCTGTCCGTCTGTCTGTATGTCCGTCTGTTGCAACGCATACTGGTCTCTCCGTTTTAGAGCTATCTTTATGAAACTCGGCACACATGCTTCATATTACTGCACGCTGTCTATAAGTTAAAACGAGCCGAATCGGCACGATACATCGTATAGCTGCCATACAAACTATCGGTTGATTTTTGTTATTTATCAAGATATTGCAAGCAAATTTACTACAGCAAACTTTTTTTTTTATAAGTAATTTGCATGTAATATTTCATTAAAATCGGATAACTATAACATATAGCTGCCAAAGGAACAATCGCACGAAATGAGAGTTTTTGTTTAAAGACCAGTTTTGTTTAACTTATCTTAACTTAACTTAAAGTTATACAGTAATCGACATATACTTTTTCCATTTCAATACAATTAGACACTTGTATTCTATAGTTTTCTTAGGAACAATAATTTACAAATAGAGATTTTAATTAAAAGTTATACATTCCAACAATTTGAGCTATTATGACTGTCAATGAATATAAAATATTATATATATTTTATTATTTAATTTTGTACAATTATGTTATATATAACTAGTATAGGAACAGTCGGAGGAAATAAGAAAATTATATCCTCAGCCTCTCTTTCTTTAATTTCATTTTTATTAAAAAAAAATACAAACGCTACAGTCAGGTGCTGACTGTATAAGGCCATGGATTATCTTAGTATACCGTTAACAAGTTTGTAAATAACAGAATAGAATCGCCGCTCGAATTTTCCACGGATTATCAAAAATAATCAGTACCTAGGGAACACCAAGGGGAAGTTACAGCACATGTAATGGATTTAGTTGTTCTTAAAAAGTTAAATTTTGGTGACCTACGAGTCGCTTGAGATGTTCTGCGCAACTTAAATGTTCCCCAAATGAATTAATTTCTGCAATCTGCAGACATAGACAACTTAATTATATTCGGATATTTATTAAAATTCGCAATGAAAATTTCGCTTTATTTGGATTAATATTAAAAATTTGGCGGAGATCAATTTTATACAGTGTTCGATGATACGCGCAATTTGAATTAACGAACAGAAGAAGAAGAACGCATAGACAAAGCAGAAGCGAAGTGTCGCAACCATTAGACTGAGCGAGAGGGCAATAGGTATATGTATGCATTTCTAGCGCATACCAAAATTTATTTCATGTGCTTCTTGTTGATTTTTTGGCACTAGCCAGAGTTATTCGGTGGCTGAGTGGATTATGTCTCGGACTGTAAGGCCAACAATGTTGAGTTCGATTGCTACCGCGATCGGCATGTGAAAGTTTTTGTTTTTCATTATTTTTCATTACAATATTTTAAAAACTCACATTGAAAAGGGGCGACGGCAGTAGCCAGTTTTTTAAGTTTTTGGTACGCAATATATGTAGTTAGAACTTAGTTTTCTTTCGTTGGTACTCCAAATCTAATTGTATTGTACATAGGTATGTACATACATGCGTGCAATAATGTGTGTTGAAGTGGGATGCCAATACATACATGTGGATATGCAGACATGTATGTATGGGCGTCTCACTCGCACATTCACAACTGCATTGAAGAACGCATTGTTTACTTTTGGCTCGCATCTTTTTGATGCGTGCTAAATATAATAAAAATAGTAAACTTTATTTATAAATAATTAATATTATTTGTAACTATTATAATTTTATTGCATAATATAGTATGAAAACAAACTGAGGAAAAACAATTTTTCATTGCAATTTAATTAAATAATTTAATTTGTTTGTAGCTGCTATATTACAGCTCGCTTGACTATAACTTTTCTTTTAGTTTATTAGAATAAAATAAATAAACAAAACAAAATAAAAAATTCCCACCAGCCTCACCGGGAGTTGAACACACGCACTATCTCACAGTTTTTTAATTTGCCGTCCGCCACTCTAACCACTCGGCCATTGCCTCACTTATTAGCCTATCGGCAAAGCTGCATTGTGAACCAATTCTGTTACCATACAATGCAAATAAAAAGTTTAAAATGCTGTGTGTCTGACGCCAGATTCGAACCTCGGTATGCTTGTGTAAATTAGGTCTGCTTAAGTATATATGTTCAAAGTGAGTTTAATTAGTATCATACGAGGGTCGTTTGATAAGTCCGTGACTTTTTGTATTTGCCGCGCACCTGCTCTAAATACAACACTGCTCCTGTCAGCAGTTATCGATTAACAGCTGACTGTAAAATTTTGAAAGCTGCGTTTCTTAGTTTGCGTTTTATAGGCATTGAAAGCAGACGATCTCGTGAATTTTAACGAAAATGGAAAAAAGTGAATTTCGTGTGCTAATTAAGCATTATTTTTTGCGTAAAAAATCCATCACCGAAACCAAGGAAAGACTTGATAAATATTATGGGGACTCTGCACCATCAATTTCAATGGTTAAGAAATGGTTTACTGAGTTCCGTTGTGGTCGTACCAGTACAAGTGATGCCGAACGTTCAGGTCGCCCAAAAGAGGTCGTCATGCCAGAAATCGTCGACAAAATCCATGGAATGATATTGGATGATCGGAGAATGAAAGTGCGTGAGGTAGCTGAGGCTGTAGGCATCTCAACTGAACGGGTACATCACATTTTACATGAATATTTGGACATGAAAAAGCTTTCCGCGCGATGGGTGCCGCGATTGCTCACACACGACCATAAGCGCAACCGTGTGACCATTTCAAAGGAGTGTTTGGCGATGTTCAACCGTAATCCAAACGAATTTTTGCGCCGTTTCGTTACCGTAGACGAAACATGGATCCACCACACCACACCAGAGACCAAAGAACAATCAAGACAGTGGGTTTCTCCGGGTGAACGTGCACCAAAGAAGGCCAAGGTGGGTCTGTCGGCCAACAAGGTCATGGCCACAGTTTTTGGGATGCACAAGGTATCATTCACATCGATTACCTTGAAAAGGGTAAAACGATCACCGGCGAATATTATTCAGAGCTTTTGGACAGATTCGATATTGATTTGAAGCAGAAACGACCGCATTTGGCGAAAAAAAGTGCTGTTCCATCAGGACAATGCACGGGTGCACACGTGTGTAGTCAGCATGGCAAAATTTCATAAATTGGGCTACGAACTGCTACCCCATCCAGCATATTCTCAGATTTAGCCCCTGTGACTATTTTTTGTTTCCAAACATGAAGAAATGGCTCGGCGGTAAGAGATTCGGGTCAAATGAAGAGGTCATCACAGAAACAAACGACTATTTTGAGGGCCTTGAGAAAACCTATTATTTGGAAGGAATAAAAAAATTGGAAAAACGCTGGACTAAATGTATAGAGCTAAAAAGGAGATTATGTTGAGAAATAAAACGCTTCTTTGACGAAAAAATATATTTTATTCAAAAGTCACGGACTTATCAAACGACCCTCGTTCTCTTATTTATAGTCCGATTTAAATGAAATTTTTACATAACGCCCGTGGCAAGGTATTTGTCACATAAGATATACAACTTTGGTTATTTAGCTAATATTGTAGTTGTTAAATAGTTATTACTGATTTACAGAGGCGGGAAGGGGCGTGTCAAAATTTTACAAAAACTTTGAGACACTGCAATATATATTTATGTTGTCGCAAAATTTGATGACTGTAGCTCTTACAGTTTCTGAGATCCAGGTGTTCATACAGACAGACAGACGGACAGACGGACAGACGGACAGACAGACATGGCTCAATCGACTCGGCTATTGACACTGATTCAGAATTTATATAGTTTATGGGGTCGGAGATGCCTCCTTCTGCCTGTTACGCACATTTTCGTTCCGACAAACACAATAGTCCATGAATTTTTTTAAAATCCATGGCCTAAAAATAGAAAAAAGCCACAGTCGCGCTGCACGCGACAGTGGGATACCCTTCGACCTACGTTCATATGCTTTTAAATTATGGCCGACAGATGGCGCTCGCCCGCCTCCCTTGTTAGCTAATATAAGCACTTGGTTTCATGCACATACTTTCTTAAAAACCTTCTGTGTTTATTGTCCGATCGGATTGCAATTTCGAGAATACGTAGATATTTTAATCAGCTTAGTATATGTTTAAGTCAGAAAGTTGTATCTTTTAAACAGCGCTTACAAATTAAGTTCAAAAATTAAATTATTGATTTGCGGGGGCGGTGGGCGTGGCACCTAACATTTGAAATAAACTTGATCTGCGCCGGCTACACAGAAATGTTCATGCCAAATTTGGTAACTCTAGCTCTTATAATAGCTGAGATCTGTGTGTTCATCTGGTCATCCATACATCCGGACATCCGGACAGACAGACAGACATGGCTCAATCGACTCGGCTAGTGATCCTGAGCAAGAATATATATACTTTATGGGGTCTGCCACGCCTCCTTCTGCCTGTTACATACATTTGCACAAAGTTAGTATACCCTTTTTTGACCATTTTCAATGGTCGAAGGGTATAAAAACACATTATTTAATATATATATCATTATTTAAATGCATTTTATCTATGGGTACTCTTCCCACCCACCTATTCATGGGTATATAGATAAGTACTCTACTCATGGGTACTCTTTTCACCTACCCATTCAGGGGTAACTTCTTAGGTACTCTATTGTAGGTACTTCTTTCACAAGCCCATTCAGGGGTACCTACATAAGTACTCTAAACAGGGGTAGTCAATTGTAGTAGCTACATAAGTACTCCAATCATGGGTACCCTATTCTCTACTTACTGGTAAACGATGTGGTGGCGATTGACCCTAATTGCGGCCATTTCATACAAAAAACGAAATGATAAAATACGTTGCTTAGGGTGTGTAAAGTAAGTAGGGGTATTAGTAAGTACTGATTTCACCAGCTACGAACTAGTTGGCAGTACTATAGGGATGTTCTGGCTTTAAAAAAGCTATTTCTGCACTTTATTTGGGTTCAAATAGCGCATGCAAGTCGCAAAGTCATTTCACTTTTCGCAGTTCTTAACTCTTCTCTGCTTTTGTATTGTGCGCCATGTGTGACTCAGCGATCCATCAATTAGTTGACTGCAATATTGCATCAAGTCAACTCCCCCTCCTCATTCCCCTCCCTCGTGGCAGCGAGGCCATTGGCCATGCAACTCACATGGCATACCCGCTTCGGGGGACTTTGATTAGCGACAACAAAGAGTGCCAGACGTTCATTAACTGTCACAGAAGCCTGACAATCGGTTGCACGGAATGAAAAAGGACACAGAGGGAGGTAGAGGAGGCAAGGGGCAGGGGAAAGGGGATAACATATGCCAGCAGTCGGCAAAGTGCTGGCGCAAAAAGGGAATCTTAATTAAATAGTTGAATACTCGCATAGTTGAATATTTGCCCGGACTTGGTTGGAAAATCCTTTTTGGCTTTCGCTCTGCAACGTTGCCACATCCCCGCAGTGGCATCGTCTAATCCATTTGCCCGATACTTATGCACGCCTGCACTCCTAGGGGATTAATAAACGTGGCTGCGTTGTATCAACCACCCAAACAGCAGCAACAGCAGAAGCAGCGCCAGCCAAATCAATTTCAACTGTCAACTGTCAATCAGGCAACAATTCAATCACGCAACGCGCTGGGACTGTGCTGCGTCGTCTCAAGACTTCTTCTTATGCTCCTCCTCCTCCTCCCCTTCCTCATCTTCATCTCCAACCGCCTGTACTTCTTCTTGGGTTTCATCTGCCCCGAAATATGCGGTTCAGCTTTAAAGCATTATAAATTATGAAGGACCTGCCAGGCAAACTCACACAAAAAAAAGGGATACAAAACGGCAACTGGCCTGCCCCCCCCCCCTTCTCTTTCTCGGCTTGTGCCTGCTCTCTCGGTATTATTTCGGGCATTATTCATGTCGCAAACATTTGCTCAAGAGATTTTTATGAATTACTCCGGCTACAATTGCGAACTTCCCTTCGGGCATGCGGCGTGGTCCACGCAAATATTTCTGGCCTACACTGATTTTTATTGCTCGTATTACCATTTACAACTCAGCAAGCCCTTCCTCATCCCCCCCCCACACCCTTTCCACCCACAGCTTAAAGGGCTTACAGCAGCTGCAGAGCGAGACAGAGATGCTTGTTTTGGTGGGGTTAGGTTGGCTTGCCAAGCTGCCGCGCTGCCAAAATTCACAGTCAAAACACATGTCACGTATTTTCCTCGTAATTATGGCAAACGTGAGAAATTTCGTTAAGATTTTCTTGGCACATTTCTTTACCCTAACCAGGGGTAGTATACACCATGTTGTATGTTCTATGTTCTATGTTCTATGTTCTATGTTCTATGTTCTATGTTCTATGTTCTATGTTCTATGTTCTATGTTCTATGTTCTATGTTCTATGTTCTATGTTCTATGTTCTATGTTCTATGTTCTATGTTCTATGTTCTATGTTCTATGTTCTATGTTCTATGTTCTATGTTCTATGTTCTATGTTCTATGTTCTATGTTCTATGTTCTATGTTCTATGTTCTATGTTCTATGTTCTATGTTCTATGTTCTATGTTCTATGTTCTATGTTCTATGTTCTATGTTCTATGTTCTATGTTCTATGTTCTATGTTCTATGTTCTATGTTCTATGTTCTATGTTCTATGTTCTATGTTCTATGTTCTATGTTCTATGTTCTATGTTCTATGTTCTATGTTCTATGTTCTATGTTCTATGTTCTATGTTCTATGTTCTATGTTCTATGTTCTATGTTCTATGTTCTATGTTCTATGTTCTATGTTCTATGTTCTATGTTCTATGTTCTATGTTCTATGTTCTATGTTCTATGTTCTATGTTCTATGTTCTATGTTCTATGTTCTATGTTCTATGTTCTATGTTCTATGTTCTATGTTCTATGTTCTATGTTCTACGTTCTATGTTCTATGTTCTATGTTCTATGTTCCCTTACTTTGTAGAGTATGTATTTCTTCTTCGCTGAAACTAAACCGATTTCCTCTTCTGTTTCTTCTCTTCTGTTTTCGATTTCGTTTTGTTTGCTTTCCTGCTCGCCTTTAGGTATAATTTTTGGCATTTTCATTTCGCTTAACACTTGGCCCTGCTCTGACGTGGCCCCCCTTTCTCCCAAAACCTTCCTCAAAATCCACCTTGGCCGGCTAACATGTGTATTGCCTTTTAGACTTTAACTTTGGGATTAGTTTTCCGAAAGAAAAGGTTGCCAAGAAGGTTCTGCCTTACCTGTAGGTTGTGCATTTTTCATTTTGGCTCCTAAGTCAACTTATACAGATTACAGACACCATGACAACGCAGATAGATATGAGGTAGATATTACTAAGATAGAATTATATAGAAAGAAATTCTACTTAAATTGTTATTATACCCTTCGACCATTGAAAATGGTCAAAAAAGGGTATACTAACTTTGTGCAAATGTATTTAACAGGCAGAAGGAGGCGTGGCAGACCCCATAAAGTATATATATTCTTGCTCAGGATCACTAGCCGAGTCGATTGAACCATGTCTGTCTGTCTGTCCGGATGTCCGGATGTATGGATGACCAGATGAACACACAGATCTCAGCTATTATAAGAGCTAGAGTTACCAAATTTGGCATGAACATTTCTGTGTAGCCGGCGCAGATCAAGTTTATTTCAAATGTTGGGTGCCACGCCCACCGCCCCCGCAAATTAATAATTTAATTTTTGAACTCAATTTATAAGCGCTGTATTAAAGATACAACTTTCTGACTTTAACATTTACAAAGCTCATTAAAATATCTACGTATTCTCGAAATTGTAATCTGATCGGTCAATAAAGACAGAAGTTATTTAAGAAAATATGTGCATAAAACCAAGTGCTTGTGTCAGCTAACAAGGGAGGCGGGCGAGCGCGAAGCGCGAGCACCATCTGTCGAGAATAATATCAAAGTATGTGCATATGTATATGTCTACAAACATAGTAACATAGGTCGAAGGGTATCCCACTGTCGCGTGCCGCGCGACTGTTGCTTTTCTTACTGGTCATATTTTATTCAGTTGAATTTGTCTTAATATATTGTTTTGCATTATGTTCTTATATTGATGGTATTGCCATCGTTCGCCGCCAACTGTTCAATATCCTTCATAAGGTTGGCTATTAGCACCTGTACTTGGCTCATGAAGTTCCTGACCATTCCACGTCGACTTAAAGGCAGACTCGTCGTATTTGCCGCTACCTCAGTCACTTGAGCCGCAGTCCAAGTGGAGAGCACTGTGCAAGGTACAACATTATAACCGATTCAGATTGGGAATATGACCCACTTACAGGCGAGCAGTACAAACAGCACTGTAGTAAATTTGACCCACATTCTGTAGAAGTCGTAGTTACAACTGAACTATTCGAGTAATGGGACGATGCATAAATAGCACAGAAACAGGCTAATTAATACTACGTGCCCGTTTTGAGGTTAACGTGAAAACACGTAGGACAGATTGTGCAGTGTTGCATAATATCAACAGGGTGCAAGACAGAAGAAATAGATTTGAAACTTAGGAAAAGTGATGTCCATATAAGCACAGAACTATTGTATAAATTATAATATTTAATATTACAAATCAATGTAGTTCAAGTCTTTCATAATAGATTATAACTTTGTCATAACCTTATTTCCATTAAAGACCTAACAAATCATTCATAACCCTTCTTCCAGTTCAACTTTCTTATAAAGAACGAAGATTTCGCGTTCAATTAGTTCGAAAAGTTTAGTTTTTATTCATTGTATGTTTTGATAAAGTAAGATATAAATTTTCCCTCCCTCTCTCTGCCCTTCGCTCTTTGCAGTACTCATTCTTGTTTTAGCTTCTGCTATTTGTTGTCTACAATTATTTGGTAATTGGCTGGTCAACTGGTCAGTTATTCGATTGCCTTTCCTTCGATTTGTTGTCAGATTACGCAGTAATTGGAAATTCAGTGGAAAGTTGTAAAGTTCCAACAGATAAACAGATAATGAAGGCACTGAGAAAAGTTGCAGAAAAAGACAGCAACGATTTTAAAGAAAGAAATAATTTGTTTTTATTTCTGTTTCCGAATCACTTTCATATTGACCAGGAGGCCATGAATTCTTTGCTTTCAAATCAAGAGAGCCTAGTGAGCTCAAAACGTGACTTCAAAGTCACAATTTCTGTAAATTTGTTCCAAAATAGAACACAAACATATAACGAATTTTAAATTTAATTTTAAACATACATATATACAAAAATGAGCAACAACCAGCCTCTGAGTATAGTCCTCAAGCAAATTGTGCAATGCCTGAGGAATAGGAATGAACCTATAACAATCGATAACCTATTGCAATTCTCCGGTCCGCCCAATGAAGGTAGTGCGAAAGTTAAGCGTAAGGTTAAGACCCTGTTGGATCTGGCAGTGAGTCTGGGGTTCGTGATGAGGTGCAACAATCACTACTTCGCCTCAACACTTCCTGAAGATGTGCTGCCTTTCCTTGGTCCTGAACCTGATTCAAATGACGAATCGGCCCCATCCAGCCGATCATCGTCACTAAGCAATCTTAGTGACCTAAGCGATGTCTCTGAAGTGTTTAGCAAACCAAACTCCACGCCACCCAGCTAAACCTACTTATGCTGCGTCTATCATCTTCATTTGCCGAAGAAACTCTTATCCATTGACGAATTCAAATTTCATTGAAATTTTTACCAAATTCTTAATTAAGTGTAATCTGAATTAAAAATGAAATCACATTTTGGAACCAACAATCTTCTAATTAAGTCAACTTCCTTCTACTCTCCCTCAGAGCATAATTGAGCTATAGACAAATCAGATATTTCTAATTTTCACAGTCTCTTCTAACCTCATCAACTGCATGTACATCCATCCTTAGACATATTTATACCCTTCGACCATTGAAAATGGTCAAAAAAGGGTATACTAACTTTGTGCAAATGTATGTAACAGGCAGAAGGAGGCGTGACAGACCCCATAAAGTATATATATTCTTGCTCAGGATCATTAGCCGAGTCGATTGAGCCATGTCTGTCTGTCTGTCCGGATGTCCGGATGTATGGATGACCAGATGAACACACAGATCTCAGCTATTATAAGAGCTAGAGTTACCAAATTTGGCATGCACATTTCTGTGTAGCCGGCGCAGATCAAGTTTATTTCAAATTTTGGGTGCCACGCCCACCGTCCCCGCAATTAATAATTTAATTTTTGAACTCAATTTATAAGCGCTGTATTAAAGATACAACTTTCTGATTTTAACATATACAAAGGCCATTAAAATATCTACGTATTCTTGTACGTAAATTGTAATCTGATCGGTCAGAAGTTATTTAAGAAAGTATGTGCATAAAACCAAGTGCTTGGGTCAGCTAACAAGGGAGGCGGGCGAGCGCGAAGCGCGAGCACCATCTGTCGAGAATAATATCAAAGTATGTGCATATGTATATGTCTACAAACATAGTAACATAGGTCGAAGGGTATCCCACTGTCGCGTGCCGCGCGACTGTTGCTTTTCTTACTGGTCATATTTTATTCAGTTGAATTTGTCTTAATATATTGTTTTGCATTATGTTCTTATATTGATGGTATTGCCATCGTTCGCCGCCAACTGTTCAATATCCTTCATAAGGTTGGCTATTAGCACCTGTACTTGGCTCATGAAGTTCCTGACCATTCCACGTCGACTTAAAGGCAGACTCGTCGTATTTGCCGCTACCTCAGTCACTTGAGCCGCAGTCCAAGTGGAGAGCACTGTGCAAGGTACAACATTATAACCGATTCAGATTGGGAATATGACCCACTTACAGGCGAGCAGTACAAACAGCACTGTAGTAAATTTGACCCACATTCTGTAGAAGTCGTAGTTACAACTGAACTATTCGAGTAATGGGACGATGCATAAATAGCACAGAAACAGGCTAATTAATACTACGTGCCCGTTTTGAGGTTAACGTGAAAACACGTAGGACAGATTGTGCAGTGTTGCATAATATCAACAGGGTGCAAGACAGAAGAAATAGATTTGAAACTTAGGAAAAGTGATGTCCATATAAGCACAGAACTATTGTATAAATTATAATATTTAATATTACAAATCAATGTAGTTCAAGTCTTTCATAATAGATCATAACTTTGTCATAACCTTATTTCCATTAAAGACCTAACAAATCATTCATAACCCTTCTTCCAGTTCAACTTTCTTATAAAGAACAAAGATTTCGCGTTAATTTAGTTCGAAAAGTTTAGTTTTTATTCATTGTATGTTTTGATAAAGTAAGATATAAATTTGGTTACATTTTGAAGAAACGAGTTTAACATTCTCTAAAGTTGTAATTTGTTAGTTTTTCAGAAGTGTTTCCTTATTTATGTGTCTTTTTATTTGCCAGAGGCGACAGAGCCGGCAACACCGGTAGCCATAGGTAATACAGCACTGGCTAGGCCCAACGGATTGCCACCCAGCGCACCTCCATTCAGCACTTCACTTCCAGGCAAATTAGGCAAATTCGGCAAATTAGGCAAGTTCGGCAAAGCCGGCAATCCTGGCAAAGGAATAGCCATTGTGGTGGCAAGGCAGCACACTGAGAATTAAAGGATAATTATAAGTGTTGCAAAGGATCGTGGATAATGTTGCATACCACACAGGATGACAGCGATGCAGAAGGTCTTGTTGAACATGTTGTACGGCTTGCTGTTGACTGTTTGCTGTATACGACAGCTCGTTGGCATTTATAGGGTAGACTAAGTGAGACATTTCGATCTTATCCGTAGCACGTACTCAGCTCAACGTGTTCGATATTTGTTCTATATCGCTCCCACGCGCGTTAGCCTCTCTCTTAAGTTCTTTCTCTCTCTCTCTTTACCTCTCTCAAGTCTTACTTACTTAAACCTATTTCTCTTAAAGTTCTCTCAAAGTTTTCTCAGCTTTAGTTGTCCCTCGAGCTGAAGATGAGCTGAGTCTGTTCTCTCTCTCTCTCTCTGTCTTACTCTGTCTTTTCCACACTCCCTCTCAGTGTTTCTCGCTGTGACACCCTGTATCGCATTTCCATTTTCCATATTGTGTTGCTTTTGTTCTGCTTTAATTACATGTGTTCAACTCGCATTTATATTTGGTCACGTTTATATTAAATAATTAAAATTTCCACATTCTGCTCGACAACAAGGCAAACAAAATAATTACAGAATGCCATATACCCTGCATTTAATGATAAGCAAGTGGGTATATTGTAATCATTGGTAGATAATGGGGTACAAGTTGTGCTGTATTTTTATCACTTATGACTTCTTGAATTGATTGACTTAAATGACTTTCTTACAGGGTATTTGAGAGTCTATTATGTGTTTGTTTTTCATGCAATACACAGTGTTTAAGTGCGTCAGCTTTTAAATAGACGCAAATAAGAATGGGTGAGTATGAATACGCAGCTATAAAAGAATACATGGGATCGATTGTAAAAGATATCGTATGACTGAACTGGTTGGAATAATGGAAGAAACAATACTTATGCCATATAGAACTGACTTATGCACTTCTCTGAGAAATGAGCCTAAGGTTTTTATTATTTATAGATAAGTTGTTATAGTGCGTCGATTCAAGTGAAGTATGATAAGCAAGTACAAGTTATGATTATGAATGAACTCAATAAGTTTGTTTAAGATATGTTTTGCTTAACAATGATTAACAGTATAGTATTCTTTTAATCAATACACTGATATATTGTTTATTGTATATACTCTTCATAATGTTTCCAAATAATTCCAAGTTGAAATAATCAAGAAATGTTCTACTGAGGTTGCCCTAACTTACTTAAACTCATTGAGCTGTCACGAGTGTTGTGATTTCAATGGGGTATCTATTGCTCAAACAGAAGAAGGTAGCATATAGTATATAGTATATTACAGTATAGCATATAGTATATAGTATAGTTTATATGTCATATATATCTCTTATTTTTTGCTGTGCTTTCTTTTTAACGCTGGCCAAAGAACGTGTTTGATTTTTTAATGAGTTGCTCAGTCGAGCTGAAGAGAGCAGTCGAGATAAACCGAATGTTGCAGCTGCTGTTCGTCAGCTGAGCTAAGGTGCTAGATGTATATATACATATATGTATATACACCTTCATATATATATATGTTATATGTGTTTGTACGTGCCTGTTTGTCCAACACGTTGACCCACTCGGAAGAGGCGCAGCCCAATTGCCGTGGTCAGCTTCGACTTCCGTTTCGACCAACACGTGGTTGCTGCCGTGCGTTTCCGGTTTGCCAAAGATGCTGCCGGCAAAAGACGACAACAGCAACATGTGTATGTGTGTGCGTGAGTGTGCGTGTGCGTGTGAGATTGTTATCGTGGCAGACATGATAAGTAAATGAACAAGCTCACGTAGATGCCGCACGTTTCCGCATGCGACGTGCGATATAAAAATGCATCAGATGAACCAAACACAAATCAGTTCAATTAGCCAAATTTATAGAGCAGCAGCAGCAACATCGCAAATTCCGCAGGCTAATTAAGAAATGACTAGGATGACAGCAACCCCAGCAGCAGCAGCAACCCCAGCAGCAGTGGCAGCAACATTGCCGGCACGTCGGCAATTGATTGCTCTCGTTGTGGTGACAACATTAGGTAATTAGTGTGCCATGTGGTCTGTCGGCCTTTTAATTCATTTTGCAGTTTCTCGTTTTCCCAACTAACAACAACAATTGCAACTACATTGACAACAACAACAACAACTTATTTTTGTCTGCCTGCAGCAATGTGTTGCCGAGTGTGCACCGCGCAGAACTCCACGCTGGTTGCAACAATTGTCAGCACGAACAACACGCTGCAGTCGGCGAACGAGACGCGGCTCAACGAGGCGATAACAATCAACATAAGCGAGATTATTGCAGCGGCTGTTGCCGCAGCAACGACGACAACAGCACCAACAACAACAACAGCACCAACAACAACAGCAGCACCAACAACAGCTGCTACTTCGACTACACCAGCACCAACAACAACAGCAGCACCAACAACAACAGCAGCTACTTCGACTACACCAGCACCAACAACAACAGCAGCACCAACAACAACAGCAGCTACTTCGACTACACCAGCAACATCGACAACAACAGCAGCAACTGTCACTTCAACCACAACAGCAGCAGTGACATCAACAACAACAGCAGCACCAACAACAACAGCAGCAACGCCTTCCACTACACCAGCAACATCGACAGCTACAGCTGCAACATCCACTTCAACAGCAGCAGCAGCAGCATCTACCACAACAGCAGCGCCAGACTTAAGCAACTCAACAACAGCAGCAACAACAACTGTTGCCGCAAGCTCAACCACAGCAGCAACCACAACAACAGCAGCAGCAGTAACAACAACAACAGCAGCACCAACTACAGCAGCAACAGCAACTTCAAGCACAACTCCAGCAACAACAACAACTGTTGCAGCAAGCAGCAGCAGCAGCACGACGACAACATCAACATCAACAACATCAACAAGCACAGCAGCAACAACAACAACAAGCACCACAGAGGAGCCGGAGCCAGCAACCACCTTGGCACCCTATCCCATGGCACCCTATCCAACGGTTTACGGTCAGTTGGCAACCCTGGACATTGCCCGCCAGCTGCGCAAACAGAAGAAGGAGCGCAAAGGTCGCAAGGGCCGCAAGGGACGCAAATCACGTCGTCGCAGCACAACAACAACAACAACAACTACGACAACAACAGCAGCACCAACAACAACAACAACAACTGCTGCAGTTGGCGACAGCAGCAACTCAATTTCGTACGATGAAAGCAACTTTGAAGATGTGTCCATGCTGGAACCGCTGCCAGGGTTGCCACTGCAACTGGGCAACATCGACAATCAGCGCATTGCGCCCTAAACAATGCCAGCTAGAAACTAATTATATCATAATAATAATTATAACATATTCCACACTGTATACATATTTATTTCCATTGACAATATAATTACAAATAAATAAATAAATTATAATCATATTTTTTGGCCTTTTTCCGACTATGCAGCACTTTCCATCTCTGTCTGCATCAGCAAAAAACTCATTAAGCCCCAAACAGCTCGTTAACATGACCGACGACAACATCGACAACAACAGCAACAACAACAGCAACAGCTAAATAAACATAAACATAGCGAAAATATATATATAGCTGATTATGCGAATGAGATGAGCGAAACGAAACACGCTAATCAGACATTGAAAGATAAAACGTAGAATTCATTGTGAATGCCGAATCATAAAACGATTACCTAGCTTGTTTTTCAGATCATGAAAGATATCATGTTATGTCTGGCATGAGTAACATGAATGGGTAGAGCAATTAAAGATAGCTTAACATGTGTTATAATATAGTAGATGTACTATGTCTTGAATGTGTAGTAAAGTTAATGACGGAAATATCTAAAGAACTCTGTCTGATATTTGAAATACTGCTGACAATATGCTAAGACAGTTTGTATAATGTTCAATTACTTATCACAAATCATGAATGGGTAGAGCAATTAAAGATAGCTACACATGTGTTATACTAAAGTAGAAGCACTATGTCTTGAATGTGTAGTAAAAATAATGCTAGATATATCTAAAGAACTCTGCCTGATATCTGAATTACCGCTGACTTGTAACATATGCTAAGTTAGTTTTTAGACTGTTTAAATACTTATCACAAGTCATGAATGAGAAGCACAGTTTATGATAGCTATATTATACATATATACATACTATAGTAAAATTACTATGTCTAGAAATTATAGTAAAGTACAGAAATATGTTAGACGTGTTTACTATATTCAAGTACTTACTCTGCCTGTTCTGAATTACTGACTTGTAACATATGCTGTTAGTTTTTAGACTGTTTAAATACTTTCAAGTCATGATGAGAAGCTTTATATATTATACATATATACATACTATAGTAAAATTACTATGTCTAGAAATTATAGTAAAGTACAGAAATATAGCCATATTAGACACGTGTTATACTATATTCAAAGTACTATAACTGAAATATATAGTAAAGTTAATGCCACCAATATATGAAGAACTCTTTCTGATACCTGCAATACTGCACACTTGTATGCTGTGTTCATTTTGTAGACTGTCCAAATATGTTAATTACTTATCAGACATCATGAATGAGTAGAACAATTAAAGACACCTATACATATGTTATACAATATGAACTTCTATATCTTCAATATGTACTAAAGTTAATGCTACCAATATCTAAAGAACTCTGCCTGATATCTGTATGCTGAGTTTGTATGTTAGAATGCCCTAATACTTAGCAGAGTTCTAAGTCACATAAGAAGTTATATAATATCTAGTATGAGTAATATGAATGGGTAGAAGCGTTAAAGTATACGAATGTTATTGCAACTTTCCCAGACTATCTGAAATATTTTAAGCAGTTGTTTTGCTTAAATTATCACGGGGAGAGTACGAGGTATTCATGCCGAAACCTTACTTTCGACAGCTTCTGCGTCTATCTACAGTACGTGTATGGTCTGGCACCTTCTCGACAGTAGCTGAAATACCTCTAGAGTTATTTTCGTTAGTGCTGCAGAAATATCTCATTGAGTGAGCAACAGAATTGGAATCTGCTTATGCCATGTTGATGATGCATATTTAACTTAATCTAAATCTGCTTAGGTCTTATCTATATGCACAGTTCTTCTTTACTGTTGACTCATTTATATTTATTTATATACACACTAACTTGGTCTTTGATTAGTCTGAATCTTATACATATTTGTGTATATATATATTTATTGATATGCAAGGTTGTCAGCTAATTTGTGTGGCATAGGTACACAGCATTTGTATTGCATAGATTTCCCATCATTCTTTCCACATCGAACTTTAGTGCAGTTCAGTTGTTCGTTCCTTTGGCCTGCTGTTTGTTGTGCACTTTCAATATGCAGTGTTGTGTTTAGGCAAAAAACAACAAGCACGCACACAAATACACACACACACACACACTGGTACACACGCACAACAAACAGTTGGTGTGCAATTAATTTAGCAAATTGTTTGCTCAGCTCAAATAGCCACACACACAAACATGAGCACATACACATGCTAACACACACACCCACACACAGCTAAGAGCAGCATGTGGAAAATATATGTTTGCTTGAAGTTCGAGGCTAAGGCAGAGCAGGACAAGGAGCAGGAGGAGCAGGAGGTGGAGGAGGTGGCAGCAGCCGGCGCACGTTCCACAGTGCCGTGTGTCCAGGCGCACTAAACAAATACAATTTAACTTCCACTTTCAACACATCAACACACACATTCTGCTGACCCCTCCTCTCTTAACTACTCTTCTACATCCTCCCCCTCTCTTTCCACCCTCTTTCCCCTCTTCCCCTTTACCCACTCCCTTGTCATACTCATCACAAGCCAAGTCAATTAGCGTTCGCCCTGCAACTCATTCAATTAAAGTTGACCTACCTCCCCTCTCTTCCCCCTCTCTCCCTGCCTCCCTTCTTGCTCTATTCGCACCCCGCCTGCGCTGCCTTGTTGGCAAAACTTTTGGCCAGTTGGGCAGAAATTATTGCCATAGCCGCGCAGATACTTAATTCATCGGCTAATCAAAGTGACAGCTGACCCACGTCGAGTGCATTGAACTGTGCAGCAGGGGCTTTCAGTTGGGGCTGCGAGGGGGGCAGAGAGAGGGGGGAGGGGTTGTGTGTATCACACATCACACAAAGCTTGTACACTCGCAACGATTGCTGCTTCTGCGAACTGCAACTGCACACGTGCTTATCAGCTGTGGTCCAGCACGTGCTCCGGGCTCGGCTCGCCCCCTCCACGTCATCGTCATCAGCTTTTTTGGCACTTGCCATATAAGCAGCTGCAGGGAGCAGGGCCAAGACATAGCAAACAGAGCAATCAAAGCGACCAGCAAGACGAAAGCAATGCATGCAACAATGAGGCAACAATTGGCGCTCCTTTTACTCGCCTGTCTGGGTAAGTTGTGCTCCACACAGTGGTTCATCAAAGTGATCCATCAAACGGCAAACGAAATGAACATGTGCAGTTCATAAACTGGTTCCACATGTGGTTCATGCTGTGACTACGTGATCCATCAAAGAGGGAATGTCCAGAGACTGCACCACAAACTAGTTCACTATGTGGTTCATCACAGTGGTTCACAATTTGGTTCATGCTGTGACTGTGTTGCGATAATTGGTTCACAAAGTGATCCATCAAAGAGGGAATGCACGAATATGTGCACTTGAGTTCATAGACTGTACCACAAAGTAGTTCACCATGTGGTTCATCACAGTGGTTCCCTCTGTGGTTCACAAAGTAGTTCAAACTGTGACTGTGTTGCGCTAATTGTTTCACAAAGTGGTTCATCAAACAGGGAATGTTCATTAAAGCTCATAGACTGTACCAGAAAGTAGTTTACTATGTGGTTCATTACAGTGGTGCCTCTTGTGACAGCCTGACTTACAAACTGGTTCTTAAAAGTGGTTCACACTGTAGTCAGTCTACTTCTTGATTGCCCAAGTAAAGTTCATAATGTGCATAAAGAACTATTCCACAAAGTAGACCACAAACCTATTAAGTAATGGTTCACAAAGCTGGTTCAACCGAAGCTCACACACCTTCTCTCTCCTCCTTACTCCTCCTTGTAGGCATGCAACTCAGCCACGCCTTCTTGCTGAAGCTGCCCAAACTAGAGGAACTCTTCGACGAGAAGATGCACAAGGAGCAGCTGAAGAAACTTGACATTCTCAACTTGTTTGCCGAGAAGGAGGAGAAGAAGCTGAACGAGTTGGAGAAGATCAAACAATGGTTCGACGAGAAGAAGCTCAAGGAATTCAACTTCTTCGAGAACAAGAAGGAGAAGTTCTTCGAGGAGCTGGAAGACAAGCTGAGGTTCAAGGAGGACAAGAAGGAGAAGCTGTTCGAGGAGCTGGAAGACAAGCTGAGCATCAAGGCGGGCAAGAAGAGCAAGGCGAAGGCGAAGCCCACAACGGCGCCCTGCTACGAAGCTAGCTACACAACAGCAGCACCTCCAGCCGTGCAGCAGTACCAGCATCAGGAGGAGGAGGAGGTGGAGGAAGAGGAGCCCACTGTGGTGGCAGAGGCGGCACCAGCAAAGGACTGTGGCTGCAAAGCGAGCAACAGCTACAGTCGCTACGTGCCCACAGCCTACGATGTGCGTGAGGACTACGAGGACGGCGTACGCTACTTTACATAGGCACCCTCCCTCTCGTAGACACCCTTCTCCACATCTTCTAACTGTACATAGACTCACATGTTGCATAATTACGTTTTTAATAAATATTATGAAAATACTTACGCATAGCTGAACAGCCCTCCCCCCTCTGCCTGCCTCCCCCACTTCCCCCTAGCTAGCCAGCGAGCTGCCTTATGTGATATTTGTCTTGACGCCTGCATATGATTTGCATATAAATTGAATTCCCAGGTTTTTCGTTTCATTTCGGTCCGTTTCATCTCATCTCGTTCCGTTTCATGTGTTCTCTCTGTCTCTTTCTAGGCAATATTATATATATTTTATGTCAGCCAGATCCATCATGACACCCAAACTCGACTGAACCCGCTCCACAACTTTGGCTTCAGCTGGAACCGCAGCCGGCGATGTCAGTGCGGCGCTTCATCAAAGTTGTCAGCGGCGGCAATGACACATTGTGCCCATTATTTGCATAAAGTAACAGACTACCCCCTTGCCTCGAACCCCTCTGGCTACGCCCCCGGTTTGGCATATCACTGCGCCGCAAAGTGGTTTATCCTGTCGTTAGGACACGCAAGCCCAAAAAAAGACAGAGCACCAGAGAGAGAGAGGGAGAGAGAGAAAGAGGGAGAAGGGGAAACAAGCTCATATCGAATTGCCAATGAATCGACTGAAGAAGCTGCAACATGCACTTTGGCACCCCATCAGTTGCTCTTAATATATCTCTCCCATTTACATAACTATGAACATATATTCAGCTGCTGCTCAGTCAGCCATTTTTCGGCTAGTTTTAGATTTTTTTGCTTGTTTTTGTCGAAAAAGAGATTGAAGGGGAAGTCCAGAGAAGGAAATTGAGCATAGAGTAAGTTTAAGCACTAAAGAAGTGAAGGCAGAGAGTAAGAGAGCCAAACATTTTGAAGAAACAACAGTTTAGGTTTTAGAATACCTTCATGTGGAAGGTACTGCAATGTTCTTCTCTCTAATTGTAGTTTCCTAGGATGAGAGAGAAATGGAGAGCGAAAGACAAGACTTGTCTCAAAGTTTAGAAGAAAAAACAGTTAAAACATTGGGAGACCTTAATGTGGCAGGTACTGCAAGGTACTTTTCTCTAATTCTAGTTTTCTTGGGCGACAGAAAGAGAGAGAAAGCCAAAGATTTGCTTGAACATATTGAAGAGAAACTAAGGGTATAAGCAGTTTATGCGTTGGAAGACCTTTATATAGAAGGTACCACAAGGTAAATATTGCTCTCTTAATTGACTTTTGTAGGGTGGCAGAGAGAAAGAGAGAGAGAGAGAGAAAAAGCTAGACACAAGGCTTACTTCAACATTTTAAAGAGAAAACAGTTAGAGCTATGAGAGACCTTCATAAGGAAGGTACTGCAAGCTAATTCTCTTTTATTGTAGCTTCCTATTAGAGCAAGAGAGAGAGGGAAAGAGCGAAAGACAAGGCTTAATTAGACGAAATTAAATAGAGAAATCAGTTTAAGCTTTAAAAGACCTTCAAATGGAAGGTACCTGAAGGTACTGCACTCTAGTTGGACTTTCCTTAAGTGACAGGTGGTGGAGACATAGAGCAAGAGAAAAGGTTTGCTTGAATATTTTGAAGCCAAAGCAGTTTAAGCTTTGAGTGACCTCCATACATATGAAAGGTACTGCTCTCTAATTGTAGTTTTCTAGGGCACAGTTGAGCATCTTGAATTACTTAAGAAGTGATGAGAGAGTGACATATCATTCTCAATATACTTGCACAGTTCTTTCTTTCTATAAAGAAACTCTCCCACTTTCTGCAAGCTATCAAATTATGTTATTCCATTTATGAATTGAGAAGAAAATCAATAAGAAAGATTATTGGGTTTTATGCTCGGCAATTAAAGTACAGTTCCAGGGGCGCCAGACGAACTGCAGAAAAAGAGAGGGAGGGCAACAGAGTGCTGTGGGGGGGAGGTTATTGAAACACTTCTATTAACTTATTTCTCACATTGTTAGTAGATTAGCTGCTGCAACGGTCGATGCTCGAAGCTAGATGCCCTCCCGGGGTTGACGCCTCTCTGAGCCCCCAGGCGACTGTTTGCAGTCCCAGGCATAATCAGAATTTTATTTTGTTTCCCTCCCTTCCCAGTTCCTTTTTCCTTTCGTTTCTCTACTTCTTTCTTTGCCAAACTATGATTATTTTCCAATTGTGTTAGAGATGGAGTTGGAGCTGGGGGGGAGGGGGAAGAAATGTTGGTAGCTTGTCATTCCCGTCAACTGCTACACGGAAAAAGTTTGAAGAAACTTTAAGCCCCCAGACACCGCACGGCCGAGTGAGAGTGGACAAGCAAATGGACAACAGCTTTGTCTATGAGTCGATGAATAAACAAGGCGAATGAACCTTTGCAGTTGCACGACTGTGTGATACCCTGCAATGAATGAAATAAGTGGGTAGGTGGGAAATGATAAAGGGAACAACCTATCGAATAGGTCTGTGAAATAGGAATAGATTGTTACCAGTATAAGAACAGACTGAAACAGGTTGATGGCACTAAAGTCACTGCATTATACGCAGGGTATTTTGTGTGTATAACCTTCTTTGTATAATATATGAAGTTCGATTTGCATTTTGCAATTCACAGTGTGAGCCAAAAAAGAGCCATAAATATTGGCATAGATTCCCTAGACGATTCGGTATGCAAAACTTTGGTTTGATTTCCATAACAAAAATAACTAAACGAGTTACAGGGTATCTTTTAAAATAAAGGAAAGATAGAATGAGTAGTTGAGCTGCTTAATATGAATATAAATTGACAGGGTACTTTACTAGTCAGCACAACAGCTCTACAACTTCTCTTAACAAGCTCTCGCTTCGACTTCAGTTGGCTGACTTGGCATACCCAACAGAACCAGCTTATTGGCTACAGGGTATTGCCTTTCTACCCTGCCACATGAGTTGGGTAAAAGTTTTTGGTTCAGCTTTTTGATAGTCCAATTTCTTTCATTGCTCTCGCCGCAGTCTTCTTTCTCTATCCCATTTTGTTGCCCGTCGCGGGGGTCAATCTTGTTAATTTCAACTGGGGAGATGCGAGAAATGGGGCTGGATAATGCAGAATTGTGGGTCGGAGTCGGGGTCGGTATGGAGGCATGTCTGCCTAATTTCAGTGCGTCTGCGTTTTGGGGGTTTCCTGGGAAGCCCAAGCCGCGCAAGTCCCCCAGCTCTATCTGTGTGCCATCAATCCCATCTATCTATCTATTTATCTAACTTTCTGTCTGTCTGTCTGTCTGTCTGTCCGATTGCTGGGGTTACATGCACGCATGTGGGGCATGTACTGGAAGGTTTTGGGATTGGCATTGGAGTCCCGTAATCGCAATTAAGATAATCAAAAAAGTTTTGACTGTGCGGTGTTTTTACTTTCGTCTGAGACTTTCTTTTCTAGTCTCCCCCCCTCTCTCTCTCTGTCTCTTCTTCTCTCTGTGTCGCTTTGGCAAACTTCTTGCTCCAGTGGCCCCCCTTTTTTTTGGTGCCAAGGCGTTCACGATGGCAGACTGCGCCGCAACGTATGCTACAAGTTTTTGCAAGACTCGGGAAAACTGTCGTCCGAGTTGAAGTCGTTGTTCAATTGCCAGAGAGAGAGAGAAAGAGGGAGACGGGGCTGCTGATGAGGTTGCGGCTTGGGTTGAGGTTAAGCACCAGTCAAAAAAACAACAAAAAACGGACTTAGAAGAATTTAGAGTGAAGCTGTTGGACTAGTAGATACCCTTTAAACTTGGAAGAGATTTACTGCCCACTTCAACTTTATACATTTTAAAAAGTCTTATTAACATTCCTCTATCAAACGAGTTTTCTCTTTCTATATCCTTCTGATATTGCAGCAGGTCTTGTATGTATAGTCGCAGCGACCCTCTTTGCACCCTTGAATGCCTTGGCATAACTTTAAGCTGGTCGTTCTAAGGCAATTTTATGGCTACAGGGTATGAAAGTTTGTCTGGTCAGAAAATTGTTGGGCAGTTGTTTGCTCGGATTTGCGCTAGGGTTGCCAGGCGCGTTTACTTTGTGCGCAAGTTTATGTCCAACAATGTTTTTGTTATTGCATACTTTGCGGCTATTACGAGCATCTCAGAGCTCTCGGCCAGAATTTGAAGTTTTATTGCTGGCAGAAAACCGAAACAAGCTGAAGAATAAGTATTCCCTACTCTTTTCCCCCTGCCTTCTTCCCTCTCTCTCCCTCTCTCTCTCTCTTCCTTCCCTTCTTTTATGACTGCTGCCAGTGTTGGCAATTAGTGTCGGGGGAGGGGGAGGAGATAATGTTAGGGTGGGCAAGTCTCGGGCAATAACTATGCAGTAAATCTGACAGAGATTTTCCAGCTCAAAGGCAACGAAATCAATTCAAATCAAATAAGGCAAAGCATATATCACAGTCGTGCAGGTGAAAGTTTGACACACACTCACCCACACACACCGACACACACACTCACACACTCGTCGTGAAACGGAAACGGCATTTAGCTGCACACACAAAGCAGCTTCCGGCTGCCAATGCGAATCCGTATACGAATCCAAACGAAATGAAAAGCCCCAAACGAAAGTCGGACATGGACATGGACATGGACCCATCGGACCCCACTCAAAGGCAATGCGATGCGACAGGCGTCGAGACAGCGCACAGACGTGCCGCAGAGTGTGGCACAGAGAGTGTGGCAGACAGTGCACAGTGGAAGACAACAAAGCCGACTCGGCGCAACCCTTAGTCGCTTGTCGATTGCTGATAACACTGCACTACACAAATGCGAAGCGTTGAAGTGAAAGATTTCGAGTAAATTCCTTTGTATGTTCAGCATAAATTTCTGCATGAATGATAAACATGCAGTTCTATAAATTGAAGATGTACTATATCTAAAGATAGATATAAATTGATTAAATTATTAAAGGAAGTTCAGTACAATTTAAGAAAACTAATTGTTCGACTTTAATAAAGTGGAAAATTCTGTCTAACTTTGCTTGGCACTGATAAGTTAAGATATTGAAATATATGCATTATTACACAATATATTGAAGTGAAATAGAGTGAAAGATAGCCTCAGGGGACTTATATAGCATAACATATATATTCTTGATCCATAGAAGCAGTTGAGTAACTTAAACTTCCAAATGAGAGACAGTTCAAGGAAGGGGAAGTATGATAAGTTAGATATGTATTACAACAGAATATCTAATTAATACTCTTTCGAATAGCGAATTAATACTCGTCTTCACACAAAAACCCTAAATTCGACCAATAGTTCCTATAGCAGCTATATGTTATAGTCGTACGATTTTGATGAAAAATTTATACTCATACTATATATATATAGAATAAGACTGATGCAGTAAATTTGGTGGCAATAACTTGACAAATAACCAAAATCAGCCGATAGTTTGTATGGTAGCTATACGATATATCGGTTCGATTCGACTTTTTCCGACTTATTAACAACATGCAGCAATAAGAAGCATGTGTGCTAAGTTACAATAAGATAGCTCTAAAACAAAGAGACTAGTTTGCGTTGGAACGGACGGACAGACGGACAGACAGACATGGCAAGTTCCACTCCTGGTCAATTGAATAGTCTCTCTGCAAAGTTATAAATGGTATATTATTATTACTTCAATTAATATCAACTGTTTTTACACTATTGATCCCCTTCCATAATATCTTGTAAATCTTTTAAACTTTGTTTTGTTGGCCAGTGTAAGTCAAGCATGCAACATGCTCTGAGCATCTTGCCGAGGGTCAGCTTTGGCACTGAGCATAATTTATGCAAAACTAAATTTGCACTTTAAGATAATGTGCCGAGACTGAAACTGAACTGAAGATAGAGCTGGAGCTGAAGCTGGAGCTGGGCATGGGGCCTGGAGCAGGAACTGTAGCTGTAGCCTGAACTGGGGCTGCTAGAAGTAGAGGCAGACAGTTCAGCAATTAAATGGAGCACAAATTCGCTTGCAGACAGAAAAAGTACTTGGCATTATTTATGGGTCTCGAGTAGTGCGAGACAGAGATGGAGAGAGAGAGAGAGAGACATAAAGAGTGAGAGTGCTCAAGGGGTTTGGAGTAAAAGATGATGACGACGACGAGGACGAGGACGACGATGATGATGCTGCCCTTCTTCTGTGGCCCTATGAGAATCATTCACAATTGCAATTAACGGTATCCCTTTTGGCAGAGCAAACACAAATCTTGAGCGAAAATCGCTTGGGTCAACAGAATTTTGAGTTCAAATTATGTAACGCTTCGCTGGCTGCAGCTTTCACTTTCTTCCCCACTTTCCCTGGCTGAAATCCAGCATGAATTTCCCTCATTTTCCTCGACTTTCAAAGCAGCAAAGCAAACAAATTAAATAATGTTAATAACGAAATCTTGTTTTCAACATAAACAGCGCAATATGCAAATGTCTTCATAATATTGACGGCATCTCGTGGCTGAAGGGGGGAATTGGTTTGGGACTGGTTTCTGGTCAGGACACGTGCCCGACCGCGACGTCTATGCAAATACAATGGGCAGCTGCAGCTGGCAGAGTAAGGAAAGGAAGGGAAGGAGGCATGGAAAGCTGCTCGATGGATACTTCGCATTATTTGTTCTTAAATCAAAGCCAAAATCGGTTAGTCAATTTGCATAGACCTCTTGACGTGACCGTGATTGTTGTTGTTCTTGTCGTTGTTGTTGTGGCTGTTGCCTGGGCATCTGCTCTGGACATTGCGACAACTGACGCAGCTATATACATCTCAGCATCAGCATCAGCTTCATCGTCAGCATCATCCGCATCCGCATCCATGTCGTCCGCAGTCGAGCAGAGCTCTACACAAGCAGAAAGAAATGGAGAGCTCTAAGCAGCCGTGTAATTTGGATTTTCATGAAATACACTGCGTGCAAAAGAGTGGAAGAAGGTCTCACGTGGCTAATATGGCATATATATTCTTGATCTACAGAAGACGTGGAGTCACTTTGCTGTTTAACTTGCAAATGGGGATCGGTCTGCAGAAGATCTATGAAATATATGCATTATTACACAATATATTGAAGTGGAATAGAATGGAAGACAGCCTCAGGTGACTTATGTAAAATAACATATATATTCTTGATCCACAGAAGCAGTTAAAAAACTTAAACTTCCAAATGAGGAACAGTCAGAGGAAGGAGAAGTATGATAAGTAAGAAATGTATTATTACAGAATAGCTACATTGAAGTAAAAAAAGAGTGGAATAAGGCGTCTCGTAACTTACACATATAGTATATATATTCTTGATCCAAAGAAGCAATCTAATGATTTAACATATCCTCTATACATATGTGTCTAATAGTCTGTATAGTAAGTCAGACATTTATTCATGAGAATTGAACCAATCCAACTCATGCTCTGATGTTACATGTTCTTCACTATATCTGTATATATCTTCCTGTATTATCTGCATTCAAATCTGATTTCATATGCATCAAAACCAGCCTTTCTCTCAGTGTAACAAAATTAACTGCAATTGATTGCAATTGCGGATCGTGTGTAACTTTTGCTTTTCGTTTACCTTGCATTTTGATATGTCTCAAATCTGGCTTATCCAGAGGGACCAGAGAGAGACAGAGAGAGAGAGAGACAGAGAGAGAGAGAGAGAGAGCGAGAGAAGGAGAGGCAGAAGGACATGGATATTACCTGGCTGCCTGCCTACTGTAATCCCTGTCCGTTTGGGCTTTGCCTCATTCCGAGTGCGCGTCAGTCAGTCAAGTGTAAAATTAAAAAATGTCAACAGGAAATTCCTTTGGCAACGCTTCGATTCACCTTTTTGTTGTAGCCATTCATTGTTACTGTTGTTGTTGTACCGGCGACAACCGAAGCTGGAGCTGCAACTTACAATTAGCGGGCGCCCAACGTGGGCAGGTAAAGCAAGAAGGAGGCACAGAGGCAGCATTGCAAAAGCGACAAAATCCTGACACTTCCGGGCAAATCTCGGCAATTTGTCAGCTCTTTTGTTGCCATGACAAATCGCAGAAAGAGAGAGAGAGAGAGAGAGAGTGTGCAAGAGAGAAGGCAGCAAGGTCCGACTAATGTCAAAATTCAATTGGAATTGACAATATTTGCTCAAAAGGCAAATAAAAACAAATAAGAATAATATTATGCAAATGCAGAAAGAGAGTGGACCATGGTAAGCAGAGCAGAGAGTAGAAGAGACGAGGCAGAGCAGGGAGGAGGAGGTGAAGGAGTGAGGCAGAAGGCACCACAGAAAACAAACACAATGCATGCATGTGGCACGCTGGTAGGGGCTGGGATTGGGGGATGTCTTCGGGTTTGGGGGTTGTTATTGGGTTGGCTGCGTCTGGGTGGGTTTTCTTGCTATAACCAAACTCTCCCTCTGCCTCTCCTGCCCTCGTCTTTGCTTTCTTATCACATTACGTAACAGGCCGCAGACTTGAGCTCGAATAACACAGGACCACCCTGGCCATGCATATGTGGGGAAGGAACCTTTCTCTATGGGAGAAGGGGCTGCGGGGACTGTTGCGAATGCGGATACACGCATCAACATTCATTTGCTTATTTTTTTTGCACGCCAAAAATAAAAAGATGCGACCGCGCGATAAGATGGAGTTCCCTCTCTGCATTTGCCCCACTTCCCTTTACGATATATATTTTAATGCGATTCTTTAATTTTCCCCATGATTTAAAAATGCAAATTTCCTGAACCGAAATGCTTGATAAACAATCGAATGGGCTGGGGAATGGCAGGCAGAGTTTTTGAGAGGGAAATGAGAAGATATATAGAGATGAAGCAGAGAAAGAGAGGAGGCAAAGCACATAAAATGAAAGTAAGAGCGAGTAGAGTAGGCAGTATAAGAAAGAGAGCAAGATTAAAGTATGAAGAAAGCAGAAAGCGCTAATTGAGTAATCTGCAAGTAAGGCAGTTAGGAGCAGGGAAAGAGATAAGAAAGAGACTGAAACCTACTAAATGAGATCTTAAATAATAGAAGACTTCAACACACATATGTACATACATAGTTCGATCCCTAATGCAGCCTCTTTCCATTCGGAAAATCATTTACTTTCTGGCTTACCCTCAAACATGATTCAACATTAAGAACTAACTAGGTTATATACTATAGAATAGTTGTGTCAACATTCAAATTCACAGCTTCGAACAGACTACTCAAACTAATACTATAATTTCCTTTTAGACTTCAATTATAATAAATATATCGACTATATTTAGTGTCAAAGACCTTGCACCTTATGCTTAAAGGTGTTTTTCAGTGTTGGTTAATTTGAATTTGTTACTCATCTTCTATGCAGCTCACACCTTCTAGTTACCCTCTCAAATATCTGGCTATATTGTGGCTTTACCTCTGCTCTCGCCTTGTTTCTCTCTCCACTTCCTTTGGCTTATTGCCGTCTCTGCTTCCTCTTTCCAATACCAACAAAAAAAAAAACTCACTTCAGTTGTTGCTTTTTTAATCGCTTCGCTTTTGTTGCCTTAATTGAATTAATCTCTTCTTTCCCAGCTTCGTTTCTAGCTCTCAGCTCTGAGATATGGGCCTCTGGAGTGCGTTTAACCCTTCTGTGTATCAGTGTGTGTACGTGTGTGTGTGTGTGTGTGTGAGTGCGTATTACAACTGTAATCCAGTGTTGTCCATAAAACACAAATGAATTCCTTTGGTAGCCCGACAGCGTGCATCATAATTTTCAATTTGTATTCCCCAATATTAATATCGATTGTGGCCAGCCAAAGCAGAGGAGGGGATGGAGGGAGATGGCGAGCAATGGGGGTCCGGAGTCTGCAGATTGCAGGCTACTGAGAGAGAGAGAGAGAGAGAGCAGACGGTAGACGGCATAAGCCGTACTCCGACCACAGAGTCCAAGGGGAAACACATAACAATAAAATTTTTACGCCGACACGCGGGTAACCCTTTTCAGCGCCCACTCTGGAAGAAGTGAAGGGGGCTGACGAGGTCTTAGGCAGGGGGGGGGTAACCCAGCGAAAGAGCTAAAAATAAGAACTACCCCATTGACGCGCCCCCTCGCTTCATGTTGGGCCCTTGTCACTTTAGACACAATTTAAGTAAGCGTAAAACTGCAAATTGCCGGACGAGTCGTGAGTCGTGAGTCGAGAGCACTCTAACCCGTCGCTACCCTCAGCTCAGCCCACTCCATCTACGCTACTACCCTTCTACTCCTTGCACCCCGCCCCCTTGCCAGTTTGGGGCACAATAAATTCGACTAGCACGCGACTCGCATGCTGCAAATGCAACAAGGAACTGAAACTGCGACATTGCGGACATGGCGGACATTGTCTCGTTGTCACGCTCGGCCCGACTCTCGGCATAATGAGATGACAACCCTCTCGCAGCTGGCGACGAGCATGGATACCCTTCCCCCCCTACCCTTCTCTTCTGAGTACTCCTTCACTCCTTCTTAACTCTTAAGTTGCACTTTAAGCAGCAGCTTGGAGTACTAAGGCAGCTCGTGCTGCAGGCGACTGCGAAGAGTGCGACAGGCGCGAGGTCAAACAATCGATAGTAAACTGTATCGATTGCAGAGGGAGTACAGTTTAATATCGATAATTGCCAATATCGATAGTTGAAAGTATCAATTGAAGTAGCTAAATCGTATATAATTGGATTATTGATAGCAGCAGAATATGACAATCATTATTATCGATAGTTATCGATGTTAATGGAACTGATAGGAGTCAGCTTTCTACCTCTCTAACTGGTTGTTCCCTTCTCTAGAAATATAAAATATCAATATTAATATATAAGCTGATAGTACGACAGGCACGTGATCAAATAATCGATAACAATTTGTATCGATTGCAGAGGGAGTATAGTTTAAATAATCAATATCGATAGTTGAAAGTATCAATCGAAGTAACTAAATCGTATGTTATTAGATTGTAGCAGCAGAATATGACAATCATAGTTATCGATAATTATCGATGTTAATGGAACTGATAGGGATCAGCGCTCTCCCTGTCTATCTGATTGTAGCCTTGTCAAGTGATATTAAATATAAATATCGATATACAAGCTGATAGTACAACAGTATCATAGCCCCTATCGATAGTATCGATAACAATCGAATCGAATTTAACACTTAATCCAATGAAAATGTGAGGTTAATTCGACTGATTGGCATAATAGCTGCAAATACTGTAAACCAAAGCGGATTAAGGGTATCGACTTGACACGCGAGCGAAATTCGCTGGGATATTTCGTGTCACAACACGAGTTTAAAGCAAAGTGTTCCTTGCACGAGAGAGAGAGTCCATTTATCATAATTTAAAATGTATTTTTCTTGTACTCGAAAGCGTGGAAAGAGAAAAGAAAGTCAAGTGGCTGTCAGAGAGTTCTTCGAGGTGCTAGAGCTGAGGTGGAAACACAGAAGAGAGTTCGGATTTTCCACTTTTAATCGCATTAGTTGCACATTTTATTGCCTCCACTCAAGAAGGTGCAAGAATCTGTTGACAAGTGAGGGATGCATTCATCGCTCGACAAGTTGTAATTGGCGTCGTCGCCTTGTCGTTGCCGCCAGATGTCGCTGCTGTATCTCCTTAATGGCGCTAATAGGCTTAAGTCCTTGTCTTCCTTCTTGTCTTTGTGCCATTGTACCTGACCACGACGACAACAGGACTCTCGAGTTGACAGCAGCCGGTCAGCAAACGTCCACGGTCCTTGCTGCTTGGTCCTCTCTCGAGCTGGCAACAAGCCAAGCGAAAAGGCAAGTAAAGAATGCTACAAATATATGTTGAAGCGAGCTGACTGATAGACTGACTATCCTTTATCTTGAGAGTATGTAACGAGCGAGTTAGACAAACCTAAAGGGGTGCTTAACTATTGCCAAATCATGGGAATTTAATCTTGAAATCAAGCACAAAGAAATGAGTTTAATTGAAAGAGTCTATGGGAACTTAGCACTTTGTAGACAAATGTTATGGAAACTATGTACATATATACACCAACTAAATATTTGTATCAGGCAAAGGCGACATGACAGACCACAGACTACATAAAGTCTTGATCAGCATGAACATCCGAGTCGATTAAGACGGAAATGTCTGTATGAACACCTAGATTTCAGAAACTTTAAGAGCTAGGACTACCAAATTTGCTGACAATATGTCTAATTATTGCGCGCAGATAAAGTTTACTTAAGAATTTAACCACACCCCTTTACCGCCTACGTCAATTGATAAAAATCGAGTTTCAAGCGTACTTTATATGCTAGAATTTTCATGTTTTCAGAACACAACACTGAACACAATAACTTTAATAGTGCAAAACATAACTGCAGTTAGAAAAAGTTATTAATATAAAGGAAGAAACGATTTTCAAGGTGCTCCTGCAAAGTATGCAACACAAAACACGCTAAACATTAGAGTTGAATAGTGAAGACATCATTTTGATGAAGGGTATTGGGTATATCACTGTCTATCCCAATGGACTGTAACTCTCATGTTTGTATGTGAAGATTTAGTTAGTACAAATGCCAAACTTACTACGTCTGTTCCATCCGTACTTACTTTTTTTTTATTTAATTTTTATCTTTAAAATTAATTAATTAATTTATTTTATTAGGGATCAGAATACATATATTCCTATAACCTATTGAGCATCTATGGTTGTTACTACTCCAAGACTACTTATAAGTATAATAGTTTCTGTGTATTAATAATAACTTAAGTGTATGTTTCAAGTGTAGTTAAACTTTTAATTGCCAGATCTTATTGATTGTTTATAAGACTATGTAAATGTCTCCTTTTAAGTCGTTCTACTGGAATTGTCCGCCTTAAACATGGCCAGTCTGTATCCGTACTAACTAAATACACGATATCCTACAACTCTTTCCCTGTTCGATAATTGAGCTTTTATGTTTCGCTACTGTTCAGTAAAATATGCAGCATCTTGGATCGAATAACCATAATACTACAGGCTGGTGCCATACAAATGCACGCTAAAGCAACAAGAAAGCAAAGGAGAGCAGGAACAGAAAAAAAGTTGCAGATTTGCGCAAATTTAGTGCAAAAAGAGTTTAATTTATTTTTGTAAATAAAAGTTTATCCCCCAATCGCACGTTGTCTATGCAGGAGCAAAAGCGCTGAAAGTCCCTAAGGGAGCGGAACGACAGAAGGACAGGAGGGAAGGCTGCAGACGTTACACGGGTTCTCTTCATGCTTTCTTTTTCGTCGGCTCTGCTGGGAAAGTGTGTGCGGAGAAGGGGGAATGAGGCAGGGGAGGGGGAAAGGAGTGCAGACTGTTCACTCATTAATCTTGAACACAAAGCGGTCGAAAGCGAAACACGAGAGAAAATAAAAATAAAATATAAATAAGAAAAGCGGCGGAAAAAAAGCTAGGAAAAAACAAAACCAGAGAGAGAAAGCAAGACAGAGAGAGAGAGAACGAGAGAGGGAGAAAGAACTTAAAAATAAATGCAGAACAAAGAGACGAACAAAACATGAAATAAATTTAAATCTTCTTTACAAGCAAAATCTAATAAAAATCCATTTCATTTGATAACAAACAGCGCAGAGCGAAGCTGCAACTCGACGAGGCATGCCCCATGCAGCAAGCAGCAGCAGCTGATGCGCCTTGCAAAATGGATTACAGCAATTTGCTTTGTTGCACAAACAGCAAACAGGATGGCACAGTGTGGCATGAAACTCCTTGCAGCTGCCACGCCCCCTCTCCTTTTCACTATGCTATGAGTTGCACAAGGTGTGTGGTGCAAGAGAGCTGGAGAGGGGGGGACAGTCTCTGGTTGAACTTTTGCTGACACCAAAAGTCTACGCTGCGAGTCTATAAACTTATGCATAATAATAAATAAATAACTGGGGAATAAAGAAGTAAGCAGGAGAGAAGGGACTGTCTGATACCCTGTAGGAAGCAAGGCAGAGACTTGTGGCAGGCACTTAATGGGGTTACTTGTCTATCAGAATATATAGAAAACAGAGAGTGATGGATATAGAAGGATATATATGGAGAAAATTGAATACAGATGGGGAGAAAGAGAGGGAATCAACTTAGAATGACAGCACAAGAGTGAGAAAGAATAATATGTAGACAAAGCCACAAATGACAAACAAATAGAAAGAGAAAGAGAGAGAGAGGCAGAGATAACAGAGACAGAAGGAATCTATGATAAACAAGTATAATACAAGGAGAATAGAGATAGATCTATGGAAAAGACAGACAGAAAAGATCTTATATTTTGAAGAGTGTGCTGAAGATGCAGAGGAAAGCATGCAAGACAGACACCAAAATACCACATAGTGAAACTGTAGACAGACAGAAGAAGAAACAAATAAAAGAGAGTAGACACACAGACTTGTTAAGAAAAAGAGACAAACGGATAAATAAAGCGCTGCTAAAATAGGTTAAATAACTCAAAAACAACCTATTTGCAGACAACCTAAACAACTATATATGCATATACCCCACTTCCAGCACCTGCAGAGTATAATACTGTAGTCATAATGTAGACAGAATGAAGAAGAAATAAAAAGAGAAAAGAAACTCACAGACCTGCAAAGTAAAAGAGACAAACAGTTAAGCAGAGCGCTCTCCAAATAGGTTAAATTAACAAAACAAACTATTTGCAGACAACCTAAACCAGCATCTATGTATGTACAGTATATATCCTATATACAGTGCCTGCAGTATATCATACTGTAGTCAAACTGTATACAGACAGGAGATGAAATAAATAAAGGTGAAGACACACAGACCTATAAAGCGCTCTCCAAATAGGTTGAATTACCAGAACAACCTAATGGCAGACAACCTTAGCCACCATCTAACATACATACTAAATTTACAGAGTTTTACATACTATACATACTATATTCAAACTGTAGACAGACAAACTAGCAACAATTAGAAGGAGAAGACTTAAAAAAACCCTTTCCCAACCTATTGGCAGACAACCTAAGCCAGCATCTAACATATATGCTTCATTTACAGAGTCTTACATACAGTATACATATATACATACTATATTCAAACTGTAGACAGTCAAAAAATAAATAATAAGAAGAGGGAAGACCTAAAAAAGCGCTTTCCCAATAGGTTAAATAATCAAAACAATCTATTGACAAACAACCTAAGCCACCATCTAGCATGCATACCCCACTTGCAGTGTGTGCAGGGTAGCAGCCGAAGTGGACCAACTCCCGTTGAGTTCAACTATTAATAGAGTTTTCGGACGCACGCTGAAAATTTGCATAATCAAGAAATAATTATGCGGCAGCTGCTGCATCAGGCGGGCCTTAATGGCCGCTCGACTGGCTCCACTCACGATGGCGATGGTTTGCGTCAGTGTAATGCCAAAAGTTGCGCCACATGCGGCTTCAAGAAGCCCCACCAGGCAAGGGGAGACAGACACAGAGAGAGGCAGTGGCAGAAGGAGTGGGGCAGGGGCAGAAGGGGGAGGGGGAGCAGAGGGAGACTAATGGACAATTGACCCTCATCAGGCGGCAGCATGCGGTTACATTTGATGTTGTCCTTGTCAAAAGTGGTTGTGGCTGCCAAGCAGCGCCCAACCCACAAATGATGCCATTGTACATGACAATATGTGGTCGGAATGGCACCACACACACACAGGCACACACACATAGATACACACAGACAGACACCTACGCAGGCGGACAGCTTGAAGCAGAAGTTAAAGCAATTCGGGAGGCTTTCAAAGTAATTGCGCATATGAAGCGTTTCCATTGAAGCCTTGACAGCAGAGCCTTGTCTAGGAGAGGGTGCTGTCAGTCAGTGTGGTTGGTGGGCAGAGAGAGTGGGCGGGGGGGGGCAGACTGAGGCAAAAAAGTGCAACACTGAAAGGCAGCCATAAACATGCAAACTCAATTAAAACGATTTCTCATTAAGAGTATTCAGCGCCACACACAGCCTGCCCGTCACTCATCGATAGCAAATAGCCCCTACCTACTCTTTGCCCCCCCCCCGTCCTCTCCTTTCTCTTCTCCCCCTCCTTCTGCACACCTCCCCTTGTCTATTAGACAACGCCAGCGAGCAGACGCGGCAGACTGTGCGTACACACTGTCAGATTTCATTAATTATCGTTTGTAAAAGTCACCACCAGACTCAGTTGACCCCCCCTTAGTCAACCCCCCTACCCCCCTCCCACTCCCTACACCCCTGGCGGGCATGTCAGTCTCTGTTTGGTCAGTTGATAAATGCAAATAAAGCGCTTGATTTACTCGCGTGCAGTTTAAAAAGGTGGTGGGTATAGGAAAGAAGAGCGTGGGGAGGGTAGGGCAGGGAAGGGAGGGAGTGAAGTGTACTTCATGTTCCTCTCAGTTGCAGTGCATATCATGAATGTGCCAGGCGCAGCTAGCATAAAGGTAAGATAATTAGCCAGGAAGTAGTTTGTGGCCAGATTGAAAGACCTTTGATAGAGCCCCACTACCTCGTCAAGACTCTCGTCAAGTAGTTTATCAAAAAGTAATCCCTTGATAGCCTCAAAGTTAAGTTATACACTTTAAATTGAAGTCTGCACAATATATATAATTTCTATTTCAATAAACATTTAATTATTCATGCATGGTCACCCTAAATGAACTTCAAATAATTCCCCTGCATAGTTTGTCCTCTTTTCTCAGTAGATACCTGTGGATTTGTTTGAAATTTAATAATTGAAAGCACAGAGACCGCACACAATGAATTTAAATAATATGCACACTAAAGAGAGACAAAGAACGAACGAGGGTAACCCTAAACTTAAACAATTTTCGCTTGCAGAGAGACAGCTATAAAAATAAAAGAAGAAATTTCATTCAAACTATCATAAATGAAATCAAGGCAGAGGTAAACTTGTCATGCCAAATGTCTTATACCCTTTCTATGTTTAGCACATAAGTCTGCACTGGTGCTACATGAATATATACCTCTGTATATACTCGTATATAAAATTATATATATATATATATATAAATTATAATGCTGTTTTCTTTAATCTCATTTGATTGTATTCCTTCATAGCGTATAAACCTGTCGCCTTGATTCCATTCCAATGCTAGACTTCCAAATGGCAGTCTCTCTACCCAACCCCCCCTCAACGCAGCCTGCCCCTGGCTGCCCCCATACCCTCTGCCACTCCCCCTGAAATAGCAGCACATGGACGACTGATTGAGTTAGCGAATTGAGCCAAGCCAAAAATCGAATCATTCCAGCTACGAGGCTGCTGCACACAATGTGCCATAGCTTTTTGCAAATACTAGGTATTATTTATTTAGCTGGTATTTTTGGTACTTCTGGTATTTTTGGTATATGCTGTATACTTTGTTTTTTTTTTGCTTCTGCTTTTATTTTTATTACCTTTTTGTTTCTTTTGGCTTTGCCGTCAATTTGATGGCCACATGTTGCTGCACGTTGCAAGTGAAGGCATTTTATGTGCGGTTGTTCAAATTGCGTACCCTCCCCCCCCCGATCGGGGCAACCCTGTAATAGCTAGTGCTGGTTGGTGTCTTTGTGTCTAGGATATGCTTTTATAGTTGATTAAGGCATATCAAATGTCAAATGTCACTAAAGACGACGGCGATGTCAGTTGTAAAAACTAAACAAAACTCAAGAAGGCTGAAGGAAGAAGGGAGCAGGGGATTGAATAGAGCGGGTCGTTCGCTTTTATGGTGCGGTTGAATGCGTTGCTCACACACACACACACACACACACACACACTACTCGCATACACTGTTCCCCATTTACAGGTGCAACCATCGCCCCCTCGGCGACTCGAGCTGGCAATAAAAAAAGAAGGCAAGCAAGAAGCGAAAGGAAAATAAGTAATACACAGCGCGTATTGCCAGTGCCACCGCCATACTTCCTGTGCCCCCTCCCCTCCCTCCTTCCACCTCTCTTTACACTCACAGGGGAAAGGGAGGCGGGGAAAGGAAGGCGGGGAAAGTCAATTGGCAATGACGCGACGCGTGATGGCAGCGCCAGGACTGTTGCTGCTGTCGTTGAAGGAGAGCGAGTGCTGCTCGCTTTACAGGAAGCGGAAATTGAAGCATAAAATTGCCAAGTTGCAGCAGCAACATCAAGCTACAACAACAACAACAACAACAGCAGCAGCAGCAGCTACAACAACAAGTCGGATATCAATGCCAAAGGAATTGCAGAAGGCAACGGAAATAAGTTTGTTTAACGTTGAAATTGTGTACATTATCTTTGGATTCGCTTACATTATCCACATATTGAATGAACACTCCCCTTTCCCCTCTGTCCTACCCTACACCTTCTTTCCCAATCCCCTTGCCTTCGCCTTTCCCCTTTCGCATTCCCTTGTTGCCTTACATGTCTGTTACAAGCTGCAACTGTCAATTAAAAAAACGAGCACAGCGCAAAATAACGCGATATGCCATTAAACTGCAGCTTTAACCATTGTACTTTGCTACAATGGTCGACCAACAGATACCCTGTGTTTACTAAAATATAAACAAATGATTAATTAACAAGTTCTATACGCAATTTTAACTCATATGCACTGACCTTGCAGATAATACATATAGAGATTTGTTTACCTTTCCACTATTAAAAATTGTCAAAGAAGGATGAAACTACTTTATGCTAATGTATGTAACAGGCAGTAGGCGTGGCAGACCGCATAAAGTATATATACTATTGCTCGTGATCAATTGTCATGTCTGTCTGTCTTTCTGTCTCTCTATCTGTCTGTCTGTCTGTCGTCTCTACTTCTGTCTGTATGAACACACAGATCTCAGCTATTAAAAAAGCTAAAGACATCAAATTTAGCTTGAAGATTATTCTATACCATTTGATTTGGTTGTTATTATTTATCATTAATGTCGACTACGAAGAGACTATTTTGACATTAATGACATTACTATAGCTCTCTTCTAAATTTCAATGCGATCGGACTGTATAGTAAACACAGAAGTTATACAAGGTGACCTTACTCAGAAAGCAAAAGGTTGCAAATAGGTTGCAAGAAGTTGCATTAGGTTGCAAGAGGTTGCACTATTTAACAATAGGTTGCACTAAGTTACATTATTCTACAATAGATTGAAATAGATTGAAATTGTTAGTGCATCTATGACAGTTTCTCAACACTGGGTGAAGGGTATCTTACTCTCGCTCAACTGTATGTTACAGTTCCTCTGGTTTTCTATATTCAACATGCCTGAAATATCGTATAATTAATATCTAGCAAATATTTTAATCGTATATAAATACACAAAATGTTGCTTAGCAAGTGTCATTATTGTAAAAGAATTAACTTTAGGAATCTTTAGGTGTCAAAAGACTTCACACACTGCAATTCCTCTTTATAGCAAGAGCAACTACAAAGTTCTACTTTAAAAAGTGACAGTGGACAAAGGAATTTACTCAACCATCATTAGACTAATGTAAACTAAGCGAGATAATCAAGAAATGCAAGTTGAAAGAGTAAAATGAGAACGTGGCAAATGTGTATGAAATTAAAAAAAAAGCTTCTGTCTTTCTATGTATACGTAATGCCACTTTTAATCCTTCTCTATACGCTCAACAATTATATCGAATGTGCAGCAAAGTAGTAAATTAAAGAATAATGTGCAGGAGAAAGCAACAAATTACATGTGAAAAATTCATTATTAATGCAAAGTAAAAAAATACAAATTATTTAAACCTCATGCCGAAAAGTAGGCAACACTTTTTTGCAGACACTTTCTGAGAGACTTGTTGTACTCATACACTTTCTCCCCGTGGAAATTGGCGCTGGCATAACTTTCTAATTTCTGGCAGATAATTTTTTTAATGAAATTTTGATCCTTTAACTGAGCGCGCAATTTGCCCGCCGGACTAAGTCGGCACTCTGGCTAAAAATATATAATAAATGTCAAATATGTGCACGGCAAAAATGCTGCAAAAAAAGTGTAAGGAACAAGGTGAAAGCAGAGAAGGGGGAGCAGAAGAGAGAGAGAGGGAGCCAGCAGAGTAGCAGGAAAAAAGCTAAAAGCAAACGTGAAATTAAATAAAACCAACGCGCGCTCTGGCAAAGCAGCTAGCTGAAAATTTTAATTATATTTGCAATTGCAATGCCATAAATTTTCAACACACACACACACAGAGACGCACACACACGCAGAGCAGCCACAAGTTTGCTCACAAGTATGCAACAAACAGGAGGGAGGCGCTGCTGTGGGATGGCGGGGGGCGTGGCAAAAGACACCTTTGCTGACACCTACGCAGGGCAACGACAACCAAAATATGTGGCAAGATATTTTAATATGACCCAAAAAAGAGGCGGCAGGGGGGCGTGGTTAGACAGCGAGCAGGCAAACAGAGAAGGAGAGAGAGGAGGGGGAGAGAGTGGGTGGGGGCGTAGCAAAAGTAAACCTTAAATTAAATTGCAATTTGTGGCTTAATTTATTTTTATCGCGCACGCGGCGACTGAGATAGAAAACGCAGCGCAGCGCGACCCGCAACCGACAAAAGTTAAAGCATACTTAGTGGCTGCGAGCACACACACCTGCGTGCTGTTGGGCAGGGGGGGGGAACGGAGGAGGGAGCGAGGATGATACTATTATTGGAATTTTAATTTCCTATTTTAAAGCTGTCGCCGCGCGACACCAAATAAACTGCCTATGTGTGTGTGTGTGTGGGAGTGTGTGTGTGTGTGTTAGCATGTGTGTGGCATAGAGTATGTAGCTGTGTGTGTGTGTGCGTGTGTGTGTCTGTTTGCATGCGTGTCTGTTTGCTTTGCGTGCTTTGCCACGAGTGCTGCCTTCCGCTCTCGCAGTGGCTTTTTGTTTTTTGGCTTTGTTTTTGGTTTGGCAAGTAGCTGCCGCATCCGCTTGTCTCTTCCGCTCCCCCAACCCCCTTGCCAGCCACCTACAGCTCACTTCCCTTACCTAACCCCACCTCTATGCCCATCCCTCTCCCTTTCACTTTGCTGTGCAATTTCACGAGAAGTTACAGCGCATCAATCAAAGCGTTCGCTGACTGCGTCTGAGTTGTGTGCGAGGGGCAACAATTTCCTTCCCCCTACCCTCCTCCCTTCCCATCCTTCCTCCGCCTCCCTTGCTGCCTTACTTATGCTATAAACGCATTATACGAGCACCTTAAACTGTTTCACTTTGCTACTACATTTGAGTATCGAACGTAGAACGCGCTCGAACTTCTGAAAGGCTTTTCGAAATTAACTCGACAATATCTCTACAAAGTTTTTGAGATATTTGCTATAAACTTATAATTTGCCATAACTTTGCATGCGAATTTGCTATAAAAATGTCTTAAAATTCAACTGCAAATTGATTTTACTATACATATAGTAAGTGGAGTGTTTTAATTCCAAGTTTGCTAAAGTTAAGAGTAAAATATTCTAAGAAAACTGTTGCAGACTAGATTATTCAATATAATATATATAAATATATACTGATGTTTACTATATATCGCAGTTGTATAGTATATATATACTGTATATATAATTTTACTACAAGATCTCTTGTACCTCTGTTTATCGTTGAGCTCCATTATAAGAACAGTTTTTCTTCTGAACTCCAATTTCTATCCTGGAACTTCTCTTTATACCCTTGCAGAGGGTATATTAATGTTGTCCAGGAGCTTGCTGTGCAGCTTAGAAGACATCTTCGACTTTATAAATTATATTAATAATTATATATATTCTAACTCAGCATCAATAGAATTGTCGAACTAGCCATGTCTGTCTGTCTGTCTGTCTGTCTGTCCATCTGTTAAAACGCAGACAAGTCTCTCAGTTCTAGAGCTATCTTAATGAAACTTGGCACACATGCTTTGTATAGCTACACCCTGTAAATAAATCGAAACGAGCTAGATTGAACCGATATATCGTATAGCTGACATACAAACTATCGGCCGTTTTTTGTTAATTATCAAGATATTGCAACCAAATTTACTACATCAGACCTTGTTTTCATATATAATATGCATATAAAATTTCATCAAAATCGGATCACTATTCGATGCAGCACAAAAGAAAGAATTAACGATAGGATATATATGTAATTATCTCTAGATTATATATACATATAAAAAGATACTGTATGTTTATCTCTCTATAGTCTCACAATGAATATTGGCTTAACTTAAGCCCGAAACAAGTTAAGAGATCTGAAAACGAGAATTTAGAGCAGCCAAGATTGTTGTTTGGGCAGCTAATCGAAAGTATAACCTGATGTCAGACTAAGCAGAGACTTTATTTAAGTTTCCAAAATCGAAATCTGTGCCCGACTACGTGTGTGTATGTGTGTGTGTGTGCAGTTCTAAATAAAGACAAATAAGTAGAGGATGGAACGGTAGATATTTCAGTGTCAACAGAGGCAGCAGAGGACGACGGGTTCGATGCGTGCTGGGGATGCCAAAGTTTCGGTGTTAAAAGAGGAAGCACGCTTCGAGCAGCAAACACAACACACACACACACACACACACACACATACACAGAGACACAGCGGGGCTGAGGTTGTGGCAGCCATGTGGACAATGCCGTTGACTGTGACACCTTTGTGGCATATCAAACGGAACTATGCGGAACGAACACGTGAAAACACGCGCCCAACAACAACAACAAAGCATGCCAGGGACAATAACTTCATCTAGAGAACGAGGCAAGGCAAGGCATGGCAGAGAGAGAGAGGAGGGGGAGAGGAAGAGGAGCAAAGGGAGACGCTGCACAGCAGACTGACAGACGAGGCAGAGGCAGCAGAAGCAGGAAGTGGAGAACACAACGGCTTTATATTTTGTAATTTGATGCCGGTGCACAGAGGTGTCGTGGTCGAGGGGGGGGGACAGAGGGGAGTGAGAAGTTGAAGGGGGAGGGGCAGGGGCTGCGTGGCAGGGGTTGCTGGTGGGGCATAATAGGCGTAAACCGGAAGTTAAGTGTAAAAATAATAAAGGTGTGTGTGTGTGTCCCGTCTATCTCTGTCTCTCCCTCTCTCTGTCTCTCTTCCTTTCTCTCTCACACTCTTTCTCTTTCACTCTCTTCCTCTTCCCCTCTCTTCACCCTCTAAACTCCACCTTCAACTTGCCCGTTTTGACTTTTCCTTTTCGCCGCGTTTGCTATTGAAATTTATATACATGTTTTGCACGCTGTGTGTGTGTGTGTGTCTGGGTGTGTATCTGAGTTACCTGTGTGCTTGTGTGTATGTGTGTGCGTTGTATGCCTCGCCTGCGCTTCGTTTAGAGTAAATGTCTCCCCAAGGATAATTCGGGCATGAAATTACAATCGAAGTGATGCAAAAGTGTTGGCGCCTTTTGTCTACCATTGTTGCGCCCCTCGCAATAGCAGCAGCAACAACAACAGGAACAACAACAATGGCCATTAAGTTGCGCAGCAGCAACAGCAGCAGTCGAAAAGGAACAGTAACAACAACTGTAACAAAAGCACAAAAAAATGCATAGTCCCTGTGCCTTTTCAAGAAAAAAAACCAGAAAGAACTGCTAACTTGGGCATGACGAAAGTTTCTTACCCTTTCAGGTTCTTATCTTCTTCGATTGTTCCCATACTAGTTAAATATAATAGTGAAGAATTGAATAGGATTGTGTATATTCAATATTATGTGTCTCTTTGATTGGCATTGATAACTTCTTACTTATTCTTTTTAATATCAACACTGTTTTCATACGAAAACCCTCATTGCAGGCGATTGTTCCTATGGCAGCTATATGTTATAGTAGCTCGATTTCAATGAAATTTTACATGCATATTTAATATATAGAAATAGTCGGATGTAGTAAGTTTGGTTGAAATATCTTGACAAATAACAAAAATCGGCCGATAGTTTGTATGGCAGCTATACGATATATCGGTCCAATCCAGCGCATTTCGACTTATTTTCAGGGTATAGCCATAAGAAGCACATGTGTCAAGTTTCATCAAGAAAGCTCTTAAACAGAGAGAGAAGTTTGTGTTGTAACTGATAGACATACAGACATACAGACATACAGACATACAGACATACAGACATACAGACATACAGACAGACAGACATACAGACATACAGACATACAGACATACAGACATACAGACATACAGACATACAGACATACAGACATACAGAGATACAGACATACAGACATGCAGACATACAGACATACAGACATACAGACATACAGACATACAGACATACAGACATACAGACATACAGACATACAGACATACAGACATACAGACATACAGACATACAGACATACAGATATACAGACATACAGACATACAGACATACAGACATACAGACATACATACTGATTGAGAATATATTATATATAATTTATAGAGTCTCCTTAGTTGGATTGCAAACTCCTGGTCAAAATAAGTATACCCTCTGCAAGGGTATGAACAGAGACGTGCAAGGCAAAGGGGGAGTAGCACAGTGGCGGTTGGCAAAGGTGGAGAGAGGGGGCAGAGAGGAGATTACCCAGTGCGTCGCGCCCACAGGTAAACAGCGCTTTAGCTGCCTTACGGATGTCGCTTATCATTCGTCGCTCTCCTCTTCCTCTCTCCCTCATTCCCTCTCCCTTTCTCTGTCTATTCCTTCTCCCTCTCTCTCTGCTGCAGTACCAGGGCTGCGTTTAAGCTCGCGCTAGCGTGAAAAAACGCCGTAAATAAATACCGTTTCGTTGTTAAATTTGTAACGGTTTGCCAAAGGTAGCTAGTAGTAGGTAGAGTGGGGTGAGGATGTGGTGCTGAGAGGAAGCGGAACTGACGCATTTGCTATAGGTATTTTTACTCGGTATTTTTACTTGGTATTTTTACAGCAGCAGCTTGTTGGTCATGCATTGAGTGTCTGTCCCCCCTCGCTCTACTTTCCCTTTCACTTTTGCCAAAGTTCCCTAAAAGAAACATATAACAGATGAAATCTTCATATGCTTTCTTTCGTTAATGTCCCTCTCTTCTGTCTCTTTCTTCCCTTTCTTCCCTTGTCTCCTCTGTCTACCTTCTCTTATTCTCGCACTAAGCTTTCCAATCTGTCTTTCTTTAAGACTGTCTTTCGCTCTTTCACATTTCTGTTCCGTCTCTACATACATCATTCTTCTTACTTTCTAAACTCTCTACTCTCCTCACTCCGTCTTCATATCTTCCTCTGCTTAGCTCACATTCTCTTCAAACCTACAATATATATGTATATGTATAATCTTTCACACAAATCGTGAAAACCAATTTGAGGCCTACCTGGAAAATCCCCTTTTGTGCCTCGCTGAAAATCCCCCATGCCGGGAGGATTTGGAAACTGTTCCAGAACATTTAAGATGCCATAAACTATAAAGCAACAAACGTTGGCTGGGGTTGATTCCCAATACTATTATACCCCACATGCCTCTGTCGTAGTGCGCGCCAAAAATCCGATTCGTTGTTAATACAGTCAACGGGATATGAGAAGGTCTTCATCTCTTTTCGCTCTACCTTTATACCCTTGCAGAGAGTATACTTACTTTGAGAAGCTGCATGGCAGAAGACAAATGTGATACTAATTGGTTTATATAGTATATATTCTTGATTAGCGTCAGCAGATGTCGAAGATATCTTAACCTTCTTCTTCTACCTTAATTAGCCTAACTTGTATTGTACCTTAAATTAAACCCTTTCATCTTTTTCATACTTACAACATATATATAGTATATGTATATCCCTTAGCTTACTTAGGATCACAAGCACTTTAAATGATATATCCAAACCACATATTGACTATTGTATAGTTCCATTTAGTTAACTTAGAAGAAACTTAGCCAAAAAGGATATAGAACCTTCGGCATATTAAGGGTTTCTATCTTTCTTTTTCTCTTTCTTTTTTGTTCTTTTAGCCGGAAAAATGCAATTTGGTTTACGCTTTTTAATTTTTGCTTTATTGTGCGCAAGTTATGTTGTATTTTTGCTACCTGCTACGACGACTATACAGACTACATCATCCATAACAACAACAAAAACAGCAACAATGGGAGCAACAATAACAATGGATGGATGGCAACCCACCCTACATGCACACATAGGTGAACGCCAGCTTCCTACCTGAGAGCCGTGTCCCATGCCAGCAGCATCACCACCCCCTTGGTTACCCCAACCCAACCCACGGCACGCCACCCCATCCCGTTCCGGGGCTCATATATAATTTTGCGCCCTGTCTACAATTCGCACAGCACGAGTTTTTCCCCATTTTCCTTTGTTGCTGTTGTTGTTGTTGCTTTTTAATACATTTATACGGTCATATTTCTCTGTTTTCATTTATTTTAGCATCGCCATCATACATCTATCTTGGCAACATGCACGATTCGGACCATTAAAGCAGTTCTCTTTCTTCTCTGTCTCTCTGTCTCTACGCCCTGGGAGGTCGAGTCAGAGGACAAAAGTTAAACACGCTACGAATCGTGATTGCCGTGCGACATATCTAAGAGGAAAACCTATTATAAATGTATGTGCAGCTAGCTCTATATCTGGATTGCAGCTGGGAGAATAACAGAGAGAGAGAGAGAAATAAATTGAAGAACAGCTGAGAAAGAAAGAGAGAGAGAGAGATCCATCAAAGTAGTCACCCTGTTGTTCTAGAGGTGTCGGTTTGTAAAGTAAGTAAGGCTAGACCTTTAGTAAGTACTTATTTCTTTAGCTTTGCACTAGTGCCCAGTACTATAGGGTAGCTACAAGCAGGGTGCTTAGACTAGTCTATATAATACATAGAAAGGGGAATAACTAGTTCGATTTAGCTTTTAGTTTTGGGTATTAAATCTGTATGAGGAAGGTAATACAGTTTGATTTGCCATGATCTGATTTTATCTTCAAAGAGGACCTTGCTAAGGAAATAAATCCATTGTAGACTGATAAAAAAAGAGAATAGTATGTTAGCTTCGCACCTGACGATCTGATCAAGAAAGAATAAATACTATATAGATTCTTTATGTCTTAACATTACCTCTACTTCTACCTCTACCTCTACCTCTACCTCTACCTCTACCTCTACCTTTACCTCTACCTCTACCTCTACCTCTACCTCTACCTCTACCTATACCTCTACCTCTACCTCTACCACTACCTCTACATAGTTAGTTACTCTCCCTAGTAAGCTACAGTCCATACCAGTTCAACTTTAAAGAGCAATTTGCAATATTAACAAATACTATCTCTTCCATCTTCTGCAATCTAACCTCGTCCAATGACTCGTTCACTGGAACAAGTTGTCGCATCCATTTGAATTTGTGCAATGCATTCACGTTTTTAATATTTTCAACGATTCGAACGTAAAGTTTAATGTCCGTTTTGGTGCTGTACCCCCTGCCCGGTCCGCCTCTTTGACACCCTCTGTACCACATGAGCGTGGACTGTTATGGCTTTCAGTGACTCATCAATGACACATGTGACCCAGCGAAAGGACAACAGCCGCACGAAAGATGCAACAAAGAGAAAGAGTGTGATAGAAAGAGCGAGAGAGAGACAGAGAGAGAGAGAGAGAGGGAGGGAAAACACAAAAACCAAATTACGACCTATTTCTCGGTTTTGGCGCCCTTTCCCTCTACCTACCCAAACCACAGAGAGGCCTAGCTATACATAGATACATAGCCACTCGCTTTGTGGGCTGCCTGATGATGCTCCATGCCCCATGACGCACACACACACACACACACACGCACACATGAAACGGGAAGAAAGTCTATAAAAATCCACAAATAAAATGTCATTTGGCTGGAACGTGACTGGCATCTACTTATAAACTAAATTAAGGATAACATTTGAAAAATTTGCACAAAATAAAATCAAGCTGCGGGGGTAATACAGATCCACCCAGAGCCAGTAGTAGCAACCACCCGCAGACCCCACAGACTCCCCCACCGCCCTCTCCCTGTTCCACGCAACCGCGACACGCTGTCCTGAATGCTTAAGTTCGACACAAAGAAAAGCAACACAGCGGGGAAAGTTAGAGAAACAGTGAAAGAGAGGATGAAGGGGGGAAAGTCGGGCGAAAAAATAGAAATAAAATATACACAATAATTTAAATTGCTTTACAATGAAACCCTAAAATGTCAATAGAGAGGCGCGCTATTTGCTTTTTCTATTTATTCCGAACAACCCCTAGAGTTAGTCCCGGTCTCGGTCTCGGTGCTACCCGCTGCCGTCCAAGTCGTGCATGTCGCTTGGCTCTTAGTATGCAAAGTGATGCCTTTGCTGTTGCAATACCCTATAAAGCTGGCTGAAAGGGGTTGACACTATGGAGTACTTAAACACAGCTGCATAATGGGAAACTGCAGAAGACCTTGGGTTTGTATACTCTCTATTATAATATTAATCTAACCTCAAGCTTTCATAATAAAAACTTAATGATCAATTTGATTACATAAGCAACAACTTCATAACAAACTTTGTTTAAGATCAACAACCTCTAATGTATCTAGGTTTAGTATGTCAGAAGATAAGCTACAACTCTGTTGCAGGGTATTGGTCAGCCTATCATTCATTGGTCTTTTTCTATTATGTTTTATTTCTTTTTCTTGGCTACTGTTTTGTTATATTTTTTTTTTTTCGTTGTTTGGACATTACTTTTTCATTTTCTGTTTGGCGCATTGAAAAGAAGTGGATAATAAAGTCTCAGTCTTAGTCTTGGCCTTCGTCTCCATCTCCATCTCTGTCTGAGTCGGAGTTCCGACACCCCTTCCCAGTACCAATACCGCCCTCGCTCCATGGAAATGGACCACAGGCGCCAGCGTGTGAGTAATGAGGTCCGCATGTGCGCGTCTGTCTGCCAAATCTTGCCCCCCTTCACCCCACTCCGTCGCGTTCCATCATGTCTGCAGGCAACTCGTCATCAGTCGCCTCGCGTACGCGTGTATGACAAGCGGCGAGTAATTTCATCAGTCTCACCAGATCAAGAAGCCATCTTGAAACTGACAAGCTTCCACTTCCAATGGTAAATACAGACCAAGTATAAAGTGTATACAACAGCTTGCAGTAGTTTATATGCCTCTATTAAAGTCTTTCTTCATGTTGTCTCGTTAGTGCTACTCGTTGGTTTAAAGACAAATCAAATAGGTGAAATACTTTGTTTTTCAGTTGTGTATCTGTATATTCATGGCTGCTTACTCGTTACTACAACTCGCTACTATTCCTAGCAGCTGTCACTCGCTACTCGCTACTATTTCAATAGGACTTAGGACACTTAAAATACTATCATTAGAAAGTACTTACTTGTGTTTTATGAGCACTTAATGTAAAAGACCATCCAAGCTAAATTTAGTTCACTCGTTACTTACAATTGTTTGGAATACTCGTTACTTTGCAGCTATCTTCATTAGTTCACAGACAGATCAGATATATTAAATACTGTGCCCTTAAAATGTCTGTATTAATGTCTGCTTATTCATTACTACAACTCGCTACTGTTCCTTGTAGCTGTCACTCGTCACCATTACTCGCTAATTTTTCAAGTAGACGACTATCATAGCAAAGTATTTACTTGTGCTTTATGGACACTTGCAGTAGAAGACCGGCCAAGCAGAATCCAAATAAGCCCACTCGTTACTTACAATTGTTAGTCATACTCGTTACTTTACAGCTATCTCCATTAGTTCAAAGACAGATCAGATATATTAAATACTGTGTTTTTTTAGAACAGTATTTGACTTTATGTCTGCTTACTCGTTACTACAACTACTGTTCCTTGCAGCTGTCACTCGTTACCATTACTCGATACTTTTTTAAGAAAACGACTATAATTGCAAAGTACTTACTTGTGCTTTATGGACACTTGTAGTAGAAGACCGGCCAAGCAGAATACAGATAAACTCACTCGTTACTTACAATTGCTAGTCATACTCGTTACTCGTTACAGCTACACTAGAAATGTATAAATTACTGCATTGTTAACACTATCTATCCCTTGCCACTGATTACCGGAAGTCTCTCACACACCGTGAGAGTCTTTAAGTGCCCGGGAAAGACTTATTGTCCACCCACTCGTTACACAATACTCGTTACTCTCGACTGCCTCGAGATGCTCCTGAATAGACAAAAATGTATATATACGAAAATTTCGTTATGCAAAATCGTGTCATGAAATTAAGAAAGCGATTGTCAGCAACACAAAGAGGGAAAAGTGAAAACGAAACGAAGAAGAGGAAGAAGGAACGGAAAGGGGAAGTGCGAGGAAGACGAGGCACGAGCAATGTCCTTGCTGTGCTTCGTTGTTGTTTACTGTTGCAAAATCCAGCCCTGCGGGCGTTGCCAGACATGTCCAAATTACGTACGTGTGTGTGTCTGATACAATTGATGCATGTACTCACGACACGAGCAAGGGGGGAAGGGAGAGGGAGACGGGCTGACTGCAGCTTTGGCTTACAAAAAGGGTCATGCTACTGCCACGCCCACTGTCAACAAGAGCCTGGGGCGGGAGGGGGAGACTGCGAGCAAGCACGACTTGGGCTTATCTTAAGACGGTGTGTGAATGGTCGATTATAAGCTGCTGACTCATCGCATATGTGACCAGCTCATGCACAGTGGGCGCTGCCATGCATGGGGTGCACAGTGGGCACAGCTTTAACTTGTCGCCCACGCCTACGAGAATCCAATCAAAGGACAGGCGGGAGACGCGTTCACACGTACGCCTCGTGCTAAATATTTAAGGAGCATTACGAAAGTCAGAAGCGTGTACTACTTAGCACAACACACAAACACAGACACACACACACACACAGACATACAGACACAGACAGTCGCATTTGCAGTGCATTTAAAAAACATTTGCGGTTTTTATGCTTAATCATCGTGATGATGATCAGCCTCATGAGGAGGATGTTTGTCGGGCTGCTCATCATGCCGTTAGAAATTCCCAGCACGCTTGTATATATTAATAAAAATGCATTAGTTCACATTTATTTTGGACATAAAACGTGTTAAAGTAAGCAAACGTCCAGATGCCCCCGGGGGGCAGCTTGAAAAACGCACTGACAGAGGGCGAGCCCTGTCTCGCTCGCACTGCCTTACACCCTCTCTCTCACTCTCTCCCTGGCTCTTTTGCCTCATTTAAAGCTTTGGGACTTTTACTTTTACTCGAACGTTTGAAAGCAAAATAATGTACATGACAAGAGCACCCCAACCACAGCTCAGCCTCAGTACTCACCCCTCACCACCCCCCCTCCCGTCTCTTCCCTTCTCACCTCTTGCTGCACCCCTCGTAGCACCCCTCGTGTAGCCTCGTTTGAGTGAGGACAGTGTAACTAGTGTCTGGTGGCCAGGATATCCAACCAAGCGCGCCCAGTCCACCCACGCGACGACCTGTGCACTTTCTCTGTGTCTTCTTCCCCTCCTCCTCCCACTCTACCCTCTACCCTCCTCACGCCTTCCCCCTGCTCATCAGTGTCTACCCCTGCCTTCCCCTTAGCTCGTAAATTTTAGATATTCGTAGCACGTGCAAATTATGTACAATAATAAAAAAAATAAAACAAGCCCAAATGTTGCTGCAAAAAAAAACCTAAAATAAAACATACCCTGTACTTGCAAGGTAATGGAAAGTGCAAAAGTGTAACTGAAATTTGTTTATTAACTTTGTATATTAATAAATAATTTATTTTTATAGATTTTTCTATTAAAAATTGAATTTTAGCAAAAGAAATTGCAACTTACTTTGAACTATTTTACAATCGTTTGAAATAGGTCGCGAAAATAGGTCGCAAAAAGTGTTTGTAGTGTAATATATATATTATTATATATAGTAAATTTATTATTATAAACACACCACTTATATTACTATATATACCATATAAATAACGGCTTCCATCATAGAGAAGAGCTATATTGATCAGCAGACCTTGCCCTACTCTAGCCACACTCAACTCATAGGCCTACAGGGTATCAAAACAAAGCGAAAGCGGCAAAGCGAAGCGAAAGTTGAAATCAAAATGGATGCAACACACACACATATATATATACACACACATAAACAGAAAAAAAGGAAATAAAACCCATAGAAAGATGTACCACGAGCTGGAGTACAACCTGAGCCAGACACGACGTCTATAGAATTCTATGTACCGCTTACAAAACAGGGTCGCAGACAGTCAGACGCACAAACAGACAGACCCGCAGAGAGACCTAGAGACAGAGAGAGAGACAGCGAGAGAGAGAGAGAGAGATACTGAGTTCATGGCGGAGGAGGGTGAGTAAGTTGCGGAACTTGTCTGGTTGTCTGACAAGTGAATAAACATGTCTGCGCCTAAAAGTCTGTTGCATTTTATAGAAGCAAAGTTTTTTCAGCTGTTTTTTATTGATTTATTCGGTCCGCGAAACTTGAATAAAAAACCTCAGCAAACAAGCAAAAAAAAGAGAATGCAGTACATGTTCTGCTTATGGTATACTTCGATTCGAGAAGCAGACTTGCAAAAACTTTCAATGTGCTTCGGTTTTTTCATAATTATTTGGCGCTCTTCTTTGTTAAAGGCAAAGTTTATGATTTGTTAGAATACATCAAAGAAAGTTAATGATGTATATAGTTAGTATATAGAAAGATAAAGTAAGTATATTAATTCTAACATATTTTAAGCTAAGCTAACTTAGTTTATACATATATATTATTCCTTTACCTAAACAAGCAATCAAACCTGCTTAACTCTTTAAAAGATAACTCCATTAAACTCTGCAGACATATCTAGTATATTTATTCTCATGTACCTACAAAATTTCCTTCATTTTGCAACATTACACTGCATATTCTATAAGGTCTCGTCTTTCCACCTTCATCTCCCCAATCAACTTTATGAAAGTTAAATTCCATAATTAGCTTTAATGCTGCCTTCACTTCGAGTGTCTCTGTGCAGAATGTTAAGTCCTCTCTTGACATCCTTGACCCCGACTGGCTGGGCTAGCGGGTACCGTCATTAGCCAGCCGGAACGGGCTGTTTTCACTGGAACGAATTGTGTCCCAGAGGTGTCGCATAATATTTAACACCCGCTCGGTTCACGCTTATCGCTTATCATTAGCAGCTTTGCCACCTTATGGCGCACAGCAAAAATAACCTTAAGGTACTCAGTACAACACCAGGCAATACCCTCCTCGCAGCACCCTCCCCCTCCACCTTCCTCTAGTCTTCAATTTATAATTGTGCCCATATTTTGTATTTCCGCTTGCGTCTCTTTCACGTTTCATAACCATAACAAATTATCTCAGGTCATCAATTATGAGCTGCTGCTGCTTCTTCTTCCTCATCTTTTTTTTTTTGTTCTTTAAATTTACGTTTTTTGTTTTTTTTTTGGTTGTCGAGCAACTTTGGTGATATTTTTATTGCTTTCATTATGATTTCATGTGGCGTGAGCACGTTTCACATTGCATGCGGCTCTACTTGACAGAGGCGGGGGCAGCACTGGAGTGTGTAGGGGGGGGGGGAGGAGGAAGGTAGGTGTGAGGTCTGTTTTGGATGTGGAGAAGAACTTTTCCGTATTGAGTCAACGCGCTGCTGACGCCCATTTGTCTAACTGAGTGCTTGAAGCGCTTCGACTTTTCTCTTTGGTGTTAATAATGTTATCTTTTATTTATGCCAAGTTGCTTTGCCTTCCACACACAACCCGCTGCGACCTGCCCCCACCTGACCCCCTTCTGACCTCTGATCCTTCCTACTGCCACCACCACACCGACTCTTTCCGCACGCAGTTTAAACTTTTGCGTTTTAAATGTAATTGCATTTTGTTTACCTTTCGGCATACCCAGCACATTAAGTGGATAATTGAGGGTGTTTTGTTTACGTGAGGACCTTCTTAGCTAGTTTAAAATTTGTTTATAAAGTTTCTGACTTACTAACCTTGTTTAGGTACTTTTATGGGGCATGTATATGTCCATCAGTCTTGCTAATAGAGTGTTCTACATTCATATACAGCACATTTGCTTTCTTTCAAGCATATCTTCAAAAAGGTAGCATAGAAATGAACTATATATTTCCATATTTAGAGAGCATTTCAAGTAACAACCACTGTACCTCAACAGCAACCTCACATGCTCAAGTCCCACAGGGTATTTTCTAGTCAGTCAATCAAATTCCTATTTCACTCGTACATCCGTTTTATGACTTGAATTTAAAGTACCTTAGGGAGCCGCGCAAAATGAAAACTTTTCGATTTTTGTAATAAATAATTCAGTTGTATTTGAATACATCAAGCAAATTTAACAGTTTCTCTTAGAAAGTAGGCAAAATAAATAGAATAAATAAAATAAATAGAATAAAGAGTTAAAACATAACAAGTGAACTCAAGGCAGAGTCTGCCTAATTGGGAACCCGCTCACGTTGCCGCCTAGCAATGGAGCTGTAGCTCAACCTCATCATCATCATCATCATCATCATCATCGAAGGGTCCTTGTGCTTAGGGCCTGTAGACATAGGGTCCTTGTGCTTAGGGCCTGTAGACATAGGCACCGCCGCAGTTCTTGTAGCACAGGTAACTGGGACGAGCGCGCCACTTGCGGCAGTACCGACGATAGCAGTTGTTCGGGTTGGGTGTTGGTGGTGTTGGTGTTGGTGGTGTTGGTGTTGGTGGTGTTGGTGTTGGGGGGTAAGGTGTTGGTGGAGTAGGGGTTGGTGGAGTAGGGGTTGGTGGTGTTGGTGTTGGTGGTGTTGGTGTTGGTGGAGTAGGGGTTGGTGGTGTTGGTGCGGGAGGACAGTTCTGGCCAACTGAACCGATCACACTATTCAATGCATTCAGATTAGCAATGGCACTCACATCGAGATCCACCACAGTTGTTACATCGTTGTTATTGCCCTTAATCACCGTTTTGGGAGATGCTGTAAAGAAGACACGTGTAAAATGATCTAATGTACCTTCTGTGCTAAGTGTATCCCACTTACAGTTAATGGAATTGCAGACGCTGCTGCTGCCAATGATGGAATTAGCCAGATTAAGACTGGCCAGCACATTCAGATCCACATTGATCAATTTGAAGATACGATTGTTGTTGCCCATGATGATCTGACGACGCTCTATGAATGACACATAATTGGATTATCATCTATGCAAGGTATGCCTTAAGTGGAACTCACTGTTGATGGTGTTGCTAATTCTGTTGCCCGCTACGCCTGCATTGTTGTTCGGGTGCGCAATTTGCATAAGGACATCTCCATTGGGGTTGACCACTTCCACTCTATCTTGTGGGGCGACACTTTTGCCAGAGATGCCCAGCACGCTGTTCAACAGATTGACATTGGCCAGAATAGGAGCACCAACATCTATCAACTTATTGATGCTGTTACCTTGTCCCCTTATGACAGTGGAGCCCTCTGCAAGGTAGAAAACGGCATTAGACACTGACACAGACCTTATTAAGTTGGTAGCACTTACGGTTGATTCTGTTCTCAATATTGTTGCCAGCAGCACTACCGCCACCCAACAGACCTCCACCTGATCCACCCAAGAGACCTCCAGCCAATCCACCGTTTCCTGATCCACCGTTTGCTAAGCCTGTCACGCTGTTCAGTAAATTGATGCCAGCCACTACAGGGATGTTTGCATCTACCAACTTGTTGATGCTGTTACCGCTTCCATCTATGACAGTAGAGCCAGCTGCAAGGTGGAAATTGGCGTTGTATAGAGACACTCACTATAAGGTTAGTTGCACTTACTGTTGATTCCATTCTGTATATTATTGCCAGCAATATTGGAGCCTCCGCTGCCAGCACTACCGCCAGCACTACCGCCTCCAGTTACTCCACCCAAGAGACCGCCAGATGATCCACCGTTTGCTAAGCCTGTCACGCTGTTCAGTAAATTGACACCAGCCACTACAGGGATGTTTGCATCCACCAACTTATTGATGCTGTTACCGCTTCCATCTATGACAGTAGAGCCAGCTGAAAGGTACCAAGTGGTGTTATATCTTGAGGTTGTGGTAATAAGTTAGTGATACTTACTGTTGATTCCATTCTGTATATTATTTCCAGCAATACTGGAGCCTCCACTGCCGGCACTACCACCACCCAACAGGCCTCCACCTGATCCACCCAACAGACCTCCAACCAATCCACTGTTTCCTGATCCACCGTTTGCTGAGCCTAACAAGGTGTTCAATGCATTGACATTAGCCAGTACAGGCACGTTTGCATCTACCAATTTATTGATGCTGTTACCGCTTCCATCTATGACAGTAGAGCCAGCTGGAAGGTACCAAGTGGTATTATATCTTGAGGTTGTGGTGATAAGTAAGGTGCACTTACTGTTGATTCCATTCTGTAGATTATTGCCTGCAGTACCAGAGCTGCCACCACCCAATGCGCCGCCAGTAACTCCACCCAAGAGACCTCCAGCTGATCCACCGTTTGCTGCTCCACCGTTTGCTAATCCTGTCACGCTGTTCAGTAAATTGACACCAGCCACTACAGGTACGTTTGCATCTACCAACTTATTGATGCTGTTACCGCTTCCATCTATGATAGTAGAGCCAGCTGGAAGGTACCAAGTGGTGTTATATCTGCAGGTTGTGGTGATAAGTAAGGTGCACTTACTGTTGATTCCATTCTGTATATTATTGCCAGCAATACCGGAAGCTGCAGTACCAGAGCTGCCACCAGAGCTGCTACCACCACCCAATGCTCCTCCGGTTAATCCACCGACTGGGCCTGCTGATCCCACCACGTTGTTCAATGCATTCACACCAAGCACGACAGGCACATTAAGATCAACCAACTTATTGATCTGGTTGTCGTTTCCCTGTACGACAGTGCCGCCCTCTGGAAGGTGGAAGAGATGAAAAGTTGTAGTAAGAAGAAAATATGTTGATGATATGTTGATTCACTTACGATTAATTGCGTTGGTAATGTCGTTGCCGGCAACAGAACCTCCGCTGGTACCTCCGCTGGAAGCACCACTTGAACTGCCGCTCGAGGTGCCACTGGTACTGCCGCTAGAGCCACCGCCCAAGACACCATCAAGCACACCAGTCACGGTATTGACAACTCCACCTACCACACCGCCTACTCCACCTAGTGTGCTACCCAATGTGCCAGTCACTCCATCCAATGCGCCAGTTACTCCACCTAATGTACCGGTTACTCCACCTACTACACCGGTTACTTCACCTACTACGCCGGTTACAGTGCCTACAAGGCCGCCTAGACCGCCCAAGCCGCCGCCATTGGTCACGCCGCTTAACAAGTCACCGGTACCGCCAGATGTTCCAGTTGGTACAGCTCCGTTCGCTGCTCCCGTCAAAGTGTTCAGTGCATTAACCTGTGCGAGTACAGGCACGTTGGCAGCAACCAATCGATTGTCGCTGTTGTTGTTGCCAATTATAGTTTCGCCACCCGCTGCAAATGATATTTGAATTGTAGACACCTTATGCTTGGTTAGTTGCCAGTACTTACAATTGATGCCGTTTTGAATATTGTTGCCAGCTACTTGAGAAGCAGACCTACCGCCAGAGCTACCGCCAGAGCTACCGCCAGAGCTACCGCCAGAGCTACCACCAGAGGTACCACCAGAGCTACCACCAGAAGTACCGCCAGAGCTACCACCATTGGCAACACCGGTCACAGAGTTCAGGGCATTGGCAGCAACGAGCACAGGCAGGCCAACATCAACGAGTTTATTTATGCTGTTGTTGTTACCATCAATTAAGGTTCCTCCTTCTGCAAAGATTAAGAAGAGATGTACTCAATGTGCCAAGTAGGTTTGTCTACCAAGGTAAACTTACGAGTAATGTCGTTCCCAACCAGGTTACCAAAGAGACCGCTGGCACGCTTGGAAGTAGGGGCTCCCTTGGTTGATTTGATGCCTTGATCGGCATCCACCAAGTTCTTAGCAGCAATCGATTGTTCTAAAAGGAAATTATGCGATTGAGATATGTAAGTCATGTGAAGGCAAAGCGTGGCTTACCTATTAGCGCATTGGGAGAGGTGGGAATGGTGCGATCCAGAGCAGTTAGCAAACCCATAATAACGACCTTGGCTACGCCCATGTCGAGCAGGCGTACAATCCAACTGTCGGGGGTAGCTGCACAGAAGCCGCTCTTGTTACCATTGGCAATGGAGGTCAGACTGTCCATCAGCGAGACAATCAGTGTGCTGAAGCCGTTGGTCTGCAGTATGTTAGTTCCGCTACTCTTTCCATTGTCCTTGGGACCCACTGAAAGAGAAGGCTTGTTAGCTTGCTGTACCAAGTATGCTTCCGGGGGGGGCTTAGCCACTTTGCGCTAGTCCCCACTCCCTACTTACTCTCAATGAGGTTCTTCACAATGTTTTGCGACTCGGGTGGCGATGCACCGCACATTTGCAACAACGCACCACAGATGGCGCTTAATTCCGATAGTTTTCTGGCTTGCAGAAAGCTAACAATCGAATCGCGATCTCCCTTGATGCTATCGCTCTGAGCCAGTGTGCCTTGGGTCAGGGCGGTGCGAGTGCTGCGTGCTCCGGCAACAGCCGTATCGGATTGCTTGAAGGCGACGGTGCTCTTGATGATCTGCACTACCTGCTTCTGCGAGCACTTGATGTTGTTGAACGTGCAGAGGGCCTGGAATGATTTCAGACTCAGGGTCAGGCTATTCTTGTCCTTGGAGTGCTTAATGTCCTTGATCACACGATCACAGTTGGCATCCGTGCTGCTGCCAATGAGCACATCGATAATGACGTCCATGCCCAGTTGCAGCATTACAGCGCCGCTCTGCAGTTCCTGTGGCTCCATTTCGCGCAGTGTACGCACTGTTGCCTCCTGCGATGAGGTCAGTTTGACATTACGTGCCTGCATGCTGGCCATGAGTAGATCGGCTAGATCCTTTGCTGCCAGACGACCAATGTTGTTGCTGCGATTACCATTGGGGGCAGTCGAGGGTGCCACAGACGGGGCTGCCACAGTCGATGCAAGGCTTGATGCCATAGTTGTGGTTGCAGCTGCTGCTCCTGCAATGGGACGCGTGGTTGTTGTTGGCTTTGCCTCAGACGGTATGAGGAAGCAGGTGGAGAGCAAAAGGAAGAGCTGTAGTCGCCACATGTTGCAAGTTAATCTCGTTCTTCAGTTGGTTTCTCCTTAGTCCGTGTCGGTCTTTGGCGATTTCTCGTTGATTTGCAAGTGCTTGTCGAATGCAAGTCGAGAGATTGATATCGTTGGTCTCTGCACCACGCGCTTTTATTGCCGATTCCGACTCGCTCTGCTCAGATTTTTATCGCTTGCATGCTGTGAGTTAATGCGGCTCTGCTCTGTCGCATCTGCTGATAACACAGACCCAACGCCATATCGCCGATAATCGTGTCGTCTCTGCGCACTGCGATGCGGTCTCGGCATGCCGCAAACGTGCTCCCAACCCGCCAAACACCATCGGCGCTTTTTTTTCCAATTCTCACTCTCCATCGCGATTCGCATTCTTCCACCACAATTTGTCATCGCCACGCGTCTTTGTGTGTATGCGCTCTACTATGTATCTTCATCTTTATTTAATTTTCTTCTGCAAGAACTGTGTTAGAAAGCATGGAACACAAGTTACTTTGGGTGTAAAGCATACTACTTAGAACAAGGTACTAGCGTAGTAAGGGTTTTCAATATTTTAGACTGGTATTTTTGAAACATTTAGCTTATACTTGAATTGTCAATATCAAAAGGTTTTTATTATTGTAGGTCCGAAATTAGACAGCGTCAGGGTTCAGATCTTAGCTACCCAGCAACCCTCCTCCCTCCTAAAAGATCCCTAAATCACAAACTTAAAGAAACTAACCACATTTGTTAAAACCGCAAAGCTAAAAATTAAAAAAAAAACAAAAACAATATCCCGAGTCGAAGGCCTCTGTAGCTAGGGCTCATTAAGCTTATATTAAGTTTAATATTTAGTTTTAAAAATTTGTTAAAAAATAAAAATAAAAAAATATTATTGTAGCATATATATAAATAACTAAACTGTTCTTTGCACAAACGAACCTTCTTTTAATTTATTATTAATATTATTATTATTTTTTTTTTGTAGGTATAAAATATACAACATTGTCCCTAATGTGTATCTGGTGTAGTTGCTTCCCCATGACTACTTCTACATAGTTATAGTCTTTTATTACAACTATAAAGTACGCTCTTATGATGTATTATAAGTAGGATAGGCTTATTATATATTTACAGCGTCTTTTTTGTTGAATGTTGGTTAACAATATTGTGAAAGTGTCTTCTTTTAAGACACCTTATTGGAATTGTAGGCGGTAATCGTCTGGCAAGTTTCTTGCCTTTGATAGATCAGTTCTATAAGGTACATATGCCGTGGCAAAGCAATTAATCCCTAGATTACTAGCCTTCTTCACCCTAATTTAAGTAGACATTAAAGTTATACAATTGTAAATATTGTTATTGAGAACATTTATGCTTATGTCTTATGTTTTATTCATCCTAAAGACAGTAGCTCGATAATTTTGTAAAGCGGAAGAATAGAAATTCCTTACAGTATGCCTCATACACTTATGAACATAATGATAACATGAAATAGAAGATATCTATTTTTATAATGTAACCAACAATCAATTACAATTACATCAATCAACAGAGCACTATACCATCTATAAATATGTTATGTATGTATTGTACTTAGGTCTCTACTTTAGAAACCACTTTTCGTTAAGTACTTCGCTAAGTATTTCACACGCTTCGAGATAGTTACTCATTTATTATTCATTATTATTATTGAAGTTATTCATATGAGGTTTACCCAGCTCATATCACATAATAAATCTAGTCATTTCATTCTACTATATCATATTCTTATCAAATGTTTCTCTACTCATTTCATTGCTCCAATTGAGAAGGTTTATCAAAGCTGTGGTAGAGTCGAGTAACACAGTTGAGTTATTCACACTCATTCATGAGTCAATTGCTTACTGCGATGCGCAGCTGTGAGAACAGAGAACTCGATCCATCTCTCCCTTTCTTCAAGTCGCAGCTGAGCTTTCTTAGCTGAAATTAGAAGCTGACATTGACCCAGATACGACGACAGCTGTTGAGGTAGCTGGCAATCAGCACCACTTGATGCACGTGTCTCTCGCTCTGGAGTGGATCATTTCGGCTGCTGTCTTCCGCATAGAGATACGAGGCTACTATATATGAGCAAATCGTTGCACTTTAACTGACAGTTAGAACTTGGTGCAGTGAACCTTGGTGCAATGACAAACGATCAGCGTTTTGTGGTGCTGCTGCTGTTGGGTTTGGCCTGCGGGGCATGGCTTATTGAAGATACAAAGGCGCAGACCTTCAGCAATGAGGATCGTGGTTCCATCTTAAAGTTTATGGATGTCTTGATGAATTTCCTTGATACCGAGACGGAGAACTCCACAACTACTGAGAGTCCCACTGGTAACAACACAACCCCAGATCCCTTGGGGAACACTACTTTGCCAGCGAATGTCACAACGGAGAGTTCTGTCTCGCTGTCAACTGCAGCGAGTAATGCAACAGCGAGTAGCACTACCACTGAGTCCTCGGCTATAAATGCAACCATCAGCAGTAGTAGCTCCTCTAGCAGCTCATCCAGCTCCAGCAGTAGCTCCTCCAGCTCCAGTTCAAGTTCCTCCACCTCAACCAGCACCAGCTCCTCCACCATCGAGCCCAGCACCAGCACGGAGGCAACTGCAGCGCCCACAATGCGTCGCATTTGCTTTAAGCGTGTCTGCTATAAGTTTAAGAATGATAAGGGTTACATTTACTGAGGCAATGAATAAACTCATCACTCGTTAGTTTTTACAAGGCAATCGTTAAATTGTGAATGCTCTTTTTGTTGGTTTCAATGTTACTCGTTACTGTAATAGAGATAAGGTATAGAGATATTCATATATACGATAAGCACTTGCTAGTTAACAATCAATTCACGTTGCTTTGACAGGCTACTCGTTGTTTACAACATACGTTAGCTTTCTCGTAGTAGCTTACTCGTTGTAATGAGTTTTTCACTGACTGACTTTTAATTACGACTGTCTGTATTACTCGTTCGTTTTATTTATTATTAAGGCACTCATTGGTTAAAATTCTTCAATCAATTCTCGTTGGTTTTTAAGGCAACAGGTTGTTTACAACATTCGTTAGCATTTCAAGCTACTCGTTGTTATGAGTTTTTCACTGACTCACTTATAATTACGACTGTCTGCATTGCTCGTTAGTTATATTTATTTAAGGCACTCGTTGGTTGAAAATGTTCTATAAACTGTGTGTGTTACTCGTTAGTTTTAATTACTACCTGCTTAAGTTTAATGGTACTCGTTGATTCTAATTATTCTACAAACTGTGTGTGTTACTCGTTAGTTCTGATTGCTACTTACTTAAGTTTTAAGGCACTCGTTGGTTAAAAATGCTTCTAATTAAAGTGATTACAAGTCATTCGTTTATTTGAAGTGACACTCGTTCAAACTTGAACTAATGTTTTCATCACTCGTTGGTTGTAAATGTTACTCGTTGAAATCAGTCGCTGCTTTCGCTTTTAATTCTCACTACTGCCTTCCAAAATTCTTCTCCTTGCATGTCTTCAGTCACACGCAACCTTTCTCACAGCTCACTTAGCGCACAAAGCGAGAGCATTAATAAATACCTCAAAGTTCTCCCGTTAGTCGAACTCGTTGTTGTTGTTGCTGTTGTTGTTGTTGTTGTTACTGTTCTTGTGAAATGTTTCCCAGCGATTGAAGCTGCTGAATGATGGCTGTCAATCGCTGCGACAGACGCAGCCAATTTGTAAAACACAAGTTGCAGCAAGTACAGTCCACACTCTGTATGCTTCTGCTCCGTCTTTCTCTCTCCCTCTGTCTTTGCCTATCTGGAGATATTTAAAAAGGAGCAAAACAAACCGCAAAGTTTTGCCGTCTGAAGTTTTGTTGCCAATCCGCAAAACGAATTATTTCAATTAAAAGTTTGTGAAGCCGACTTCCTAATGCTGTCAACTTGGGCGTTTATGTGAGCAAGTCTTAATTGTGCCCCAAAAAATACAAGCAATAATTTTGCTGTGTGTGTGTGTTCAACACACACACACACAAGCAGCGTCTGCCACATTTTGACCGACAAACTGAAGAGACAAAGCCCATTGGCAAAAGCTTTGTGGCTTTTTATTGAGTCGTAAACAAATGAAATTAAATTCGCTTAAAGATTTTTCGAATTTATTATGCAATTTTGGCATGTGGCAGCGATCAAAGGGAATTCGATTAAAATGCCTATAAGTGAGCACGTGTGTGTGTTGGACAGGCACAAATTACAAACTGAGACGGAAACAAAACCACAAAATATGAAAGCCCTGTTAATTGCAACTAAATATACACATAATTTGCATTTCAAAGCCCAAAATCGAATGTTTTTTCCCCAGCTAGTGCCAGATTTCAGTTTGATTCTAATCGGATTAAATTACCAAGTGAACCAACTGCAGTTTGGGCCAATAGATTTCTTAATAGCTAAGTGGCTCCCGTCGGTGGCTTAAGTCTAATAAGAAGGGTATTTGCCAATCAAAATTAAATAAATATCTACCTAAATTTGTGATGCGAGAATTGAATTTAACAAATACGTTGACAAATTTTAGCACATTTCATCTCTTCTTCTTCTACACAGACATACTACACATACATATGCAGCATGTAAAGCCCTTTAGGCACTTTAACTGTGCTGCACTTGCAACAGTTTTGGGAATATCTCAGCAATTTATGTTGTGATTTTATAAAGATTTGCTGTGAACATACATATCATAGGCAGCTTTAAATTACTTTTGTGGAAACTAATACAAATATACAAGGCTTTACTTTGAGGGTATATTATATAACATATATTTAGATACATTAAGTTTTATCCTTGTTTGTTTAACTTCCCGATTCTGCTATTCATTTTGTACTGTCTTTTATGTCCTCAAATGTCTGTTTATAGCACAGTTAGAGAAATTAAACTTGGCACACAAATAGATATAAATTTTAAATATTTTTACTGAAGATTCTATAAATAACGAATATTTGAAACTATCATAGTGTAAATGACAAATGAAAAATTATAATTTACATAACTGAAAAGAGAATTAAGATTTAACTTTCATTTCTTGTAAGTGCAGTTTAAACCATCTCTTAATATATATACAATCAAATATAAAAAGCTATTTACTACTTACAGTTCAGCTGCTGTCAGAAAGAAAGGCATATAGGGTATGTTGGCCAATAACTCAGCTATTTGTGTAGCGATTTCAAAAAGATTTTGTGCATAGTAAGATAATATAAAAAGTTTAATGTCTGTTTAATTTCAATGGAGTGTGCTGAGTAGACAAAGAGTTACGCATAGAAGCAAGTTAATTAACTTTCTCTTAGAGCTCAAACTATGCCATATAAAGGGTATTATACATACATACATACATACATCTGCACTATATTCCACAGAAGCACACAAAGGAACTATCCAAGCGTAGAACAAACCCCAAAGTTGTCTGTAGTCAATGGAGATGCAGATCTATTGTTCTATGCGATCAACTATAAGTTCTTAATGAATAGATTCTAGTTACTATTTGTACGTTGCTCGAGATTCTCATGGCCTAAGCAGACTGTGGCCACGTGTCGGGGCTATTTAATTACTATCAGCTTATTGTTATTACTTGTTGGGGGCCGCATATGCGTCAACAACTTAACGAAGTTATCACACACACAGTGTGCGTGGGATTAGTCGACCGCCGCGTGAAGTACTTTAAATTAGTTTCGTTGCATAAACAAGCCATACAGGCAGGGGGATGACACACACAGAGGGAGAGAGAGAGAGGTGGAGAGGAAAGGGGAGGGTAGAGCAGGGGTGGCTTTAAAGAGGAACACGCGCGCGCGGCATGAGTCAACCCCAAACTCAAACGCAAAGTGAAAACACAATCTAATTCGAGTTGGGCCCCCTGCCCCGCCCCTGGACACGTGTCAGCAAAAGTGACATCAAATGAAGGCGTAGGAGACGCGACACGCCGTGTTTGTGTTTGTGGCCAAAGGAAGCGCATCGGCGAATGGAGAAAAAACGATAGATCCAATTACAATTTAATTAAGTTGATTTTGTTTTGCAGAGTCGCATCTTCTCCCACGCTAGTTCAAAATATTTCCCTCCCCAACACATACACACACACAAACAGGTGACACTGCAATGTTTTCGTTGCATACTTTCGCGCGCACAGTGAAAACAACTCGCCAATTAGAGGCCAGCAGTGAAAAAGTTCATATTCGCGTATCCATATTTAATTAGGCTCGCTCGCATTGCCTACTCGCAGGGGGTAGGGGGGTCGAATTACGCCGCTAATAAATATCAAATTAAACTATTAGTGCACAGCAGTAGCAACAATGTACAAATTTAATTTAATTAATTATTATTTCCAAATGAAATTAAAACTATGGCATACTTTCGAGCGCAGCGCAACAGAACAAAGCGCGTGTATTGGCCCGCTAAATGCACTTTCTGTTGCCTGCTTTTAAGCGTGCAAGTTAAATGAATTTGCCTGAATGGAAAGAAACAAATCGATTTAGATAGATGGGAAATATAAACAAAACAACATTTTAAAGGCACAAAAAATGTATAAAAATATGAATATATATCTGAATATATATAGTGCAGATATTTCTGTATTCTCCGCATGTTTTTAATGTAAATAAAAAATATTCTTCTGTATTTCTCTCACTCAGTTGAGTTCAGCGAGTTGTTCGAGTAATCGTTGCAGTGCTTCAGGCAATTTAATGTTCATACTTTCTCTAAATTATCGCAACTTAATTGGCCCAAAACAATCCACTCTACTGCTGCCACTCTGCTGCTGTTTCCTTCTTTCCATAAAGTTTATATTCAGAGGTCAAACATATTTTGAACAAAAAAGAAGAAGGAACTGGGAAATCTTTTCAAATGCCATAAAATGTCATAGGCAAGTTAGCATAGACTGTGAGATACCCTTTAGCTGCTGTGCAAAGCTTCTTTATGTGCTGAGTATCTGTGTCTCTCTTCTTCTTATATGTTTACTATATACTTTCTCTTTGCTTGCCATCTACAGGGTATTGCCAATGGCCTTAAAATTTGCTACTTTCGCTGTGCAGCAGACTGCGCTGCAGATTGGGGCAGCATTTGAGATGAAATCTTTTATTTACGACCGAATGTCCTGCCATACTTATGCACGTATTCTGCACACACACACACATACACACACACACACTGGCACATATATACACGCACATCCCTTTGTCAAAGCGTTGCAAATTTAATCATTTTCGGTGTCGTTGTTGCGTTTTATGATGCCACGCGCTGTCTGCCACATCCTGCTTCTCCTACCCCTCCTCTTCCATCTTCTGCTTCATCTTTTTCTTCATTTTCTTCTTCTCCTTGTTCATCTCAGTTGCAGCACAGGACAACACGCATAAAAACGCGCCCATTTGGTCGCCAAATGAGCCTCATCATTATCGATGACAGACATGAAAGTTGGCAAAGTGTTTGACCGTCTTCATATTGTTGTTGTTGTTGCGTTTGTTTTTAATGCGCCACTTGCAACACTTTTGTCAGACGCTTGGCTACTCCTTTTCCATGCCCTTTGAAGTGACTAGCAAAGGGGTATATTGAGTTTGCTTTTCCTTTTGCTTATACTTTACAATCTTCTCATCACTTTGTACTGTCTTCTATCTGTTCAAATGGTTTGATCTCTATTTATAGCAGAGCTAGACTCTTTAAAGTAGGCACATAGATAGTCATACATCTATATTTTCACTGAAAATTCTGTAAATTATGAATAACCCAAGCTAACACTGCATAATTTGATAAAGAAAACATATAAAGAGCATAACTAAGAAGGGAATAAAGATGAATATTTAACTTATTATAACTACAACTTGAACTGTATTGAACTCCCTTGAATATAAATACAGATACAATATATATAGTTGCCTATATAATCAATATATCACTACAATCGCATATTATGAAGAGCAGTTATTCCAGGGTATCTTAAAGTCCTGTTCCTGTCATCCTTCTGCCACAACTTTATGCGTTCTGCGTTGAAATTTAACGAGAGAAACTTAACGACAAGCGCAGCTGCCGCTGGCGCCGCCGCTTGGTGAGTACTGTACCCGCGTGTTGCGTGCTTCGTGCGGTGTGCTGCATGTTTCGTGCGTGCCCCATTGTGGGGCACAAAACAGCAAATGGCGAATGGAAAATGGAATTTTTGGTTAATTTGCATGCCCCGCGGCGCTTTGAAGTTGCACTTGAGACAGACGCAACTTTTGCTCTGCGGCATTGTCAAGTGGCACTCAGGCTGCCCCCAAAAATGTGGTACTCTCTACCACTACCTCACCTCTCCACCTCCCCCCTACCACTGCTGCCGTGAATCGAAAGACTTAAGCAAAAAACTTGGCAAAATTGTTGTTGAGCTTAAAAATTAATCAAAATCGGATCAAAATCAAATGCGATTCTTGTGTAATTGATGAGAGAGATAAGCGGCGAGAGAGAGAGTGAAACAAAGGGAGTGAGCAAGAGAGAGAGATGGAGATAGACAGAGAGAGGGGGGAAGTGCGAAGGATGTACAAATTCAAGCGGAACACTTGAGTTTTTGTTACAAGGATTACAAGCTGCAAATCCACTTGGCACATGACGCGCTGCTGCTGCTCGTCCCCCTTCCCCATCCCCTGCCCTTTGCCACATCCCTTGCCACGCCTTGCCCATTCCCGCTGTGTCTCTGCCCCCTTTTGTTTAGCAGCTCATTGTTGTCCGTGGTTGCATTTGGCGCATCGCTTTCCCGTTTTCCTTTCCTTCTTCTCTTTTTACTTTTTTCGCTCGTCCATTGTCCTGCGCACGCTGTCGTAACCTAATCCGCTTAGCCCCCGGCCCCGTGCCCAGCCTCGCACAAGCGGCAATTGTGCACTTGCCACACGTTGTGGCAGCCTCGCTGCTCGCTGAGTTCGCAGCGATCCGAGCTCACAAATTGATTGATCGATCTCATTTTGCTCACAGCTGACGAAGGATATTGAAGGGCAAAGGAAGATTGATCGATGGATCAGTTTATGAGGCAGTTCTGGAAGTAACAAAGGAGTCAAGAAAGAAAGAAGAAGAAGGTCAATACTAGATCGAACATTGAATATTTCGAAATAACATAGTACGATAAATCTATCCAGTAATTAAGTTATCGCACAATACCGATATCTTCTTTGAAAGTAGAATGAAGGACAGAGAAACGCTTTGCAGACTTGGCATCTAGGCAACCTCATACTTTAGTCGATAACCCGATTATCTCTCACTTTCGTTCCCTCTGTATCTCTTTCACTATCTTCTCTCTGTCTCTCTCTCCCTTTTCTTTTTTCTCTCTCTATATTAAAATCGACTAAATCGATAACCCGATTAATCAATTATCTCTCACTTTCTCCCTCCGTATCTCTTTCACTCTCTTTTCTCTGTCTCTCTCTCCCTATCTTATGATTGATTAAATCGATAACCAGAGTAATCAATTTTCTATCATTCTCTCCCTCTTCTTTCTCTATTTTAAAATCTTTTAAATCGATAACTAAATTAATCAATAATCGATTATTTTGTCCCTTACTGTCTCTTTATCTATCTTCTCTCTCTTTATCTATCTTTCTCTCTTACTCACTCTACCATATAATTAATAAAATCGATAACCCGATTAATCAATTATCGATTATTCCTTCTTTATTCCATTCTCTCTTATGCTACTCATCTTATAATTGATTAAATCGATAACCCGATTAATCAATAACCGATTAAACTCGTCCTGTATCTCTCTTTCTCTCTCCCTTTATCTAATAATCGATTATATCGATAACTAAATGAATCAATAATCGATTGTTCTGTCTCTCTCTCTTTTTTTATCTATCTTTCTCTTTTATGCTCTTCATCTTATAATAAATTAAATCGATAACCCGGTAAATCAATTATCGGTTATTATCAATATCTCTCTTTCTCTCAAATTATATCTCTCTCTGTTTTTCTCTTTCACTATTTCTCTCTCTTTATCTCATAATTGATTTAATCGATAAACCGATTAATCAATAATCGATTATTATCACTCCTTTTCTTTCTTATAATCGATTAATAGAGCAAAAGCCGAGACAAAGGGTATTCAGTGATGTAACATTCATTAACACGCGAAATACTTCTTCGCACTTCAAACATTGATGGCAATCTAAGGACTTCTCACAATATTCAATATATTAGCCTGGGAAATACCCTGTAAACACAACATTGCTCCGCCCATGCAGCGTATTTTCCATATCCGATTATCGGAAACGGAAGAGAGAGCAAACAGAGGAACTGAAAGTTGTTATAGTTGTTGTTGTTATATTTGTTGTTCCTCTCGTTGCTATTGTTGTTGTTGTTGTGTGGCAAGTAAACAATACGAGAATCGTTGCAACTGCGTCTTAATTTCGGCATCGTTGTCGACCTTTTGTTTTGAGCCCCGTCCACCTTTTGCTTAGTTTCCTCTTACCTATTCTAGTTGGTTTTTATGGCCTGACAAAAGGAAAAGCCGCATAACCCACCCGAAAGGTAATCGCAGTAACACAACCACAAAGCGATGCCGAAAACTTCGCTAGAAATACCCAAGCAACAACAAGAAGAAGAGCAAGAACAACAACAACAAAGGCAAACGCCATGCGGTAATCACAAATATTGACATTTCCTTAAACTGTGCGAGAAGGAGACAAGCAAAGTGAGTGCCTAGAAAGAACAGAGAAAAGAGAGAGAGAGGGTGGGAAGAGGGGCTAGTTTGGTAGGGGAGCTAAGCCTGCTTTCGGGGTCTGTAGGTAACCTTATATCGTACGGGAAAACACGCACGACAATTCACAAAAGCCTCGCACTGTCATAGACGCTGCATTAGGGTGCCTCCTGAAGTGCCAGAGAGATTTTTTGAATAAAAATGAAATTAAAGAAAGAGAGGCTGAGGATATAATTTTCTTATTTCCTCCGACTGTTCATATATTAGTTATATATAACATAATTGTAACATAATTTAATTAAAATCTCTATTTCTAAATGATTGTTCCTATGAAAACTATAGAATATAAGTGTCTGATTTTATTGAAATGTTAAGTTATTTCGAAAACAGAACTGGTCTTTAAAGAAAAAACCTCATTTCGTGCTTGTTATTCCCATGGCAGCTATATGTTATATTTATCCGATTTTAATGAAATATTACATGCAAATACTTATAAAAAAAAAGTTTGCTGTAGTAAATTTGCTTGCAATATCTTGATAAATAACAAAAATCAACCGATAGTTTGTATGGCAGCTATATGATATATCGTGCCGATTCAGCTCGTTTTAATTTATAGACAGCGTGCAGTAATAAGAAACATGTGTGCCAAGTTTCATAAAGATAGCTCTAAAACGGAGAGACCAGTATACGTTGCAACAGACGGACATACAGACAGACGGACAGACAGACAGACAGACAGACAGACAGACAGACGGACAGACAGACAGACAGACAGACGGACAAACAGACATGGCTTGTTCGACTCCTCTGATGTTGCTGATTCATATTATGCAATATATACTAAAAGATGTCTCATTGCAAACTTTAAAATCAATATAAAAATTAAATAAATTGTATCCATCAGATATATTTATTTTCTATTTATTAATTTAATTTATTATAGCCCTGAGTCACCCTACTCACTGGCAAGTTTCCTCACGCTCTTGTTGGTGGAGGCTAGATAAAAACTATCCGATTACGCGGCCTGCATTTCACACGCTTTGTCTATCCAGCTCTTCATTCATCTACCTCCCTTTTAGTCTCCCACTCTCTCTCCCTCCCTCTCTCTGCCCTTCGTTCTTCGCAGTACTCATTCTTGTTTTAGCTTCTGCTATTTGTTGTCTACAATTATTTGGTAATTGGCTGGTCAACTGGTCAGTTATTCGATGGCCTTTCCTTCGATTTGTTGTCAGATTACACAGTAATAGGAAATTCAGTGGAAAGTTGTAAAGTTCCAACAGATAAACAGATAATGAAGGCACTGAGAAAAGTTGCAAAAAAAGGCAGCAACGATTTTAAAGAAAGAAATAATTTGTTTTTATTTCTGTTTCCGAATCACTTTCATATTGACCAGGAGGCCATGAATTCTTTGCTTTCAAATCCAGAGAGCCTAGTGAGCTCAAAACGTGATTTCAAAGTCACAATTTCTGTAAATTTGTTCCAAAATAGAACACAAACATATAACGAATTTTAAATTTAATTTTAAACATACATATATACAAAAATGAGCAACAACCAGCCTCTGAGTATAGTCCTCAAGCAAATTGTGCAATGCCTGAGGAATAGGAATGAACCTATAACAATCGATAACCTATTGCAATTCTCCGGTCCGCCCAATGAAGGTAGTGCGAAAGTTAAGCGTAAGGTTAAGACCCTGTTGGATCTGGCAGTGAGTCTGGGGTTCGTGATGAGGTGCAACAATCACTACTTCGCCTCAACACTTCCTGAAGATGTGCTGCCTTTCCTTGGTCCTGAACCTGATTCAAATGACGAATCGGCCCCATCCAGCCGATCATCGTCAACCTAAACGACCTAAACGATGTCTCTGAAGTGTTTTGCAAACCAAACTCCACGCCACCCAGCTAAACCTACTTATGCTGCGTCTATCATCTTCATTTGCCGAAGAAACTCTTATCCATTGACGAATTCAAATTTCATTGAAATTTTTACCAAATTCTTAATTAAGTGTAATCTGAATTAAAAATGAAATCACATTTTGGAACCAACAATCTTCTAATTAAGGCAACTTCCTTCTACTCCCCCTCAGAGCATAATTGAGCTATAGACAAATCAGATATTTCTAATTTTCACAGTCTCTTCTAACCTCATCAACTGCATGTACATCCATCCTTACTACCTGTCTTTGTTTCCCAGCTACCCTCATAAAAAGTGGCCATAAAATGTTCGTGTACTTGGAAGTGCTACTTGAAAATTGTGAAATTGTGTTAGATTGTGTCGGCAGCATCCATCAATTGAGATAGAACTACCGAATGGTTTTATTTATTTAGGTAAAGGACGTAATAAAGAAAAAAGAAATAAATAAAAATTTACTTAGGTGTAAAAGGAATGTAGAAGAGAAGGTACTTGGAAGTATCTATCTATCAAGTACTATCAAGTACCAGGTACTGAAAGATATTTCAGGATATTCTAAAGAACTCCCAGTCATTGTAAGGTACTATAAGATTTTGGTACATTTTAGTATCTGTGTACTGTAAGAACCTAGTAAGCCACATAAGGTATTGTAAGGTACCGCAATGTACCATATTGGAATAAACCGAAGCATCAAGCTGTTGAAAGTTTACCCTCTACAGTCATTGTCAGGTACTGCAGGATTTCGGAATATACTGAAGTGTATTGTAAGGCACTATAAAGACACACAAGGTACTGTAAGGTACTGCAAGGTACCATATTGGAACAAGCCGAAATATCAAGCTGTTGAAAGTTTTCCCTGAAAGTTTTCATACTGAAGTGTACTGTAAGGTCCTATGTATAAAGACAGCAAGGTACCATTTGGAGTGAGCCAAAGTATCAAGTTGTTGAAAAATTTCCCTCTTCAGTCATTGTCCGGTACTGCAGGATATCGGAATATACTGAACTGTAAGGTACTATAAAGACACAAGGTATTGTAAGGTACTGCAAGGTAGCATATTGGAATGAGCTGAAGTATCAAGTTGTGAAAAGTTTCTCCCCCTTCACTTCGAAGTTGTACTTGAGTTGTATTTGAGTTTATCAAAGTAGTTGGCTGCTTTATGCGAGACCCTTTGATTGTTCTTTATATCACAACCTTTCATTCACGTAGAAACCTCACCTTGATATACCCAGTGCACTGGGGAAACATTTTCCATTGCAGCAAATCAAATTTCATTCGAGTTTTCCTTGTTTCATGCAATCTTTTGTTCTCAAAGCACACACAATTCTGATGTGGCTGTCGCAGTGGACTGAGCTGTCACTGAGAAGAGACAGTGGGGGGTAGTACTGGGGTAGTGGGTAGTAGGTTGACAATGCTCGCCAGGGTTGCCACCCGCGCTACATCCCTTTTGGTCTTGACCACAACAAAGCGCAATGCAGTCTTCTGTTCTGTGTCTGTGTTGAGGTGTGTAATCTAGACGAGTCGTCGCCTTGACTACCCGAATAAAGCTAATAATTATAACAGTGAAGAGACACGCCCCCTGCCCCACGCCCCTGGCCCTGCTGCGCTGCGGTGCTGCCTGGCGTTGCGCATTATGCTGTGCCTCGAGTGGAAGCCCTAAATTGTCGTCCTTTTTCTGTGGGCACAGTCAAATTATTTTGTTACATTTTGATGCGAGTGTGTGTGAGTGTGCGTGTGTGTGTGAGTGTGTGTGTGTGAGAGTGTGTGTGTGTGTGTGAGCTCAACATTGTTCATGTTTGACCACACGGCATAATGAGCATGTCCTGCGAAGGACGCGCGCGAGCTACCTGCTTTATCAAGGTGTGAGGTATGGCTGACAGTGTGTGTGTGTGTGTCTGTGTGTGTGCTTGGTTGTGCGGTGCACTACAGGATGTTTGCGGTTTTCGGGCCCATTCGCAGTGAACGCGTTAAATTTGAATATTATTCGAATGTCCTTGCCGGGCCCTAAGTACCTCCTCCTCCTGTGCAGCGCATTAACGCCAGGCTAATTTATTGATCGGCTTATCGAGCTGGTCGAGATGACCCAGGAGAGAGAGCAAGAGAGAGAGAGAGAGAGAGGGAGCGAGAGAGGTAGAGGCAGGGAGAGATGAAGAGGAAGAAACACAGAATGCTTGAAGAGGGTGTTAGAGACTGATAAAGGTGCTATGATGAAGGATAATCGCATGACGCCCTGCTGGAAATCATTTGTGTACAGAACTATAGAAAGATAATATTAAGAACCTCAATAAATAAATAAATAAAAGGAATTATATATATTATATATACAGAGCTAAGGGAATTAGGAAAATCATTGAAGCACATGATATGCCAAACTTAAAGCGGTTGATTTTAAGAAGGAATAATTATAATAAGAAACGTTATAAATTGTTAAAATAAAAAGAATATTTCGTAAGGCAATAGCCTGGAAAATTGGCCATAGATTCAATGCTTTGCCAAATAAAACTCAGTTGATTTCTGACAAACAGAGCATAGGAAGAGCCTCAATAAATAAATAAATTAAAGCATGTAAGTAATTATTTTTAATATATATATGCCAAACTTAAAGCGGTTGAGAAGGAATAATAATAATACGATTTATAATGTTAAATTGTTAAAAGAAAAATAATATTTTGTCAGGGAATAGCCTGGAAAACTGGCCATAAATAAAAGGCTATACCAATGGCAAATCGATTGATTTCTGACAGACTTATGAGCATAGGAAGTTAAGCTACAAAGGAGCCTGACTAACCTAAGTAACTAATTAGGTTATGCTCTAACTCTTAGGCAAGCAAACTGAATTAAATGCTTAGAACACAGATAAAACAGGGTAGATACAACTTACACAGTTAAGTATGCAGTTTATCGGGCTTATATAGTAAGATATATGTAGGCATATAGTAAGGCACTGTAACAATATATAGTTAGGCATAGGTACAACATATAGCAAGACAAAGGTACAAAAGTAAACAAACAAACGAGGGCGCAGTTTCACTTTCAGAGGGAAACCGCTACAAGTTTCTTGTTTTCACTTTTCACTTTTGCAGGCGAAAGCGACTCAAAGCGAAGAGTAAACAAAACAAAACAGGCCACGACATGTCCGCGCATATGTGAGGGGGAGAGGCAGGGCAGAGTAGGGTGAGGCAGGAGCTCAGTTCTCTGGTTGCGTTGGCTGCGCTTTGCCTCGTCTCGAATTGCAGAACAACAAACAAAAACAAAGCAAAGAAGCAGAAGAGAAAGAGCAGAAGGAGAGCAGGAAAAAGGACTCGGGTAGTTGGGAGACGGTACCCGCTACCCGGTACCCGCTACCCGGTACACTGGACTCGAGGATTATCCTGCCGCACGAGAAGTTAATTAAGGGTTTCACAGTTTATGGCGAATGTCAAGCGAATTCGCACGTTTTGTTGCCTGCATCGAGGCGTTGCTCAGGCAACTCCCGCACCAACCAACCGCCTGCCCACCACAGCCACACCCCCCCCTCCTGGCCACAGCATCGGCGCAAAGTGGAACTTGACCCGGGAGAACACCTCGTCGAATGCGTCACCCGTGGCGCGCGGCCCTAATTAACTGCGGCCATCGCTAATTGTTCTCGGCCCGAAAACGAGATGAGGCAAGGCGAGGCGAGTCTGGGCCTCGTCTACGTAGATGAGGCACTCGGCTGCGGGTTTCGGCTTGCAACAGACCCTTGCAGCAACTGTACTCGAGTGGAGTTAGCTAAGGCATCTGACTGAAGGGCTCGTCTGTTTGTTGTACACATACTATATTGTATGGGCAAGGTATGCTCTGTCTGCCTGTCTGTCTGTCTGTATGTCCCTCTGTCTTTCTGTTTGTCTGTATGAACTTACTTATCTCAGCTATTATAATAGCTAGAGACATCAAATTTGGCATGCAGGTTCGTGTATTTCTTGAGCAGATAAAGTGCTTTTCAAATGTTGGCTGCCACGCCCACCGCTCTTGCAAATCAATAACTAATTTTGGTAAAACAAATTATAAGCGTTCCATGTAAGTTAAAACTTTTTGCCTCAAACATATACTTACCAGACTTCATTATCTACCTCTCTGCCAAATTTCAATCCAATCGGGCAACAAACACAGTTGTTATTCAAGTCTGGGCAAAGGGTGTCTTACTGTAGTGCTCGCCTAGCGTTCGTCTGTTTTATAGATAGATATGTAGATTCTTTTGGTTATGTTTGATTGTATGCTTTGTCTATTTAGGCATATAATATTTATTTATTTGGATCGATACTTTATGCTATCTATCATATCATATCTGCATCTCTATATGTACATCCATCTACCTTTTTATGTGCATATTTCTATCGTCATATCTTTCTAGATAAAGATGTAGGCAGAATCCTTATTATGTTTATTATATATACACGTCTTTTCAACATTCTATCTATAAATATCTTTTATACTCTATATTATTCCCTAGTCTCAATATGTTAACATAAAACTATAGCTGAAACTCTCTCTCTCTCTTTCTCTATTAATTCCCCTATCCCCCTTCTATTCCCACACTTGGCCACCTTTAGCATTATATAGAGCATTAAACTCAGCTCTAAATAGATCTTAAGTAATCATGTTGTTACAGTTCCCTTCATGCACTCATTCAAACACAATTCCAGCAACCCCAACTCGCTACCCTCCATGCTCTACCCCTACCCTACGCGCTACCCTATATGTTTCATACATAAAATAGTATCTATAGATAGGAAACTCCTCGCTAATTTAAAAGTTTCGTCGCACCATTCGAATGGCATCAATTAAATATCGGAGCAGGAAATGAGCTGGTACCACATTTGGCTCGGGGTCAGTTGTCCATTCCCTTCCCCGCCCCGCCTTCATAACGCCCACAGCAGCAGAAACAAAAACATTGTCAACTTTTGGCAATTTAATTGAAAACAAGTCAAGGAAAACAGAGGGAGGAGAGGAAGGAAAGAAGAGGGAGAGGAAACTGAAACTGACCAGTCGAGAAGGTTTCGATCGATTTACGCATTATGTGGCAAATATTTATGGGACAACAAACGGACGCGGGGCGCGTGTTGCCGGGGGGTCGACAGGGTTGCAATGGCTGAGGGAGGGGTTACGCACTGGCTTTAGGGTTGTCGCGCGTGCGTCGTCGACCGCCCGCCGAGTCGTAAAATTCGAATTCGCAACTGCAAAATGGGCAACGAGTCACGCGCCAAGCAAAAGGTCAAAGGTCGCTGTAAGGTGAACAGGGTGTAGGGTCGCTACGGTAGTGTCAGGGTCAGTCCCGACACACACAAATCAAATTCAATTGAAAACTCTGCGAGCATTTTTCAACATTTTGCGGTCAATTGCGGAAGTCGATGCAGCAGGACGAATGCGGAGGCGGATGCGGATGCGAATGTGCGAATATGTTGCTCATGCTGTGGTCAAGCCATGTGGCAGGGTTACAACCCCTCTTGCCGCACCCCCTTTTGCAACTCATTAAAGGTCAAAGGGGTCTCGCTGGCAATATCATTTGCACTTTGGGCAAACAGTTTCTAATCTAATGAGAACTATTACGGGAAAGAGAGAGATAGGAATAACATGAGAGAGAGAGAGAGAGAGAGAGAGAGAAAGAGAGAGAGAGTGATGGGAAAGACTGAAAGACCTATGCAGTTTAGTTAGCAGGAGCATAGGTACCTTAAATATGCTTCAGAGAAGGAAATGGTAAAAAGAAGCGCCAGAGAGAGAGGTAGATATGATTGGAGTAGAAGAAAGAGAGAGAAAGAAAGAGAAAGAGCAGGCATACTTACTTATAGATTGAGGAATAACTTGGAGATTAATGAGATCTACCATAAGAGAGCATAGAAAAGGGCAAAACGAACGAATAGAAGGTAGAAACGGGAAAGAACCTTACTTACTTAAGGCACTGAGATTGAATTTCCAAGAGTTAATTACGATAATTTTAGGACTGCACTTAATGGGTCTTAAATTGAGTGAGCTCTTTATTCGAAATTCATAAAAGAAGAAAAATGTATCACTTAACATTAAGCCAAAGATTATAGTAGAACTTAGAGTAGGTTAGAAAAAGAGCAATAATATAAATATCTTCTTCAGCGTTACTCCTTTTTATTTAAACTGATCGAGAAACTGAGTTAAGATAAGATATAAAATATGAAATTACCACAATATAACTTTCTTATAAATATGTAATATGATATGATATATGATTTATAGTCTTCTGGACTTACTCCTTATACATAAATGATATATAATTTATAGTCTTCTGGACTTACTTCTTATATACAAATTCAAATAAACAAGCCTGATCTTGGAAGTATAGAGACTTAGTCATTTTTTGGAATTTACGCAGACCCATCTCTGTGTAGTTTACATGCCTGATAGGTTGGAAACAAAGAAAGATACGTAATACGAATGTAGGATACATTGTACAACATTAGGGAATATACAAGATTAATCAGTATATTATATAATACATAAGAATAAGGTTGCAGAGAGAGAGAGAAAAAAAGAGAGAGAGACCCAATTCTACATTTACTTTTTGGTTATTTAAACTTGTAAAATAAAAACATTCTTATAATGTATGTAATAAGTAAGCTAGATTCTTCAACTCCGCACAATATATAGCTATATTATATATGCACATAAATATATATAATCCATATAATGTACATTTATATAGAAAGAGACAACATGCATACCAAACTTCATCAGAAAGAGAGCTAACAAGAAAACAACTTGCAATCTTTACAGCATCATTCTACAATCTTCATAACTATACATAGCTTTACTTCAATTCCTTCAGTCTTAAAGCAACTTCAATCAGGAAAGACCTTTATATTCTCTATTGAACCTGCACTGCCCTTCAAAGGTAGCACCAGGGAGCCAATGATACCGGGGGGAACCTTGCTGGGAACAATGCTTTGCCATGTTGAGGAATTGTAAACTAATTATTGACACATCACAGCAACTGAGAATCCTCGACATCCTTTTGGAAATCAAGTTATAAGGCGCGTACTTAAATAGCAATTTATTACGGCAACGGAGAGGGTGTTGGAGGGAGGGAGAGAGAAGGGGATAGGGGCATAGGGAACTGGAGTAGGAGCTAAAGTCGGAGTTGAGGTTCTTCAGTGAGTTTTGTTCGTTTTGTGTGCGATTTGAAAACAATAATTCATCATTTTCTTTGTTCAGGGTTGCCTTATCTGTCGGTGGCATCATTAGTCAGTGCAACATTTCCCTTCTCTCTCTCTCCCTCACACCCTCTCTTTCTCACTACCTTTCTATCTTCTTTTCTCGCAGAGTTAAGAGCTCTCGCAGACAAAACCTGTCAGTCAATGGCTTTGAGGCCACACAATGGGCAAGTAAAAGAGACAGAGAAAGAGAGGGAGGGAGGGAGGTAGGTAGAGCACAGGTAACTCGTTGCGCTAGCTTAATTGCTTACAGGGTATGTGCCCGAGTATAGAGTTATTAAACCATTTCAGAACTCATCATTAGGCATCGACGTCAATTAGAAAATAAGAATGCCGAGCGAGATTCGGTTACGAGCTCTGATTACTTCGTTATGCAGGTGTGTTTTACCTTCAGGTTGAGGCAATGGCAAGATGGGCACACAGCTGGGGGGGAGGGTGTGTTGGCAAACGAGTATACGACTAGTTTGTACCCTGTATATCAAATTGAGTTGAGAAAAGGTTTATGTACTGTAATAAGCTTGATGCTTATTAAAATTAATTTATTTTAAGTTGACTTTTATTCACGTTGGCTTTTATTATCGCAGCATTTCAAAGGTGACTAGGAAAGCTTATCGATATCTTAAGATAAACATTTCAGGGTTGCTCTTATATAAACCTATCGATATCATTAGATATCAACGATACTTATTATTTATGATTACTAACATTAATATTACTTATAATATTACAGGTACAAGTGCCTTTGAAGGTGTTGTACTCTAGATGACTTTAAACAGCTCTGCTCGACGAGCACATACCCTGCAAATTTGCAGCTAACTTTGGCATATACTCCAAAACATTCTGTACATTCTATACAATGGACCACCCAAAGAGGCACAGGAAACACGCATGCGAAGGGCTTGAGCTATTAGCGAAATTGAAGGAAAATCATAAAGGAAAAACAAAAAGAAAATTGAGATGCCACTGAAAAGAGTAAGAGAAATTGAGTGATGGGGGCGGGGGTAAGTGCTTGAAAATGAAAATAAAATTAACACACTTCAGAGCGGCCGAATCTGTCGAATTCGTCGTTCACATCGCCGAGGCAATAAATAAAAAGGCGCTGCAGCAAAACGCGCGACATCAACGACGAAATAACAATGCAATAAATCACCTATTTGGCCCAGGGTGGCAGTGAGGAGCAGGGGGGGGGAGCGGTGTGACCAGTGTGGGCCGGGGCAGGGTGTATGTCTGAGTGCGTTGATAAATTGCCAAGCAATGCCAAAGCAACAACAACAACAACAACAGCGAAGGCAGCAAGGACAACTGTAACGGAGATAACGGTACAGCTAACGCCGCCACTTGCCACTTGCCACATGCCGCATGCAACGCGCCGCCATCGCCGTAGACGTGGCCATGGCCTCTGTCAGCAACGACGTTGCATTTGCGAAATTGCAGCAATGGGTTCACATACAGTGGGAGAGGAGGGAGAGAGGGGGTGGTTGCAACTCTGGTTTCGGTTGCTTAACTGACTTTAATTGACTAAATACAATTTACAAATAATCTGAACAATAGTTAATGCTTTTTTAATCAATATATATATATATATATATATATATATATATATATTATTTATTCATATTATTAAATTATATTTATATTATTTATTTATATTTATTTTATTTATTTACATTTTTATTATTTTATATACAAAGTAACATACGTGTACATATATTTTATTTATATATTTATTTATATTTTTACTGCATTTTATTCTTATGCCATTGTTTTGTATTTCTTACACCATTTCAATATTCCAATAAGCAATCAATTGTTTTTACCTTCCTCAGCCCACTGTGCATGACGATCCATTGCGTTCAGTTTGTTGCCAGAGAGAAAGATAGTGAGCGAGAGAGAGAGAGCGGTGCACAGGGAGTGTAATGCACTGCAACATATTGCTAGCGCTGTGCGAATTGTTGCTCAACATTCGATAATGGGCAACAAGTGGCGGTCGACAAATGTCGCTAGAACTCAAAAGAACAAGTCAGCAACAATATGTGAGTAATAACTGAACTATGTATGCACAACTTAATTATATTCAAGCTGTTTGAAAGAATTCCAATACACATTTATGGTATTCAAATTCAGAATATTTTGCGAAAATTAAGTACATTTATGTATAAAATTCGAAATAATTGAATTTTATTAGAGATATAGATTTAATAATTATTTAACAATAAGCAGAAACGAGTTATGATTGACATTAATTGAAAGAAAATGCAGCTGATTGTAATAAAAGTAATGAAGAATGTAGAGAACATTTTAATTTGCATGAAATAATCTTCAATCATTAAATTATATGGACTGTACTATCGATTCAATTAAAGATTTCATGCATTTCTCTGTATATGTTTTTTTTTTGAAACACTTTCCTATAGCTCTTTAAATATCATCCTTTATATGTAAATTTATGTAATATTTACTAAAATAATATTAACTTATATTTATATTTCTATTTAGTTACCCATATAATATTAACAAATTTAATTTTTATGAATATACTGTTTTTATTATAATACAACAATAATTTCACAACAAAAATAATACTAGAAATACTAGTTGTATCAGTTTAAATAGGTAATAAAATTATAAACTTTATAAAGTGCAATTTTCATAACAAGATATCAAAATGGAGATATGCAAATTGATGGTAAGTTTTTCTGGGTTGTTCCCAATCCTCTGCAACAAATATTGGATGGGTTTATTATTATTTATTCCAGTACATTTGAAATTCTTAATAATTTAATTACTTTGCTTTTTTTTTAAATTATTACTTTATGTTTTAAATGTTTGTTACTAAATAATTCATTCAATTCGTTCATTTTGTACATATTATTACTTTATTCCTGAATTATAATAAATAAATGCACATCATTTTTATATATTAATAAATAATTAACTCATAAATAAATAAAATAAATATTTAATTAACACTTAAAAGTATTCTAATAGAATTACAAACTGCAATAACTGCCAGTCATACATTTGCCCACTGTACAGACCGGCTTATTAACGGCAGTTTAACATTCCATCTGTCTCTGGCACTCTCTCTCTTTCTCTCTGGCAACATGCGAGTGTGTGTTGCTGGGCGCTGTCAACATGTTGCCAGCAGCACTGTCGCTGTTGCCGACAACGCGGCAGCGCGGCAATCGCGCCAAGCGTCGTCGATTCAGAGAGCGCGAATCATTCTCATTTCATTTGTCGTGGCAAGCGGACGTCGTCAGCTCTCGCTCTCTCTCTTAACCGTCTCGTCGTGTGCGTTGGCGTCTTCTCTCGCTCACTCTCAGACAGACTAACGTAACGTATTGTTGTTAACAGTGCTAACAAGAAACGCAGCAACGCGCGAGTTTCTTAACGTTTTTCGTACTACTCACACTCACACACACATAGACAGTTGTGCGTGTTTGTTCGTGTGCGTACGTGTTTGTGTAAATTGGTAATACGCGTCTTTCTTTCTAAATATATTTATTGCATTTATTCATAAAAATAACTGCGGCTTCTTATTTTTTTCTTGTGACACAGTGGCGCAAATATGTGAAAATAACATTAAAAATTCGCTTTAAAAATTTCCCAATTAGTTACAAATTTTTGTTGTGCTTTTGGCTTTGGCTGAGTCACGTGCGAATCAGGGAGTGACAAAACTTGCGAAAACATAAACAATGACACAAAAAGAGCAGATAAAGAACAATAACAAAGTGCATTAAACAATTAAAAAAAGCAGTAGAAAAAAACAAAACAAATACACAACAAATAAACAATGCAAAGAAAGCAAAGGCAAAAGACACTCAAACTGGTTTTGAATTTGTTGTTGTTGCAGTTGTAGTTGTTGTTGTAGTTGTTATTAACGTGTTGGCAGCACGCACGCGAGAGAGTGCGAGTAAAAAATACTTGTGTTAAATATAGTAAAGAGAGTGAAGGAGAGAGAGAGGAAGAACTTCTCTGCTGAGTGTTTTTTTTTGTTGTACTATTTTCCCCGGCACTGCCTGCAATTGCCCACTGTTAGTCTGTGTGTGTGTGTTGTAATGGCGGCTTATCGATTAAATTGCTGGCCAAAAAAGCAACTGTAACAATTGTTAAACATTCTGCAGCTGCAACTGCTGAACCTGTTGCAGTACAAGGACAGCTTTGACTGTGTGTGTGTGTCTCTCTCTCTCTCTGTCTCTTTGTCTGTGTGTGTGTGAGTGAGTCAGTTGACTCTGCGCTTATCGGCAAAGCAGTTACAAATTGAGCGCCTAGATAAGCAAGCAGTGTGCGATCACACACACACACACACACACACAGGCACGCTACCTGGCAAGATAAGCATCAGCAGAGAGTGTGAGAGAGCGAGAGAGAGAGAAGAGAAGAACAACTTATTGTTTGTGCTGCTGCTGCTTAAGTATGCGTCTCTCTGTTTGTCCCGACGGCGACGTGCTTCGACTGCAGACAGCGCAGCAATTTCCGTTACAAAACTGGCCAAGTGGCGGCGGCACATGTGGCAGCAACAGTGGCAGCAGCAGCAGGTTTACTGCTGCTTAAGAATGCAGAGCCCAAAGCGGAAAAGACAAAGCCAAAGCGCAAATGTTACTCACACTCTCTCTCTCCCTCTCTGCTAATCGCCACTTGCAAGTCTCATTGAGAGACAAGTTTTTTTTTATTGTCGCTGCCCGCTCGTGTGTGACGGCGACAGCGACGCAGCGTTCTTTGTTGCTGCCAGCAAAACATTTGACATTCTAACGAGCTGCGGCTCAGGTTCTTCTGCAGTCCTGCTCACTTCAGCCTAAAACTTTCTGCCTACATTTAATTGCCAGAGTTGCCAACTAAGTGTGTGCAAGTTGTGAGTTGCCAACTGCAAATTGTGTCTCAGTCTGTTTTTAATTCCATTGAAAATAGTAGAAAAAAGGGTATACTAACTTTGTGCGAATATACATATATAACAGGCAGAAGAAGGCGTGGCAGACCCCACAGTGTATACATATATATTTATACTTGCTCAGGAGTCGATTCGTCTGTCTGTCTGTCCCTATGAACAGACAGTTTACACTTATTATAGAAGTTAGAGACACTAAATTTGACATAAAGGTTTCAGTGTGTAGGGTGCCAAAGCGGTCGAAGCTCTTCAAGCTAGAACGACAAACTTGTGTCACTTGAAAACAGTCGAAATTACTTGTTTCTATAAAAAATCACTCGTTACATTTACTCGTTAAGTTGTTTACAATTTAATAATTACATTTTTGCTAAATAGACTCGTTAAATATTGTACAATTAGTTCACTTTATATGCTCAAATCGTAGTTCATAAACTTTACTCGTTGTCTTCAAAAAAAAAAAAACAAATCTACTCGTTACTGTTATGCAGTCAATTGTATTTACAATAGATCTCAGGATCAAAAGAGTCTTACAACTTCCGTAAGCTTGCTTAAACCACTCGTTACTCTATGTCTCGTTACTCGCTACAACTCACTCGTTACTCGCTACACATTTCTCTCATTACAACTCGTTTCGTTTACATGTCTAGCACGTGACTCAGCTAGATAGCCTAGTCTAATATACACCAATTAGAATTACTGCCCCACTTGCTACTCGTCGCAAGCTACTCGCTCGTTTCTTCTTCTTCTTTCAGCACAACTAACCGCATTTTCTTTTCACCTTTCTGCCTCTCATTTCAGATGTGCCACGCACCTGATTTCCACACATAAACTGAAAAGTAGCCGCAATTGAGAGAGAGACAACTGTAAATCGTTAAAGTGTTTATTTACCACTCGTTCTATCTCTCTCGCTCTCGCTGAGTGTTGTGTGTGTCTTCAAAGAGTGCAACAAATATATTGTAAACTGCAAATTTTTTATACATTTTTTTTTTACTGTGTGCCGTGAAAAAGCGCGAATCGAGCGAGAGAGTAAATACACAATTGAATTGTTGCAGTGTGCACAAAGTGAACGACGAAGCGACGAAGAGGTCAAAACAAGAAGAAGAACAAGAAGAATCAACAACAACTAAGGCGATAAATATGGGCCAACTGCAAGCACAGCGACTGGCTGTGCGCGGCCTGCTCTGCGCTCTGCTCTGCAGCTGCTTGACCATAGGTGAGTCTAGCGGGAAAATTTCTGACTTTTTAGCGTTTTTCGCATTTTCTATAATATCGTCGAAGATGAAGTTGTAATGGGGCACACAATGAAGCACTAAATTGCCATAAAAACCCGCAAATATTCGTGCACAAAATGCGACTAGACAGCAAAAGTATCGCCTCAACTATCGGCAAAACGGTCAAGGGCAATTTCGGTTGATTTTTAAATGGGTTATTACTGTAAAAAATATAAATGACTTGTTAGAATTGTGTATTGACTTCGACTTCTACTGATTAAATAGATTTAACTCGTGAAATGTCTGTTTCTCTCGTTCAGTAAACGATAGTTTGCTCATCTCAATTAATGGAAACTTTTAAAACCTTAGCACTCTTGCACATCTCAATTAAAACAATCGTTAATGTTTGGAAAGTTCTGATTTAATGAGGGAACAGGTTAAGAAAAAGTATAAATAACTTCTAGCATTCATAAGTTGCTCAGTAAACGATAGTTTGTCCATCTCTAGTGACTGTGTAAGTCATGGAAACTTTTAAAACCTTAGCAGTTTTGCACATCTCAATTAAAACAATCGTTAGTCTCTTGAAAGTGCTGATTTAATGGGGAAGAAGTTAAGGTATAATACAAATAACTTATTGCACTTGTGAGTTGATTTTCCCTCTTGTTCAGTAAACGATAGTTTGCCCATCTCAATTTATGAAAACTTAGGAACCTTGTCACTGCTGCACATCTCAATTAAAACAATCGTTAGTCTTTTGAAAGTGCTGATTTAATGAGGGAACAAGTTAACAAACAATGCAAATAACTTTCTGCACTCATAAGTTATTCAGTAAACGATAGTTTATCCATCTCTACTCACTGTGTAAGTCATGGAAACTTTTAGAAGCTTAGCGCTCTTGCAAATCTCAATTCAAACAATGATTAACAGATTTAAATTTGCCCAACTATCGCCACAGAACAACATCGTTGCCAAGGCGATTAATATGTCGTGGCGCATATCTCTCTCGCTAGATTAAGCAGATCTAGATATGCATAGATTGTATGTTGCATAACGCGAGAACGGTCACCTGAGACGACTCTGCAAGGCGTTTCACGTGGTGCCAGGTAAACAACAGCTCCAGCTCCAGACCCGGTCCAGACCAATCCGAGAACGAATCCGGGTCGTTCCCTTATCGCGTAGTGTCAATATTTACACTAGGGGCCTAGATTGAGACAATGTTTATCGCTCGCATAAGATTGCAAGAGCGAGCAGCAACCAAGAGCGAGAGCGAGATAGAGAGAGAGAGAGAGAGAGAGAAAGACATTCAAATGCGAGCCGAGTGTAAATATTATAAATTCTGTTGTGCGATTAGAACCCCAAGGCCCTTTCCACAATTGTCGCAATCCACAAAAGATACATGTGCAAATATTTGTGGCCAGCAAATGCTGCGACAAAGCAACTCGCGACAGTGAGTCTTACGACATTACGTACATTTTGGCTTTTTCAAATGTTAGCGTGACCTTTAGGATTGTTCGGCGAAATCGTGATATGCGAGAAAAGGTGTTGAACAACTTCTGGAACAGACTGTGTGTGTGCTGACGCGATTGACTTTTATGACACACCACAAAACGGACCGTAGATTTTTCTAGATTAGAGGTTTCTGTATTATATATATTTAATTTACTTGTAAATACTTCAGCAAATTCAAATAACTTGCAAGTGAATGAGTGCATGAGTTTTGCATGCAAGTGTGTTAATTCTATTTCATTAATGAGTTGTGCTTGCAAGTGCAAGTGAATTCATTCAGAAGTCTATTTGACTCATCACTTTTAAGTGCAAAGTTTTAGAAGTTTCTGTTTTAGTTTGATATATTTGTAAATACTTTATCAGATTCAGATAACTTACAAGTGAATGAGTGCATGAGTTGTGTGCTAATTCTATTTCACTTATGAGTTGTGCTTGCAACTGCAAGTGCATTCATTTTGAAGTCCATTTCACTTCTCACTTACTTCACACTTGACTGTCTTGAGCAACTCTTGCTTACCCAAATAGTTTCATTCATTTCATTAGCTAACATACTTACCAAGTGATGAGTACATCACTTTAAAGTGCATACGCTTAGAGTTTAAAAAGTTTCTGTTTTAGTTTGATATATTTGTCAATACTACATCAGATTCAGTTAACTTACAAGTAAATGAGTGCAAGAGTTCTGCTTATTCTATTTCATTAATGAGTTGTGCAAGTGCATTCATTTAGAAGTCTATTTCACTTCTCACTTTCAAGTACACTCACTTACTTCACACTCGACTGTCTTGAGCAACTCTTGCTTACCCAAATAGTTTCATTCATTTCATTAGCTAACATACTTACCAAGTGATTTCCATTTCCAAATGACTTGATTCAATCATTTGCAATTGAAAGCAGTAGAAACACAGTCAAATGATTTGTGAAACAAGTGTTTATTTCAGTAGAAAAGAGACAAAGATTCAAGTGAATGGAAGTGTGTGCACTTACAAGTACTCCGCTAGTCAATGACCATGCCAAGCCCAAAGTGAAACTGATTGCTCAAATGATTCAACTTGCCACTTAGCTGCAACAGAATTGGCAGCGGGTCGAGTCGTTGCTCGCAGAGGGCGCTAATGACACCGCAGGTATCGATGCCGCCGCGAAAATTGAATCCCATCGTAGGGATATGGCAATGATAGCAAAGTCGCGTCATGGCCTGATGCTCGACTATGTCCGCATGCAGTTGCACCGAGGCACCAAGGCTCCTGCCATAGATCTGGGTATAGCAGAGCTCCAGGGCATGCAGGCTCAACATGGCCGACCATATTCTATTATCCTGATAATATCGTGCCACGGCCGAAGCGACTGTTGCTGCCTGGCCAGCTGGCACAGTATTCTCGCGCTGATAGATCAACTCCATGCCCAGGGCCAAGTAGGGCGTCACCTGTTGCAGGTACGAGGCCACAAAGCCGTCTGTCTTCTGATCTGCCAGTTTGCTCAGCACACACGTGCAGGTGAAGTCCGCCCCGAAGTAGTCGACAAAGACGCGTGTGCTCTGCAGTTGCGACTCGCCAAACGATGCTGTCAGCTTGCCACGCAATCGTGGCGTCATTAGGTGCATCAAGCTGACATTGAGGTTACCCGTCGCATCCATTTCGGCTATGATCAGCGGATGTTGTGGCGTGTGGCACCAGATCGCCAGATCGCTGCCCCGTTCCGGCGAGTAGCTCACACTGAACTGGCCAGCGGTGAGGCTCGACTTGCTGTCCAAGTGCAGCGAGTGACCCACAGAGATCTGCGGCGACAGAGCGCGGCATATGTTCAGTCGAAACCCATCGAAGGTGTGTGGCAACATCTCGTGGCACCGACCATGCACATCTGCCATAGTGCCCGGATTGTGCAATCGTCGCCCATAGTCGTCGGCAGTATCGATGGCAGCGCGGACAGAGGCCGCTTTTATGTCTCTCCAAGCAGGCAGCTCGTAGCCATCGCCCTCGTTGACCATGCGTACGCCAAGGAACCGAAAGAGCAGCTCCTTGTCCAGCGTGGAGCCAGCTCCCCCTCCTCCTCCATACTCCGCCTGCTGCGCCATCTTTGCCGGCCGCGGCTGTTGTCGCTGCAAGTTGCCCATGTTAAAGATCTGCGAGGAAGAGTCTTTATAGTTATCGATCTTTCTCAGTTATAAGCCCATCTCCAAGTTATCGATAAATCGATACATATCTATCATATAATTCTATACTATCTAAAATCTACCAGAAAGAATTTTTATTATGATCGGTTATTGCTTAAGCTCTTTCTGGTTTATTTACCCATCTCTAAGTGTTATCGATATATATCTTAATATGATTCTATCATCGTTTAAATCTGCTAAAAACAACTGGAAGACTCTTTACACTCATCGGACATTGCTTAATGTCTTTCTTATTTTTTAACCCATCTCTAAGTGTACATCAATAAGTTGTTATCGATAAATATATAGCTCAATATAATACTATCATCTCCAACATCATTAACCTTAGAAAGTTATTTGATTGAATCGGTCAATGAACTCATTTAACATTAGCAGCTTCCTTCGATTTATAGATAACTTTTCGATTATCATTTAAGTTCTCTCGCAGCTTAATTGTCGCTCTGAAACATTTTCCACATGTCAAAGTTGAATAAAAAGTGACACGTAACGAGCTTAAATTGAAACCTGCACTTAAGCCTTACCCCCCTCCAGGCACCTTCCCCTTCCCTACCCCCAGCACACACTAATCGCTGTGCAATGTGTGTTACATGGGGGTTTCAAAACCCAAACGGAACTGCTGACGAATTAGTTTGTTCTCTCTTTTATTTTTTGTATTTTGGGCAGTGTAGAGCGCCCAAAAGTGACCTCCCAGTGTAGTGTCAGGGTTCTATTCCCAGCGAGAGAGACGAAAGAAGACGACGAGCAATTACCACATCCGCTTAATTTGTCGAACCACTTTTTATATATCATTTCTTTTTGCTCTTCCTCTTGCTCTCTGATGTTGTTCTTGTTTGTCTCATTTTTAATCGTCATCGTTATATCGTCTCATTCTGTGTGTGCGTGTGTGTCTCTCTAACCTTTCTGCCCCGGTTGGGGCGGTTGAACTATACCGAGTAGTAACGGTAGTTCTGCAGAAGGTTGTTAATGCCTAAAGAACTTTGAGGTTTACAGCAAGAATCTTAGCTGGAGAAAGGCCAAAAATAAAAGTGCTAGCTGAGCTAATGCAAGAGTTAAGAAACTTTATAGTACAGTGTATGTGAGGAAGTAGAGAAGTAAGAAATTTATTTACCACAAACTTAAAGACAGTCTGCACAAGGTGTACCCCTTGCAAGAACTTTACATTTACAGGGTATTTGTCTCTTTCAACAGCAGCAACAAAAAAAACAAGCTAAATGAAATTAATTAACGCAACTTTTACTGTGACTATGCTCGACTTTTTGCCGCTAAACGTGTTCGTGCTTCTTGTTGTTGTTGCCCAGCGGGTTTGATGAAACACTACACAAGAACAACAGCAACAACAACAACAGGGTAGCAACAACAATGACAGTGGCAAGTACAACATAAAAGAACCACGTCATGCCGCTTCAATTGATGTTGCTTGCAACACAGCGCTTTAACCTACTCAGCAGCAGCTAAGCGAGCTTGTTTCATATTTTGTTTTATGACCCTTACCCCCTACCCCTTAACCCCCTCTCTCAACCCTTTTCCTCTTGGGCAGAATCCCCAAAAAACCAGAGACAGTTCTAATTAGTTGTAGCTTTCACTTGAGGCGGCCTGGGAAAATGCACAGTTTTCACTCAGAAAGAAAGAAGAACCCATATCAAAAGAGGGAGACAAAGAGAGAGAGGGAACACATAAAGAAAGAGGGGGCAGCTTTAGAGGCGTGCGGCGGTAGGCGTGGCAAGGCAAGCGTCACAACAACTAGCAAGAAATTTGCTTTAATTAGCCGGCGGCAAAAAAGAATCGAGCAGAAGAATTCCCCGCAACTTGTTAGCTAAACTGGGCAGACAGAGAGAAAGAGTGAGACAGACAGAGAGAGGGAGAAGGGCAGCACATACAGCAACACATTCACTTTAACCCTTGAACTAAATGAGCAGAAGAGAGGTTCTGCTACCCGTTGCTTTCTCCTTTCGGCGACATATTTGCATTTTCTTGGAATCTTCTCTTGACAGCGTCTCAGTTTGATGAAGTCAGTGAAGTTCCCCCCCAGTTGCTCTTGATGCTGCTTGCCTGCCATTGTTGCCAGCTTATGGTCAAGCGCCGGCAGCAACAGCAACAACAGAGGCAGCAGAGGCAGAGGCAGCTCTTCAGCCTGTCTTTTGTAGCACTTGAAGCGGCAGCAGCAGCAGCAGCAGGAAAAAGGAAATTCCAATTATGCTGCAAGTCTGGCCGTGCGTAGAGAAAGAATTGTTACTTGTCTTTTATGTGGCAAGAGCAGCTTCCTCTGCCACTCGCCTCTAGCCCCTTAATTCCCCCTCTCTCTACTCTCTCTCTCTCACTCTCAGGCCTTGATGTGTGCGTCTGTGTCGCCTGCAGTTCTGTTTCTGCTGTTTCGCTTGCCATTTATACCCTGTAAATGCTAAGCAACATTTGCACATAGTTCAGTCTGACTAGACCAAGTCTTCAAGCTCAAATGTATCTATCATTCTATGTATGTATCTATGAGAACTTCCTTTCTATAGCATCTTTCAACTTCAAGCAGTCTTTATGCTTAAATGTATCTATGTCCATCTATAAGAACTCCTTAGCTATGCCATCTTTCCTCCTCAAATGAATTATAGCCCTTGATCAGATCATTATATACCCAACGTCAAACTCTTCTAGACTTCTCATAGTGTATTCCCTCGTCGCCTATGCACACATCTTAATAGAGATTTCTCTGTTTAATTTCAATACAGTGCAGGGCATTTTTTAAGAGCAGTTGGCCATGTTTTCTCTCTTTCCCCCTGCTCCAAAACAATTGTTCATTGTTGCTTTTGTTATTCCTCTCCTGCTATATATATTTTGTTTTGCAGTGCTGCCAACTTGTTTTCAGCTTTAATTAAAGCAAGCACACAGAACCTAAAGTGAAAGGACTTTAAGCACTTAGAAGGAGTAGAAGCAGAAACTGCTGAGCCTGATAATTAGGCGAATAACAAGCACAATCTGTCGAGCATATAGATAGATGATTATATATATTCCACTATATATATATGTATATATATGTATTTATAAGTGCACACACATAATATTTGCATAACTTTGCTCTGCACTTGACTTGGCTTCCTTCGCTTTCGGGTTTCTCTTTTTCGGTTGAAAGCAGGAGGAGAAGGAGGAGAAGTAGGGGGAGCTACACTGACAGACAATTAGTTGGAAGTTGATCTAAAAACTTGCGCATAATTAGCAACCATTGTTGCATGCCAGCACCCCCCCAATCCTCCTCCCCTCTACATATTTGCATCCATCCCTTTTGGCGCTACGCCTTTTTGCACAGACTCATAAATTAACTGCAAATGAGCTAGGGCTGCGGCAAGCGATGCGCTCCTGTGTCGCCCTGTGTGAAATAAAGAAAAAAAAGAAGCATAAAGATGTTCTTCATGCCAGACAGAAAGGGGGGGTGGGGCTCTAATTACGAATATAATGCAGTGTGGCGCCCAACGTGGTTCACATTAATTGAGCCTGGAGCCTTGCCTAAGGCATTCATATTAGCGGATTATAGTTTATATTGCACTTGGATTTTGAAAAGGAAGTTACTTAATTAATTTACCCCAGTTAAGAAGCCATAAGAGCAGCTGGTAGAAAGGTAGCTTCTTCTCTGGCAGTTATCTAGCCAACTTTAGCTATAACCCTTTGGCTGCCCAGCTAAAACTAGCTTTATTTACTCGCAAGTCGTGGTTAACAAGCTAGAAGTGAAAACTGCTTGGTTTCTTCTTTTTAGTTCAACTGAAGCGCTTTCTAGCTCAAGCTCAAGTGCAACAAATTGTGGCAACATCAGCGTGGCATGTGTGTGGCATGATTATGATTATAATATCTTGTCTATGGCAAATGAGCTGAGAAAATGAAGTGAATTGTGGGCAAAGAAAAATGAAAATATGCCAATGATTGTGGCACTTTCAAGTAGCTTCACAGGCTGCCTCCCCTCCCCCCCCCCCATGCCACCACCTCCTGCTCTACCCCGCATCCCTCATCGTCTTAGTGTTTAATCTGTTTCGCTGCGCGCGAAGCTTCTTCTTGGGTTGTCATTAAACAACTTTTTCCACTGTGCTGCAGTGCAAGTTGGGGGCAACTGCAGAGAGGGGAGAGTGGAGGAGTGGGGGAGTGTAGCTGGCGTGGTAAATGAATACCCGCATAATGCCGACAGAATTACAAAAACACAAACAATAAGTAGCTAAACCCGAAAACCAGCACAAAGATGTGCGAGAGAGAAATATAAAAAAAGAAAAAAACAACGATGCACTGAAAATACAAATGAAGGATTGTCTTGCTGTCCAACACGCCCCTACCCCGGCTCCCTTCCTTGTTTTTTTCTTTTTTTAAGTATGATGAATGAATTTTAAATAAAAATTCAGTTGTTCAGCTCGTAAAGCGCAGAGAGAATCCCAAGAATGTCTTGGAAACTCATAATAAATGATAAGCCACATGTTGAAAACGATCTCAAGCGAGACCAGGCCAGAAGAAGCTTGAAGAATGCACAAATATCATATCACACTTACCCGTACAAATTTACCATAGAATTTTTTGAAAAGTTTTCCAAGTGTTCTGATCGTTTTGGTCGTTGCTTTTCTTGTTTTAAGAATGGGTAAACATATTTCTTCAACTAGTATATTTCACTTTGTTTGCTGCAATTTTTCAAATTCTATTGAGTTGTTTTGACTGTTGAAACATAGAGATGTCTGTTGTTTTTGTATAACAGAAGGAGAGAGAAGAGCTTAGCTTAAATTGTAGCAAAATAATAAGCCATTTATACATTTTAAATATAGAAAATTCGCAAAATAGCGTATGCGCTGTCTGTGTGACCGCACAGATCTCAGCTAATATAAAAGCTGGAGACATCAAACTTGATATGAGGTTTGCTATATACGTACCATGCGCAGCTAAAGTTTGTTTTAAATATTGGCTGCCACGCCCAACGCCCCTGAAAATCAATAATTAAATTTTTCAAATCTATTTGTAAGCAAGGTATAAGAGATAAATCCTTTTGACTTTGACATATATTTAGTTGACTTTTATATCTATCTTAACTGTAAATTTCAATACAATCGGACCATAAACACAGAAGTTATTTAAGTTTGGGGAAAGGGTGTCTTACTGCCCGATTCCAGCATTCGTCTGGTTATAAATTACTCATGATCAGCAGATCACAGACACCTACAGAGTTAATATAGTAAGAACTGTACTCATGAAATTAGACATAGAGCAACAGCTTTACCTGCAGACGGGGCAGGCAACATGACTTCCAATTGGGCTACGAAATTCCTTTTTGAATCGCTCGAAGCAATGTTGGGTAAACTCATATGCAGCATATGTTGGCCAGTAGGCGTGGCCCGGGCCCCTTTGCAGGCTCTGCTGTGCTCGACAGGAAGTCGAGGCAGACGTGCCGCATGCCTTACAAGTGCACCTCGGCCTGGCCCGGCATACTAAATTGAGTTATTTAGTCGGCATTGGCATGCGTAATGCATTGGCCCAAGTGCCTAAACCGATGTAGAGAGTCTCGCTGGGTTCGCTATAGGGAATGAAAAAGGAAGACAGTGGAAATGGTAAGGTACCCCTGACTAAGGCTCTGGGTATGGTGCTGGCTACCTGTGTGTGTGTGTGTGTGTGTGTGTGTGTGTGTGTGTGGTGCCTATCTATTGAACCATCTAAAGAGGGTCCCACTCGCTCAGGTAACCTGATGACGACGATGACGACGTCGATGCCTGGCATACACAACTAATTGCTAATTGGATTATGTCTCACTCGCGTACACACACACACACACTGGCACACACACACTGGCACACTCTATTTGGTTTCGATAGGGATGTAACATTTAGCCACAGGCAATGACGTGTGCCAAAAGGTCAATGATACGAACACTTTGCTGTGTGTGTGTGTGTGTGTGTAGCCAACAATGCCTGTGGCCCTAATCCAGCTGACTAGCATGCAGAGCTGGCTACCCTAGCTAGACCCCCCCTTTTTCTACTTTTGTTCTTTCGTTTTTTTAATTGACTTGCTTCCCTCTGCAATTGCATAACAATGAGACGAAGCAGCCAAGTTCGATTTCGTTTACCCTACCTCACACTTCTCTTTCTTCTCTTAGCCCTCTTTCTGCTGCATTTCTTGATTGCGGCCTCAATTGTCGTAGTCTTCCGTTCTACGCTTAGACCGTGGCTTCAGGCTTTAGTCTGCACTCCTTCGCTTACCCAGTGGCAACTGGTTGAGCAGGGTATATCACTGCATACCCTTTGATAATAGTTTACAGTTTGAAGTAAGGTTAAGGTACTGCAGGAAACAAGAAGGTACTCTAGAAGGTGTGCCTGCTTTTAGCATCTTCAATTGACTTACGCAGTTGCTGCTTGTTATTTCAGTTTATGCATATACTTTATAAAGTATATATATATATATATCACATGTATTTTGTATATGACAACCTTCTTCTCAGCCAAGTTCCACTGGATGTGCAGTACTTCTTCCTCTCTTCTCTCTTATGTGTCTGCTTTGTTTTTATACATTTCAATTCCCTTGTCTGTCTTTCTCTCTACACCTCCACCTTCTGCTTTGGTTGTACGTTTTTAATCAATTCGTTTCTAGTGTAATATCATGCAGTTCTTGTACTGTATATATATGTATATATTTCATTTGATTTGCCCTCTCTTTCTGGCCAATTGTCAATTGTTTTCATTGCATTTCATTTGCTTAGGACGCCTTCAATCTCAGGTCTCGCAGGCTTGCCTAGACTCGCTTCTATGCAGCTTTGCATAACCTTTATCCTTATAGACCTTTACTGCCCCTCTCTCTCTCCCTCTCTCCCCCTCTCTCTCTCTCTCGTTGTCTACCTTATCTAGCTGGTACTGTTCTCACTTATTAAATTTCCCACACTCCAATTGTAGCTGGGTCCTGTTGTGGCTCCTCACGCCCCTTTAAGTCATTTATACGTAACTTATTTTCAGTTCGTATGTTTCTTCTTTGCCTCATCTGGTTTTCTTCACTTGCTCTTCTTCTTCTTCTTTAGCTTTTTTTCTCATTGTGTTTTTCCCACCATTAAGCTCCGAACTATCAGCTGCAGCTCATCAACTCTGACAACAGGCCAACCCAAAAAAAAAGAAGAAGTTGAGAAAAAAGTGCATCCAACAGATTTGCCTCGACTCGTTTAGCCACCTTACCCTGCCTCTTTCTCTCTCTCCCTTGCTCATTCTATTGCCATCTTGCTCTACTGCCATTCCTCTGCGTTTTGCCAATTTTCAGCATTTAACCAAATAAACCGCCGCCTTTTGCCTGCCTGCCTGCCTTCGCTCCTCTCCACTCCCTCATCTTCCTCTTCCAATTCCATCTGCATTTACTTCCATCGCATTCACATGCTCTCGCTCAACGTTCTCTCCGTGCGTTGGCGTCATTATCAACGTTCTACCCCTCACTTCTTGCTTCCCTGACACCCCTTGCACTTTAGCTCAATTTTGTTGCATTGTCGCTTCTTCTCTTTTTTTTTCGCCGGCTTTTCTGCTGTTTGCCGTTGCCTGAGTGATGAGAGTTACCTTGACTAAATTCGCAACGTTTGCCTCTTTGCCAGCCAGCCATGGGCGTAGCTGCCCAAGGGGGTACTAGGCAGAGATTTAAATGTCCAAAGTTGATTTCTTTGTCAGCTCTTGATATCCATAAGCAGTAGAGCTGGCAAATTTGTTGTGAGCTTGCTTGAATAACAAATACAACTGAGAATGTTGTGAGTACTTTATTTAATTTATTTAATTAAATTAAAGTCAACTAAATACAGTCGAATAAAATAAGATACAAAGAATTATTTAAAAAGTCAATTTAAAATAATTAAGCATTAAATTTAAGTTTACTAAACTTTAATGTAATTAAATTTAAAATTAATTTCATTTGTTTAAGTTTAATTTAATTTGTTTAAGTTTAATTTAATTCAATTTAATTTAAGTACTGTTAATAAACATTAAAAATATTAAATGAAATAAAAAGAAACTGCCAGATTTAAGCATAAACTGGGCAGTTAAATTGCCCATGGTTGCTGTTAAAATTCCCATCAAGTGCGTTCCCCAATCGACGCCACTGTGCAGCTCCCTGGGCTGTCATCAGCGCCTGGACAGTGTAGAGAACGTACGCAAAACTTTTCACTGAAGACTTTTGCCAGTCAGTGTCGACAACTGATTGCCCTAGCCTCCCCCCCCGCCCTCTCAGTCGCTGCCCCTGTCTGGGGCATAGTTTAGCGTACATTTTCATAATTTTATGGCAATTTTTCACATGGCACATTCGCAGTCTCCTTGTCTTCTCGTCTGGCAGCGCATCATCATCAGCAGCTTGTCTTACAATCCTGTAAAACGTTTTGGCCCTGCTCCTTTCTCCCCTCCCCCCGCCTCCCTTCCTTTATCTGCCCCTGTGTTATGCTGCTGCTGAGCTGCTTTGTTTGCATTTTAGTCATGAACTTTTAAACATTTGTCATGCATAATTTGCGCGCCAAATGTATTGGAAAGAATTTCAAATTGATTGTTATTGTTCGCCAAGGGGGAAGAGAGGAAGGGGAAGGGGAAGCAGACTGTGGGAGTTAAAGTCAAGCATTAGTCAGCGAGATGAGCAGTAGGAATGGAGGTCCATGGAGGCGCACAGACATCAGTGTCAATAATTAGCTTAACCCATTAATAATCCACTGCAGCTGAGTCAGCAAGTGGCAAAGGAATACAGGCAGACACTGATACAGATAGATAGGGGGCATAGGTGCAGAGGGGGACGGTATAGGTACAGCTTGGTTAGGGTATACGCTTAGGGATTGCACTAGCTTAAGCTGAGTTCGGCCTGAGTAGCCGAGCAAAGAAGATTAATGATGCTCTGCGCGCTCTCTCTCATGTGTTGGGGGCACCTGCAGAAGCAGCAGCTCTTTGTTCAGCTGCCCCCCCGCATGGCCACGCCCACTGTTGATTCCTGAAAAAGTAAAAGTTCATTCACATTTCGTGGCGAGATTCCCAAAATGGTATAACGGAAAGGGACAGACTCAAATAACTTTGAGTTATGCGTAACTTATGGTTTTATCTTTGCACTCCTCTGCGGATTTCTGCAGTTTGAACTGCAGGTCAGCAAGAATGAGTAAGCAGGAGAGAGAGAGAGGGAGAGGGAGAGAGGGAGAGGGAGAGAGGGAGAGGTACAGGGGGTGGGAGAAAGCAAGACAAAGAGCTTAGGCTTAAAAGCTGGCAACGTGAGACGACAAAGAAACGATGAATTAAATCGAAACAAGAAAGAAAGACTGCCTGCTATAAATTATTGTAGTTGCAATATCTGAGGAGGAGAGACATGTACAGAAAGGTTCAAACAAGGATGTATATTTGGCATAATATACCTAGTAAGGTACCTATAACTATAAAAATAACTATACCTATACCTATATAATATAATATACCCAGTTAGGTACCTTTACCTATACCTAGTTAGGTACCTATATCTATACCTAGTTAGACACTTATACTTATACCTATATCTATACCTAGTGAGGTGCCTATATCTATACCCAGTTAGGTACCTATGTCAATCAAGTGAAGAGCAAGCACAGACAATTCTCAGCAAGTAATTTCATTGAGATAATCGTTATTCTCAGCTGATAATCAAACAGACAATCAACATAAAAATCTCTTGATTGATAAGTTCTTACTCGCACACAGTGCCTCGTGGCAGTTCACGCACCCATCGCTGTTAGCATCGCGTGTCCCCGTGGTGTGCGGTACAGTCAGAGTCTGCTGTATCACCTTTTTCCGGATTTCCAGTGAAACGAGTCAACATTGTCTTGTTCTTATCTCTCTCTCTGTCTCTTTGTTGTCGAATAAGAAAGAAAGAAAGAGAGAAGGAGATGGAGATGGAGGGAGCAAGCTTTATGCTTTTTAAGCTCTGCAGCAATTCGGAGTAAGGCGCATAAAACGCACACAGATACAAGCTGGAGTTAAAAGATACAGCTACTCGGCTGATGATTAAATTTTGCTGATTCAGTTTTTGGCATTCTGCGGGTTTTGTATATACTATATGTATATATATATAGCTGTGTATAGCACTGACTTCTGTTGGCTTGCTCTGCCTTCTTCTACTTTATACTTTGAATTTCATTTATGGACGGCTTCCTGCTTCATTCTTCTTCTTGTGCTGCTTCTTCCTCTACTTCTTATCTGCTTTTCAGCTAGACAAATTGTTGAGAAAAACTTAAAACCCAAGCCCAACACAATTAGCCAGTCGACCAGGTGGGAATTACCTAAAGACAAGCTACAAGGCACGCTGGCAACACTGTACAACAAAGTTAAAGTTGCAATGCAACAAATTTAATTAGTGCCAGTGGAAATGTTAAAAAAAAGCTTGAAATACGTTTTTATATTTTGATTAATTTTAAACAACTTGAAGGCGCGCGTCTTATAGAGAAAATCTAAATAAAATTCTTGTATTTAAGTAAAGGGAATAATTTTATAAGACATTTTTTAAAATTATGCAATTTAAAATGCTGTAGAAGTGTAGAACATTATTGGGCATCTTATAGATTACCTTTGAAATGGTTTAAGCAGCTAAATAACTTGTAGAAACATTCTAAATTCTATTAAAATCATTAAAAAATATTAAAACATTAAAAAAATATTAAAATCATTAAAAAAATATTAAAAACATTTAAAAAATATTAAAAACATTAATTTTGTTAACTAAATTCATTTAAATTCTTAAATAATTTAATTAATTCATATATTTTATATATTTATTAAATGTATTCAATTTATTATGTTGATAATTATATAATTATTTTCAATTTTAATTGCTAATATTGCACTTTTAATAACTAAAGAAATTAAGTCATTGTTTATAAAATAATAAGTGCTATCCATAGTACAGAAAACCCTGTAGTCTAGTGTAGCCAAGCCGTAGAGCTGCCGTTGTAGAGAGAGAGAGTTTCCTCGGGCTTCGTCAAGTTGTGCGCTGTGTTAATAGATTAAAATTGGAACTGTCATGAAGGCACAGGCATATCAAATACACACACACACTACACACACACACACGCACAGTCGCAATTTAGCAATAAAATTGTTGCAGCATTTGTGCAATTAAAGGGCAGGAGAAGGGGGGAGGAAGGCGAAGAGACAAAGGATCGTTGCGCAAATTGCCAAAGCGTGTGCGCTTAAAAGGCGTCTAGGGATGGCCTGACATAACCTCTCGCTCTCTCTCTCTCACTCACTCACTCAGTCTCTTCCTTCTGCCCCTGCCCCTGCCCCTTTGTATTGGTTGACATTTGATTTGCGCCGCGTGCCGTTTTAACGGCCTTCGCAGAGCAACAAAGAGGGGAAGGAGGTTGCTGTTTTGGCATTAGATATTAGTTGGTACTGCCCGCACCCAGCACCCTCTCACTGTCCCCTGTCTTTAGCAAGGAGTGCCACATGCTGCTGCCCTCTCTCTCTCTCTCTCTCTCTCTCTCTGGCTCCCTCTCTTTCTGTCTCTCTCGCATTTCTACGATTGTTTTAATTTTGTTTGTTGCAAACAAATAGGCGGAAAATTTGATGACGTTGTCGACGTTCGACGGTCGTTTGTTCCATCCCATGCTGCACGCGCTTTTCCACTGCGTGTTGCAACATGCTTTCCCCTTATACACCCCCTCTCCTCCTCCCCCTCCCTTCTCCCACTGTGCCCTGTGCGTCGTTTCGCGCGCGTGTTGTGGCCTCATTAATTTCTTGATTTATTAATTATTCATTTCAAAAACTATGCAGCAACGTGTGCCACGTGTCCTGCCACCCTCCCCTCCCTTCTTCCCACTCTCCCCTCTTGCACTAGCCCCACCCCACCACCCCCCCTCTACCCTGCTGCCTTTGGCAACTAGCAAAATATGATGTAAGAACTCCACTTGGAATCCAATTTCCATGAATTGCGCTAATTTACTTCGTTATGCCATATAGTTTATTAACGAAACCCCCCCCCCCTTTCCATACCTACTTCCCTCTTCCCCAGGCACCCTCTCCTCCCACTGCTGACAATTCCCTTGAGTTCACTTCAAATGCTTTGAAACCCACTTAAGGTACAGGGGGGTCTCCTCTGATACATCGATTGCTTGTTATGACTGTGTTGTTGGCCTTGGTTTCTGAGTTAGAAAGAGAGAAGAGTGGTGCGAAAGGGAGAGCAAGAGAGTGTAGTTTCTTCTAACTAACTGCAGTTATCAACTGAAGAAAGTCATAAGTTCATTGAGAGCTTCTCTTTGCACTACTCTAACTCAGCTTTTGTCTCCTTTTCACTTTGCAGAACTATTCTGCTTATGCTAACTCTGATTAGACTTTAAACTTCGAGGGTTTCATCTCTCTCTCTCTCTATATACTATTATATTATGTATACTACATTAAAGATTTAAGTCTTAGCTCATCTTCTGTTTATATATTCTACAATACTTCAATTCTCTACTCTTCTTCTGATTTCTGCCCTTTCTTTATGCATAGAACTATGCAACCTCTGATTAGATCTCAAACTTCGACAGCTTCATCTCTCTCTATATACTCTTTGTATACTACATTTGAGATTTAAGCCTTAGCTCATCTTCTGTTTATATATTCTTGTTCAATCCTCTACTCTTCTTAAGATTTATAGCTTAGTATTACTATTCTTTATGCATAGAACTATGCTAAATCTGATTAGATCTCAAATCTTTATATACTCTTTTTATTACTATTACTACTACTTTTTACTTTATGCTTTAAGCCATAGCTCATTTTCTGTTTATACATATATTCTTCTTCAATTCCCTACTCTTTTCTTCAGATTTCTGCCTTGGAAGAACTTTTCTTTATGCATAGAACAGTGCAAACTCTGATTAGACCTCCAATTTAGAGGGTTTCATCTCTCTATACATACTCTCTCTTTAGAAGCATCTGCAGTTGATGCATTCTTCTCCAATTCTCTTTCCTTTTCTTCCGATGTCGCTTACTTTTATGTGTTCCATAAAGACCTATAAGACCTATAACTTTCTTTTCTAAGTTCCCTACAACCAAACTTCTTTTCATTCATACTCTCTCTCTGCCTTACCTTACTTATTCCTCGCTCTCTCCTTCTCTGTGTCTTGCTCCTCTCTCTATGTGTCTCTCCCTCTATATTTTTTCCTCTCTCTCTCTCTCTCCTTCTTTCCTTCTTCTCTCTTTCTGTCATTTCTTTCCCCCTTCTACCTCTCCCCTTAATCGCTCATCGATGTTGCTGTTGCTGCCTAATGATGTTGAAATGGCTTCCTTCTTTTGGCTTTGTCGGCCCCTCTCTCTCTCTCCGGATCTCTATTGTTCCAACATTTCAGCCAGCTGGCAATTTGTCAACACAAACATGCTCCAAACATGTTCGCAGGTATTCGGCAGAGGAGGGGGGGAGAGAGAGGGGAGACAACAATCGCCTGCTGACGGACATATCGATAATTTTCTTCTCTTCTCTTTTTTTTGGACCCTGCGGAAGTCGAACGACGGCGCACGACATTTTGCACTCAATGAATTATAAATGTTGTTGCTGTTGTTGTTGTTGCTGTTCCTGTTGTTGCTTTAGTTGTTGTAATTGATGCTTTTGTTGTTGTTGTAGCTATAGTTATTTTTTCTCAATACAATTTTGCTGCTTAATGCGGCTAACGAAGCGTCACATAATGTCAGCTTGAACCCTCCGACAGTCACCTGAGCACAACAGGTGTTTGCTACTCTACCTCTCTCTCTCTCTCCCTGTCTGTCTCTCTTCATCTCTCTCCCTCTCTGCATCTCTCCCTTCCTCTCCTTCAGCTCTTCTTGCTTCCCTTTTTTTGTAGGCCAGCGATGCGTAAAAATTCGTTTTTAGGCTCTCAATAAGCGAAACCTGACGCACTGAGAATTGGCTGAGCATGGAGACAGTTGAAGGCACTAAGGTGCACAGTAGATACCCTGTAAAGAAGAGAAGTTAAAGCATGAAACAAGAAAGTATAAGCAAGAAGGAATGCAAAACTAACAAGAGTTAAAACAAAGTGCAGAAGGAAGGAGAGTGAAGCTTCTTGTAAGAGGAATTCTCAGCTTACCCCTTAAAAAGATATCACCAAGGCAAACTTTGTCATGTACAGGGTATTGCCTGTGTTGGGGTAGCTTAAAACTGCCACTGAAACTGCTATTCGATCGTGTATAAAGTTACGCACACAGGAAGTTCGAGTCGTAGTCGATTATCATTTACCAGTATAGTTTCAATTTAGAGTTTATTCACCCTCCAAAGAGCTGAAGAGCTGGAATAGAGTTGAGCTAATAATGAAATCATAGTACAGCACATAATACTCAGTTAAGCATAAGTATTCAAACGAGTATTCACAGTTGCATTCACTCTTAACTAATTAAAATAATTTCCCACACTCGGCAAGGCTTCTGTGGACTGATGCTGAGGCTGATGCTGAGCTGCCTCCTGTCAGTCGCCTCCTCTTTTGATATATTGTCGCATGTGCTTTGTTCTACAATAGGGGAAGCAATGGAACAGGGAAGGGAGGGGAAGGGGCAAAGGGGAGAAGGGAGGGGAATGTTGAGGCAACCACTTAAGTCAAGCTGGCGATGCATAAATAGCTGAATGCATAACGCAGCCTGTGCTGCGGTTCTCACTTGGGTTTTCGGAAGCTGTTGCAATATATAACGATACTCTCCATAGATGCCACAGATATAGATATACATATACACATATATGTTGGGAGAGAGAGAGAGAGGGATACAAATAGCTCCCCAGACGGTATTTAGTCGTAGACAAAGGGCGGCGCGCAGATACAAAATGTATCTGATGGATACACGCGACAATTGCGCGCTAAAAATATCAACACTGCTCACTTCAGCTCCTACTTCTTGCCATATCTTTCCATTGCCATGGCCACTAAATAGTCGAAAGTGTCAATTTTTTCCCCCAGTCTCATCATATCTAGTGTCTATTTTGAGTGCGCCCTTGTGAGAGGTGTTTGCTTTGATTGTCAATGAAGGCAGAGGGAGACTCCAGACAATGGGCTGCGTGTCTTTGGGGTTTTAAAACCATTTAGGTTCAGTCTTTCAAGTCTTTTCAGTCTTATAAAAACAACTTAAAACTGTTTGTGCTTAAACTAGTTGCGAACTGTAAATGAAGTAAGGAAAAAAGCCTGAAACATTTGTGCACAAACTAGTTGAGAATTGTAAATGAAAATACTTGGAATTCGTGGCCAGCTGAGTTTTTTATTTTTTGTCATTTGCCTATCGAATATGATCAGAAATCTCTTTAGATCTCTTCAGCTAATGGGAAACATGTTCAACACACAGTAGCCGAGGGTCGTCACAGAAGTTGTGGCTAATTATGCATGGCTCGAGTCATATCACAATGCAATTAATCTAGAAAATAGAGTCCTCTCCCCCCAAGAAGAGAGAGAAAACCCAATGCCAGCTGCTGTTTATCAGTAGCTTTTGATCGGGGTGGACCCAAACGCTTAATTAGGCAATGGGGCAAACATTTTTGGAATATTTCTTCGATATTGAATACGAACAAATGGATAAATATGTATAAAATATATACTTGAATCGGGTTGCAACATATTTTTCCAATTAGAACTGTCAGACGGCGAATGGACTGCGTGTTCGTCCGTCTGTCCGTCCGTCTGTCGTCTGTCTCTGCTCTGCCTGAGCACTTTGGCTTAACGTCTGTGTGTAAATACAGCTGTGCGTTTTCCATGGCGCATACGACACCGAAGAAATATATTAAAGGACGCAAAGGGGAAGAGGGGGGGGAATGAGTCGCAGTTATAACGGAACGCAATGTTAACTATCCTGTTTACATAATATGTCAATTAGGGCGAGTGAAGCGAATCCCCACCCCAACCCCTACTTGCTTCTACCCTCCCTCTCTTAGGCCAAGCCATGCCAGTCCATTAGTTTCGGGCATGGCGAAAACATCAAGCTAAATTTATAGCCAAAAATCATTGAATGGAGCACCCGCTGCGACATCTTCTCGGGCTGTAGGAGAGAGCGTGCTGAGGGGTTTATAACTTGAGCATAATTCTAATGGCGCTATGCCTAAGCAAGTTGAGTCAAGGGTGCAGGCTGGAGGCAAAGCAGAACAACTGCAAATTGTTGTTATGATCGCGAGGGTGAAAACTAGAGCGTGCTATGAAGATATCTAGACTAGGCAGATACCCTTTCTAGTTAAAGTAGCATAACATTTATGTTATGAAAGTAAGAGAATGTATTAAACTATTTGAAAAGTTGGTTAGCTTCATTATTGATGTAGTTTTTCTTATGAATTATACAACTAAGTAAATATTTATTGGCTTCATTCTTTCTCAATTTCGAGAAGATGCCTTCTTAGTTAGACTATATTGACTTAAATGATATTATTAAGACTCTTCTTTGTTCATCCCTTCCATTCATATGAATTCTACGATATGTCTTGGTCTTTTTTTCAATTTCGAGAAGGTGTCTTCTTAGTTTCTGTGCCACATCTCATACGGGTATATTTAGTCTTTAATATCATTTAAGACTCTTCTTTGTTCCTTATACATCTCTTCAATTCTTATGAGTGCTAAGAGTTTCCTGGTCTTTTTTTTAAATTCGAGAAGGTGCCTTGCTAATACCTGTTGCACATCTCATATGGCTATAGTTAGTCTATACTATCGTTTAACTCATTCAAGACTCTTCTTTGTTCATCCCTTCAATTCATATTAGAATTACTGTCCGGTCTATGCCACCCTCTGCATTTCCTCTACAGGGTATGACAAAAACAAAATAATAATTTGATTTCTGCAGCCGCATAAATCAAGTGGCCGCTTGACAAGTCAAGACAATGTACCCCTCAAAAGAAGAGGGTTGTCGTCTGCACCCCCACCAGAAAGTGTAAGTACAAATACTCTCTGTGGACTTTTGTCTTTTGCATTGTGTCTGTGTATCTTTGTATCTTTCTATATAAGTATCTTTTGAGCTGGCATGCACTTTGCCAAATTGCAAAATGTGATTTATAACCAACGATTTCTGGCAGACTCCCGGCTCGCTTAACACTTCATTTGAGCACGAAGACGCTGACGATTCCAACTGAAAAAAGGACAATCGAGCCCATGCATTTCAATTAGCATCAATCTAGCTAGGGGTGTGTGTGTGTGTCTGTGTGTGTGCGTGTGTGTGTGGTGGTGGTTTTGTTATGCCGCGGAAATCCGAGTCCCAAAATTAATGCGCTTGTGCCGCACTTAAGCGCATTTGTTGTACTTTTTGTCATCATCGGCTTTTAAGTTCCTTAATTGTTGTTTACAATTCAATTTTTTTTTTTTTCCCGCAAGAGGGGCGAAGAGGAGGAGGGGGGGTTGCTTTGTTTAAGGTCTTAAGTTGGCTTAGGGACTTAGCGAGTTGGCGGTGGGCCGCGCTGTGGCATATGCTGAGATCAGTTTGATGAGATAGGGGGAGAGACGGAGAGAGAGAGAGAGAGAGTGAAAGCAGGACCTTGTGCTGTAGAGTTGTGAATTTCCTTAACAATTCATAACTTGTTGAAGCTTAACTCTGTATTTATCGTGCTGCACTTATAATTCGAAAGTTGTTCTAGCAATTACATTCTAATTTTGTATTGCAAGTTATTATTCGCACGTTGCATACTCAAATACTACATTAAACGCTATAATTCGCTAGCAGTTTAAGCATACAAGTGTACTAAATATGACTCTACCATTTTATTGCCTCTAATAGCCCATTACGCTTATAATTCGCAACTAGTATCCACATAAAATATGCCATATATAAACCATAAACTAAACTCGAATTTTCTTTGTTTCATTCTCTTTCGTTTTAGGTAAGTGTCGTCCCCCCCTACCCCTGGTGAAAGGCAACAGCGGAAACAGTGGGTAACTCAATCGATTTCTTTGGCAAAATCATAAATTGTAATCGACACGTAAGCGCGCATTTTAATGGGCTGTTTATGCTTTGTCATAGGGGCGACAAGTCATTAGAGGTGACAATGCAATGCGACACACCCACGCAAACACTCGCTTACACACACACACACACACACTGAGACACACATGTACACTGATACACTGAGACTAATTGCATGTCATAAATTGTAAATCAGACAGCGACAGGCACTTGAAAACACTTCCAGGCAAAAACTAAAGCAACACGCATAAATTTCCATATACAGTGGAAAACTGTAGGGAAAACAAAAGACAAAAGGAAAAGGAGAGAAAGAGGTGAGTAGGGGGGGGGGAGTAAGAGTGGGGGAAGACAAAGAAAAATGCTGCTTTTTGGCATAAAGTTGTCAAATTATTTGTCAAAATGTGCGCTCAAATTGCGCGTTGATGTTGTTCGAGGTGTGAACAACTGAGTGCAACAACCAATTTTGACACGTGCGTGTGTTACGAGCATGTTGTGCTCTGTTGTGTGTGTGTTATGTGTGTGTGTGCAATGATGTGTGGCAACATTTGCAGCTATTTTTGTAGCAACAGTTGTCGTTGTTGTTGTTGATTGCTTGTTTTGTCAAGCCAAACAGCTGCATTGACATTGAATACCAGTACTCAAAACACACACACACACACACACACACACACACACAAACAAACACACACACTGCCACACACACTCTCTCCCTCTATGAGTTGAGAGTTCAGCCGAGCCTTAACCTGTCCAAACAGAGATTCCATTGAGATTCATTGCTGCAATTGAATAAATATTTGACTCTCGAGGCTTGCCTCGATTAGCTTGCTTAACTTGTGCATCGTTTGAATTGAGCAGCAATCGATATTGTTATCGAAATGTAAATCGAACTTCAAATCATCAAAAGTTTGTTGCCTTTTATAGCAGACTTTATGGCTGTTTTTATGGCCATTTTGCCTTGTGGTAAAGAGAACGCGCGATATATCGAATGGGAAATCGAGCTGAAAATCGTATCATCTTAGCTGATTTTCCACCTGACATTTATAGCAACATTTATGGCTGAATTTATAGTGCGTCTTTTTTTGCTGTGCAGTCAATTATGGCAGAAGTTTTGTTTATCGTCATGACAGAGAATTCAATTAGCCCCAAAAAAACCAAAACCAATACGATGCCCTTCCCTTTCCTGCCCCTATCTTCCCCTCAAACCGACTTCGCCTCGACTATAAATAAAACATGCCACAGGCATTTTAGCCAAAGGGAACAAATAGTGGGGGAATACCAGAGAGAGAGAGAGGGAGAGGGAGAGGGTAGCCGGATCTGTGGGGTCTGTCTCCTAAAACATTTTGTGGCGCCTGCTTTGTGGAATTTTATAGTTTTGTTTATGCGACTACAACAAAAACAAGAAATTAGCAAGAGAAACAAAGATGTTCATCTCCCTCTCACTCTCTCTCCCTTCTCTCTCTTGCCATTCAGCAAATTGATTTTTTATTCACAAAAAAGAAGCCAACTCTAAAAATATCTCACAGCCAAAATGTGTCGCCAAACAGAAAGATGAACAAATTAGCGTGGAACGCACTTTGAGCATCTCCTAAGCAGCTAAACATGTGTGTAGAGTCTACACGCATGTGTCTATTTATAGTACTAGGGACACTAGGGGGAAGCCAGCAAGAGGGAGAGAGCACAGGCAGGCGGGAGAGAGGCACAGCACAGCAGCTGCTGAGATTTCTGGGTCAGCTGGGCAGCAAATCGAGCTGTTGTCGTGGTCAGGGGGAACACTCTCTGGAGATGTGTGTGTGTTTCTGTTTGTTATACCCTGTAAAGGTAGTTTACATTTATGTGGCAATGTTTGACAGACAGTTTACTTAAGCAAGCGATATGTAGCGCCTGCTGGGGATTCAAGCAATAAAGATCAGCAAACAAACTAAATGAATTTCGACATAGAATTCTAAACAAACTGAAACTAACTTATTATATTCTATTATATTGATATTGACAATAACTGAACTATTGATAATATTCTACTATATTGATATTGACAATAACTGAAATAACTTGGTAATGTTTGCTTAAGTTTTTGTTTCTTGTTTAAGAGAAGAGTAGGTTACGATCTGAAGTTTCTTTTTAGGCGATTACCAAATAGATCTGACTAAGAACTCTCAACACACAAACCCTTCTTCAGGTGAATTGTTCATGAAGAAGAGTGCACAGAAGAAAAAAGTGAGCCCAGAAAATATTGTAGGGTGTATAGTAGAGATAAAGATAGTGTGCTAGTAAAATAAAGAATCAGAGTAGGCTAGAAAGACTGGGGTAGAACCTGAGCTAAGCCCGCTGCCTTGTGAGGATATGCTTAGGTTCCGCAAGAGTGTTTACAGGGCTTTTTTACTGGGCGCGGGTACCACACTACCATCACTTGGACACTACTCAAGAAGGTGTCTATATTATAATAATAAAAGTGAACACACATACCCTACATCCACACACGCTTATACCCTATACAGCTAAGCACCTTCTTCTGCCATAATTCTACTTCAACCGTATCTGTTGCAACCGTTAGGCAACTGTGGCAACTGCATTTAAAACGAAACATTATTCTTGATATTGCAGTATTTTGCTTGCCATTCTATGCTAGTATTTTGTGTATTTTTCTCTTTGTATTTCGCTGTCCACCCGACAAAAATCGCCAATTCATGTGAACAGAGAACAAGAAAAAAAAACTAAAAAACGAATTGTTTGCTGGACAAAATATCTAAATGCTTAAATGGGTTTGAGAACGGAGAATGGGGCAGGATGGATGGTAAGGGGTGGGGAGGCCATGAACTAAGCCATGAAAGCTGGGCATTCAACGGATTTAAAAAAAAAAGAAAAAAAATTAAAAAAAATTGAAAACGAAATTTGCAAAACAAACTGAACTATGTGACGATGCAGTATAACGATAAGGCTGGTCGTAAGGCAGAGGGAGGGAGTGTGCGGGAAGCTAAGGGTAGGTGGGGGGGTAAGGTACGCTAGGGCAGTGCCGTGGCCGAGTAGTCAGTGTGGGAGAGGGGATCTGTAGGGGGGTGTGAATGGTTTTAGTGCGTTGCAAACTGCACGCTTCAAAAGTTTACATTGCCAAGTATCGCTCTATGTGTCTGTGTCTGTGTGTGTATCTGTGTGTGTGTGTATGTGCTTGTGTGTGTTGTATAATTGCTACAAAAAGCGTTGTGCGTAGTGAGGTGACAGCAGAAAAAATACTAGAGAAATAGAAGTATGAAAAAAATTAAAACCAAAGCAAGCAAATGTAGCGCGACGAATTAGAAATACACTGACAATATTGAAGAAGGCTTCACGAATATATATAATATATAAAAAACATATATACATATGTACAGCAAAGGCAGAGATCGAAAGAAGTGGACATACAAATAAAGATGATGAGCCTGTTTTCATTTTCTACAGAGAATATGAGCCTCTGGCAGTTGCTGGACCATAAAACAATATGCCCACAGTATTCTAGGGTATTAAGGGCAGTAAGTAGGCAGAGGATTACTGCAAGAAGCTCAAAATGTTAAAGGCAGCAAAGGGAAATGCAAAAAGCAGCGATGTTTGTTGTTTTTAAAGAGGGAGAGAGAGAAGGAGGAGGGAGGGAGAGGAGGAGGAGTTTATAGCCCAATTGGGGGAAGCATTAGTCAAATTGATTTGTAAACATAATCAAAAGGAAATTGCAGTCGAGGCGATGCTTGAAACAAAAGAAAATAAATTCAAATCCAAATCGAAATGGGAATGAGAATTGAAATCTCAAACTGAACTCAAAATTGAAAAACTGAATCAAAATCAGCAACGGCATCAGAATCAAAATCCAAATCAAATGCAAACAAACACAGTAAAGAAAAAGAAAACAACTGGCAACAAGATAACAAAACAGATCAACACCACGAAACCCAATGAGACAGAGCAGAGGAGAGAGAGGGGAGAGAAGGGTATAGGAGGCAAAGGATAGGGTATAGTACATAAAGCACATGGAGAGCACATCGAGAGCTCACAAAACAAATAAACAAACAATTGAAAGAGAATGGGAGGGGGGCACAGAAAAAAGAATTGAATTGGCAAAAACTTTAGTGTAAGAAAACCCCCCTCCCCCCCTACGGTACCCGCCCCCGCCGCCCTACTCTACCCCATCCCTGGTTCGACTGTGTCCAAACAAAACGTCTCAGCAGGCGAAAAAGTTATTAAAACTGTCGATGAAAATGCTCATGACGTTGATTGCACATGAGAATGACAGGAGCGTAGCTAGAGGGGGGTAGGGGAGAGGGGTTTTGTATAGAATGTTAGTTTACGGCGTTGCCATATACACACGATATTATTGTTGGTCTGAGTGACATGACAAAAAAAAATTGTATTGTTTATGGCAACAACAATTTCGCTGCCCGCTGGCATAGAGAGGAGTGTGAGAGAAGGGGGGGGGGGCACTATACAGAGCCATTTGCAGTGTCGATTTTGCTATAAACTAAATTTGCATTTGCTAAGTGGCAGGCCCACAGCGTTGCCACTCTTTATAAGTGTTTAAATAAGAAAAGGAAAGAGAGAATGACAGAAAAGTTGGAAATATGCAGGGGAATATTCAACAAAGTATCTATCTTTATGGCAGACTGTGATGCACATTCCATAAAATATTTATGGCGACAGCGTTGCCACTCCTGTTAAGACTTTAAATAAGAAAGGGAAAGAGAGAATGACAGAATAGTAAGAAATATGTAGAGAAAGGGGAGTATCTAGGCTTTATAGCAGACTTATTCTTATAATACAAATCCTTTATAGTGACAGCGTTGCCACCTGTGGAAAAAACCTTGAATAAAAACGATACAAATGACAGAAAAGAGAGCAATATCTAGGGAAAGGTCGAAGACTATCTTTGGTTTATAGCAAATTATAACTTGGTGCTATAAAATATTTGTAATGACAGCGTTGCCACTCTCGACAAGAGTGTAAAAATGAAAAGCAAAGAGAAAATGACAGAAAATAGAGCTATATGTAGGGGAAATTCGACAAAGTATCTAGGCTTTATAGCAAATTATAACTTGGTGCTATAAAATATTTAAACTGACAGCGTTGCCATTCGGGAAAAGATTTTTTATTAGAAAGAGAAAGAGAGAATGATAAGAAAGTACGGAATATGTAGAGAAATTCGAGTATCTAGGCTTTATAGCAGACTTTATACTTGTGATACAAATCATTTATAGCAACAGCTTTGCCACTCGTCAAAAGACTTTTAATAAGAAACATCAAAATGGCAGAAAAGAGTGCAATATGTAGAGGAAGTTCAACACATTATCTTGGCTTTATAGCACACTATAGTGTTAATGCCATAAAACATTTATAGCACGCATTTTTCAAGTGCCTTAGCTGCCTTTGCGTGACATGACGTGCGGGGTCATGAACTCCATGCGAAGTCACATCGATCAACGAGTTGCAGGCCACGCCCCACTTCACATATCAGCGCCCCCTCAGCTGCTATAAAGCGTATTTATTTGCTATAATATATCAACATTTCTATAATGTGCTCAGACAGAGAAGGAGAGAGAAAGAGAGAGGAAGAAATGATGACAAACTCATGACTTGCCATATTTCATAATGATGCCGTACCCCCCTTGCGCACTACCCCTCCTGCTCCGCCCCTGTCTATCTGGCTGCCCCTGGTGCTGCTCTGGTTTTGTTTATGCATATTAAATGCTTGCAGCAACTGTTGTTGTTGCTGCTGTTGCTGCTGTTGCATTGTGTTCTGCATGCTGAGTAAAAATGTGTGTGAAATCAATTTGTCCAAATTGAGCACAGTCAGGGGAGGGGGGGGGGCAGGCAGAGATATGTGGCAACATGTCAGCATCGTTTAATATTTCATAAGGCGACAGTTAGCCAGAGAAACTGAGCGCGAGGCGACTCTGACAGATATGGGCAGCAGCAGCAGCAACTTGCAACCAGCAACATTGAGAAAATGCTCACATGGCTCACATAACTCATTGCCCCCAAGAGCAAAGGAGGGGTAAGAGACAGACGGGGGGGGGAGGAGTGCAGTCAAAACGAGGCATCTATCATGCAGCAGCTCTGCTTGGATTTCATGGGAAAACTATGTGGAGCATGGCTAAGCAGACAGACTGAGAGAGAGACAGACAGAGAGACAGGAAAAGAAAGAGAGAGCGAGATGAAAAGAGCAACCCAGACAGAGCAAGAGCGCCTTGCCGTGTCAGCCGAAAATCGGCTAAACTTGGCTAGCTAATGACTCAATTTTCCCGCTAACACAAACGATAACCAAATGCAATCTCAGGCACAGGCGCAGCTCCATAAACAGGTGATGGTGCTGCTGCAATCGAGTTATTAGTGCCAAAGGCCGAGCCATGCACTGCCACGTCCCAGCCCGCACCCGCCTGTACTACAGCTGCTGCACTTGCCACATGTTGTTGCGGTCATTAAAAGGCAGCCCTGTGTGGCAGCAGCAGCAGCAGCAGCAGCAGCATCGGCGTTGCTTGTATCGAAGCGCGCGCGTTACGCCCTAATTTTGGTACAGCCACGCCTTCTTTGTTTTTTGCCTCCTCCTTCTCCGTTCCCTTTCGCTCAGTTTCCTTTGCTGTTGTTGTTGCACCTTTCGCCTAGTCGAAAACTTTCACTCTAATTGCATTTTAATTGCAACAGTTCCAATGTTCCCCCTTGCCTGATGGCTCTATATGATGCAGCTCCCTCTCTTTCACTCTCTCTGTCTTTCTTTCTCTCTCTCTCTCTCTGTGTCTTTCTTTCTCTCTCTCTCATTCTCTCTCTCATGCTTCCTTCTTTCTCTCTGCCTCTCTCTAACTGCCCTTTATCTCTCTCTCTACTTCTCTTACTACCTGTGCATCTCACTTATCATTTCTTGCTCAAAAAAGATCAAATATCGAACAAATCCTATGTTCAAAGTGCCTTAACTGCAGCATATAGCCAACTGATTCTACTGAATTAACAATTATGTTTGAGCTTTAGTTCAGATAAGCTGCTGTACCAAATTTCATTGAATTAGTCAAGCCACAAGTTGAGTTGAATGGGGTGTGCACTTGAAAAAAGGCTGTATTCGTGCATTTAAAAATTATTATTAATGTAACTGTTTTAATTCTTAATTTTTATTGTGAACTCTTTTCTCAGTCGACTGCCATTAGTCGACATTAAATAAATAAATAAATGAATATATAAATAAATAAATAAATAAATAAATATATTAATTTACAGCAATTGCATTAAGATTTGTAGGCAAGCGTGCTACAATATTATTTATTAGCTTGAAAAACATCAAAATGTTACAAAATTTGCATTCTATATAATATATATAACAGTATCATCTATATACATATATACACACATCATCTATTGATAGCAATATATATATATGTATATCATTACACCTTCATATCATAGTCCCTTTTTATTCATCATATCACATACTATACTATTGTATATACATATATATAGTATAGTACATAGTATAGTATATAAGTAGTGTATGTACAGTACAGTATACCGTATAGTTCACTTTATAGTACAGTATATAGTACAGTATAGTATTTTATACATATCAAAACAACTTCAGTTCAAATCACACACAAAATCATAATTAGAACAGCAGCTTGCCATGATTTTGAGTGCATCATCTTATTACTTTATAATATTTCACTCTCTTTCTCTCTCTGCTCTCTCTCTCTTTCTCTCTCTCTCTCTGCTCTCTCTCTCCTCACTCTTCTTTCTTTTAACATTGCTAAATCCTTGAAATACCATTGAAATACCTTGAAAATACCTTTGCAATTCCTTCTTCTTCTTCTGCAACTTATTTGAAGCATTAAATTAGATTTCCGTGGACTTTGGTTGCTCTTTTCCAACAAGCTGAACAATAGTTAACTTTTTGACTTATTATACTGTTGCAGCGCACTTCCTTTCACTGTGCCACGCCCCCTGCCCCTACCTGCCTGCACTGGACAGGGCCAAGTTGTCGTCTTTGCTTTGAAAGTACGTGCAGTATTTGCATTCTGCATCTGTTTCTAAGTCGGATTGAAGTTAAAGTTAAAGCTAATGTTGACGTCGACTGAGGCAGCGACTGCGATGATGAGCAGTGTAGTTTTTCATGCAATTTTTGCCCTTTGTCCCGCACAAATGTCAAGCGTGTGGAGGAGCGGGGAGGGAGGAAGATAGAGAGAGGGGAGCAAATGTCAACGACAGAGACGGCACATCTTTGCTTTGGCTCAGCAGATTCCTATCGGCTGCACTGACATTTGAGCAGAGAACTAAAAGAGAAGACAGTCTTCACAGCAGTCAAGGTGGAGAAGGAGTAGAGGGAAGGGAGGAGGGGATGAGGAGAGGGGTAGAGGGGCTAGTGGAGTTAGTGCTGGGAAGTTGTAAGTCAACAGTTTGTTTAGCTGGGCAAATGTCACAACGCTCCAACAAATTGAAGTCTCTTTCCCCTCCACTCCCCCCGTTGACAATGCATTGTCATCGCAGCTGCCAAGGGGTCCCCCCCTCGCTGCTGCCCCTCTTACTCAGCCTCTGCTGCTGCTGTTGCATGTGCATTTTGTGGTGCAGCGCAGAACTGGCACGAGGTCAATTTGCGGTGGCGCTTAATAATTGCAATGCAGAGCACAGCAAAAAAAAAAGAGAAACGCTAATAAAAAATACAAAAATAATAAGAGAAAAAGCGAGAAATAAAGAACAACAACAATTGCTGTTCATTGTTGTGTAGTGTAGATCAAAAATTAATGGGTATTTCGAGAGACTAATCAAATAAAATTGAAGATGAGGAGGGAATACTTATAAATATTGATAGACTATAGATGGATAAATCGATATACTCTTGATAGATGTATATACATAGATACACTGCAGGTATACATATAGATATATATACCAAAGATACATCATAGATATATATATATATATAGATATATATGTATACTAAAGATTACACTATGGTTTAGAGCTGAAGAAACATTGATTGATTGATTTGCTGAGGTTCTACTTCCTCAATGTTTATCCATATAACACTGCTGTTTCTCCGGCTATACTATGTATATATAGTAGATATATCTTTAGTTCTTCGATTTCCCCATCAACCAATATACACTGTAGAGTATCTGTAGTGCGTTGCCAACTTGTCTTTCTCCTCGACTCTCTCAATTTGCTGGGCGTGTTTGCCACGCAAACGTTCTACAAGTCACGCACATTAAATAAACCAACAAAAACAAGTACAGCAAACCGCACAGAGAGAGAGATAGAAAGGGAGAGAGACAGAGATAGAGAAAGGGATGGAGAGGGTGGAAGGGAGATGTAGTCATATTCCAGCTTCTAATTATTAATATTGCCCGCTCGACGCGCCGCATTTGCCGTTTATGCATTTTGTGCTTGGTAATCCAGCTAAGTGGTTCTCATGCTCAGAGACCCCCCCACTTCCTTACCGCCTTACCCCTTACCCTCAGCCCCACCCCCAACTACTCCCCTGTTCTCTACTTGTGTCGATTTTAGCAATTCGGCAATGTGTGAATTCAAAAGAATAAAACAAACAAACAATAAATAATCGCTGGATAGTCCGTTGCAAAACTTGTTTAGTTAGCATCTTCAGCATCCGCTACCAAAATTGCGATTGCAAAGCAATAAAGAAGAGGAAGAAGACGAAGACGAAGAAGAGCGAAAGAAAAACGAATAAACGAAAATAAATAATCGATGGGAAGATTGCGCAGTAAGTTAAAGTAGAAACATGAAATTAAAGTAGAAACAAATTGAAAGAAGAAGGATTTTTGGAGGCTCAATTTGGTAGAGATATGATATAATATAAACATGCTATGATATGCTATAGGTATGATGATAGGAAGAGGATATGAGAGGATGTGAATATAGGATAAGAATATAGGATAGGATAGACAGATGATAAGATGCTAATATGATAAGCTGAGGATATGACAGACTGATGATATCATAGGATAAAGATGCAATGGACGATGATATAAAGGGATAAAGATAATAAATAACATCTCAGATGATATTACAAGATGATATATAAATATATACAATATGATATTGGCATGATATGCTGGCAAAATGAGTGGATGTAAAGATGATAGAATGGGAATTTGACAAAGTACAAGAATGATATGATATTGTATGCTATCTTTATACGATTGGGGAATGTAATGATAAAATAAAGATATATAGATGATATAACTAAATGATATGTGCATAAGAAGATACGTTATGATATTGTTATAATAAGATATGCTATAGACATGATGAAAGGATGAAGATATGATTGCATAGAAATAGGATAGAATGAACATATGACAAACTGACGATAAGTTAAAGATGCAATAAGAACTATGATTTGATCAAATAGTGATATATAGTTGAAATAGATGATATAACTAGCTTATGTATGTATAAACATATACAAATATGAATACATAATGCCTGTAATTCCCAACAGCAAACACAACACTCATATTAAAGTGTGTCTTAACTTTAGGGCTGCCAAGTTTGCAACTTAATTCTGCGCAAAGAGAGAAAGTTTCTATTAGAAAGAAGCACCCAGATGCATTTTTAATTTGCATGTTTCCTTCTTGCCATCAAAATGCGAGTATTTTCAAATGAAATGCATTAAAAATAATACTAGATTGTGGCGCTCTTAAAACTTTTTATCCCTCAAAGAAAATATGGATTCCCCTTCGGTTTAGGGGACTCTCCCCTCTCTCTCTCTCTCTCTCTCTCTCTGTACTTATATTGACGTTGTCAGCACGTTGAGCTTGCAAGCTGAAGTCTGAAAGCGACAAATGCTAATTAAAATACTTATGAACAAAGTGCGGCCTGTGGTCGTCATCGTCGTCATCGCTGTCGTTGTCGCTTTCCAACACTGGACAGGCAACGTTGCCAACTTGTTAACTATGTAATTTCATTTCGTTGAGAGTTGTCAAAGCGAAGCCCCCAACCAACTCAGAGCCCTTTTGATTCAGCATAAAACCATGCAACATGGCCAGGGAGAGGGGTGATAAAAGGGGGGACACGCTTATTAATCGTGACATTTGAAATTGCACAACTTACTGGGTGGCGGGGGAGGTGAACAGGAACTCGGAAATGTCAGACAGGGCGGACAGTTGAACAGGCAGTCCAGTTCAGTTCACATCACTCACTTTTTGAATAAGGTACTCACACACACACATACACAAATATACACACATATACACAGACACATATGCACACACACAGACAAGGGGTCACCTACAGACCTGGCCAACATATCATTTCATAAAGGCTGCGCCGCACCCCATGTCCAGTTTGAAGCAAACTATCGGTTTAGCCAAAGTGTTGCACATAATTCATGAGTTTTAGTGCAAATTAAATGGCAATAGAATGGAAGATAGAGGGAGAGAGAGAGGTAGACTGAGTAAGGGAGAGAGAGTAGCATGCACATATCGACTAGCAGATAACCTGTAAAAGTAGCTCAACAAAAAACTAAATTTACTAAACTAAATAACAAAATTTCACTTAAACTGAGCGAATTACAAAAAGTTTGTATTGCAAAGTTATAGATCGATAGCTTATACACTGTTAAAAACTGATGAACTTTTTTAAAGTGAGAAAAAGAGAGAACAAGCAGAATAAGACTGAGAGTGTAGTCTGTAAATGCTCGCCTTTCTCTGTCATTCTCAAGCGCAGAAAGAGTGCTGACAATATATTTGCCTCTCTCTGTGATTCTCACGCAATGAGCAGGGCTGCATAATTTAGTAAATGTGTGCCTCTCTATGTGATTCTCAAAGAGGAGAGTGTTGAAGTTATACTCTATAAAAACTTAGTAAATGTTCGCCTTTCTCTGTGATTCTCATGCGAAAAATAGTGCTGAATATATTGCAAATATTTGCCTCTCTCTGTGATTCTCATGTAATGAAGAGAGCTGAATACTTTGGTAAATGTACGCCTCTTTATGTGATTCTCAAAGAAGACGGAGTTGAGTATACACTGTATGAATACTTAGTAATTGGTCACCTCTCTCTGTGATTCTCATGCAATGAAGAAGACTGATTATCCTCTAAATCTTCTCTTCAGCCTGTGTTGCTCCTACAAACTACAGGGTGTTCAAGTAGTCAGTGTTGCGCAGTGCACAACACTATCTACCCTATCTAATAGACTCTGTAATAAACTTGTGAGCTATTTAACAATGAGTGCAGGGTATGAAAACGTAAGAGAGACAGAGAGTGTGGGAGTGAGAGAGGGCTGAGGGCGCTCAAAAACTGTCGCTGTCATGAAGTCGACAGTCGGCAGTCGGTTGAGCGAAAACGGAAACCGGATACTGCCAGAGTTGCCAGCCGCTTACCGTTTCCCGTTTGCGCTCTATGAGAGTGTATGTGTGTGTGTGTGTGTGTATGTGTGTGTGTGTGTGCCCCAAACTAAAACAGCTGAAAGAAGCAGAAAGAGACACAGCGGCAGCCTCTAACCGGGTCGCTGTGCCGGGCTCTTGCTTCGCCTGCCACGTAACCCATTGATAATGCCCTGCCACGCCCCCTTTCGAAAAAATGGGCAAAAACTTTTTAATGTTGTTTATGGCGAACGCTTACAAAGTCAGTGATTAAATTATTTATGACAGCTTTTAAATGCAGAGCCGAAGCCGGAGTAGAGCTGAGCAGAGCTGAGAAGGTTGCTCCAGTTTTGCAGTGTAGTGTGGCCATAAAACCGAGCGAGCCAAGACCTGCCTGACACGACTGTGCCCCCCTCCCTTCACCCCATACCTTGCCAGTGTTGCCAAATGCGGTTGACAGCGAGCAACAGCAACAACAATAGCAATTGCAATAAACATTAAGAATATGAGAAAGAGCAAAACAAGAAGAAGAAGAAGAAGAGCAAGAAAAAGCAGATGAAAAAAAAATGAGAAAACAGTGCTTGGTGGGGGCGTGGCACGAATGCGCTTGGCAACACTGTTGATGAGCCGACAATTGCAAACAACATTGTTGCCCCATTGTTGCCTTAATTGTTGTTGAGGTCACGACTTTGGCCCCGCCCCCCTTTTGCTCCCTTTGCCTCTGCCCCTGGCCCACTTTTATGATTGTTATGCGGCAGTTTTTTCAGTCGCACGCGATGTCTGTGTTGGACAGCACCAGCGCGCACTGCGTGTCCTTGAACAGGCTGCCCTGGCTCTGGCATTGAGCAACACTGACAGCTGAGCAACACTGCTAATTGCGCATTTGAGAACGCCATCAAAGTGAATGAGTTTCTCTTATGATGCCTGCAGCACCAACTTCCTCTTCGTACTATTGACAATTAAGTGTTATTGCTGTTTTTATAGTGTTTACCAACACTGCAGATGGCAGCTTAATGTCTATTGAATGTGCGGTTCTTCGAACTTCCTTAATGTTCTTTCGAAAAGCCATTAGAAACTTGTACTCAGTATCGCTAATAACACTTGTAGTTGCCCAACACTGGTGGCTTACTTTTGGGCTTGTTAGTTTGTCTAGCAGTTCGTTAAATGTATTAAAGAGAGCATACTATCGCAATTGCATGGGAAATTGTTGGCACTAAACGTCGCTTACCAACACTGTTTTTATTATAATGTATTTGTACTGGAATTGCTTGGCACTTAACGTCCCTTACCAACACTACCTTTATTATATTGTATAGGCATTGAGAATTGTTGATACTAAACGTTCCTTTCCAACACTACCTTAACTATATTGTATTAGTATTCCGAATTGTTGCCACTAAACGTCGCTAACCAACACTAACTTGATTATATTTCCTTTGCATTGAGAATTATTGACACTAAATGTCGCTTACCAACACTATCTTTGTTATATTGTATTAGTACCAGGAATTATTGACACTATATGTCGCTTACCAACACTGCCTTTATTACACTGTAAAAGTGTTGGGCACTGTTGGCACCAAACGTCGCTTACCAACACTGGCTTTATTGTACTTACAAATTCTAGCTTCTCATGTTGTTCTCATATTGCAATTTCACATTGCAATATTTAACTTACAATGTCAAAGTTCACAATGTCTAATAAATGTCGCTTACCAACACTGTCGCTGATATGTTTATGATTTCAGCAAATGTCGCAAGTTGAAATTAATTAACAAAAATATCCAGCAGGCATGTGGCGGCAGAGAGGGGAGGCGAGGAGGGGGGAGAGAATTTGCGAGAGCTCTTTTTACGCGACATGTCACGGCTGCCGTTAACCAACACTGTGCGCGTACTTGTGTGGCAGCGCGACGTTGCCTAATTAAAGAGCTGCCTGCCGCATAGCGACGACAGTCGGCGGCATTTGAAAAGAAATTCACAAGAGATGGATGTGTGTGTGTGTGTGTGTGTGTGTGTATATGTGTATATATATATATGTGTGTGTGTTTGTATTTCCATTATTGCCATTCACATTGTGTCGCAGTTTCTCAATCATCAATTGACTTCAATTTCTGCTCTATTCCAAGTGAACAACTTGCGCTGCATTTCGTCAATTTCAATTTCAATTTCATTTGACAGTTTTCATTATGTGTGTATTGCGATGCCTTTCACTGTGTATCTTCTTTGGCTTTTCTTCAATTTCCCCTCTGTAGATGCTCTCTTTTTCTAATCAGAATGTGTTGACAGCATCGTGATGGGACAGAAAAAAAGAGCTGAAGCTGTTCGAAGAAACATGAGGGAAGGTTTGGAAATAAATTGAACAAAAATAGGAAAAAATGTAGAAAAATAAAATAAAAATAAGAATAAATAACATTTATAAAATATATACAAAATAATACACATAATAATGAAATTATTTAGATAATGCAGAGGTTAAATATATCATTTAAAGTACTCTTTGAACTCAGTTCTCTTTTTTCAGTGTAGTTCTTATTGCGCTTTGCATGTCAATGTCTTTCATCTATTAAAAACTTCATTTTATTTAAGCTAAGCTCATTCTAACTAGATTATGATGCCAACTTGATTTCTCTGTCTACCCTCTCTCTCTCTCTCTCTCTGCCATACTCTCTGTCTCTCTCTTTCATACTGTGTGGCTGTCAAGCTCTGTCTGCAGTTATAATGACAGCTTCCTATGACTCATGCATGTTGCACCTGTCTGTCGGTTGATTGCCCCCAAGTACGATAAAGATCTGCAGAGAGGGAGGAAGGGGGATGACAAGCTGCTTGCCCTGCAGCTTGTAAGGAAAACCAAGCAGCAGCTGAAGTCGGTTTTGGCCAGAAAATAGCCAGAAGCAGCAGCAGCAGCAGCAGCAGCAGTGACAATTGCCCGTTTGTGTTGCCAAACTAGACCAGTTGACCCATTTAGGGCGACAACGAGGCGCCATGAGAATGCATAGGGGCAGCAGGAGGAGGGCGGAAGGGAAGAAGGAAGGAGGAAGGAAGGGAGGTAGCTGGCAGTCAGTGAAATAGTCTTTAAGCGCGAAATCAATGCAACATTAAGTGGAAGTTGCCTGCAAAGGATCAAAAGAAACAGGCAGACAGAGAGACAGACAGTGGGGCAGACAGAGTGACAGTGGGGTAGACAGGCAGTGGAATAGACAAGAGCAGATAGAAAAACACAGAGATAAAGCGAGAGAGAGAGAGAGAAGAAGTGCAACTACTGCACAGAGAGCAGACAGTGGCACCGACAGACCAATGGCTGGGACACAGTGCAAGGAACAGGCAAGCAGACAGAGTGACAGACAGACAGACAGACTGGCAGACAGACAGACAGTGGAGCAGACAGACAGACAGGCCATTGCAGTGCAGTGCAATAAGCAGAGACAAGTGCTGCATCGATGTCAATGAGTGCAAATACCCTGCAAAAGTATCGCCGTGAGCAGAAGGGAAAACTCTGCAACTGTAATGCGGCTATTTTCTTTTATTTCCCACTCCCCCCCACTCTCTCTCTCACACTCTCTCTGTGCCTGCCTGCCTCTCTCACAGACTCAATGAAGTGCCAACAGCTTCATCTGTCTGAGGGCCGCCTGTTTCCGTTGCTCGCACACAGATTTTCCCTATGAAAATCGCAGCCAAGCACGGCAAGTTGGCACATGAAAATCGTTTTCGAAACTGCGCTAGAAAAGTGAATTCCAAAATGGAAGGGGAGGGGAGGCTGTTAGATGAGGAAATGAAAAGCGGAAAAGCGGCCTGAATAAACTGCGGTAGACAGAGAGTGACAGAGCGAAGCAGAGAGAGAGAGAAGTAGAAAGAGACAAAGCGACAGGCAATTGCGAAGAACAATGGAAATCAATGTGGAAATATGAGAAAATAGTATATGGAAAACCTATGGAAAGTAGATGGGAGGAAGGCAGAAAACCAAAGTTAGAATGCAAGACAGAAAGACAAAGACTGGAGGAAGGGAGAGAGCTGTAGAAAGGCAAAGCCGCAGCGGCAAACCAAAACAGAAGTTAAGCTTTAATTAAAAGAGAGAGAGAGAGAGAGAAAACCAAGTGAAAGGAAAGCAGAAGACGGCAGACAAAGGCAGCGGGGAAAACAATCGAAAAGGAAAGCAATGCACAGAGCAAAAAGCAAATAACAAGTCAAATCGAAAGGAATATCAAAATACAAAGCAGAAAGCCGCAGGAGCAAGCCAAAAACAAAGCCAAAACAAGCTAAAAACAACTCAAGACATCAAAAGTGAAGAAACCAAAAATAAAAATCAACTTTAAACCAAACAAAAAGATTACGAAACGAGCTCAAAGGAAAACTGCAAAGCAGAACATGAAAAGAGCATAGAAAGAAGCATAAGGAAACCAGAAAAAAAGCCACTTCCTCTATAAAATCAATTTCGTTTTCGATTTCGATAGTCCTGTCTGGCGATAGAAGCTAGAGCTGAGCAAAAGGAAGGGGAGACGAGTCTTTAAGTGACAACAACAAGTTGCAAGCTGAGTTCTCACCCATTGACAATGCTAGTGCCCCTTCCTCTTCCTCCTACTCCCCCTTACTTTCTCTGTCTCCTCCTGCTCCTCCTCGAGTATTAAGCTGGCAATAAACGTAAATAAAACTGTGAAAGTTTTCGCTTAATACAATTTAATTTTTCAGCTACGACAACAAGCAAGTAAAGTTCAAGAAGGAGTGGAGGGAGGGGCAGAGGGAGGGCGGTAGGGGTGTGGCAACTCTGCCAAAACAAGAGCTTTATGTACGCATGGATTTTTCAATTTTCATACTCCCTCTCTCTGGAGGAGCTGCCCCCTTAGCAAGTTTTTTATCTGCCCACTGCATCTGAATCACGAATCGTTCCTTGCCGAAAACAACAGCAAGCTCTGCATACATTAAGGCGCCACTCATCATCTCTCCCTCTCTCTCTCTCACGCACCCACTCTTTCCGTCTCTGTCTCGCTGTAAAAGCGAAAGTTTCTCCTTATTGTTGACTCAGTGGATGACATCATCAGCTTCAGCTTCAGCATCAGGGCATGCTTTTAAGCCAAGCATCGACTGAATGATTTATAAATAAATAAACGTAAAAGCTGACAGAGCTGCCCCCTCTCTCCCTCCCTCTCTCTCTCTCTGTGTTTGTGATGCGTGTGTTATCACAGCCCCATCTATCGATAAACTGACAGGCATCTCGCTAACTTATTTTCGCGTTAATTACAAAAGTATGTTGCCAAGCACACACAGATATACAGTTAGTATATATTATATACCATATATTCTATACTGCTGTGACCTTTTGTGAACTTATCGATTAATTTGGAGATGAGAAAACTGCTGATATTCTTGTCATCCCTCTTAATTAATTGCAAATGCTTAGATTTAATGAGTTTAGTTGATTTCGTCAAGGAGTAAGGACGTATGACCTTTGTGCACAGTTTCGATTAATCGATAAATGCAGCAAAATGAATTACTGTTAATACATTAGCACTTGAGCTTCTTGAAAGTAAAGCAACTAACGGTTTAACTTGCCTTGAAGTCTCTTAAGACACTCAGTAAGTTGCTTTCTTGTTTCGATTAATCGATAAATACAGCAAAATGAAACAGAGTTAACACATTAATGCTTGAGCTTATTTAAAGTAGACTAAAACTAGAAGTTCTACTTGCCTTTATTTTCCTTAATTCATTCTTTAATGAATGCTTTCCAGTTTCGATTAATCGATAAATGCAGCAAAATGAATTACTGTTATTACTTTATCGCTTGAGCTTCTTGAAAGCAAAGTAACTTTCAGTATAACTTGGCTTGAAGTCTCTTATGACACTCAGTAAGTTGCTTTCTTGTTTCGATTAATCTATAAATGCAGCAAAATTGATCGAAGTTAATATATTAAAGTTTATCCTATTGAAAGTATATCAACTATCAGTTTAATTTGCCTTTAAGTCCCCCAACTCACACATAAAGTTGATTGCCAGTTTCGATTAATCGATAAATACAGCAAATTAATTACTAGTATTACGTTATTTCTCGAGCTTATTGAAGGTAGATTCGTTTTACCTGCCTTTATTTTCTCCAACACACACATAATGTTGCTTGCCAAGACTTAACAATTTATCGATAACTGCGGAAATGAAGTGCTGCAACCTCTTGCAAGGCACTCACAAAGTTAGCAAGTTACAATTTATCTATGTAAGTGAAACTGCAAAAGCTTTGCAGTGTGCAGCACTCATTTAGCACTTCATCAACACTGTATGTTGTGATTTATCGATAACTGCAATGCACTCGAACACGAACTGAGTCAAGTCTCAAGCACAGTTTCTTCCTCGAGTAGCTTGCGAAAGTGTTTAGAAGTAAGTGTGTATCCATTATGCGCCAATTAATCACAGACTCTCTCTCTCTCTCTCTCTCTCGCTCTCGTTGCAGGTACGTACGTGACTCGAGTGCCCCCTCTGTGCTGCGCCTCTGGCTCTGTAGAGTAAAGTCTCAGCTAAGTAGCAAAACATTTGGCTTGCCAAGGCAGCCATAATTAATTGATTTTCAATTTCATAGATATATTAAAACATACACACAGCAACTCTCTGTCTCTATCTCTAAACCCCTCTCTCTCTCCTTCTGCCCCTCTCTCTCTCTCTCTCCTTCTCACACACATATGCCTCATGAGCCTGCAAGTGCCCTCTGTGGCAATTGACTTGAGTGCAAAATTGTTTCCAGCTGCTACGTATAGTGCCGAGTGCAGTCACATGGCAAAGGGGGAACTGTAGAGGGGCTTACTGCAGTGAGGAGGGTATAGGGTAGAGAGTGGGGGTAGGGAAGTTGGGGCAGGGACTGTTGAGGTCCCCATTGCAGCACACAGCACTTTACGCATCATTAAATGGACTGCGAAATATTTCGCTGCTGCCGTCGACAGCCTTAAGTTCTGCCATGTGTGCTAAGGGGGTGGGGCAGCGTAAAGTGGGCGTGGCACTACACATTAAGAGAGCCGAGTGGCGTGGAGGGGTAGGGGATTTCACTTTGTTTACAAAGTGTTTGCTGCACGGCTCAATTCGATTTGCGAGCGAAAGAAAAAACGTATTAAAATATTAAAATGTTGCAATATTGACCACATTTAACGCCTAAATAGATTTCCCTTGTTTATACATGTACTAAAGGTCGGGGGGGGGGGGCGTGGCAGCAGGGATACTACAATTGAATTCAAAATAAAATGAAATTCACAAAGCCGGGCAAACAATATTTTTTCAAATATTCTTTTATTGTGTAGATTAACTCCCGATTTCAATTGTTGTTCCTACTACCCCCTCCCCTCCCCCGTCGCCCACTGGTGTCGCAGCTCTGCAACAATTTTGAAATGTTAAAAATCGCAGTGGCGCCTTTTGCCACGCCCCAATAGCTCTGCAATTGCCACGCAAATAGACTTTTTCAATGCACTTGACACATGCTATTAAATGGCAGCCATCGTGCCACACAGACACCACAGGGGGGCGGCAGGGGCGTAGACCAGGGGGGGGGGCATGCATAGATAGAGTGCCAGAGTGGGAGTTCGTATGGAACAGATACATTTGCAATCTTTTTTCAGCATATACTATATGTATATGTACAATATATATATATATATATATATATATGTATAAGTGGGGAATGTGCGGTATATTGTACTATTTTTCACGTATATTCAATATTTATATGCTGTAACTGCGACACTTTGCGACTCGGGCACGGCCAGTGCGACACCATGTGGTGCGCTACAGTGGAGGATAAAGTGGGAGCAAAGGTGGAACATATGATATATAAAAATAACAGCATAAGTTGCACTTTATCTATATGTAGAAAGAGAGAATTTAGCGGTAGAAAGGTTAAAGAAGATATATATTCCATATATGAACTTAGTATTTTAATGGGGAAATTATCGGCATAAAGGATGTGGAAGATATATTTATTAAATATAAAATTAGTATACAAATATGAAAGTTATCGGCTTAAAGGATGAAGAAGATACTATACTATATATTCCAAATAAGAAGCTAGTACGATATTTAAAATGAGTAAAGTATGAGGTGGATATATAATCTATATATTGACTATGTAAACAGAGACATTATCAGCATAAAGGATGAAGAATATATATCTATTGTATATGAAATAAGTATGCAAATATAAAAGTTATCGGCTTAAAGGATGAAGAAGACATATAATCAATATATTAACTTTGTATTTTAATAGGGAAATTGTCGACAAAAAAGATATGGAAGATATACTATATAATCCATATAAAAACTTAGTATTTTAATAGAAAAGTTAAAGGCATAAAGGTTGAAGAAGATATATAATCTATATATTGACTTAGTAAATAGGGAAATTATCGTCAGAAAGGATGCAGAATATATAAACTCAATATGACCTTAGTATTAAAATAATGTAAGATAAAGATCAGATTATCAAATTATATGCACAAAATATCAATTTAAATATAATTCTTACTTGAAAGGTTTAGAGAAAGAAAAAGCTTACTTTGCATAAAAAAAAAAACGTGCCGTATTTATCTGAGTTGAACTATATCTATAAACATCTACATATCTCTCTCTAGAAATCTATATATCTCTCTATATCTCTATACATCTATATGTCTCTCTATATATCTCTCTATATTTCTATATATCTCTATACATCTACATATCTCTCTATATATCTCTATATATACCTCTCTTTATATCCACTCCACTCCCCAAACAGCCTGCAGCAGTCGTTCTAGTCTCTCTCTCTCTCTCTCTTTCCAATCAGAGTTGATGTGCTCAACTTTCCACAAATCTCAACAGCGATTCTGTACTTGCCACAGCAGCGCACTGGACACGGTCGTTGTAGCCGAGCCTGCTGCTGCTGGGGGGCATGCAATATGCATATGGGAAAAAGTTCTTTGGCGGCGCCACACGAGATGTTTTCGTTTATATCGCATCGGCAGTTGGTGGCGACGGTGGCATGTGGCAACCTTTTTAGTGACATGAAAAATGTGCAACACAGAGATACTGAGAGAGAGAGTGGGAGGGGATAAGGGGGAAAAAAGGAGAGATAGAGCGAACGAAAACTGTGGCAAAAGTCTAAATAATAAAATCAAAATGAAATGAATCGTTCTGAAAACCTGCAAAAGCTATTGAAAAAATATTGTCAGCATCAGCAGGCGTCGATGCAGTATACAGAGAGAAGAAGAAGAGGGGAAGAAGAGGGGAAGAAGAGGGGAACGAAGAGGAAAGATGGAAGGAAACAGGACAGGAAATAAAAGCAAAGGCCAAAAAAATCATTTAACCACAACGAGTTGGGCAAAACTGAAAGAGAGGGGGAGGGAGAGAGTGGGGAGAATGAGAGAGAAACAAGTCAAAATAGCCAGTATTTTTACAACGACACTATCAAAGGGGTCAAAGGGAGTAGCAGGATGAAAGGGGGGGGGGGGTTAAGGGTCATGGAAGTGGCACTACAGCTGGTGGACAGATGTGAGCGTGGTTATGAATTGAATACGCGCACATTAAACAACTCTCGTAGCACTTACAGTACCCATTTTGGCCAGAGGGGGTCACAGAGGAGGGAGCAAGCTCTATAGAGCGTGTTCAGGTCGAAAGTGGAATTTGATTTGATTGGATTGCAAACTGTTGGTGTCTCTGTGTGGGTGTTACAATTTTTGATGGCCCCGAGCGGACCAGCACTTAATTGCCAATATCTGGCCAATTTGCAAGTCCGATAAGCCGCAGCATCGATTAACGATGACCGAAAAAAAAGTAGAAGCGATAAAAAAAGTACATACCAAAAACCTTTTTAAGCCCATTTGTGCAGTCGTTGCCCATAGTTACAAGTAGAGGGTACTAAACTAGGCTTGCTGAACTCAGAAAACGTTTGCGAATGCGAGATAAAGTAGAAGCAGAAAGAAAAACAGAAAGAGAAAGAGAAAAAACTTATAAAACTCTTATCGAATCTTCAGCTTTGACTTGTGCTGGCCAAACGTTGACTAAACTCAAAAAGACAGCCAGCAAAACGTTTACGAAAGCGAGTGGAAAGAAAAGAAAGCAAAAATCACTTGAAAGGTTACGAAACAGCGACTAAATGCGGTTTATAATTTCTGTTTAGTTCCGATAACGAAGCGAGGACCTCAATACGATAGTTAAGTCTCCATCAAAACGTTTACGAAAGGTCGTGCAAAGAGTAAATGGCAATAATATCACCAAGAACGTTTAGAAAACAAATCATAAATGCGGTTTATAATTTGTGCTTAGTTTCTGGCCACATAAGGAGCTCAATACGACACTCCACTCCCACAGCAAAACGTTTACGAAAGCAAGTACAAAGAGGAAATGTCACGGAGACTAAAGCAACACCAACTACTTCAACTCAGTATTATCATATTTCCCACTGCAATTGAACACTCTACTTAAAGTCAACTCAAGTCCGGCGTCATAAAAATCGTTGCAAATGTAATCAAGAATTATCGATAAGCAGTAGGCGCCTTGTGGCCAGCAAAAAAGACTCAATCAGGCGCGCTCTGAGCTGTCATCTCGTTGGCATTATAGGAGAGATATGGCACAGTTAAATGGCAAATGCAGCTCTTAAACGGGCAAGGAGCCAAGGAGCAAGGCTGCAGAAAGGAGCCAGAACCAGCGAGGACAGTTGACTTGCGTCCCAGCACTTTTCCCCTTCGCTGGGTGCGTTGCAGTCACTCAGTCAGCAGGCAATGAAATTGAAGTTTATCGACATCGTTAAAATTATCTTAACGGGCATCGCTAGGGAACGAAGAGCGGTGGGGAAGGGGGGGGGGGAATAGGGACTGTAGCAGGACATGCTACAAGGACACGCTTGCTCTGCGTTCTTCCCCTCCCTCTCTCCCTTTATTACTTATGCCGCGTGCTCGTTCATATATATTCACATTTTCCACTTCATTGGCAGCAACGATAACAACAACCAGCACGATAACGATGCCGATGACGATGACGATGACGACAATCTGTGAACTTTACGGCACTGCAGCCACTTTGCATAAGTGAATGTTGCCAATGCGACAGGGAATTGGATTGGCTAGGAGCAGAAGCAGAGTGGCCTGGGGGGAGAAGGGGGTATCCAGCATAATTCTCACGGCAGAAGAAAAAAGCCAAAAACATATAGCACACACACACGGTCTGGGTCTGAGGCAATCGCCCAATCTTGCTCATGCATATGAATTATCGATTGTGCGTGAGCTTATCTTAAGGCCAATGCGGGTGCACAGTGGCGCACGGCAAAGGGGGTGTGGGCAAGGGGGCAGAGTCAACGGCTGTGTTTGGAATGGGATTACATTCGAAATTAAGTGACATCCTGAATAATTCATTCATTGTCGTCGCATCTCACCTTTCTTACTTTCTTTCTTTCTTGTTTGCTTTATCTTTTCGTCGTCGCGTCTCTCTCATGCAAATATCCTAGGGGTGTTCCCCGCATGCGGAAATGGGCATTTATATTGTGGTTGTGGTTGCCACAACCCCCCACTCCCTCATGCATATACCCTCGATATGTATCGCAGTGTGAGGAGCAAAATTAAATATTTGTTCATGTTTAGCATTTAACAGATCCCTAATCGAGACACACAGAGAAAGAGAGAGAGAGAGAAAGAAAGAGAGAGTTAAATATAGACACATTACCATTTGTTTGTTATCGATAGCTTGCTTCGGCTTGCATAAATTGACTTAAACGAATGTTTTTGCTCTCTTTATTATTCATAAACAATTTTGTGTTCCCAATGCATGATATTATGGCTCTGTTGAGGTTATCGATAACACACATACACTGCTAAGTGTGAATAATCAAGCAATGCATGTGACTCATCTTGATTAATTGTGTGGTTTATTAGTTTAACATAGTTATCGATAACAGTTATCGATAATACACATATTTTCAGTTATCGATAACACACTTACAATCATCATATTCACATTGTCGTGCCTATTTAAAAGTTCTCGATAACAGTAATCGATAACAAGCGTAATGTGAGCTATCGATAACGCACTCTTCATCATACTTTTGTTGCCATGAGTATGGCACTATTGTTGTTATCAGTTATCGATAACAAGAAGGCCATCAGTATCGATAACACACTAACCATAATCATATGAACTTACATTTTCGTGCATATGCCACAGTTCCCGATAACAGCAATCGATAAATAGTGTACTGTGACTTATCGATAACACACTTTCTATCACCATCTACATATTTCCATACATATTCCACAGTCTATCGAAAATACAGTCTAACGATAACATTTATCGATAACAAGTATGCTTTCAGTTATCGATAACACACATTCCTTAATCGTATTCATGTTGCTTGCAAATATTAATATCCCGTGCGGTGTCAGCTATCGATAACACACGTTCCATCACCATTGTATGCATATTAAGCCTCACACCCTTGTCTCCCCTCATCATCATCATCGTCAGCCTCGTCATTATTATCATTATAATCTCTGCCCTGCTCCAGCGTAACCTAACCTTAATTCCCCATTGAATCAGTTAAGTCGCCCCTCGTCGTGGCGCATGAAAGCGACGCCACTTGTACACGTCATGCTGGCCATTGTGTAGGTGTGTGTGTGTGTGTGTGTGTGGGCGGTGCAGGGCAACCCTAATCAGTGGACACCCGCAACCCTCGCCCCTTTGACGTCCCAGCACGGTGTGCTCCAAATTCGCAAATGACACTTCAACTCGCTTGCGCTTGAATACGCATGCCACGTCCAGGAGCAGCACTCGCTGCTGCTGCATGAATGTGAAATGGGCGCATAACACAACCCCGCCCCGCCCCGCGAACAACCCCTCTGCATTCACCCACACTCCCTTCATGAGTGCGCCCCTATCTCCTGTGGGAGTGTCTGCATTTAAATCGAATAGCTTCATCAGCGTAAGAGGGAAGCGTCAAACGGAAGTTAAGACTTCCGTTACGCGCCCCCCCCACTCCCCGCCTCATGCCCCTTTGCCAGTTCACCTGCGTAAGCGGTGTGCAGAACTTCTCGCTCTGCCCTCGCAAATGACAAAAGTGTTAATAGCGCCACACTCTGAATGCATTGCAAAATTATGCAGGCGCTGTTGATGAAATACAACAACACTGAGAGGAAAACAAGAGGGAAAGAGAGAGAGGGGCAGAGAAAGAAAGAAGGAGAGAGATAAAGAGAAGAAGAGAGACAGAGAGAGTTAGTGTGTACGGCAAGCAAGAGGGTAGCGTGAATAAGGATGCATGCGGTACTCCTTCGGCAGTTGCACTTTGTTGCCACACTTCACTTTCCATGCACCATGAGACGGAGACACTCAGCGAAAAGGGAGGGGCAGAATGAAAAATACAAAAAGCAAGCCTACCTACTGCATGCCTAAGGCTATATACCCTGGCAGGACCTTCTTATCTACTTCGATTGTTCCTTCGAGTGCAGAATTGAATAATATTAATATACATTAAGCTCAAGTAACTCCAATCGCTGAACATCTGTATAAAACATTGTAATTAAAGTGTTTCTTACTAACTGATTGTTCCTACGCAAGCTATAGGGTATATAGTTGTTCGTCAATTACAGTCTAACTTCCACATGGACAGACAGACCTGGTTAGATCGACTCTTCTGTTAATGCCAAAGCAGAATATATATAATTTATAGGAGATATCTCCTTAGATGCATTGCAAACTTGTACTCAAAATGTATATACCCCCCTGCCAGGGAATTTATTGCATTCTTTTTAGCAATTTGCAGTATTTACTGCAGTTTTTCGCTCAGTGTAGCCATTCGCATTGTCTTTGGCAGCTCCTTCATCATCGTCGTAAGCTGCGCACACCAAAATCCTTTTCATTCAATGTGACAGCGTGTTATCTATGTACGCAGCTACCCCGCATCGAGGGAGTTATCTTCCACTAGCTTACCCCCTCTCTCTCTCTCCCTCTCTCCCTGCTTATCTCTCGCTGTCTATCTCCTTTTTACCTTTGGCATTGCATCTTAAGTACAGCTGCTTATGCTATTAAAGGCATCCATTGCCTGCCTGCACCACTCACATGACAGCTTTTGTATAAGCTACGCTTCTCTTTCTCCCTCTTCTTCTCCCTCTTCTTCCCCATGTTCTGCTCCTTCTACTTCTTCATCTTACACTCCTGCTACTCCTACTTCGTCGTCTTATTCTCAGTCTCTCTGTGTGTGTGGTCCAATTAATGTGGCACTCTTCAGCCCAAGATTTACAGGCGATAAGGTGACAACTCTTCCTCCCCTCCCCCCCCTTGCTGGAATTGCTATAGATAGCACACAGAGCGTATCCTTTCAATGGCTTTTCATACGATTTCAGTTTCAATTTTCCTTTCAATTGCCACGCTAGAGCAAGCCAAGTCGAGTCACACAATGCAATCACGTACATCTCTGAGTACATTTCTGTGTCGCATCGGAAGTGCATTACGTATGCTCCACAATTGCCCACGTGCCCCCAATAACAACAACAACAACAACAAGAACAACTTGCGATTCAATCAGTGAGTTCAATTGGTGTTTCGTTTATGGTTTTAGCTAAAGCAAATAAGAATTGTATAAATAGAACTATAACAACGGTTCAGGTGTACTTTATAAGTTATCTTTGCTTTTATTTCAATTCATTCTTTAATTTAATTTTAATTATATTAACTAATTGCATTAAACAAATAGAAAGTATGTTTAGGGTATATTAAGGTACATTCGTTGTTTTGGTCTTAATTTCATTGCAATTCAATTTCAATCAAGCGAATTGAATAAATACAAACTGACAACAAACTGTTTCACTTGCAATGCTTGTTTCTTATCAATAGAATTTACAATTAGGCATTCAATTATATTTCAATTACACAACAACTCTTCTAGCTAAGCTTTATCAACCTTCAATGCTTTACTCTATCAATTGTGCTTTCAATTATGCTTTAACTATGTTGTTTCAATATGATAATGTTTCCATAAGTGTTCAATTTGCATTCTTTTGCTTAGACAGCTAATTGAAGAGTTGCCTAACATTCAATTTCAGTTTCAATCAACTACTAGTTTCAATTTCTGTTCAATGTTTTATTGATTATTGCAGATTGAAGTGTTGCTTCTTCTTCTATCAGTTTTAATCAACTACTAGTTGCAATTTATATTCAATTTGTATTTATTCTTGTAGATTAAAATGTTGCTTATTACTTTCAATCACTTTCAATCAATTATAAGTTTAAATCTCCGTTAAATTTTGATTGATTGTTGCAGATGGAAGTGTTGATTCTCCGTCTTGAATTCGATTTTGCTTTGAATCACTTCAATCAACTATTTTATTCCATTTCTGTTGAATTTTAATTGATTCTTGCAGATTGAAGTGTCGTTTCTCCGTCCTGCATTCCATTTCACTTTCAATCAGTTTCAACCAACTACTAGTTTCAATTTCAATTTCACTTCAATTTTAATTGATTATTTCAAATTACAGTGTAGCTTCTCTGTCCTGTATGCAATTTCTCTTTCAATCGGTTTCAATTTCAATCAATTTCTGTTTGTTGCAGATTGACGTGTCGCTTCTCCTCCCTGCATTCCATATCACTTTTCAATCGACTACTTCATTCAATTTCTGTTCAATATTCATTGATTTTAATACAATATTGTTATTCAATTTGACGTTCAATCAATCCCTGCCTGCAGTTGTTCAACCCGCAGGTTGAAGGTGTCTTCAAAATGTCACAAAATTCATTGCAATTCAAGTTTGCCAACGAGCCGAAATTCCCAAGCAAGAGTGCTGGCATTTTTTTAAATGAGGCATGCCCCAGTCAAAGCCGCCTCTAGGCGTGACGCACAGTACACATATCTATGTGTGTGTGTGTGTATGTGTTGTGTGTGTGTACGCTGTCGACATGCTTCAGCGCCAACAGTGGCTGCAAAATTAGCAACGAGTTGTGCCTTTTTCCATCTTGCATCTCTTTCACGCTTGACACACTGCATGCAGCTTTGGCCAGGATGCTCTGAGTCTGCCACTGCCACTGACTCTGACTCTGGTTTCAATTTCAGTTCCCAGTTCCCAGTTGCCAGTTGCCAGTGGCGTTCCGCTCTTAACCCCCTCTGCCCCCACTTTGCCAAGTGATTTATGAGCCGCGCGGCAAAACATTTAAACATGAAAATATTTTTCGTATATGAGGGGGAAACTCTTCAATGAAGGCCCCCCTCCCCCGCCTCCCTTTACACACTACGCCACTGTGCTGGGGCATTTTAAACCCCCCCCCTCCTATTGCAGCAGCTGCATGAGCGTAGCTGACACATGTTCGTTCTGCTGTCCGTTCGTCGGCATCTTTAGTTCCCCTTGCCCTCCCCCCCCTGCCATCTCTTAGATATTTTGCAATAAAAGTATAAACAGCATGAAAATATTTTGCGTACACTGTCCGACTGCAGACAGACCCCCCCTCCCCCTGTGTCTGCGCCCCTCTACCAAAAATAAATAAAAAAGCCGAAACGCAACAAAAATTTCGGCTATAAATTTCCTTTGGTTGTCAGTGGCATTTTCAAGTGTTGCCCGCGTCAACAACAGCAGCAACAACAATAATAACTGAACTGAGGGCGTAACCTCTCACGCCTTGTACAACCTCCCCCCACCCCTTCGAACTGACAGTGTCTGCGCCTCTGCACTTTGCTCATTTCAATGCCAACCACAAAAAGCATTTTCATTCAACTTCTTCGACTCCTTCAGTTACTTTCTTTGGCTTTTGGGGCAACTGTTGTAGTTGCTGTTGCTGCTGCTGCTGTTGTTGCTGCTGCTGCTGCTGCTGTTGTTGCTGTTGCTGTTGTTGTTGCTGCTGCTGTCTTTCCTCTTGCCCCTGCTTTCTTGCTGCTGCTTTGTTGTTGCAGCATCAACTTCAAATGTGGTTTTTGTGTGAATTTAATTAAATATTTAACGGCAGCCAAGACATGACACCCCTTAAACCTCTCTCCCCTCAGCATGTCTATGGCCAAACACCCTTGTTAAAAATATTTGTTTTTGTTGTGGTCGCCAACTTCAACTTTTTGTCCGATTTTCTAAATAGAATACTTCACCTCAAGCATTGAAATTAAAATTGCATAAAGTTGTCAGCATCTATTTCAATCAATTGATGTGTTAACATAAATATAAACAGTTTAACATATATTTATATATATATATATATACATATATATACACCCTGCACACTTGGCAACCATACTTAATCTTTTATTATTCATATAGCTCATTCAATTACCATTTTCAATCAAATTGAACACATTTTCTTTGTCAAATTGTTGAAAAGAACTCAAATGAAAGTTGTGCATGTTGTTAACACTGCTCTCAAGTGTTGTACAACATTGTTGCCAGAGAATTTAGCGTTTGATTTAGTTGTTCAATCAGCTTTAATTGTTCACATGATTAAAACAATGTAACATTGATTGCTAGTCAATAAGAAACCAGTTGAAGTGAAGTAAATTGAAAAGAACTCAAAGAAAGTTGTGCATGTTGTTAACACTGACTTCAAGTGTTGTACAACATTGTTGGCAGAGAACTAAACAGCAGAATGTGTTTCTATTTGTCGTTCAATCAGCTTCAATTGATCACATGATTGAAACAATGTTACATTGATTGCTAGTCAATAAGAAACTAGTTGAAGTGAAGTGAAATTGCAAAGAACTCAAATGAAAGTTGTGCATGTTGTTAACACTGATTTCAAGTGTTGTACAACATTGTTTTCAGAGACTTTGGTAGCTGAATTCGTTTCTGTTATTTGTTCAATCAGCTTTAATTGATCACATGATTGAATCATTGTAACATGAAGTGAAGTGAAATTGAATGTGTTGCAAGCTCAATATATATTTGTCAATTTCATTTGTGTTGGACTCTCTAAACTCATTCTCTTTTACATTCAATCAATTCAATTTTATTCAATTTTTCTCGCACTCCGTTAATTACAACCTAATTCACATTTGACTGACATGTGTCGTCGTTGCACACGTGTTTCAATTAAGTGTTGTAAAATGACAAATTCTATTTTTTGTTCAATTTCAAATGCAGTTCAAACCACAATCACATTTCCACTTGAGCTCTGTGATAAGCGTTAAAGCTGTTCAACTTTATTTAGACTTGCGACAACGAATTCAATTTCAAATAAAATACATTCTCTATTGTCAATTCTCTACTGCCCCCCTCTTCCCACCCCCCTGCGACCCTGCTGTAACTACGCCCTATAGCGACCAAAAAAACCACATGAAATTGTTAATTATAATGGCAATTGAACAGGAAGAGAAAGAGAGAGTGAGAAGGAAAAGACAGAGAGAGAGAGAGACAACAAGTGAGAGAGAGCATGGCTGATGCGCTCATTTGCATGCAACAACATGTCTAGCAATTTTCACGTTTGCAACAACATTTTCGAATCTATTTCGAATGAATTCAATTAATTATAAATTAAATGAGAAATTGATGCGTTTGTCAATTGTTTTTTTTGTTTTCCCCTCTTTCAATTGTGTTGTTGTTGTTTTTCACTTTGCTACCTTTTATTTCTCTCTCTCTCTCTCTCTTTCTCTGTTCTTTCTTGTGTTTATTCAATTTGAATTTAATTGCAGCTCTGCCAACGCGGGGCGGAGCACCCTGTATGAAACGCGCCACATGTGCGTTTCATTTACATGCTCACATTTTCATTAGCTCGCAACGGTAAAGAAGGACGGGGGGGAAGTATAAAGAGTGCTAATCATCTAAGTATAAGGGAGTATTAGAGCAGGTAATACCCTGCTATTGAATTGAACAGATGATTGAAAGTGGAGCTCATAATGAATTAAACATTGATTAAACATATTATTGAAGGTGCACTTCAAATTGAATTCAATGTACGATTGAATATTTATATGATTGAAAGTGCATTGCAAATGGAATTGAACATGTGATTGACCACGGATTGAATGTGCTCTTCATATTGAATTAAACATATGATTGAAAGTGCACTTTATATGGAATTGAACGTATGATTCAAATTGCATTATTGATTGAATTAAATAATGATTGAAAGTGAATTAAATAATGATTGAAAGTACACTTCATATTGAATTGATAATTGATTAAACATATCATTGAATATATGTATGTATGATTGATCATATGATTGAAGCAGTAAATTGGATATATTACATGATTAAAGCGAATTGAACCTATGACTAAACATATGATTGAAAGTGCATCTCATGTAGAATTGAACATATGATTGAAGAAATGAATTGACCATATGATTGAAGGGCACTTCATATTGAATTGAACATTGATTAAACAGATTATTGAAGGTGCACTTTAAATTGAATTGAACGTGTGATTGAACATATGATTGACGAAGTAAATTTGTATATATCATATGATTGAAAGGCACTTATTGAAAGCATACTGTATATTGAATTGAAGCTATGATTGAAAGAGCACCCTATATTAAATTTAACATTTGATTGAACGTATGATTGAAAGTGCACTTTACAATAGATTAAATGCTTGATTGAAAGTGCAATCAATCAAACACATAAACACTACAAATTGAAGTGAACATATGATTGAACGTACACCTCATTATACCCTTCGACCATTGAAAATGGTCAAAAAAGGGTATACAAACTTTGTGCAAATGTATGTAACAGGCAGAAGGAGGCGTGGCAGACCCCATAAAGTATATATATTCTTGCTCAGGATCACTAGCCGAGTCGATTGAGCCATGTCTGTCTGTCTGTCCGGATGTCCGGATGTATGGATGACCAGATGAACACACAGATCTCAGCTATTATAAGAGCTAGAGTTACCAAATTTGGCATGAACATTTCTGTGTAGCCGGCGCAGATCAAGTTTATTTCAAATGTTAGGTGCCACGCCCACCGCCCCCGCAAATCAATAATTTAATTTTTGAACTTAATTTGTAAGCGCTGTTTAAAAGATACAACTTTCTGACTTAAACATATACTAAGCTGATTAAAATATCTACGTATTCTCGAAATTGCAATCCGATCGGACAATAAACACAGAAGTTATTTAAGAAAGTATGTGCATGAAACCAAGTGCTTATATCAGCTAACAAGGGAGGCGGGCGAGCGCAAAGCGCGAGCGCCATCTGTCGGCCATAATTTAAAAGCATATGAACGTAGGTCAAAGGGTATCCCACTGTCGCGTGCAGCGCGACTGTGTCTTTTTTCTATTTTTTTTTAATAAAAATGAAATTAAAGAAAGAGAGGCTGAGGATATAATTTTCTTATTTCCTCCGACTGTTCCTATACTAGTTATATATAACATAATTGTACAAAATTAAATAATAAAATATATATAATATTTTATATTCATTGACAGTCATAATAGCTCAAATTGTTGGAATGTATAACTTTTAATTAAAATCTCTATTTCTAAATTATTGTTCCTAAGAACACTATAGAATACAAGTGTCTAATTGTATTGAAATGGAAAAAGTATATGTCGATTACTGTCTAACTTTAAGTTAAGTTAAGATAAGTTAAACAAAACTGGTCTTTAAACAAAAACTCTCATTTCGTGCGATTGTTCCTTTGGCAGCTATATGTTATAGTTATCCGATTTTAATGAAATATTACATGCAAATTACTTATAAAAAAAAAAGTTTGCTGTAGTAAATTTGCTTGCAATATCTTGATAAATATCAAAAATCAACCGATAGTTTGTATGGCAGCTATACGATGTATCGTGCCGATTCGGCTCGTTTTAACTTATAGACAGACAGACAGACAGACAGACAGACGGACAAACAGACATGGCTTGTTCGACTCCTCTGATGTTGCTGATTCATATTATGCAATATATACTAAAAGATGTCTCATTGCAAACTTTAAAATCAATATAAAAATTAAATAAATTGTATCCATCAGATATATTTATTTTCTATTTATTAATTTAATTGATTATAGCCCTGAGTCACCCTACTCACTGGCAAGTTTCCTCACGCTCTTGTTGGTGGAGGCTAGATAAAAACTATCCGATTACGCGGCCTGCATTTCACACGCTTTGTCTATCCAGCTCTTCATTCATCTACCTCCCTTTTAGTCTCCCACTCTCTCTCCCTCCCTCTCTCTGCCCTTCGCTCTTTGCAGTACTCATTCTTGTTTTAGCTTCTGCTATTTGTTGTCTACAATTATTTGGTAATTGGCTGGTCAACTGGTCAGTTATTCGATGGCCTTTCCTTCGATTTGTTGTCAGATTACACAGTAATTGGAAATTCAGTGGAAAGTTGTAAAGTTCCAACAGATAAACAGATAATGAAGGCACTGAGAAAAGTTGCAGAAAAAGGCAGCAACGATTTTAAAGAAAGAAATAATTTGTTTTTATTTCTGTTTCCGAATCACTTTCATATTGACCAGGAGGCCATGAATTCTTTGCTTTCAAATCCAGAGAGCCTAGTGAGCTCAAAACGTGATTTCAGAGTCACAATTTCTGTAAATTTGTTCCAAAATAGAACACAAACATATAACAAATTTTAAATTTAATTTTAGACATATATACAAAAATGAGCAACAAACAGCCTCTGAGTATAGTCCTCAAGCAAATTGTGCAATGCCTGAGGAATGTGAATGAACCTATAACAATCGATAACCTATTGCTATTCTCCGGTCCGCCCAATGAAGGTAGTGCGAAAGTTAAGCGTAAGGTTAAGACCCTGTTGGATCTGGCAGTGAGTCTGGGGCACGTGATGAGGTGCAACAATCACTACTTCGCCTCAACACATGCTGAAGATGTGCTGCCTTTCCTTGGCTTTGGTCCTGAACCTGATTCAAATGACGAATCGGCCCCATCCAGCCGATCATCGTCACTAAGCAATCTTAGTGACCTAAGCGATGTCTCTGAAGTGTTTAGCAAACCAAACTCCACGCCACCCAGCTAAACCTTATGCTGCGTCTATCATCTTCATTTGCCGAAGAAACTCTTATCCATTGACGAATTCAAATTTCATTGAAATTTTTACCAAATTCTTAATTAAGTTTAATCTGAATTAAAGATGAAATCACATTTTGGAACCAACAATCTTCTAATTAAGGCAACTTCCTTCTACTCCCCCTCAGAGCATAATTGAGCTATAGACAAATCAGATATCGTATTTCTAATTTTCACAGTCTCTTCTAACCTCATCAACTGCATGTACATCCATCCTTAGACATATTTATACCCTTCGACCATTGAAAATGGTCAAAAAAGGGTATACTAACTTTGTGCAAATGTATGTAACAGGCAGAAGGAGGCGTGACAGACCCCATAAAGTATATATATTCTTGCTCAGGATCACTAGCCGAGTCGATTGAGCCATGTCTGTCTGTCTGTCCGGATGACCAGATGAACACACAGATCTCAGCTATTATAAGAGCTAGAGTTACCAAATTTGGCATGAACATTTCTGTGTAGCCGGCGCAGATCAAGTTTATTTCAAATGTTGGGTGCCACGCCCACCGCCCCCGCAAATTAATAATTTAATTTTTGAACTCAATTTATAAGCGCTGTATTAAAGATACAACTTTCTGACTTTAACATATACAAAGGCCATTAAAATATCTACGTATTCTTGTACGTAAATTGTAATCTGATCGGTCAATAAAGACAGAAGTTATTTAAGAAAGTATGTGCATAAAACCAAGTGCTTGTGTCAGCTAACAAGGGAGGCGGGCGAGCGCGAAGCGCGAGCACCATCTGTCGAGAATAATATCAAAGTATGTGCATATGTATATGTCTACAAACATAGTAACATAGGTCGAAGGGTATCCCACTGTCGCGTGCCGCGCGACTGTTGCTTTTCTTACTGGTTTTTAATTGATTAAAAGCAACCCGAATTTAATCTCTATCGCTGCAACGAATATTGAGTTCAATGGGCACCTTGATTGAGTATGATTGATTGTGCCTTTAGCACGTTTAGCATGCTCCATGCTAACGCCTATTACAGGGTATAAATAGAGCGTGTGCTATGCTGTAAATTGAAGAACCGCAGTGCAAGCACTTCTGTGCTATTTGTATGGAATTATTTTTTAATTGAAGTCAATTACTTTGTGTGATGGTGTTAATTTAGCCTTCCATCATGAAACTAGCCAAGAAACAGAGAGAGAGAGAGAGAGAGGGAGAGGGGGCGATAACTGTCGAGTGCACTTGCACAATGAATGCGAGTATGAATATTTCAAACAATTCAAATGGCAGCCACACAAGCAATAACAAATTGTTTTTATTACACTCTCTTCTTGTTTGTCAACTGCCACATGGAGAGAGGGAGGAATAAGGGTGGCGGGGGAGGGGGTGCTGTGGTTGTGTGGCATGTGCGGCATGTAGACAACAGACTGTGAGTCACTTAACCTTCCCATTGCAATGAGAACGACAATGACGACAACGACGACGACGAGTTAACCACATCGATAAGAACGTAATGTATTCGTTTCGCTCAATTGTATCTGTGAGATACTTTGCCACAATTGAAAACTATTAATCGAAAGCCGTAAATTGAATGAGTGAAAGATGAAACATAAACATTATTCATAATTAGAGTTGCATTTGCATAATGAATCAGTCAGTCAGTCGATGGAGTGCGTGTGTTGATTGAACATAATGATTGCACTGATTGATCGACTCTATTTCAATTGTAATTGAAACAAAGTTCGCTGACAAAGAGAGACAGTAAAAGAAAGAGAGAGGAAAGGAGAGAAATAAAAACAGAAGCTATAAATATTGATTAGCTAGTTGAACAATATTGCTAGTTGAAATTGAACATACAATACGATTGAATTGAGTGTCACATTGAAAACAGAATTCCTGAATTTGATATTCAAACTAACTGACTAGCTTATGAAAAGGTTGCCTTGAATACAATTAAGCATCTTATTGAAATTGAACAAAATTGGTTGAATTGAAATAGATATTGAAATGGTAATTTATTGAAATTGAAGTTAAAATATGTGAGTCTTTATTACAAAGTGCGAAACTTTGTAATTAAGCAAATTCAATTGAAACTTAGTGCAGAACTCTAATTGAAATACAAAATTGAAACAGATAATGGAAACAATAGAAAAAGAAAATAAAACAAAAATTGATAGATATTTCTCGAACATTAAACTACAAATTTAAGTTGAAGTTGAAAAACTGAGCTAGAGAATTGACAGATAAATTGAATGAAACAGTGAAGTTGAAATTGAAAGAATTGTCTCGGAAATTAAAAGACAAATTATAAGAAAATTGAAGTTAAAAGAAGTCTCTCGAAAATGGAAAAGGAAATTGAAAGACATCTCATCGAAAGGATAATTGCATTTGAAATTGAAAGAATACTCTTAAAAATTTATAGAGAAATAGATGTAGCAATTGAATGAATCAATTAAGATTGCATTGAACTGCTTTTCCTGTGAAATTGAAAGAGTATCTGAAGTGCAAATTGAAAGACTTCTCCTGCGATTATAAAGTGAATCTATTGTGATTGCATTGAAATACTATTCCCTAATAATTGAAAGAGTAATGCAAGTAAAAATTTAAATTGAAAGACTAATTGATATTGAAAGACTTCTCCTGCGATCTAAAAAAAGGAATCTGTCACAGTTGCATTAAACTACTTTGCCTGCCTCCCCCTCCCTCTCTCTCTCTCTCTCTCTCTCTCTCTCTCTCTCTCACTCACTTCAAGCAGTCAATTTTCAGTTGACAGTTGAAAAGGGCTACGGGCTAGCTTGGCCGGTTCCAGTTATCATACATCTCCTACCCCTGCCCCGTCCTGCAGCCGCCACTAATCTGTCATATTAGCCCCGTTGCGAGTCGTGCATATGGCAAAATTATGCGAATTGTGTGTGTCGTTTCGTAGTTTGCCTGCAACTCTGCAACTCTGGGAACTTGCCCAGCTGTACCGCTGTCATCCATCATGCAGAACAACTACCCCCCGTCGCAACTACCCCCCGTCCGCCCCTGCCTACCCGCCCTACAACTGACAGCTCAATTGAGTCACGAGCCGCGCGAGCCGAAAGTCGCCAAAATTGCAAATCCCAAATGCAAACGTGGCAAGCAAAAGGCCAAAGAATTAAAAACAAAGCACACAAAAAATTGAGAGAGACAGTAGAAGAAGTGAGTGAGGTATGCGCGACTAGCAGGTACTCTGTGAAAATAAGAAGACAGGACTAACTAGTATAGCATATATAGTATAGATATATGTAGGATATATATATTTCTTCATTATTCTTGCCTGCTTTTGCTCTCTTGCACGCAGTTTGACTAGCAGTTACCCTGTAAACTGTATTAAAATGCATACGAAATCAGCTCAATTGTATTGTGCACAGCCTATGCCACCTATACTGCATTTACAGGGTATTTAGTTAAGGACACAAATTGATGATGGGCAAAAACTATGCAAGGCATCTTTGCCGACTTTGTCTGCAACTTTTGATCGATGGCTTTGCTGCTGCATAATTTGCCCAGCCAAGCGACGTTGCCCCTTACCCTCCCCCTCCTCCTACTAGTACCCCTGTCATTGCCTACACAAAAGGATACAGACAGGATGCAGGTAGCAGTCAGTCAGTCCCTCAGTCAGTCAGCCTAGCTAGGAAATTGTCTAGGCACAGGCAGAGAGAGTGAGGGCGATAGATGGATGGCTGGATGAATGGGGATCGACAGCTCAACGACGGGCAGTAAAAATTATTAATTTTTTCTATTTTTTCTTCTCCTCTTCTTCTTCTACTTGCTCTTCATCTGCTTTTTTTTTGATTGATGGCCTGATTGATGCCCTCGGGGCGTCGTCGTGTTGAGTTTTGAGCCCAGTTGAATGACTCAATTGGGCGGGCAAGCTGAGCTAATTGAAAGTCCCAAAGAATGGCAAATAAGCAAGGCAGGAGTAAGGGAGGGGGAGGCAATGAAGAGAGAGGTGGGGGAGAGGCAGTGCAGCATGATTGAACGCAGCGCAAATGTTGATGAGGCAGCAGCCAGCAGCAGCGAGTTGCAGTTGCACTCTTGGCGCTGCTTTAATGAGCTGCTCCCGAATGAATCAATCGAGCACAGCAGCGGGCTACCCCTACACTCCCCCCTACACACCCTCTCCTGCCACATACGACAATTAGTAGGCTGTGTGGGGCAGTGATATGGGGTGGGGGAGGGGGACGTGGCGTTGAATTATAGCATTGAGATGATTAATTAAATGGCATTTTAATGAGTTCACTGGCAAGCGAGACTTGCCCCCCCTTTTCCACCTCCCGCCCACTGCCACGCCCACTTGCGAATTGTCATTGAATGCATGAATAAGGTGGAGGGAGGGGTGAAGGGTAGGGGAAAGGGGGTAGACTGACAGAATGTGCTGGCTCGCGATGCTCTGTTTAATTTATGCAATTGAACTTTTGTGCCCGCAACGGAACAACGCAGCAAACTGCAGCAGAGGCGTAGATGAAGGGGGTGGAGGGGGGGAGTAGGTAGTAGAAAGAGGGAGGAGCTGGAATAAAGGGGGAGGGGGTCAACTGTTAGAGGCATGCTTGGCAGGCATGCAGTCAGGCAGGTTCATTGACGGTCATTTCATTTCGTTGCTCAAGTTCAGCAGATACACCTTGTGTGTTTTCTGTATCTGTAAGATACTTTGATATCTTTTGCATACTTTTTGCATCTTTTAGTTCACTTTGTATGCGCTGCAAAGTGTTTCATTTTCCTAGATACATTTTGCGGTTGTTTTTGAAACTATGCGATACATTTGCTACGTTCGAGATACTTTTGTATTTATCAATTATGTTGTCTTTGTATCTTTAACATGTGTATGTATGTGTGTTAGTGTGTGTATGTGTATGCTCAGTGTATGCATGAAATACAACTCTGTTATGCTTTATTCAGTTTAAGATAGAAATACTTTTGTATTAAAGAAATACTTTTCTTATTATCAAGTATTTTTGTGCATTTGTGATTGCTTTGCATCTTTGCTGGGCATTTTATTTAGTTAGATACATTTGCATTTATAAGATATTTTTGTATCTATAAGATACTTTTGTATCTATAAGATACTTAAGAATACTCTTGTATCTATGAGATACTTTTGTATCTATAAGACTTTTGTATCTACAGGATACTTTTGTATCTATAAGCTACTTTTGTATCTACAAAATACTTTTGTACCTACAAGATACTTTTGTCTCTACAAGATACTTTTGTATCTATAAGATACTTTTGTATCTATAAGATACTTTTGTATCTATAAGATACTTTTGTATCCACAAAATACTGTTGTATCTATAAGATACTTTTGTATCTATAAGATACTTTTGTATCCATAAGACACTTTGTATCTATAAGATACTTTTGTATCTATCAAATACTATTGTATCTATGAGATAATTTTGTAACTATAAGATTCATTTGTATCTGAGATACTTTTTTATCTTTGAGATACTTTTGAATTTGTGATGCTTAAAGATACTTTTTGGCATAGCCTTTTGTGAGATACTTATGTATTTATCTTAAAGATACTTTTATACCTATCAGATACTTTTGTATCTCTAAGATTTATTTGTATCTATGGGATACATTTGTATCTGTTAATTTAGTTTCTTTTTTCACTCTAACTCACTTCTCCTCCCTCTCTCCATCTCCTTCTACTTTCTACGTAATCTTAATGAATTTCCGCTTGGATTATGTTGTTCTTATGCTCTCCCTCTATATAGTCTAGAGTAGTATAGAGAGGGAGAGAGGAGAGTGCACTTGCTAAGAGCACACACACGGAGAGCAGGAATCGGCGGCTTAAGCCTCTGCTCCGCATCGAACGTTGAAATTCTTTAGCACCTCATAGATTTGTAGAAGGCGCGCAAAGCCAAACTTGTCGTCGAGAGCTTAAAAACTTGCAAGTTTATAATGTGATAAGGGGGCCACGAGGTGCCACATGAAATAGATTCGGGTAAGCTCTGCCCAGATAGAGAGAGAGAGGGAGAAAGAGAGAGAGGGAGAGAGAGAGAGAGAGAGAGAGAGAGGGAGGGAGAGCTCTCTCTGGCAGCTGCTTAGGCTTACTTATGTCACACATGCTGCTCTGTCTTGGGGAAGCTTATAAAGAGAGAAAGCCCGAGGCAAATAACTTGGACTTGCACTTGGACTTGCAGGGAAGGAGGCAGTAAAAGGCAGTGGAAAGAGGGGGGCATGCCAGAAGATGTTGCTGACTTTTCGGGGGGTTTGTTTAAAGTTGTGCGAGCACAGAAAGCAAAATAAATAAAATACAACACAGAAAACTTTTGGTCCAAAAATAGAGGAAGTTGCAAGCAAAAAAAAGCGGCTCGTTGTAACTTTTGCCTTGCTGCCAAGAGAGGGGGGGGGAGGTAGAAGAGGGACAGGGGTAGGAATTGTAAGAAGACTGGGAGGGGAGGGAGGTACACAACATGCAGCAAAAAACTAACTGCTTACTTAACAAGACATATTCAAGCACTTAAAAGCAAAATAAAACAGTCAGCAGCAGAGGCGTAGGGTAAGGCAAGAAGGGGTGGGAGTAAGGAGGGGGCACGCGGTTGCTGTTACAAGTTCGTACAACTTGGCAGTGTGTTCTTTACTAGCGTCGCTTAAGCCACGCGGCGCAATCCGCTCGTCAAGACAAAAACCAAAAAAGAAAAAAAAAAGAAAAAGAGAAAAAAAGGAAAAAAAAACCAAAGCGACTCTAGCTAACCTCACTTGGCGGTAGACGGCAGGGGCCATTGCGCTTTCACACGCCATTTTGTAGACAACGCACATGGCGTCAAGTAGGGAGAGGGAAGAGAGGAAGAGACAGGGGAAAAGAGAGAGGGAGAAGGAGAGAGAGAGAGAGGGAGTGCAGGCTAGAGAGAACTTTATCAGTCAAGTTTACTTAATACGCAAAGTAACTTAAAAGCCCGCTGCCGCAGGGGCGTAGTACAAGCCGCTAGGTGAGGGCAAGGGGCATGCAGTAGAGCAAGGGGTGGAACCGGGGGCACCCGCACACAGCAGGAAAAAAGTTATGCGCGCATAATAAGCTCAAGTTTTAGCGCATTTTTTGTGCATTATTTTTGAAGTTCTTCTTTTCTGCGCCTTCGTTTTTTCTTGCTTTCAACTTTCAGTTTCGATTCGGCAAGGGAAGCAGGCTGGAGACGGGAGGGGGGGGTGGTGGTTGTCTTTGGCGACTGTTGCCAAACTACTTTTTAATATCCAACAATGTGCAGAGTTCTCTCTCAAATCTACCTAGCTCCATCTCCCTCTCCCGCGCTGGCAAAAATGTGATTGAAAAACTTTTGTGGCTATAACATTTTCGCGCCATTTTGTTTGACCATCTTTTTGATCTTTGAACTGCACTCTCTCTATCTCTCTCCTCCTCCCTCTCTTTCTTCTCGTCTATTTTCCGTTCATATTTCTCATCCAATTTGTGTGTTGTTTGCCCTTTTTTTTGTCATTTGACAGCGAAATTGTCTTCGCTGCCTTGTTTGCCCAAGCGCTTGGCCCAATATTTGTGCAGCGTACCATGCTCAGGAATTGATCAACTTCGGCATATTGAATTGTTGCCAAAGTACCCACCCCCCCACGCCCTCTCCTTGGAGTGTTTACACTGTGCGACAAGCAGGGGAAAAAAGCAAAAGAGTTGACTGAAGACGGGAAAAGATTAAATAACAATATTGTTGCAAGTTTTCTTTTTGGGTAAACAAAAATGTCTTGAGAAATATGTGTTGAGAGCCATGAAGAGCTGAACGTAAGCTGGCAGCAAAGCGTTTAAGAATGTGTTGCACAAAGCGGAAGCGAGAAAAGTGCTTTGCACACTTTAATAACTCGGAGATCTTAACACAAACAAAGCAAAGTTGAATAGAGAGAAATGGATTCTTATTATTCATTTAGCAACTGGCAAAACATTTAAGAATGTGTAGCACAAAGCGGAGGCAGGAAAAGTGCACTGCGCTCTTTAATTAGTATGTTCTCTTAGGAAGAACAGAACTGCAGCGAGGGCGAAGAAGACAGAAAACGATTACTGAGAGAAATTCTTTTAAAACGTTTAAGAATACTAAGCACAAAGCGGAAACGAGAAAAATGCTTTGGGCACTTTAATTAGTAAGTTTTCTTCAAAAGAACAGAACTAAAGGAAGTCAGAAGAAGACAGGGATGTATTAATGAGTGAAATTATTCTATAAGCAGCCCGTAAAACGTTTAAGAATGTAAGCCACAAAGCGGAAAACGAGAATAATGCTGTACGTTCTTTATTAACTCAGATTTCTCAACACAAACAGAGCAGTGAAAGAGAGAGAAACCCATTCTTTATCAATCCTTCAGCTACTTGCAAAACGTTTAAGAATGTGTCGCACAAAACGGAAGTGGAAAAAGTCTCTTGGAAATGTCTTAATCACTGTCAGCTTCATCAAGCTACTCCGAATGTGGCACAAACTAAAATTGTCAGCAAGCACAATTAGCGATAATAATCAACGATATTTATCGCTTACCAATAATTACAGCTTGCCGCATTAAACCGTTATTTGTACGCTGTTAAGCAGTGCATGCAGTGCAAGCAGTTAGCAAGCAGTGCAATTGCAAATCTTCTTATCTAGATGCACTTTACAGTTTATCGAGTCATTCCATTACTTCTAGTACTTTCATTCGCCTTGCAACAAGTTGTGCTGTTTATTCTTCCACCTCTGCCTCTGCCTCTTCTACTTCTACTGCTCTTCCTTCTTGCCACTTGTGTTCAGATGCTCATCAAGTTTTCATTAGCCATTTTCCATTTTCTATCGAGGGAACTGTGTAGAAGTAGAAGCAGAACAAAGAGATAAAAACTTGAACTACTTTGTCGCCACTTGGCTGCCATTACGCGGCTCCCTAATAACCCCTCTCTCTCTCTCTCTCTCTCTCCCTCTCTCTCTGTTCTTCTCCTTTCCACTGCCTATCTTGCCACTGTTTTACGCTTATTTTCGCTCATAATGACCTCATTTGTTTTAGCATTGGCATCGCAATTGAAGCACTTGACGCTTGGCTCCCATCTCACTTTCTGGGTCGCCCAAGCAGACGCCCCGAAAATGCACATACACACCCTGTATATGTGTATGAGTATGTGTATGTGTGTGTGTGTGTGTGTGTATTTGCATTTTCAAGTGCAGACATTGTGTGTCAATTAGACATTAGACACATTATAAATTGACCTTCTGGGTAGCTCTGAGGAAGGTCAGCCTTCTCTCCAGCCTCCCTTTGACTTTACTCCCTCTCTCTGCCTCCCTGCCTTCCTCCCTCTCTCTCTGCTCTTTTTCGTAGCCGTCTTCTTGGCACTTGCTGCAATTAACGCGCAGTGCAAACAATTTGTCTGTCAGCCAAGGCAAAGAGGCTCAACTAGCAAATACCCTTGCAGACATACAGAAATATATGCATATATTTTAATCTATATATATTTACTTTACATTCTTTTCAACTCTCAACATGAAAAACAAACAAGAATTAAAACGATTCTATACTGAAAATATAAAAAAATGTATCTTTGATCTCGCAGAGGTTTTCGTCTCTTTGAATTCTGTGCAAGTAACGCAGAACATATTTTATACTCGTATATACATATGTTTGCACACCTACACGCATGTCTGGGCGCCTAAATGACAGCAATTACACGCAGCAGAGTCAAATATACAGGGTAGCAAGGCATAAGGGGGTATGCAGTATACACTTTCCCACACCTTCTCCCTATTTTTCCCCTCTTGCAACACTTCTCGCAGTAGCGCGACAACACTTGAGGCATGAAAATTGCAAGTCAAATCACATACAAGATAAGTGCACTGCGTAAGGCTCGACTAGCGTATACCCTGTAGAATTGTAGGGGAAGGAAAGAAACAGTTTGAAGTATAAAATTATGTATTTATCGTTAGCTTTATTGAGTAGTTATCGATATATTATTATTATTTGGTTATTGCTTGGTATGCCAATATGTTTTTGGTCTGTTATCGATAGTTATCGATACACATTTCACGTTAACTATTCGAATGAAGATAGATTCTTTGATTCGGCATGTTTAATTCAGCATTTCAATGCTAATCGATTAACATATATCGATAACTATCCTATTGTCAATAGTTATCGATATACATTTAATGGTAACTATTCGATTGCTTGAAGATTCTATGATTCGGCTTGTTTAATTCAGCATTTCAATAGTTATCGATAATCATATATCGATAAATTTAATAGTTTCTATAGTTATCGACATATATCGATAAATAAAAGAGTGATTGTAATTTCCTTGATTTTCTGTTGAAAACACATAACAAACACTAAATATATATTGATTATTATTATAAATTTCGTAGTTATCGATAAAAATATATCAATAATTATTTTTATGCTTGTAGATTCCTTGATTCTCTGTTGAAAACACATAAGTATTTTATTTGATAGCGTCAACGATAACTTTATGTCAACATAGTTATCGATAAATCAATAAATCAGCAACAGAGATATACAATATAGATATATATATAAATGCCTCAGCATATTCCACAGCAGGTTGATATTACTTCGCATATTACAGGGTGCTCAAAACTGTCAATGACAAATGTCGCAGTGCTCGTGGCGCCTGCACACCTCTCTCCCCCTTCCTCTTTCTCCCTCCTCCCCCTCCCTCTCTCTGTATGACCGTTGTGCGGCATATTTGTGAATTCAAAGAGCATGCGACAGACAGACAGAAAGACAGACAATCAGAGAAATGGCTGTAATACGCGACGTGGGCGACCACTTGAGGCGGCGGCGGCGTCGCTGTTCCAGTTTCCTGTCGCACAAAAGTATGCAACATGTTTGAATACCCAAATAAAAAAAAAGAAGGAAATACTTAGAGAGAAAGAGGGGAAAGTGAAGGAAAATGAGGAAAAAAAGCAAACGAAGAGCAGAAAAAAAGCAAATACAGAAATGCCTAACGAGTGCAAATAAAACTTGAAATTTGAGGAGATTGCGACGCTGGCACACAACGCACACGTGCACATGTGACTGACAAACTAAAAAGGAAAAAAGGTCGCAGTGCAACGATAGTGATGGACTTAATAGATGCCCTGGAAATTGTATACAGAAAAGATTGTGGTGACAAAGAATAAAAAAGAGAGAAAGTTCTTCTGTGTGGAAAGATTCGATAGATATCGACGGATATAGAAAGATATAGATGTATATAGATAGATATAAATAGATATAGATAGATATAAATAGATATAGATAGATATAGATGGATATAGATAGATATAGATAGATATAGGTAGATATAGATAGATACAGGTGGATATAAATAGGTTTAAATATATACATATATAGATAGATATATAGATATATATACACATATATATAGATAGATAGATATAAATACATATATAATATTTGGCATGTAATCAGTTGGATGTAAGGAAAATAATGCACAAATCTAGCTACTTTCAAGCTAAAAAAAGACATCTCTAAAATGTATTCCACTCCCATGCCCACTGCCTTACTCAGCATACCCTATGGACACAGTTTGCTGCAGGGTATTGAAAAATGTCTGGGCATGCCGAAAAGTATGCCATCAAATATGCCAAACATGTCGCTGCAGCATACTTGGCGGCGCCTCTAATGTTTATTACGAATATGCTCAAGAAGCAAATCACCACAGCCACGCCCCCTCTTCCCCCACGCCCCCTGCACTTGAATTGCCCTTGAAGCAGTAGTTTATAAGGCGCCTCCACACACACTCGATCGCCACTTGTGGGACAATCTGGCAACGCCGCCAGCTGCCGTTTGATCTCTGCTGCGCCCCGCACACACCTCAGACACACACTTCTCCTAAATGGGGCGTGACAAACACTTGAGCACGTTTGCCAGCAGGGGGCGTGGCCAAAAAGGGGGGGGGGGGCAGAAGGGGCATCTGCTCAATATTTGCCTGACGCTTTTTTACGCATATTTTTTCTTTCGCTTTTAGAAAACATTTTTGTGCCATAATTCAAAACTAACTTTTGTGGACCAACCAACTACAGCGTGGTGCGGGAAGGGGGAAGGGGAGCGCACTCTGAGGTAGCAGTGGGCAGCGGGGTGAAGAGTGGGAAGTGGGGTGTGCGGGGGCATTACATAAATCAACATTTTTGGTGGCGCGCTTTGCGCTGTAAACTTTTTGGCGCAAACAAATATTAATTTTAACTTGCGCAAGCTATAAAAATAAGCTAAAAATAAAGCTAACAAACAAAAATAGTGGCAGCGTAAAAAAGCTAGGTGGAATCTGCTGGGTTAAACTAGCAAATACCGTGGGGAGTTAAGGTGTTAACAATAAACAAAATGTTAGAGGGAGTGAACTAAAGAGTGACCTATAAAATTACTGAAAAGTAGAGGGAGATTTTAATTTATGTATTTAAAAAACATGCTGAGCCTTTGCTACTGAGCTGCTGTCTTGAGTTATTGGCCTAAGATACCCTAGAAAAGTCTATAAATTTATATAAACATAGAAACTACTTCAACATAACTTGACTTGTAGAAATACTAAGTATTGACCTCTAAATACCCCATCAAATATAACATTTCGTATGCTTTGTACTCTACATACCCCAGAAAAGCCCTTTCAACTTAACCTCACTCTGCACGTTAGTTGACCTAAGAAAACCCCCTTAAACCTAACCTTAATAATACAGCCAGATAGCTCTGCAAAACCTAACCCTAGAAAACCCCTCCAGCTCTACTTTACTTCAATAGTCTGCTTCCTAGATATCCTGTACATAATGTACACTTGAAACTTGAAACCCCTTGAACTCTTCCTTAGTTCTATGCCTAGTCAACCATGCATGCACCCCCTAGATACCGTGTACTTAAACCTAACCTTAAACCTAATTGAACCTCTTGAGCTTACCCTTACTTCTATCGCTTCACAGCCTTGCACACTAGTTACCCTATCATCAGCATCTTTGTCTATACCTAACGTACACTGGCAAAACATCTTAACTTAACCTTAATACTCTAACTGGTCATTCTTGGAAACAGTTTTTCGATATACTGTACTTGAGATACCTTAGAAGATACTTAAGATACCCCTTAAACTTAACATTGATTCTACACGTATGTCTAACATACTTAGTGTGTCTCTCCTAGACGCAGAGTTGCATATGATTTGAACACAACATAACCTAGACATTACCTTAAACCTAACCTCACTTCTATACCTAGTCAGCCTCGATACCTCTTAGTTACCTATATCTTCGTTGACCCCCTTAACTCAACTCTGCTTTTCTAGCTAGTCATTAATGCAGACACCTCGCACAGGGTATCTTATGTTAAAATAGTTTTTGCACTCTTAAAGTTTAAAGCAAAGGCAGAAGTATGATCAGTTGTGCCTCTCTCTGTGCCTGTGAATATTAATTTGCTCATTGGCCTTTGCTGTCTCTGTTTCCTTTAGCCAGCTCAGTCTGTCGTCTGTCTGTCTCGCTCTCTCTCTCACACGCACAGCCACATATTATTTATAATTTTAATGCGCAATTGTTAATTGTTTTCCAACAATATTTTCTGAGTCCTGGCCATGAATTAAAATGGAAACGCCGAACGTCAAGGAAATGCCATATGGTCGAATGTGCAGGCGATGCCAGGCGGCACATCCTCTTTGCCATGCCCCCCCTTCCTCCCTTTCCTCTCCCTATCCCTCCCACACTGCCGGCGTTGCCATATCTCGCCCGGCGTCTGTCGGCGATAATTCTTAACCGCTTGTTTATTTATGCGGCGCCGGAAAAACCCACCCACACACACTGGGAAAAACACTCACAACGCACTCACACACACACACACCCACACACACACTTGCACACTCACACACAAAAGATAAAGTGTGTGTGTGTGTGTGTGTGCGCGTGTGTGGTTGCCTGCGCCTTTATTTATGCAGCATGCATTTAAAATAAAATATATATAAATTAAGCATACGCCCGGTGCAACAGCCGTTGCCGAGTTTGAAGCCACTGCTGCTGCTGCTTCACTACAACACACGCTGTCGCCAGATAGAGTATATTAGCTAACAAACAGTAGTATATATAGTATAGTATATATAGTATAGAAAGTATATACTCTTTATATGATCACATTAGGAAGACCTTCCATAATTATACTTATGAATACCTTGTATGTTTATCTTTTAATGGAACTGAAACTTGGCAAATATGTGTATATCATATTCATCTTCTTACAAACTGTAGCAGAAGGTTGTGACTTAAATATGTTGCTTGATAATCGTTATAAATAGACAGAGAGGCAGACAGACAGAGAGACGAACATGGCTCAATCAACTCTGCCACTGCTGCTGAACATGAATATATATACCTAGTGGATTCCGCCACGCCTTCCTCTGCCTGTTACAAACATTTGCACAAAGTTAGTATACCCTGCTTAGAGCATATTCAATGGTCAAAGGGTATAAAAAGAAAGCAAGAAAGCAAACTGAGAAGAGAAGCAAGAAAGTGCAGAGCATTGCGGTTTCTTTATGCGCTCATTAGAATTCCCAACTTGATTTCTTATAATCGTTGTTGTACTTGTTGTTGTTCTTGTTGTTGCTGTTGCTGCTAGTGGTGGCGTTGGCGTTGGCTGAGGCCATTTTGCTGGCTGCATTAATTGCACGCAAAAGGAGGCAGCGTTGCATATAAATTTCTCATATTTAATTTTGCAAGAACCACTTGACGCTGCTGCTGCTGCTGCTTTTTGGCATTGCGCGCTCAGTTTTAATGCCCATGGGCCACCACAATTTATTCATTCTGCCCCGGGACCAAAAGAAGTGCATAAAATACGTACGCAACACAAAAAAAAGAAATGGATAAATAAATAAACAAACAAACAAATAAAAAAAGAAAAAGACAAGCGAGAAGGAATTGTAAATACACTTTGTGTGGGTAAAAAATAAAATATTTTTAATTGAAATTGGAAATATTAAAAATACCTCATATAAAATATTTATAATAAGATAAATAAAAAATAGAAATGTGGTATTACTGATAAAATAAAAACATAATAATTAATGTTCAAAATAAAAGCAAAAAGAGAACAGGAAGAAAGAAAGTAATATTCAAAAAAATACATATTATTAAAAAGTTTACAACATAATAATATAAAAGAAAAAACAAAACAAATTTAAAAAATAAAAATATATTTAAATCAACAATAAACAACAAAAAAGAAGAGATAAAAAATAAAAAATATTCGTTTGGTACATTAAAATATAAAACAGAAAATAAATCATAACCTAAATTAAATATAAGTAGAAACCTAAAACAAGTATTATCATAATATACATTTAAACAGTAAAGAATGATACTATATAATAATAATAAATAAATAATACTGCAAGATATTGTTGGTGTTTTAAGGTTTATTTAGTTTATGGATGTACAGTGTTCAGTTCGAGTTGTATTTATTGACGACGATTCTTTCTTCTACTGACTGCACAGTTAAGTGTGACCAGAGAACACAAACATATAGCATTGCCAGATGCATTTTCAACAGATAAAAAATTATATAAATAACATCATAATTTATGTTGAACAAAAGTGTTAAACATAAACATATTATATTAATAAATAATAACAACAATAATCATTTAATATGAAAAAATATACAAATTATTATAATAATTTAATTTCAAGAATGAAGGTTCATTATATACAAATAAATATCAATGACAATAATAATAAAATAAAATAAATATATAAATTAATTAAGCAAATAATTAATTAATTAAAAATTAAAATTAAACCACAAAGATTATCTAAATATATTAAATATAGATATACATTTAAAGAAATTTGTCTCCCTCTAAAAGTTTGAATTTCTTTTTATAAGCAAATAATATTTGTTTTATTACTGTATTAGTTTTGATATGAAATTAATGATTACACGTGAAACGTATTCCTTTATACTGTTTATATTCATAACTACAGTATATAAGTATTCATTGCAGTCACTCACATGTCGCAAACGTGTTTCGCAAGTGCATATGCCCTATGGACACGCTGTAGATGATTAAATTATAACCAGAAAGAAAATGCGTTTCAAAGTGGCACTCGCAAAGGCGTCAGTGTGTGTCAGTGTGGGTGTGCGAGTGTGTCAGTGTGTGTGCGAGTGTGTTGTGGGTGTTTGTATGAGTGTTGAGTGCACACTCGTTTACATTAAATGAATAATGCACTCGAGTGTGCACTATGAGAATCTGTTCCGTGCGCATTTCTCTTTTTTTTCTACTAATAAAAACACATGGCTGTAAAAGGGGGGCGCTACTGCTAACTAGCTGACTTTAAACATAGGGGTGTAGAGGGGTTTATGGGGATTGGTCAACCCCTTTAAGGCAGCGACGGCAACTCATAAAGTTGCAAGACAAACGCGCGCCCAGCCACCACATGACCCTGCCACATTAACTGCTGCTTAGCCGGCAACAGCAGCAGCAGCAGCTGCCCCAAGGCTGCCCCACCTCCACTGCACCTACGCCACTGCTTCTCCTCTTCTCCCCTCTTCTCTTCCCCCCTCTCTCTGCTGCCCAACCCTTGTAGCCAGCACTGACCAACACTGTACATAAATTTCGCTCTTAAGTGCCGCACATTAACCACAGGCTGGACCAAAAACTTCAGCCCCTTGCAGACGCGCCCCTGCCCCGCCTGCACTGACAACAAAAGGGCGACTTCTTGGCGCGCTCTTGCGGTCTTGCGGTCTTCTCTCTTCTGCAGCTTAATGAGATGACTTCAGCTCAAGCAGGCTGGCTGGCAGCTGGAACTGCTCCAATAAAGTGTCAAACAAATAGCCAAGACATTTAATTGTGATGCCCATGAAAATGAAAATGAAAATTACCCCAACAACAATAACAACAACAACAATAAACGCATAGACCACTTGACAAGTACAAGAACAACAAGAAGAAGAAGGAGGAGAAGAAGGAGAAGAACAAGTGGAAGCTGCAGCAGCAGAAGAAAAGGGCAGAACAACTTGAGCTGAGCATGCAAAACTTTGCAAGTTCTGAACTTGAGCGCTGTTGCTGTCGCTATCGCTTGACCCCCCGCACCCCCCTTAGAAAACAGCAAAAAAAGGGTTACCAACTCGCGCGTTTAATTGACCGCAATTAGCCGCATTGCGTTCCACTTTTTTCAGCGCTCACTGTGTGCAAAGTTCACAAAGGAAGCTCATGACTAGATTTGCTAATTGATTGTTTTCATTTCTAAGAAGTGTAAAAGAAACTAAAATTCGATTATTATAATGATCATATACTATATATACTGCAACGTATATTTATGGCAATATGATTGCCTTTATATAGTTTAAACAATTTCAATTTGAAAATACCTTAAATGTATTTCATCTCGCCTGCAGGGCTGACCCCATTGAAAAAGAGTTCGTGTAATTTGCATTCCAAGTGCAATTTATGATAGTTTTTTTTTGTTGCTTTTTTATACCCAGTAATATTGTAAGCCACTAGAATGCAGGCTTTAATTAATAATACACACACAGACACAGACACATACACGTGCAATGCGTAATGAGGCATTGTCTGTTTGCAGCGCATGCCACGCCCAGTCGCCCTTTAACTTTGCCCCCAAGTGGCAATTAAAATTAATTTAAACATAAATTGAAGCCTCACAACGAGTGCTCACAACTGGCCTGCTACCCTGTAAAGCAGGAGCATTCTTTAAATGAAAAAATATACTTTAATTAACATGCCACACGACTAGCTGATACCCCGTAAAGTAGTTGAAAACTGCCCTGTGCAGAAACAGTTTCATATGATATAAACCTGATTTAATATACCATATATCGTAATATATAACACGGTCTGTGCTACCCTGTAAACTGTAAACTAACCTCACACTCTTTCTACTTCCTTCTTCCTTTTGCAGAGTTAAGCAGCGCTCAGAAGCTACCGAAACTGGAGATCTTCCCGATGCAATCGGAGCAACGCAAACCTGTTGGCAAACCCCTCATCCTCACCTGTCGTCCCAATGTGCCTGATCAGGCTCTCGTGACCGATCTGCAATGGAAGGACAATATGAACAACACAATACCCCCCAAGCCGTAAGTGTGCAACAACTTCATGCAGTCAATGTGTGAACTATCGATAAATATCGAAGCATTGATAAATGTATATCGAATTAATGATATATATCGATATAAAGATACTTATTGTACCATAGATACATATCGTTTTATCGATAATTATCGAACTATCGATATATATGTATATTATCGATACATATCGAACTATTGATATAATATGTCGAACTAAAGATACTTATTGTACTATAGATACATATCGAACTATAGATACATATCGAACTATCGATAATTATCGAACTTTCGATATACATATGTATGTATTGTCGATACATATCGAACTATTGATATATATTGCACTATTGATACTTATTGTACCATAGATATATGTATATGAAACTATCGATAATTATCGAACATTCGATAGATGTATTGTCGATACATATCGAACTATTAGTATATATCGAACTATTGGTACATATTGTACTATAGATACAGATTGTTTTATCGATAATTATCCAACTGTCGATAAATATCGTATTATCGATAAATATTGAAGAATCGACAGCAACATATTGAACAACTGATATGTACATATCGAATACAGATACCTTTTTTATCTATCGATAATTATCGAACAGTCGATAAATATCGTACTATCGATAAATCTCTTGAACCTTTAATGTGACACACAATGCGACACGTGCGTGTGTGTGTGTGCGTGTCTGTCTGTCTGCCTATCCGTCTGTGTCTCTCTCTCACTCACTCTATCTGTATTCTTTTCACAAACACACCCACACACACACAATTGTACATACACACACACTCACACACACACACACGTACGTGTATACACGCAACTGTTATCCTGTTTCTGCAGGCTCAATTATGATCCACTTTATGATTCTGCGGGCAAGAAGAAGAATGCGTAAGTGCCGACAACAACAACAACAACAACAACCAAGTCTACTACTACAACAACAACAACAGCAACAACTTAACCTCTCTCGTTTCGTTTGCGTAGTTCTCTCTTGCTCTCGCAGCAACTAACTGCAACACAACTACTCGTATTGCCCTCTCGCTCCTGTTTGATCGTTCCTCCCCTTCCTTGACTGTACCGTTGTTTTGTTTGCCGGCATGTTTGTTCCCCCAATATTCTTTGCTATTGTTTCCGTTCTCTTTTTGTTCTAATTGTTGCGTAGCATCCTGATCACCTTCCCATCCAAAAATTCACACACAAAACCCAAATAAACTTTTCATACAAAAAGCAAACTAATCAAAAAACTGTCCCCCCCTCATTACCATATCGTATCGTATCGTATCGTATCGCATTGTATCGTAAAATATTCACATCGTATAGTATAATCTATAGATATAGCATACATATATCTATCTACTAGTTCGCCATATAGTTTACTAACCTTATGCGTCAGTTTGTTGCCAATCGCTTGCCGATAACTTGTTATCGATAGTCGTAATACCGTCGCTAATCGAATGTGAAAGCATGCAGAGTTCATAAATATATAGCCTGGCTGCTGCTGAGCAACTTTAAATTGAATTCTCTACGAATCTACGATATACGAAGGGCAGCCAACTTAACTAACGATATTGCATATTGTCAAGTGCAGCCAACTTAACGAGGCTAGGCAAATGCAAGCAGAGTCTTTGAGCCGCAGCCAACTTAACGCACTTGTTTAATAATTCCCTCAAGTGCAGGCAACTTAACACCCTAATGAAGTCCCGCCTAAGAAAGATGAAGATGAAGATTATGCCCGCACTCGACAACGAAAGACTATTTTATGTCGGTCGGATATTCTTAAGTGCGCTTCAAGCAGGCTAAGCAGGCAGCACTATCTCTGTCTCTCCCTCTCTCTCTCTTACTATCGCTGTCCTTCACAGTGGCCAAGCTTAGCGTGGCACTTAACCTCATTTGCTGTGCAGCTCTTGTGCAAAGTTTAGCTGAATTGCTTATCTATATACATACAGTAGCTGCTTTAATATATATCTGAAATTAGCCAACTGTTTCTATTTTAATAAAATCATAGCATACTTTTTAGTGCAGCTCCTTAATTTATTATACCAGTTACCTGGGGGATAGAAGCATATTCTTTTGTGTTTAATTTAATTAAAGATATATGCATATTAATTACTATATGTTTATTGGTATTTTCTTTAAATAAGTTCTCTTTGGTATTTTTTTATTGTGTATTTTTATTCTCTTTCATATGTATTTTCTTCAGTATTATAGAAATTGGCAAACCGTTCCAACTTGTTTTGATTTGTATTGAATCGTAGCATACTTTTTAGTGCAACCTCAGAATGAGCTGCCATTTGATAGTCGATTTTTCAAATGTTATCGCAGCTACTCATGAATGTTATAATTCCTCGAAACTCCCCTCTCTCTCTCTCTCTCTCTCTCTCTCTGTCTGACCTGCAACACAGCCATTTCTCACGCACACACACAGAAACACAGAAGGCACTGAAATTGTTATTCGGTTTGGCAAGTTTTCAATTTGCCCAAACGTGGCCGCATTTTGTGGAGTGCCCTAAAGGGGGCAGCTTGTGTTGTTGCCACACGCACAAAACTTCGCTGCGCAGCAATATTTAATTTGGCAGCGGCCGAAAAACAAAAGCAAGCCTGGCAACTCTGCCACTGCGTGCTAGCCTACGCAGATTGTTATCTCAACATGTGTGCGTGTGTGTGTGTGTGTCTGTGTGTGTATTTTGGGTTTATTTTCGCATTTTTCTCTTCGCAGCGCACGCCGCTGCCGAAATGCCGAAATGAAGTTTTCGAAAAAGGGCGTTTTGCGGGCCAAAAAGGGGGCGTGGCGCATACTTGCAGGCGCGAATTGTAATTAAGCTGCCAAACCGGTCACAAAAACAGGTCCGAAAATCTACAATGCAACCCCCGAGGGGTACTCACTACTTGCACCTCTCCCCCTCCCTCTGCTTGCCCCTTGCAATTGTCAGTTGTTGCAACTCGACGCGCTTCAGTTTGGTTTGTTTCGGTTTCAGTTCAGTTTGGTTTGGTTTGGTTGGGTTGGGTTCGAGTTAATTAAAGCGATTAAGTTGGCAATAGTTCTGCGGCTGCCAGCAACAACTCTGCTTCATGTCTCTGTCTATGTCTCCCTCCCTCTCTCTCCCTCTCTCTCTCTCTCTTTCTCATACGTGGCGCCGTGTGAGAACAACGCGCAGTGCTGCGTTTTAATTGTTATCCTGCCTGATGTACTCTGTAGTAGTTGAATGAGATGAGGTGCCTCTATACTATCTTTAGCTACGCCTTACTACCATTTACAGGGTATTGTTTAGCCATGCATTACAACTTAGCTATGCTGTTTGATTGTTCTGCTCTTAGCTTGATTCCCGCTAGATTGAAAACTCTTCAAATGCAGTTAGAGAAGAAATAGAACAGAGTACAAGGTAGAAAGATTGGTTAGAACTAGATTATAACCACATAAGGAGTCCACTAACTTAAACCAGTAAGAAAAGCAACAGTCGCGCGGCACGCGACAGTGGGATACCCTTCGACCTATGTTACTATGTTTGTAGACATATACATATGCACATACTTTGATATTATTCTCGACAGATGGCGCTCGAGCTTCGCGCTCGCCCGCCTCCCTTGTTAGCTGACACAAGCACTTGGTTTTATGCACATACTTTCTTAAATAACTTCTGACCGATCAGATTACAATTTACGTACAAGAATACGTAGATATTTTAATGGCCTTTATATATGTTAAAGTCAGAAAGTTGTATCTTTAATACAGCGCTTATAAATTGAGTTCAAAAATTAAATTATTAATTTGCGGGGGCGGTGGGCGTGGCACCCAACATTTGAAATAAACTTGATCTGCGCCGGCTACACAGAAATGTTCATGCCAAATTTGGTAACTCTAGCTCTTATAATAGCTGAGATCTGTGTGTTCATCTGGTCATCCATACATCCGGACATCCGGACAGACAGGGCTCAATCGACTCGGCTAGTGATCCTGAGCAAGAATATATATACTTTACGGGGTCTGTCACGCCTCCTTCTGCCTGTTACATACATTTGCACAAAGTTAGTATACCCTTTTTTGACCATTTTCAATGGTCGAAGGGTATAAATATGTCTAAGGATGGATGTACATGCAGTTGATAAGGTTAGAAGAGACTGTGAAAATTAGAAATATCTGATTTGTCTATAGCTCAATTATGCTCTGAGGGGGAGTAGAAGGAAGTTGCCTTAATTAGAAGATTGTTGGTTCCAAAATGTGATTTCATTTTTAATTCAGATTAAACTTAATTAAGAATTTGGTAAAAATTTCAATGAAATTTGAATTCGTCAATGGATAAGAGTTTCTTCGGCAAATGAAGATGATAGACGCAGCATAAGTAGGTTTAGCTGGGTGGCGTGGAGTTTGGTTTGCAAAACACTTCAGAGACATCGCTTAGGTCACTAAGATTGCTTAGAGACGATGATTGGCTGGATGGGGCCGATTCGTCACTTGAATCAGTTTCAGTACCAAGGCCAAGGAAAGGCAGCACATCTTCAGCATGTGTTGAGGCGAAGTAGTGATTGTTGCACCTCATCACGTGCCCCAGACTCACTGCCAGATCCAACAGGGTCTTAACCTTACGCTTAACTTTCGCACTACCTGCATTGGGCGGACCGGAGAATAGCAATAGGTTATCGATTGTTATAGGTTCATTCACAGTCCTCAGGCATTTCACAATTTGCTTGAGGACTATACTCAGAGGCTGTTTGTTGCTCATTTTTGTATATATGTTTAAAATTAAATTTAAAATTTGTTATATGTTTTTGTTCTAGTTTGGAACAAATTTACAGAAATTGTGACTTTGAAATCACGTTTTGAGCTCACTAGGCTCTCTGGATTTGAAAGCAAAGAATTCATGGCCTCCTGGTCAATATGAAAGTGATTCGGAAACAGAAATAAAAACAAATTATTTCTTTCTTTAAAATCGTTGCTGTCTTTTTCTGCAACTTTTCTCAGTGCCTTCATTATCTGTTTATCTGCTGGAACTTTACAACTTTCCACTGAATTTCCTATTACTGCGTAATCTGACAACAAATCGAAGGAAAGGCCATCGAATAACTGACCAGTTGACCAGCCAATTACCAAATAATTGTAGACAACAAATAGCAGAAGCTAAAACAAGAAAGAGTACTGCAAAGAGCGAAGGGCAGAGAGAGGGAGGGAGCGAGAGTGGGAGACTTAAAGGGAGGTAGATGAATCGAGAGCTGGATAGACAAAGCGTGTGAAATGCAGGCCGCGTAATCGGATAGTTTTTATCTAGCCTCCACCCACAAGAGCGTGAGGAAACTTGCCAGTGAGTAGGGTGACTCAGGGCTATAATCAATTAAATTAATAAATAGAAAATAAATATATCTGATGGATACAATTTATTTAATTTTTATATTGATTTTAAAGTTTGCAATGAGACATCTTTTAGTATATATTGCATAATATGAATCAGCAACATCAGAGGAGTCGAACAAGCCATGTCTGTTTGTCCGTCTGTCTGTCTGTCTGTCTGTCCGTCTGTCTGTCTGTCTGTCTGTCTGTCTGTCCGTCTGTCTTTATGTCCGTCTGTTGCAACGCATACTGGTCTCTCCGTTTTAGAGCTATCTTTATGAAACCCGGCACACATGCTTCATATTACTGCACGCTGTCTATAAGTTAAAACGAGCCGAATCGGCACGATACATCGTATAGCTGCTATACAAACTATCGGTTGATTTTTGTTATTTATCAAGATATTGCAAGCAAATTTACTACAGCAAACTTTTTTTTTATAAGTAATTTGCATGTAATATTTCATTAAAATCGGATAACTATAACATATAGCTGCCAAAGGAACAATCGCACGAAATGAGAGTTTTTGTTTAAAGACCAGTTTTGTATAACTTATCTTAACTTAACTTAAAGTTATACAGTAATCGACATATACCTTTTCCATTTCAATACAATTAGACACTTGTATTCTATAGTTTTCTTAGGAACAATAATTTAGAAATAGAGATTTTAATTAAAAGTTATACATTCCAACAATTTGAGCTATTATGACTGTCAATGAATATAAAATATTATATATATTTTATTATTTAATTTTGTACAATTATGTTATATATAACTAGTATAGGAACAGTCGGAGGAAATAAGAAAATTATATCCTCAGCCTCTCTTTCTTTAATTTCATTTTTATTAAAAAAAAATTGAAAAAAGCCACAGTCGCGCTGCACGCGACAGTGGGATACCCTTCGACCTACGTTCATATGCTTTTAAATTATGGCCGACAGATGGCGCTCGCGCTTTGCGCTCGCCCGCCTCCCTTGTTAGCTGATATAAGCACTTGGTTTCATGCACATACTTTCTTAAATAACTTCTGTGTTTATTGTCCGATCGGATTGCAATTTCGAGAATACGTAGATATTTTAATGAGCTTAGTATATGTTTAAGTCAGAAAGTTGTATCTTTTAAACAGCGCTTACAAATTAAGTTCAAAAATTAAATTATTGATTTGCGGGGGCGGTGGGCGTGGCACCTAACATTTGAAATAAACTTGATCTGCGCCGGCTACATAGAAATGTTCATGCCAAATTTGGTAACTCTAGCTCTTATAATAGCTGATCTGTGTGTTCATCTGGTCATCCATACATCCGGACATCCGGACAGACAGACAGACATGGCTCAATCGACTCGGCTAGTGATCCTGAGTAATAATATATATACTTTATGGGGTCTGCCATGCCTCCTTCTGCCTGTTACATACATTTGCACAAAGTTAGTATACCCTTTTTTGACCATTTTCAATGGTCGAAGGGTATAAAAACAGATAAGAGTTCCACAGTATGTCAGTATGTGCATGAGTTATGCACAAAGCAAGCTGCCAACACTTCTAGCATATTCCCAGCACATTTTATAATCTATTCAGGAATGGGAACAGTAAGAAAACTAGTTAAATATTGACGATGATCCCAAGTAAAGCATATCAAATTGAATTCCGCCTTAACTAGATGTACTATAACTGTTATTTACTACTCTTTTACCCTTTGCCTTAATTTGTTTATATTCATTTCCCATTCTAACTGATTTCTATGCTTTAATTAGTATACCAAGTACTCTTCGATTGTGCCTAATTACGCAGTAAAGTGTTCCCCAATTAAAACTAAACTACCTATTTGATCTGACTTTCTCTTTGTACTTTGTCAGCCCCCCTTCCTTCCTTACTAAGTCCTTTCTTCTCTCAGCCTAAAAGCGACTTTAAGCTCCCTTCTCCTTCATCTACCCCTACCCGGCTCTGCTCACTCTACAGTTATTTGGCTCCTTCAATAACAATGAGAACAACGCGAGCAACGACATCTTTATACGCCAGCGAGGCCAAAGCAGAAGGGAAAATGCAATAAAAAATTGTCGTGGCATACCCCCGAGGCGCCAAAATGGCGTCTTGCTTGCGTGCTGCCGTTTTTATCCTCCTCTATCCCTTTTTGCCCTTTGGAGACAATCAAAAATTTGATTTTTACGTATGCGTAACTGTTTTTCGCTCTTGTTTGTTTGGCTTGAGCGGGAAAGCCACCAAAAGCCTCAACTAACCCTGTCTACACTCCCTCTCCCTTCCGCTCCTCTCCGACTACGCCACTGCACTGCGTTTGGTGCAATATTAAAAACCCAAGGCAAATATGCAGCTACATATTTTTTTTTGCACAATGTCTTCACGCGGTTTGCGATTTTACTTTGTTCATTTTTTTATTTTCTTTCTTTTTTTTTGCTGTTTTTGCAGTTTTCCATATTTTCTTTTATTTTCCTTGCGTATTTTTTCTACGCTTGCCTTTCGCGCTGGCATTTTTTTGCTCGCTGAATTTCGGCTTTTTATTTTCTTTGTCGTCGACGGCTTTTGTTAGCATAATTTTGGGCGCAGCGACAACTCAGCAACGTGTGTGTGAGCAAGGCAAACAAATAGAGGAAGCCGTTCCGCATTTTGGCCAACAATTGCGATTTACAAATTGAACCCCAAAACACACACCCTCTTCTCTCTCTCTCTCTCTTTCTGTTTCTTTCCCTCTCGCACACAAACTTTATCGATATAAAAAACCAATTGCAGTCTCTTGAAGAGCTATCACAAGCAAGTCGCATGCCCATAGGAAGAAGACACAGTCGTCAAAGTTGTTTCGCAATTTGTGCCATCGATTAATCGATAAGTCGATATCGATGTTGTTTCTAAAAAATAAATTAATAACAATTCAAGTGGAGTTCGGAGTGGGAACACAACTGCAATCTATAATAGAAATAAGGCAAACGCTTATCGATAGCTGTGCAATCGTTGAATCTAATAATCGATAATGATATCACTTCGAAAAGAAGTCAATAACAATCCAAGTAGAGCTAGAAAAAAGAATAAAACTAAAATTTATAATATAAATAAGTCAAACGCTTATTAATAACCGAACAATCGTTTAATCGAGCTATCGATAATGTTATCGCTTCGAAAAGAAGTCAATAACAATCCAAATAGAGCTCGAAAAAGTGTCAGGACTAAACCTTATTAAAGAAATGAGTTATATGCTTATCGATAACTGTGCAATCGTTGAATCGAATTATCGATAATGCTATTGCTTCAATAAAAACCAATAACAATCTGAATAGAGCTAGGAAAAGAAACAGAACTGAACTGTATCATAGACACACTTATCGATAACGATAACAATTTCGATTTGAACTATCAAGGCTCTAAGAAGCGCACACAATTTGAATATTTAGTTGAAACTCCACAATAAGTACATTTATTAGTTATCGATAACTGTATTTTTATGGAACATATATCGTAACTGTCCATCAGTTGAACTACAGTTGCACTGTCTACTAGGCATGCCCAACTCGTATATATCCTGTTTATCGAGCTTGCTGAAATTGAAATCGAAATTGTCGAAAGTTTTTACTGACTGAGTATACATATGTATGCCAAGGTTAGCTTTCTTGTATTTTTAAACATGGTACCCCTACTCAATACCCACTGCCAGCTCTCTCTGCCCTTTCTTCTTTGTACCCCCTCAGCACAGCTACCTTGCTGGTGCTACACTTTGGCCATGGCTTGTTCGAAACTTTTGTTCATTTACGTTTGACTCGAAAGTTTGCCTTATATTATATAATGCCAGGCATACTATACTTATATGCACAACTCTCTCTATATATGTATGTATATATTTTATAGGAAGCTGCATGGAGCCTAGGGGAGAGGGGAGCGGGGCCAACTAGAGAACGAACTCCCTTTTACAAAGTGAAGGCATAATAATAACCGCTATGCATATTTAGTTTTGGCGCAACAAAAGTTTTTTAATTAATTAGTACGTGGGCCGGGAACTCCCTCTCTACTCCCTTCTCCCTCCTTACCTCGCCATACCCCCTCTCCCCGTTTCTCCAATAGTTCTATACGAGTTTTCTTCTTGTTTTTTGTATTTTTTTATTGCCTGGAAAAGGGAGCAGTAGGAAAATTTTGAGCTGGCGCGCGATTTCATGTCGAATGCCAATTGGCAAACACAGCAAATGGAGCAAGAAAGTTTTTTAATGCGCAACGCTTGCGCGTTTGTCACACACAGACACACACACACGCACACACATGTGTGTACTTTTTGGCTAGAGTTGTCAGGCAGCTGGCAAGCAAGCGCTAATTACAAAATTTGTGCAATTACTTGATATGTTGAGCTTGAAATGGTTGCCTAATTACGGTCGCAGTTGGCTGCGAATAGTTTCGCCACGGCAGCTAATTGATAGAGTTGTCAAGTGCAGTGCAGTGTGGAAGAGTTTAGGGTGACCATGTGTGCCAAATGACAACATGTTGTAAGGAGGGAAATAGTTGCATTCAAATCTAAATAAATGATTGAAGTGCCCAGGAAAAGGTCGTGGGTTGGATGACTCTAAATGTGAGGGGACAAGGTACTGTAATAAATGTGTGAAAACAAGGTGCTGTAATTGGGGTGACCATAAATGCGAGAGGACAAGGTACTGTAAAAAGGTAGGCCATAAAGACAAGGTTCTATAATTAGGGTGATTATAAATGTGATAGACAAGACGCTGAAATGAGGGTGACCATATATGTGAAAAGTCAAGACGCTGCAAATAGTGTGACCATGCCAGTAAGAAGACAAGGAGCTATAATTAAGGTGACCATAAATATGATAAACAAGTTACTGCAATAGGGTGACCATGAATGTGACAGAACAAGGCTGTTATTGGGATGTCCATAATTGTGAGAAGAAAAGAAACTGTTATTAGGGTGACCAGAAATTGAAGAAGATAATATGTTGTTAGGTCAGTAATTGGCATTAGGGTCACCATGTGCGTAGTTTAGAATGACCATGCGCATAGGTTAGGGTGACCATGCAGGCAAAATAGCTAAACACTATTATGTAGTCTCAAAAAGATTCCGGAAAAGTTCAAACGTAGTCTGAAGACACGAAATCTCTTGTTTTGTTGTAATCCTCAATAATTTCAAGTTTAATTCGAGCTTAAAGCAGAAATTCGTTCAGTTTATTTCATCAACAATAAAAACTTATTATGGCACTCGAAAAAAGCACATCTTCAGCCTTTTCAGCTTTCCGAGCAGTCTGCATTCGCTTTAACCCAAATCCCCTCCCCGCCTTTCATGCTTAAAAGATATTCGCGCTGGACTGACTATTCGAAATTCTTCTCATTCTCTATTCAGTTCGCACTGTTGCGAGGCAATTGAGAAAGGAAATGCGCGGGGGCGCATTAACACCACGCCCCGAAACGCAATTTTCTTTTAATTTTCTGTAATTGTTATGGCAAAAAAAGAGAAAAAAACAAAACAAGAAAACAGAAAAGAAAGGCAACAACGAATATGCGTGGCATGCAAATGAGAAAAAAGAAGCTGCGGCAAGGCAACTGTAAAAGAAAGCTACAGCAGCAACAGCAACAACAATTTACTAACAACGACAATGTTCAACCATAACAATTATTATAATCATAAGCATAAACATTATATACAACAACAACAGCAACAACAAACAAACAAGAACAATTGCATATTACGCTGTACTAATATACAACAACCACCTCTCCCCCTCTCTTTCCTGCTTCCCTCTCTTTTTCTTTGCCTCTCTCTCTCTCTCTGCAGTACGGGACGCAATCAGCCACCGATGTATACGGAAACATTGCCCGGCGAAAGTTTGGCCCTGATGATAACCTCGCTGACGAGTGAAATGGGCGGCAGATATTATTGCACGGCATCGTATGCAAATACCGAAATACTCACAACGACTGTCACAATTAAAACTTATGGTAAGTAACAGTACTTAAGAACAGACACCCTCCATGCCCTACTCTCTTTGTACCCTTTGCCCTTTGCTTGGCAAAGTTGGACAATTGATTTATGAAGACACAACTTGGCAAAGGATTCGTAACTTTTGCAACGTAGTTCGGACTTTGAAGAAGTGAATTAAGAAGAAGTGAAATGCGAGTAACGAGTTAGATGTAGCGAGTTACGAGTAATGACCTAATATCGTACATAGGTCGCATATTATGTAATGTAAAAACATAAGAGAACTTCAATATAATGGAATTAGGGCCAGAAAATGCTTAACAAGCGAATTTCATCAAGTAGTTAAAGGCGAGTAACGAGTTAGAAGTAGCGAGTAACGAGTAGTGACCTTATACCGTATGTCGTACTTCGAGTATTGTAAAAACATAAAAGAAATACGTCTAAATGGATGAAAGTCTGAACAAAACCGTTAGCAATAAGCAGCAGCCAAAGCAAGTTGAAGCAGGCACAACAAGTACCACACACACACTTGCACACACCTTTGCTTACACACACACACACACACACCTCTTGCTGGCTCGTTAACTTTGCTGTGCGAAAAGCTTTTCGGAAAAGTCCACATGAGTGGAAAATGCTGCTGCTGCTTCTGCTCGGGGAAAACTTTTACGAGATTGATTTTTCTAAGCAATTTAAAGTGCACACGGCGATGCGGCAGCAGCAGCAGAAGGCGTGTTGCATGCAGTACCCGCTGTGGTGCAACACAGAGGCAGCTCTTCTGTACGCTGCCTCACACACACACACACACACACAGACAACCACACACGCAACTGATGTTCAAACAAAACGGTGCGACATGTAAGGAATTCACAGAGAGTCAGCCAGAGCAAGCGATTGAGTGGATTGGAGGTAGAGACAGGGAGACAGAGTGTGAGCGAGACAGGTATAGTTGGCACCCTACGAGCCGTTTTCTTTCTCGTTCTTGGAACAAAATGTTAAACTGGAAACTGCGTTTGAAATGAAATCAAATATTTTGCTACGCAACAATTTGTGCCTCTGATATGGAACACACGCACAGTGTGGGCCCAGTTGGACAGAAAGGGGCGTGACAAAAGGCACTGGGGCACTTACACATTGATGCCACCAACGTTGTCAGTGATGTTGTACGGCAACAAATTCCAGCAACTTCAGTTGGCTTCATTCGAGCCTTGCTACCTCCTCTTCTTGTTTTCTGTTTGCACTTTGTGCCCGGGTCAAAGCAATGCGTGTGTCCGACGAAGTTCGATGGGCAGGGGGAGAGAGAGAGAGAGAGGGGGAAGAGGGAGAGAGGCAGAGAGGGAGCAAGGTAGCAGATAGGGAGTGCATAAGACAATACTAATTCGATTACCACATCTGCACGAAAATGCTCTTAGTTGCCTGGCAGTGAGTGTTGGTTAATTAATGCAGAAGTCGGTGTTACACACACAGTTAGTGTTGGTTAATGTCGCCCTTAATCTGTGTGGCTTAAATCAGCTTTGTAAATGTGGACAGCAATAGAGAAAGTGCTTCAAATCAGTTGAATGTTGCTATTAACGCATTGTCAGTGTTGGTCAGTGCAGTTATTATCACTTATTATGCATTATACATAAACCAGTGTTGGTAAACAGCGGAGAAGCGACAGTTAAACGAGATACAGAACCTGAGTTTGCAGTTTATATACATACAATGAGCAAAGAGTGTTGTAATGTAACTTTAAACTAGTTGCAGTGTTGGTAAATTCAAGAAATAGTCATAAAAATACTTTAATTTAACAACTTGCTTACCATTTAGCTTAGTGCACCAAAAACCAAGTAATGTACGGGTATTAAAAATATTTTACAGTGTTGGTAAACAGCCAAAAAACAAGCTTAGCTTGGTAAAGTGAGCTATAGTGACAGGTTAGCGTGATACTGCCTTTGAGTTTGCAATTAGCTTACATAAAATAAAAAAAATAGTGTTGTTATATAACTTTAAAATAGTGGCAGTGTTGGTAAATGCATTGCATAGTCATTAAAATACTTTAGTTTAATAACTTGCTTACCATTTAGCTTAGTGCAAACCAAACCAAGTAATGGACGGGTATTGGAAATATTTTACAGTGTTGGTAAACAGCCAAATAACATACTTAATTTGGTAAAAAGGCGTCTAGTGACAGGTTAGCGAGATGTTAGCTTTGGGTTTCAATTCATTTACATAAAATATGAAAATAGTGTTGTAAAATAACTTCTAAATAGTTGTAGTGTTGGTTAATGCAATACATAGTCGTTAAAATACTTTAATTTAATAGCTTGCTTATCATTTAGCTTAGTGCAATCCATAGCAAGATATGGACTAGTATTGCACATATTTGACAGTGTTGGTAAACAGCCAAATAACGTGCTTAACTGTACTGACCAGCCACAAGGCTCAGCAACAGTAAGAGCAGAGTTGCCTGTCGAGAACATGCCTTGAAAACAGCGCACATGTGTGTGAGGGCGTGTGGCTGTCTGCGTGTGTTTGTGTGTGTGTGCGCTTGTGTGTGTGTATGCTTGTGTGTGTGTGTGTGTGCTTGTGTGTGCTTGTGTCATTGTGTTGACAACTCACAAGTTGCATTTAGCTAAGCAAATAAGTGGCAAGTGGCAAGTAGGCTCGCCAGGCCGAGGCGGGGGCAGTGTCGAAGCAAAGTGCAAATTGCAGAGCTTGCAGCGTTGTTGCAACATGCAATTGCAGCACCTACAACAGAGCAGCAACAGCAGACAGAGACAGAGAGAAAGAGAGAGAGAGAGAGGGGGAGAGAAAGAGAGGGAGGCAGGTCCGTTGTTTGTGCCACTCGCAGCTTAATAATTCAATATTTATGCTTTTAATAAATGCACATGCTGCAAGCAAACTTCCGTTGCGACTTGCAGCAGTGGCAACTTCCGATGTTGCTACAAGTTTTACATTGCATCACGCCCACTCTTGCTGTCTCTCTCTCTCGCTCTCAGCCTTTCATTAAGAACTGCAATCCCATCAATGTGCCACGTTTGTGCCAGAGATTATTAAAGGTTTTGCCTTGCCACATTGCGTTGCAAGTGAAATGCAAGTATTGTAGATGCAACTGTCCAATAACTCACAGTACACGTAATACAATATTCCACATGTTGCCTTATAAATATTTAAGTGCAACATGTTGTGGCATTCCACCTGTCATTAGCTCAAGCCTGCTCCACACCTCTCTCTCTCTACCTCCCTCTCACTCTTTCTGTCACTCTAATTCCCTTTGTGTATTGCACCTTGAATCAATTCAAATCCTTTCAAAATGAATATTTCTCCGCAAATAAATTGAAATTTATTTATGCAAGCTAAATTAATTCGAGCCAGATTTAAAGCTTTAACTGTCTGCAGATTTAAAGCCAAAAAGAAACAAATATTAATAAATTTAATACATCTTTTAGCTTTAAATAGCCAACAAAGTGTGATAGAAACTCATTGATTCCGCTTTAAAGTTGCCACGCCCTCGACGCCCACAAGGCTTTCAACTTAAGCTCTTTACAAGTCAGCTTGTAAGCGCATTGAAAACTGCAAAAGCCGCTAAATAGCTTGGCTACTTTTTTATTTTGTTAGCCTTAAAGCCAAGTTCATTTAAAGCGCTAAAAAGTTGCGCTGATTATTTGCTTGGTTGACTTTTCCCACTGGTCTGCGAGTAGGTGGCAAAGGGGGCGTGGCTGTGGACTGTGCTGCAGTCAGGTTGTGGCACAGGAAATCCAATTGCAACGCTCGACTCGTCGTTGTCGTTGTCGTTGACTCTTGGCTGATTTTTAATAACTTGCTGCAGTTGTTGGTTTTCTCTTCTCGTTGTTGTTGTTGTTCTCGTTGTTGTTGTTGCTTTTGTTGTTGTGTGTTTCGTTGTGTTCTTTCGCTTTGCTGCTTCCTGTGCTTCTGCTTATTTTTATGGCTGTTGCAGCCAACTTTTTCAATAAGTTGCCAGTCGTGTGTTTTGACGGTGCAGCAACACCAGCATCTTAGCCATTTTTCGGCTGTTGTCCTTAGGTTCGACTGTTCCCACTACGCTGCGCGACTGTTCCCAGTCTCCATGTTGTGTGTTGTCTTTCCTTCTCCGTGTATTGCTGTCGTTGTTCAAACTAATAATGAAATCGTAAACTAGTTCATCTTAGTCTCTCCCACTCTCACTCACTCTGTCTTGCCTGCGCTACCTCTCTGCTCTCCCTCTCTGCCGTCCCTCTCTTCTTTTGCCTGTGCTGTCAGACGTCAGCGAAAAGTGTTTGAACAACAAAATCTCACACGCAACGACAACGACAAGAAGAACAAGAACAACAGCAACAACAACGTTGTTTGCCTTTAGCCAGAGCAAAGAAAATTCGACAACAAGTTTTATTTATTTTATATGTTACACACACATGACTTCAACTTGGACAGCGCAAAGATAGAGCGACAGAGAGTGTGGGAGAGAGAGGTAGAGAACAAGCTTTGGCGACTTGCACTGCCAATAAAATTGGAAAATAGAAAATGTTTTTACACAACTTGCCGTGCAGGCTGGACAGGAGAGGGTGCCCCATGGCCAGCTATGGGATTTGGCTCAAAATACTTTTAACCTCTGCACTTGCACTCACCATTCTCTCCCTCTCTCTCTCTCTCTCTGCCTCGCTCACTGACAGCCAACCAGAAAGACAGCTAAGCCAGCTAGACAGATGGCTTGTTATTACACTGATTTATAAATAAACTGTAAATATTTGAGCCACGCACACACACACACACACATATACCCATACACACTCGCTGAAAGCAGCAGCTCAGCAATGGCAGCAAATGCCACGCCCTCTTTTTTTTGGGTAGCATCTGCACCTGCCTCCCAGTCTCTCTTGTTGGCCACAAAATGATCTGCACAATTTCCGCACAGGAAATGAGGCAAACTGCTGTTGCATTTCCTTAAACCTCCTCCCCTCTATCCTCCATCCTCCCCTCTATCCTTTCCACCTTCTTGGAAAGAAAATACAAACACAGTACAGTCCATTTCGTTGATTCCATACATTATCCAAAGTCCGCTTCTGCATTCTGTGAAATTATTTGAATTTCATAGCTGCATTTTTGATTTTGAAAATTTAATTTAGCACAAATTGCACAGAGAAACAAATAAAATCTTTATTAAAATTTATGAATTTATCAATTTTATATAGCTAAAAAACCAATCAATCGAGGGAGAGAGAGAAAGAGGCAGAGAGATAGAGAGAGAGCAGAAAGTGACTTAGGCTCAAAAAGAAAAGGAAAATCAAAGAAATCCAATTGAGATTGAAAGAAATTGTTGGCTTGATTGAATTATGTGGATGATTGGAGTTAATTGCAAAGTTAATTAAAGGTGTAAAGTTATCAATTTTACTGTTATAATCATACATGGCACCCAACGTGGGTTAAAATAGGTCAAAGAAAACAATTACGACCTCATAATTACAATAATAATTGCTATACGAGCTAGAAAGGTTAATTTCAATACATGGCGCCCAACGTGGGTCGAGCAAAAGTTCTCTCGTGCCTTAACTCATACCATACCAAGCATAACTAAACTCGAATTGCATTTTGAGTTGCTCAGTTTGTAAATTCCCCCAACAGCAATTTAGCAGGCCCAATGTCGAACCCGTAGGGGAAACTCCACTCGAATTGCTGTTATATTTGCTTGATAAGTTTGGCTATGAGATCCCGCCCTCTTCATGCTTTCCTCATGCCCCCCCTATGAAACAAATTTCCCATATTGTCCAAGCCAGTGGGCGCCCAATGTGGGCCAAACTGCAAGTTGCACACGAATTGCATTTTGGCATTAAACAGTTCCGTGTGCGAAATATATTTCACTTTGCGCCTTAACTTTGCCAGCGTAGTTCAGCTTCGATTTGCTGCCTGACTGCACGCGCCGAGCCCCCTCCCTCCCATATGCTCCTAGACCCCGCCACGTCCTGGTGCCTTGCTCTGGCTGTTGCTGTTGCTGCTTGTTTGTGTGTTTGGTATTTGATTTAGGAATTTCAGCTAGCAATTTTTTCAATTTCTGCTGCTGCAACAGAGATTTATTGGCATGCCTCGTCGCCCGTCCGTCCGTCCCGCCATCTGTCCTTTAGTCCGGCTCGTTAGTGTGACCCTTGTGGCAAGTTGAGTACAAGTTCGCAGAGCTTGAGAACAAGTAGGAGAAAGGGGGGATGCCTGGCTAACAAATACGCGCAAATAACTTGGATTTTGCGCTTGATGTTTGAATTGCTTTCATGTTGTGTCGTTGACAGTTTGTTTGGAATTATATTACGCAAGGCATATATAACACGGCATACTTAGTCTCCTCCTTGACTACCCTTACTAAATATAACCTGGCATTTCTCTGGCACCTAGTAAATGTTATCCCTTCTCTCTATCTTCTTTTTTTCTTCAGTTGCCATTACTTGGACCAATGCGCCGGAGAATCAGTTCCCTACATTGGGTACTAACTACGTGGTCAAGTGCGAAGTGAAAGCCGATCCCAATCCGACCATCGACTGGCTGCGCAACGGAGATCCGGTAAGTGAACACAACCCTTTAGCTCTAGCTCTGCCTCAGTACCTCTACCTCAGTACCTCTTCCTCAGTATCTATACTTCAGTAATTCCACGTCAGTGCTTTTACTTCAAACTCTATTTTAGTACCTTGATACTTTAGTACATTTACTTTAGAACCTCTGCTTCAGTACCTCTACCTCAGTACCTCCACCTCAGTACTTCTTCCTTACTACCTCTAGTTCAGTAGCTCTAGCTCAGTACCTCTACCCTATTACTTCATTTTCATTACCTCTACCTCAGTACCACTGCAGTACCTCTAACTCAATACTACCCCAGTTCCTCTTCCTTAGTACCTCAACCTCAGTACCTCTAGTTCAGTACCTCTTCCCTAGTACCTCTACCTCAGTAGCTCTTGCTTTGTACCTCTATCTCAGTACTAGTTTCTCAGCACCCCTACCACGATACCTTTACATCAGTACCTCTACATCACTACCTCCACCTCAGTACCTCTACCTCAGTACCTCTACCTCAATACCTCTGCCTCAGTACCTCTACCTCATTACCTGTTCCTTAGTACCCCTACTTCAGATCCTCTAATTCAGTACCTCTTCCTTAGTACCTCTACCTTATTACCTCTAACTCAGTACCTTTTCCTCAGTACCTTTTCCTCAGTACCTTTTCCTCAGTACCTCTACCTCAGTACCTCTACCTCAATACCTCTTTCTCAGTACCCCTACCTCATTACCTCTAGTTCAGTACCTCTAGTTCAGTACCTCTAGTTCAGTACCTCTAGTTCAGTAGCTCTAACTCAGTAGTTCCAGCTCAGTACCTCTACCTTTTTACCTCTTTCTCATTATCTCTACCTCAGTACCTCAGTAGGTCTTCCTTATTACCTCTACCTCAGTACCTTTTCCTCACTACCTCTAGCTCAGTACCTCTGCCTCAGTACCTCAAACTCATTACCTCTACCTCAGTACCTCTATCCAAACAAGACACCCTAACTGTTCTCCCATTGCCTCACAGATTCGCACAGATTCCAAGCACCTGGTACAGACAGATGGTTTGCTTATTAACAACGTGGAAGATTCGGATGATGGCATCTACACGTGCCGTGCTGCAGTAATTGAGACTGGTGAACTGCTTGAGCGCACCATACGTGTCGAGGTCTACACTCCACCCACAATTGTGTACTTGCCCACCACACTGGAGGCCATCGAGGGTAAACCGTATGCAGCGAACTGTACTGCCACAGGCAAACCGGTGCCAGAAATCAATTGGATCAAGGAATCAGCGCAACTGAATGTCGCCAATGTGGATAGGTTCAAGGTGAACTCACAGACTGGTCTACTCACAATCAGTTCGGTGGTGCAGGAGGATTACGATACTTACACTTGCCTGGCCAAGAATGCCGCCGGCGTTGTCTACCAAAAGACCAAATTGAATGTGCTTGTCCGTCCCGCCGTCTATGAACTGTACAATGTGACCGGTGTTGTGGGCAAGGAAATTGCCATCACCTGTCGCTCGCGTGGACGTCCCGCACCCGCCATCACCTTCCGTCGCTGGGGCACAGAGAAACAGTACACAGCCGGTATGCAGTTGGACGATGAGCGCATCAGTCTGGAGCAATCTTTCGATGAGGAACGTGGCGAGAGCAGCGGCACCTTGCGCATCTCACAAACCCGTCGCACTGATGATGGACTATATCAATGCATTGCAACCAATAAGGGTGATACTGCCTATAAGACCGGCCACATTGCCATCGAATTCCCACCAGATTTCACAGAGATGAAGAAGAAGACACCAATATTCAGCTGGGAACAACGTCCGGCCAATCTGAGTTGCCAGGCCATGAGTATTCCGAATGCAACCATTGAATGGCGCTGGAATGGACGCAACATCAAGGATCTGTACGATACGAATCTGAGAATCGAAGGTTCTGGGCCAGTTAGCAACCTTATTGTGCTACCCATTACACGGCAATATTACTCGGCCTACAAGTGCATTGCGACAAATATTCATGGTTCTGCCGAGCACGATATGCAGCTGAAGGAGGCACGCGTACCGGACTTTGTAGCCTATGCCAAGCCAAGTGCATTGACTGCCACCACAATTACCTTCGACATCCGTGGACCGCCCACCGAACTGGGTTTGCCCATTAAAGCGTTCAGTGTGCAATATAAGGAGGCATTGAATCCGGACTGGTCGTCAGCCCTTAATCGCAGCTGGTCACCCAATTCGCCATACATTGTTGAAGGATTGCGTCCACAGACCATGTATAGCTTCCGTTTTGCCGCTAGCAATGATGTGGGACTTGGCAATTGGGGTGTTAATCAGCAACAATCGACGCCACGTCGCTCGGCCCCCGAGGAGCCAAAGCCATTGCACAGCCCCGTACAGAACGATAAGGAGGAACCTGTTGTGGTGTCACCCTACTCTGATCACTTTGAGCTCCGCTGGGGTGTGCCGGCCGACAATGGCGAGCCCATCGATCATTACCAGATCAAGTACTGTCCGGTAAGTGTCCTCTCTCTCTCTCTCTCTGTCTTTCTTGCATTATGGCTTTCATGTTGCAGGGCACCAAGATGGCCGGCACCTGGACCGAACTGGAGAACCGTTGCAGCTCCATTGATGTGTCGGAGACCACCTCATACCAGATGACTGATCTGAGTGGTAACACCTACTATCGCATCGAGCTGAAGGCACACAATGCCATCGGCTATTCATCGCCAGCATCGATAATTATGAAGACGACTAGAGGTGAGTCCGATTCCGATAATAACAATCTTGGCACATTGCTGTATTCGGCTGGATTTAATTCTGGCGTCAGTTCGCTACACAAACATCTCACAACCATAACAACAACATCAACAACAGCAACAACAACAATCATTGCGCTGGCCACAACAATAAGCATAACTCTATTTAGTGTACTAGCCTCGATGTTAGTTTAAAGCCGATAACGATACCGATTACGTACGATTATTACATTGAAAACAAACATAACCTTAATCAAAAAAAGTCAAAGAATAATCGATAACATCGAATTCGCTATCGACATCGCATATCCTCTGATGAGCCGTTAACAAAATCGTACACAAATTCTTGAAAAATACATGCATACTATCTATGAATATATATATACTATATATGTATATACAACACGCATCTATAAATATATATCGATATATGTACATCGTACACTATTTTTGATCGCTCCATGAACGTATAGAATATCCATATATATATTTATACGAAATACCTTTGAAAACCAATTGAAACAAAACAAAAAAAAACAAAAAAAGTTACAAATAATAATAATCATAGCGAGTACAATAACTTTGCATACATTTTTGTAGTGTTTACTCCTTTTTGCGTTTCAATTCGACAACTATTTTTAGTCAGTGTAACTGCGTATGATTTGATGATTTCACATTCTTCTCTCCTCCTACTACTCTGCCTTTTATTTTCTAATATTTGTCTCTGTGTGTTTTTTTCTTATAAATAATGCAAATTCAATCAATGTTCTCAATGTTCAATTCTAGTTTACAATGTTTTCTTTTTTTGTTGCATGCTTTTTTGTGCGTTGCCTTTGAAGCTCTAACAACAAACTCCTAACGATAACTACAACTGTGCGATCCCCTTGACTGCCTCCCTCCCCCCAAAGCCCCAAGTTTCACATACGAAACAAACCGTTTCACATTCCAGTTGGGGTTCAAACAAAGTCCGACTTCATGTACACTGAGCTAGGTCAAAGAGTATGCAAAGAGTAACCGATTGAAGCGCGCTCATTGCGGTTTCATTTGCACATATATTCGTATATACACATACACACACTCCCACTCACACACACAGACACATACACACACACAGACACACCCTCAACTTTACATCAAAACGAATATGTGTTCAATCGTTGTTGTGCTCACTGTCTCTCACTCCTTCTTACGTGTTGCATCAGTCTATATCGTATGTATATCGTAAGCCTTTGATCGTGTATAGCGTGCACAAACCATATCGTAACTGTATTTCACATACGACATTAAGCTGATATCATATACCGTACGTATGTCGTATGTTGTGTTCCGTCTATCGTATACCGTGCAGCTGTCTACAGTTTATCATCGCTTACCATATATCGTATAACGTATATCGTATGCTATATTCAGCCTAGTATGTGTGTGTTCCAGAGAGAGCGCGTCTGAAATTTAGAAACTTATTTTGAAACAATTTTCTTACGATTTTCACACTTTATTTTCACTCAACTACAATCTATATAAGCATTTACTTAATTAAATAATAAAATATCTACAATATAAACACACAACAACAACAACAAAAACAACAGCAAGAAATCGAATCGATAAATCCGAAACATTATCAATATATATATATATGATTTTATATTTTTGTGTGTGTGTGCGCATTCATCACATTTTTGAGAGCGAATATTTTTTTATTTCAACCTTAAAATTTATTGTAATAATGTAATTTTAATTAATATTAATACGATAATGAACAACCATTTGTTAATTGTAATATTTCTAGTTCTAAAAAACAATTTCTTTATTCTTTACTACAAACGTAATTTTATTTGCAATTGCTCTATATACTTTTTTTTTTATTCGTGTGTAATTCTTCAATTATCCTTTGTATGTATTGCGACTATTGCTTTAGTTAAAAAAACAGTTTGAATTAAGCAAAAAGTTTATTAAATTTAAATTGAAACAAAAAACAAAACAGAACAATTAAACAAATAAATATGAAAGAAAGACAAAAATACAAATCGTTATGTGCAATGGCAACTCTTTTTTTCAATACCCCCAACGCAGAGCGGGCAAGGCAAGGTACAACACTATAAGGGTGATTTTTTAAGAGCTATAGGAAAGTTTTTCAAAAGAAAAACACATAAAATGCAGAGAAATACATGAAATCTTGATTTGAATCGAAAGAACGTTGTATATAATTGAACGTTTGAAAATTATTTCATGCAATTGTTGAGCGTGTTTGCGCCTCAAATGCTCCATCCGCTTAGTGCAATTTTGACATACTCTTTCCCACATTTGGGTATCCGGTATCTCAATGAACTTTCTTAACAGATAATCAAATTCAATAATTTGCAGAAAGACTGTAAGATTAATGGTTAAATTATAGACCAAACTTAACATGTTTGACAGTGATAGAAAACACGAAACGTGGGTCAGCTGTTTAAAACAGTGTTGCCAAAAAGATAATAGCTAATAAATCAGCCTTTATCTATACTAATACTTTAATGATCTATGTAAACTCTGTGCAATTTGATACAATTATCGATATACCATAATATAAAGCCTATTGTACATACATATGTATCTCAAGATCAGTCTAAAACAAACGACTCTCCAAACTTTCCGTATCTGTACAAAGACAGCCTTAACTGCGTGGGTATTCAAGTCTTCGGTCATCCGAAGATCGCTCTGCTCTTTTGTTATTTCTCTCCACTCTGCGACACGCTGTCTATCTCGCTCTCTCCTTGTCTCTCTCTCTCTCTCTGTCTTTCAACTATCTGTGCATCTACCATATCTATCAATATATTTTTAAATCGTTCATTTGCTTTTTGTTTAGCTGCTTGTCGTTCTTCTTCACTCATATATTACTATCATACAGTATGTCTATGTATTTGTGTGTGTATGTGCGTATGACAGTGTGTCTGTGTGTGTGTGTGTTATACAGCATCCTTCTCTTTCATGCATCATTCTAATCACGCTTTAACTTGATTTCCCTACATTTATACTAACTCTAAGTACTAACTTAAGTCTAATCCAACTGCATTTACTTAATAACTATAACTATCTATGATCTATCTATATATATATATAAACACATTCGTATACTCTATCTACTTTACTAATAGTCATAGTATCTAATAAACAACAGTCCAGAAACTAACAAAACACACACACGCACCGAACTGTTCGATAACAAGCAGTGCAAAACTATAATCGATACTTACTAACAAGTTCCTCGATAGACACTCCCACACCCACCCACACACACACACATACACACACGCACTCATACATACATAATGTTTGAGTCAAGCCAAAATGTCAACGTCGTTCTCGTCGCCTTTAATTGTCTATCGTTAATCGATTACAATAATATTTGTGTGCAACCAACAAAAAAAAAAAAAGAAAGAAACCAAAAAAATATTCTTTTGTGTGTTTCCTTTTCTTCCTTTTTTCTTCTACTACTTTTCTTTGTTTTTCTCTCTTTTACGCTGTGTGTGCAATGCAAACCAAAAAAAAAAACAAAAACACAAAAAAAAAACAATTTCCCCCCAAAATCGAATGCTAAAAATACCAACAACAATCAAAAAACAACCAAAAAAAAAAATACCAACTAAATACCAACCAATGTAAATGAACCCGTACCCGCACCCGTACCCTCCGTACCCGTACCTCCCCGTTTGTGAACCTGCTTCCCGTATCCCCAACAACAACAAACAGGCAAACCCTATTCATCCTCAAGCAGCGCACTGTCCACGCCTCCACTGCTTGCCACCGCCGCCCCTGTACTGCTGCTCCTGCTGCTGCTGACGACGCGCCCTGCTTAAGTGGGCCACGCCCCACCGCCCGCCCGCCCTCGCGCAACTTGGAGGATTTGCCGTAATCGCAAACCGATTCGGTTCTGGTTTTTTTTTTGTTTTTTATTCTATTGAATTGTAAATAATATTAAGAGTGGGAAATTAACGACAGCAGCCAAGAGAGAATATCGTAAAAAATACTAACAAAAAAATACATACATAAATACTAAAAATGTAATAGCAAGAAGAACAACAAAATATACTACACATGATAAATATGACTAGAGTGTTATAAATATGTGCGCTATATAAATCCATTCAATGTACAAAATTCAAAATGCAACAACAAAAAAACGACTAAAACAACCAAAAAAAATACTACAAAAATACTAAATGTACTTAGGCCAAATCGCTAAAAGGTTTTTAAGCTTCTATTATCGAAACACTTGTTAAACACTTCATAGAGTGGGATTATTCAGTTATTTAGTTCAATACCCCTTACTTCCAGTTATTCCAGGAAAGAGAACACACTGCCAAGCAAAATCAATTATTTCAAATTTTAGATACACTTAAAACACATAAGGAGGTACCCGCTAGAAGAAAGAGAACCCGCGAGATCAAAGCTCTAGAAGAAATAACAATATTTTAAAATGTTTTCAAATGTTACAAATTTTGCGTTTGCAATCAATTGTTTGTTGAAGTTTATCCTCATATTTTTTAAGGTCCTTGCAGACGATATTATAGTTTTTCTGCCTATATTTTATATAGACATCAATTAGAGCGCAGAATCTGAAACAAATGCAAACAAATCACTTGCAAATTCGAATTACTTTGAGCTAACCAAGTGACTTACTGAATTACTTTCAAGTCAATAATTGAATACCCCCTCAAATTGTATCGTATTTTATCTCATATACGTATCTGCAAGGTACTCAAATCTGTTTATTACTCATTATATATATATCAAAATGTTAAACAAAGCGAAGAAGAAGAAGAAACTCCACCGGTTACACTTGAACGCAATCCAAGAGTAGTGTAAGTTGCACATTAATCCCTAGAATTTTGTGACTTTAGTGTGGGCTTTTCTATTCTATATAAAACTCGAACGTATACGTTAAGGGGACAATAAGTAACTAAAAGTATGTTAGATGTGTGAACTGTAGTGAATATCGAGTTTGATCCATTTCTATAAGATGAATAGGTTGCCCCATATGTTAACCTAATCCTGCTGTCCTCCTATCAATCTACATGTTTCCAACTACGAATTTGTTTCACATGGTGTATTAAGCTTAATGAAATGGAAGACAAGAATAAAAAAATATGCTCATCGTATTGCAACCTTTACAAATACATACATACATATACTTACAATATACATACATTATATAAACTTAGACGAATTATTCCTGTATACAATTTTTAGTAAACGAAACTTTTTCTAGCTAAATATTTATATACAAGTATCGATAAAGAACATAATTCCATTTATAACAACTATACAAAAGTTATATACATAACATTCATGCATACATATATATATATATATAAATATCTATATATATATATAAATATCTATATATATATATATATATATATATATATATATACATATATAGTTAGAGACTAATTCAGCCCGCCTAACGTTGCTAGGCAGATCGACTTGTTGTTTTTTTTTTTTGAAGAAAGACTTAAATGTAGTTAAATAAACGTTAATAAAAGAGAGCAAAGAGGGCTTGAGAATCGCCGGGAAAGGCCAAGCAGTGCAAGCAGTTCATATAAAGCAGTTTAAAGTAGCAGCTAACTGTATATAAGTTTAATGTCACAAGAGAATTCATAATTACAGTTACATATGTATGTCTAGCATGTGAAACAAGTTTTGGGCTAATTTTATATCAAACCTCATGTTTAACATTAACATTAACATTTAACAACGAGTCAAGCTGTGTGTTTACACTAACATACAGTTTAACTGTCAGTTAAATGCTGACAGTCAGTGCCACAATAGCAAAAGTATAGAACTTAGCCAAAATTAACCTTATTTAACATGCAGTTAAACTAGCAGTTAACTTTTAACAACCAGTTGTGGGAGAATAAAGCTCAATTATATGTGAAACATGAGAAAACGTGCCCCAACGTTTCGACAGGAGATTGCGAGACTTCTCTCTCTCTCCCTCTCAGCCACAAAAACTTACACAGAACACACACAAACACACACACAGTCGACAGCAAAACCACAGGCAAACACATAACCACAGGCTAAAAACTAAAAGCGCATAAGTGTCATGAATGTTGTAAGCAAAATCGAAAAGATAAACAAAAAAACAGAAGAAAAAGCTAAAAGATAAACCAAAAACCGAAACATAAATTACGAATTAAGAAGTTCATTTTGGGTAATAAATAAAAAACAACTTTAACAAACAAGTGTATGTCTCTTTTGTGTACGTGTAAATGTGTCTGTGTGTGTGTGTGTGTGTGTCGATAAATCGATATCGATAAGCGAACAAATTTGATAATATCTATTGTAAAGATGGCGCACAACTGTCGACAGGTAATATGGTCATGCAACAGCAAACTAGTTTGTTAATCAAATACTCTATATAATCGATAACTATTCATATGCTATATAGTTTAGAGTTTTCAATATTTACATACACACACACACTACGATTGATTAACAGACACACACACACACAGTTGCATTCGATTTTAATTTAGACTAACTCGACAATTTCACTAACAAGACAAACAAGTTTTCAACACTTTTTACTTTAGATATGTAACTAAAAAAAATATATAAAAATTAATCGATATATTTAAAACGTGCAGCACTTAAACAAACAAACAAAACTTAATTAAACAAATAATATTTAAATCGTTTTGTAACTAAGCAAATTTTGTTAAATGTTCTTTCTGCAAATTGGTAAACGAAGCGCACTTATATGTTTCTTTTGAAAGTGTTATCGTTATCGTTATGGTTATCCCCCACACACACACACACTTACACCCAAACCCTGCCGCAACCTGCTTATAAGTATTATACACACACATGTTCCTTGTACAAAACTTTCATTCTAAGTTGATCGACTAAAAATGCTTTTGCTTGTATATTTTGCTTATTGGCGTTTCTTGTTTTGATTCCTCACAAGAATCACAAAGCTTTCAGCTTAATTGTTCACACACTTTCTCTGTACCTATCAAACTGTCTCTCTCTCTCTCTCTCTATTTCTATCTCTTTTACTTGCTCTCCTGCTCTGAACCTCTCTCTCTCTCTAACCACTCTAATCAGCGCTATTGACCTGCCCCAACGAAGGCTGCATGTTTTATTTATACAATTTGTTTGTTATTTTCTTATCGTTTTGATATGAACTACTTTATCGATAAGTTATCGAAAATGCTGCTCATTATGTTATGGCTAATTGGTGTGATTTCACTTGATTTTTAACAACACAAGCTTTATAATTTATAGTTTTTAAAACTGTATTTAGTTATTATTTTATTTATTTTCTTACATTTAACTCTTGCAGAAGCGTTACTCTGTCTGTCTATCGCTGAAACTATCGATACTATACAGTTCTTTGTTGTATTATATCATTTCAAATTCAAAACAATTCATCGCTTTCAAATTGAATCATCGATTATGCAATGTATTTAAATGATAATCAATTCTACTTCAAAACGTTCGATAGTTCCGCTTCACTGCCCTCTCTTTACTATCGATAACTCTACAGCGTTCTGCAAGAGTTTACATATTCGGCATGCCGAAACAAACTTTTTATTTTACAATAACTTTCGTTATTTCTTTTATTTTGTTCTTCTTTCTTCTCAAAATACACACACAAAAATGTAAAATATGTTTGTACAAAGAAAGATAGAAACAAAAAAATTACTACACATTAAGAATCGTGTTGAATTCCAAGATATAAAAAAAGAAACAATGTTTTGTAATATGCGGTTTAGATGCGCCACTTGAATGCAGTCCAGGCGAGGCAAATACCCTGGAACTGCACTCAAGGGTGAGAGTATGCTTTAGCTTAGTTTAAACTTATACGAATATATATCTATATACTATATATGCTATATCTTACGATTACGATTAATTTTGCAAGACTTGAATGACAATTTACTAATCAATTGCCTTCCCCCCCTCACACACACTCCGCACCATTCTCTCTCTCTCTCCCTCACGCACACACCAACCGGAATCTCGCGCTCTCTTTCTCTTCTTCTCTCTTCCCCCATGGCGTTCTCTCTCGCTCTCTCTCTTGAACAGGTATCGATGTCATTCAAGTTGCCGATCGTCAAGTACTCTCCTCGGCTGCCATTGTGGGCATTGCTGTGGGCGGCGTCCTCTTGCTGCTCTTCATTGTGGATCTGCTCTGCTGCATAACGGTACACATGGGTGTCATGGCCGCCATGTGCCGCAAGGCCAAACGATCGCCCTCAGAGATCGATGACGAGGCCAAGTTGGGCAGGTAAGCAAATAATATATTAAATAGTTATATATACACTCCCCCCCCATTCCTATTGTAACCATTCCAAGCAGATTCCCTCTTCCCGTTCTTCAATAATATTGCACTAAAAATGATATGAAAATCAACCAAAAAGAAATCCAAAAATATTTTAAACAATCTATTTGTTTCCTTTCCGTTTCGTTTGTTTCTTTCTCGAACCTCTTTTGTCGATATTTGCACCAGCAATACTAAAAATTCTCATCATCCGGACTTCGAATACAATTGGGTCTATGCGCGTCCAAAGTCCTTCCTATTCAATCGCAATTCGTTAATATCCGTTTAAAAAATGCAAAAATCAAAATTAAAAAGAAAGAAAAGACTTTTCATTACTCCTCCTCTCACATTCGTACTGCTTATTCGTTTATTTTACGTTTCCCTTTCGTTTTTTTCATTTCTATTTCATTTCTAGTGCAATATTAAGTGTTTACACACATATATACACACAAAACACACACACAATACCAAGTTTTCCGTTATTCCCCCTCCCCCCACCACAAGAACAAGAAAACACCGCGCTTGTTTTTGAAACTTAATCTCCAGTGTTGTAAAATATCGTACACTTTACTTGCGTTCCTCGTTTTGTCTCTTTCTTCTTCTTTGTTGTCGTCTGTCTGTTGCAGTCAAATTCCACTGTAGCACAAATATCGATACTTATAATAAATATCGGCATATGGAATTGTTATCGATATTACACGAATTAATTGCACAGTGGAACTAGGCTTAGAGCAAGTACGCAGCCAGTTGCCAAGCTATCGTGTAGATATATCGCTTCACTCTTAAAACCCCCTCGCCACCTACCCTCCGTAAAGTGCCTTCTGCGACACGAGAGTAGTCGATATAGAGTTTATATTCCCATCTCCTGTATATGTATCTATATTATTCAACTTAAAGCTGGTACTGGCTGCGCAACGAACACTAAATGTTTCATTTTATTCGATAGTTTTGTTCACTTTGTATTTATCATATATCATTTTCAACAATCACACGACTCACACTCGATAACAACAATACAAGAAACAACACTGCATTCATTCATTCAAATTCACTCATTCGCCTTATCATTGTGTCTCCATACTATCTGTATACTCTCTCTCGATTCTCTCAACTCGTTACCACCATCAACCTCATACGTACCGATCCAACCAAATCAAAATCCAAAAAAAAAACAAACAAAAAAATCCAAATTGTATGAAAATAAATCAAAATTGAAACCAAATCGAAAAAAAATACCAAAAAATGCAACAAATTACGATCTAACCAAGCAGTCTTTATGGTTGGCGTTTCCCGCTACCTTATTGCAGTGGACAGCTGGTTAAGGAGCCGCCACCATCACCGTTACCTCTGCCGCCGCCCGTTAAGCTCGGCGGCTCACCACTGCCATCACCATTGTACGTACCTGCATAAACATCTATATAATGCGTCCGCTCTCGCACTCCTCTCTCTCTCGCTCACTCTCTTTGTAGTGCACTTTCTTTTTCGTTTTCCAACACTATTCATTTTCCTTGACATTTGATCATCACGCACAGCATGCAAAACTTAGCTTTTTTATCTCTCTCTCTCTGTTGTTATAGCTTAAAAGCTTTATGTGTAGCTTAGAGCTTTAGCTTGCAGGTATGCGAATTGGAGATGGACACGTGTTATGAGTTTTTCATGTCATTTTATTTGTACAGTTTTAAATTGTAGATCAAATTAGTTGGTTAACAGTTACTTAGTCGTAACAGTCAGCTTTTTGTTTTGTAGACAACACGCGTCCATCTCTAGCGAGTGTGGTAAGTACGCGTCGTTGTGTGCCGTAGCATATAGCTTTTATTAGCCAGCATACATGTCCTGCCATTAGCTGATTGACTTGCTCTCCTGCTCTCTCTCTCGCTCTCTCTGTGTCTCTTGTTTGTTATCTTTTGAGCTCTTTTTTCGAATCCTCTTTTGCAAAACTGTAAATTGTAATTAAGACACAATTAATTCAATTACTTTTTTCTATTCAGGGAGGAAAAGGAGCCCCTGCGCACGCCTACCGGCAGCATTAAACAGAACTCAACCATCGAATTTGACGGACGTTTTGTGCACTCACGCAGTGGTGAAATTATTGGCAAGAATTCCGCAGTATAAGCAAAAACACAACAAACAATAAAAAAACACTGGAAAACTGGAGTATGAAGTGCACAAAACTTACAACAGAGAAAAAAAATAGTATTGAAAACACACGCGAAGGAAACGGAACGAGAAGCAAAGACGAAGACGAAGACGAAGAAGAACGAGTATCAAGCTGCCGAAGAACACGAGCATGAACATGAACACGAACACGAGCACGAACCGAATGCGAGACGAGAACAAGAACTAGAACAGAAGTAGCCGAAACCAAAGCCAAAGCTGTGGGAACAACAAACACACACACACACACACAAACACACATACAGACAGAGAAGGAAGATGTTCTGATTTGATTGGCATATGCGTTGAGGTGTTCAGTTTTATATATGTTAAACGTTTCGATACCTTCTCGACCTTCAACTAAATGTCTTAGTATATTATACATTATACGATATCTAAACAATATACATAAATAGTATTTATAAGCTCAGTACAACAAGCATAGCACACATTCTGAATACACTTAACAACACTACACTACACGACACTACACTAGACTACAATAAAATAATACACTGTCCATGTTGCTTCACACTTTGTATTCGCTGCATAGCTTATTTTATTATATTCTATCGCTCTCTCGCGAAGCATTTAGCTTAAGATCAAAACGAATAATAATGACAAAAAAAAGAAGAGAAACAAAAAGAAAAACAAAGAGAAAATGAAAGAAAAGAAAACTTAAATTATGCCTTACAACACAAAATGAGAAATATTACATTTATTTAGCATTTAAAGTGAGAGAACAAAACAAAAACAAAAAGAAAATATATTAGTTTAACTAACTTAAACATGCCATAAATAAGTTGTAACCTTAAGTTCGAACACACCCTCCCCCCATACCACACCCCCTTTTCCACTTCAGCATTTCGTAGTACTTAAAAAAAATACACTGAACAAAAGACTTTGCTAGCATTTGTTTTGCACGAGAAGAACATGACAAAAAAGAAAATTCTGAAAATGCAACTTTAGTTAAGATTTGGTTTCCTATTGGTAAATTGATATACTTAAAAAAACCGTACGAAATAATAGTTATATACAATACATACACACTATATGTGTATGATCTACGCTAGTTGTAATGAAAATGCTCAATGTACATGGTTAGATTGAAATTGAAACAGAAACAGAAAGAGAAAAAGAAATGCGACAAATTAAATGAATGTGTATTTAATGGATAACTATCTAGATGTGTGTGTTTTAATTGAAGATGTGCGCAAAAAACAAACCGATAGTAACCGATATTATCGCATGGATTTGCAGCTCGTATTCAATATTAATCGTAACCTATGAGAAATGCCAAACAATTGATTTTAATTTGTATTTTATTTGATTTTTTATTTTATTATTTTTCTGTACGTTTATATGGATATTTTATTTGATGATATTCTGTAAAGAAAGCCGAGAAACGAATAAAACACAAATAAATGCAAATTCTGAAATGATGACAATGTACTCAATGATCTTATGTTTAAAGTATTTGCTTTCTTTTTATTTTTTAAATTCAATTTGTTTAAGTACATGTAAAGAATGAAAATGAAAACACAAAGTTGTATGTAAGAAATCAAAGGAAAGATTATTTAAATAACTAAATCTGATGTATATGTAATTAATTATATAAATAAGTAAGTTCTTTTTTTTGTCTACACAAATAAAAACAAATGAAAAACAATTAAAAAAAAAACGAAAACAATTTATATATATACACGGAAACCCAACTTGAATACTATACAATATGCACTTGCAGAGCATCTAAAGGAACTATATGGACTAGTTCTATATGGACTATGATGTAACTTGCTGGAGATATTGAGAAAGTATATAAATCCAAGTGGTCTAAAGAGACTCTCTCCCATTCTGCCAGTGTATCAAATCTTCGGCAGACCGAAGACAGCTGTTTCTTTCTTTCTTTTTATTTAGAGATTATCATTTGACTTTCTTGGTTAGTCCCTGTTTTTTGTAGATGTTTGCCAAAAAGCTTATGTAGCTTCTGTTGCCAGTTAAGTCAAGCGCCTTGCCAGAGCTTTTTTACCTACTACTAACTACAATATATAAAGAAATAATATTATAAAAAACAATACAGAAAATACAATATAACAGAAAGAAAAGAAAAAAACATTTTTTGTGTGTTAATATAAGAAAACTACTCGAAAACTAAAAGAAAAATGAAAATACAAAAAAAGAACTATGAAGCTACACAATAACTGATATATATATATCATATATATCTATATACATATATATGTATATGTATATGATGAAATTTAAGGACTGCTTTCGGAGCGCAGCATATAAAATATGGCCATGAAATGAGACAAAATTCACATAAGATTCACAACAAGGTGTAGCTTTTTATATAAATTATGATAAATTGGAAATTAAACAATGAAAAACTGAAACCGATAAACCGATAATTAATCGCGAAAACTACAAAAATCGTTGGAAAATAAAGTCGTATTTATCAAAAGTGAAAATGAGTTTGGAAATTTCTGTTTATTTTTGTGAAGGGAAATGAATGAAAAAACAAAACGAATTCGAGATCAATTTTCAGAAAAACAAGAGTTAAAAGTTTGACAGGTTTACAGTTGGTATAGTCTTGTTGGGTTTATTGCGTGGGCTTATCGTGGGTTAAGGGTTAAGGGTTAAGGGGTAACTGGAAGTTTAGTTTAGTATCGAATGTTAAAACATTTCGGAGTACTTAGAGCATACATCACTTTACACATAACATTTAATTGCACATTTAACACAAATAGGATACAAGTTTTTGAGTAAATTCATAGTAGATGCTATAAATCGTATATCGTATACAGTATATAGTATATAATACACACACAGACGGCAATAATAAAATGTACACAGGGCTGAACCTGCAATGCTCAGTGAGTCAGTCCATAAATGGTTGCTTGGTTGGCTTAAGTAGCTGAAGCTGGTGGTGCTGCTTTGGATCTAGACCTCCATGCCAAGATCGGAGCGTTTGCCCGATCGTATGAGTGCCTCCTCGGCCGTCAGTTTGGTCTTCTCGGTGCGCGTGTGCCAGACGAGCACGTCACGGCAATTGTTTGCCAGCGGCTGCAGTTGATCGCGTGTGGTTAGATAGCGTAGTATCTCGCTCTCCTGATAGCCACGTTGCACCTCATAGGAGAAGACAGCCTGCGGGTACTTGATGAACAGATCCATGCTGATGCCAAAGGCAGCCATGTCGATGGGGAAGGGACGTTCGGGTCGCCAGGCGGCATTGAAACCGATCACTTTGTTGTCGGAATCCAGCAACGGACGTTCCACCATCAAGCCGCCAACGAGGCCGACGGGCCAGATGCCCACATGGCCAGGCTTGATTTTGGCCATCTCCACAAACAGCTCCACCGAGTAGGAGTTATCGTCGTCCATGAAGAACACGATGGCATGATGTTCCACATCGGCATTGGCACGCAACCAGGCGAGTGCCAGATTACGCTGCTCCACGCCGCGTGGCTTTATCCAATTGGGATCCTTGCCCTGCAGCTTAAACTCCGGCAGAGTCTTGATGCTCAGCTGAGTGAAGCGATTCTCCAGACCGGCGTGCAGTAGAAGATTACGGACCAGGGTTGTCGTGGTGTTCGAGTCTTCGACAATGATCCAGTGCAGGTTTGGCACCAGCATGAAGAGATGCGAAAGCCTTAAAGAATTAAATATATGTTATTATTTATTTATTTATATTTTTAAACCGTTAAAAGGGTATACTAACTTTGTGCAAATGTATGTAACAGACAGAAAAGTATATATGTATATTCTTGCTCACGATCATTAGCCGAGTCGATTGAGGCATGTCTGTCTGTCTGTCCGGATGTCCGGATGTATGGATGACCAGTTGAACACACAGATCTCAGCTATTATAAGAGCTAGAGACACCAAATTTGGCATTAAGGTTTCTGTCTACCAGGCGCAGATCAAGTTTATTTCAAATGTTAAGTGCCACGCCCACCGCCCCCGCAAATCAATAATTTAATTTTTGAACTTAATTTGTAAGCGCTGTTTAAAAGATACAACTTTCTGACTTAAACATATAGTAAGCTCATTAAAATATCTACGTATTCTCGAAATTGCAATCCGATCGGACAATAAACACAGAAGTTATTTAAGAAAGTATGTGCATGAAACCAAGTGCTTATATCAGCTAACAAGGGAGGCGGGCGAGCGCAAAGCGCGAGCGCCATCTGTCGGCCATAATTTAAAAGCATATGAACGTAGGTCGAAGGGTATCCCACTGTCGCGTGCAGCGCGACTGTGGCTTTTTTCTATTTTTTTAATAAAAATGAAATTAAAGAAAGAGAGGCTGAGGATATAATTTTCTTATTTCCTCCGACTGTTCCTATACTAGTTATATATAACATAATTGTACAATATTAAATAATAAAATATATATAATATTTTATATTCATTGACAGTCATAATAGCTCAAATTGTTGGAATGTATAACTTTTAATTAAAATCTCTATTTCTAAATTATTGTTCCTAAGAAAACTATAGAATACAAGTGTCTAATTGTATTGAAATGGAAAAGGTATATGTCGATTACTGTATAACTTTAAGTTAAGTTAAGATAAGTTAAACAAAACTGGTCTTTAAACAAAAACTCTCATTTCGTGCGATTGTTCCTTTGGCAGCTATATGTTATAGTTATCCGATTTTAATGAAATATTACATGCAAATTACTTATAAAAAAAAAAGTTTGCTGTAGTAAATTTGCTTGCAATATCTTGATAAATAACAAAAATCAACCGATAGTTTGTATGGCAGCTATACGATGTATCGTGCCGATTCGGCTCGTTTTAACTTATAGACAGCGTGCAGTAATATGAAGCATGTGTGCCGGGTTTCATAAAGATAGCTCTAAAACGGAGAGACCAGTATGCGTTGCAACAGACGGACATACAGACAGACGGACAGACAGACAGACGGACATACAGACAGACGGACAGACAGACAGACAGACAGACGGACAAACAGACATGGCTTGTTCGACTCCTCTGATGTTGCTGATTCATATTATTCAATATATACTAAAAGATGTCTCATTGCAAACTTTAAAATCAATATAAAAATTAAATAAATTGTATCCATCAGATATATTTATTTTCTATTTATTAATTTAATTGATTATAGCCCTGAGTCACCCTACTCACTGGCAAGTTTCCTCACGCTCTTGTTGGTGGAGGCTAGATAAAAACTATCCGATTACGCGGCCTGCATTTCACACGCTTTGTCTATCCAGCTCTTCATTCATCTACCTCCCTTTTAGTCTCCCACTCTCTCTCCCTCCCTCTCTCTGCCCTTCGCTCTTTGCAGTACTCATTCTTGTTTTAGCTTCTGCTATTTGTTGTCTACAATTATTTGGTAATTGGCTGGTCAACTGGTCAGTTATTCGATGGCCTTTCCTTCGATTTGTTGTCAGATTACGCAGTAATAGGAAATTCAGTGGAAAGTTGTAAAGTTCCAGCAGATAAACAGATAATGAAGGCACTGAGAAAAGTTGCAGAAAAAGACAGCAACGATTTTAAAGAAAGAAATAATTTGTTTTTATTTCTGTTTCCGAATCACTTTCATATTGACCAGGAGGCCATGAATTCTTTGCTTTCAAATCCAGAGAGCCTAGTGAGCTCAAAACGTGATTTCAAAGTCACAATTTCTGTAAATTTGTTCCAAACTAGAACAAAAACATATAACAAATTTTAAATTTAATTTTAAACATATATACAAAAATGAGCAACAACCAGCCTCTGAGTATAGTCCTCAAGCAAATTGTGAAATGCCTGAGGACTGTGAATGAACCTATATCAATCGATAACCTATTGCTATTCTACGGTCCGCCCAATGCAGGTAGTGCGAAAGTTAAGCGTAAGGTTAAGACCCTGTTGGATCTGGCAGTGAGTCTGGGGCACGTGAAGAGGTGCAACAATCACTACTTCGCCTCAACACATGCTGAAGATGTGCTGCCTTTCCTTGGCCTTGGTACTGAAACTGATTCAAGTGACGAATCGGCCCCATCCAGCCAATCATCGTCACTAAGCAATCTTAGTGACCTAAACGATGTGTCTGAAGTGTTTTGCAAACCAAACTCCACGCCACCCAGCTAAACCTACTTATGCTGCGTCTATCATCTTCATTTGCCGAAGAAACTCTTATCCATTGACGAATTCAAATTTCATTGAAATTTTTACCAAATTCTTAATTAAGTTTAATCTGAATTAAAAATGAAATCACATTTTGGAACCAACAATCTTCTAATTAAGGCAACTTCCTTCTACTCCCCCTCAGAGCATAATTGAGCTATAGACAAATCAGATATTTCTAATTTTCACAGTCTCTTCTAACCTCATCAACTGCATGTACATCCATCCTTAGACATATTTATACCCTTCGACCATTGAAAATGGTCAAAAAAGGGTATACTAACTTTGTGCAAATGTATGTAACAGGCAGAAGGAGGCGTGGCAGACCCCATAAAGTATATATATTCTTGCTCAGGATTGCAATCCGATCGGACCATAAACACAGAAGTTATTTAAGAAAGTATGTGCATGAAACCAAGTGCTTATATCAGCTAACAAGGGAGGCGGGCGAGCGCAAAGCGCGAGCGCCATCTGTCGGCCATAATTTAAAAGCATATGAACGTAGGTCGAAGGGTATCCCACTGTCGCGTGCAGCGCGACTGTGGCTTTTTTCTATTTTTTTTTAATAAAAATGAAATTAAAGAAAGAGAGGCTGAGGATATAATTTTCTTATTTCCTCCGACTGTTCCTATACTAGTTATATATAACATAATTGTACAATATTAAATAATAAAATATATATAATATTTTATATTCATTGACAGTCATAATAGCTCAAATTGTTGGAATGTATAACTTTTAATTAAAATCTCTATTTCTAAATTATTGTTCCTAAGAAAACTATAGAATACAAGTGTCTAATTGTATTGAAATGGAAAAGGTATATGTCGATTACTGTATAACTTTAAGTTAAGTTAAGATAAGTTAAACAAAACTGGTCTTTAAACAAAAACTGTCATTTCGTGCGATTGTTCCTTTGGCAGCTATATGTTATAGTTATCCGATTTTAATGAAATATTACATGCAAATTACTTATAAAAAAAAAAGTTTGCTGTAGTAAATTTGCTTGCAATATCTTGATAAATAACAAAAATCAACCGATAGTTTGTATGGCAGCTATACGATGTATCGTGCCGATTCGGCTCGTTTTAACTTATAGACAGCGTGCAGTAATATGAAGCATGTGTGCCGGGTTTCATAAAGATAGCTCTAAAACGGAGAGACCAGTATGCGTTGCAACAGACGGACATACAGACAGACGGACAGACAGACAGACGGACATACAGACAGACGGACAGACAGACAGACAGACAGACAGACGGACAAACAGACATGGCTTGTTCGACTCCTCTGATGTTGCTGATTCATATTATGCAATATATACTAAAAGATGTCTCATTGCAAACTTTAAAATCAATATAAAAATTAAATAAATTGTATCCATCAGATATATTTATTTTCTATTTATTAATTTAATTGATTATAGCCCTGAGTCACCCTACTCACTGGCAAGTTTCCTCACGCTCTTGTTGGTGGAGGCTAGATAAAAACTATCCGATTACGCGGCCTGCATTTCACACGCTTTGTCTATCCAGCTCTTCATTCATCTACCTCCCTTTTAGTCTCCCACTCTCTCTCCCTCCCTCTCTCTGCCCTTCGCTCTTTGCAGTACTCATTCTTGTTTTAGCTTCTGCTATTTGTTGTCTACAATTATTTGGTAATTGGCTGGTCAACTGGTCAGTTATTCGATGGCCTTTCCTTCGATTTGTTGTCAGATTACGCAGTAATTGGAAATTCAGTGGAAAGTTGTAAAGTTCCAGCAGATAAACAGATAATGAAGGCACTGAGAAAAGTTGCAGAAAAAGACAGCAACGATTTTAAAGAAAGAAATAATTTGTTTTTATTTCTGTTTCCGAATCACTTTCATATTGACCAGGAGGCCATGAATTCTTTGCTTTCAAATCCAGAGAGCCTAGTGAGCTCAAAACGTGATTTCAAAGTCACAATTTCTGTAAATTTGTTCCAAACTAGAACAAAAACATATAACAAATTTTTAATTTAATTTTAAACATATATACAAAAATGAGCAACAACCAGCCTCTGAGTATAGTCCTCAAGCAAATTGTGAAATGCCTGAGGACTGTGAATGAACCTATATCAATCGATAACCTATTGCTATTCTACGGTCCGCCCAATGCAGGTAGTGCGAAAGTTAAGCGTAAGGTTAAGACCCTGTTGGATCTGGCAGTGAGTCTGGGGCACGTGAAGAGGTGCAACAATCACTACTTCGCCTCAACACATGCTGAAGATGTGCTGCCTTTCCTTGGCCTTGGTACTGAAACTGATTCAAGTGACGAATCGGCCCCATCCAGCCAATCATCGTCACTAAGCAATCTTAGTGACCTAAACGATGTCTCTGAAGTGTTTTGCAAACCAAACTCCACGCCACCCAGCTAAACCTACTTATGCTGCGTCTATCATCTTCATTTGCCGAAGAAACTCTTATCCATTGACGAATTCAAATTTCATTGAAATTTTTACCAAATTCTTAATTAAGTTTAATCTGAATTAAAAATGAAATCACATTTTGGAACCAACAATCTTCTAATTAAGGCAACTTCCTTCTACTCCCCCTCAGAGCATAATTGAGCTATAGACAAATCAGATATTTCTAATTTTCACAGTCTCTTCTAACCTCATCAACTGCATGTACATCCATCCTTAGACATATTTATACCCTTCGACCATTGAAAATGGTCAAAAAAGGGTATACTAACTTTGTGCAAATGTATGTAACAGGCAGAAGGAGGCGTGGCAGACCCCATAAAGTATATATATTCTTGCTCAGGATTGCAATCCGATCGGACAATAAACACAGAAGTTATTTAAGAAAGTATGTGCATGAAACCAAGTGCTTATATCAGCTAACAAGGGAGGCGGGCGAGCGCAAAGCGCGAGCGCCATCTGTCGGTCATAATTTAAAAGCAAATGAACGTAGGTCGAAGGGTATCCCACTGTCGCGTGCAGCGCGACTGTGGCTTTTTTCTATTTTTTTTTAATAAAAATGAAATTAAAGAAAGAGGCTGAGGATATAATTTTCTTATTTCCTCCGATTGTTCCTATACTAGTTATATATAACATAATTGTACAAAATTAAATAATAAAATATATATAGTATTTTATATTCATTGACAGTCATAATAGCTCAAATTGTTGGAATGTATAACTTTTAATTAAAATCTCTATTTCTAAATTATTGTTCCTAAGAAAACTATAGAATACAAGTGTCTAATTGTATTGAAATGGAAAAGGTATATGTCGATTACTGTATAACTTTAAGTTAAGTTAAGATAAGTTAAACAAAACTGGTCTTTAAACAAAAACTCTCATTTCGTGCGATTGTTTCTTTGGCAGCTATATGTTATAGTTATCCGATTTTAATGAAATATTACATGCAAATTACTTATAAAAAAAAAAGTTTGCTGTAGTAAATTTGCTTGCAATATCTTGATAAATAACAAAAATCAACCGATAGTTTGTACGGCAGCTATACGATGTATCGTGCCGATTCGGCTCGTTTTAACTTATAGACAGCGTGCAGTAATATGAAGCATGTGTGCCGGGTTTCATAAAGATAGCTCTAAAACGGAGAGACCAGTATGCGTTGCAACAGACGGACATACAGACAGACGGACAGACAGACAGACAGACAGACAGACGGACAGACGGACAGACGGACAGACGGACAGACGGACAGACAGACAGACAGACAGACAGACAGACAGACGGACAAACAGACATGGCTTGTTCGACTCCTCTGATGTTGCTGATTCATATTATGCAATATATACTAAAAGATGTCTCATTGCAAACTTTAAAATCAATATAAAAATTAAATAAATTGTATCCATCAGATATATTTATTTTCTATTTATTAATTTAATTGATTATAGCCCTGAGTCACCCTACTCACTGGCAAGTTTCCTCACGCTCTTGTTGGTGGAGGCTAGATAAAAACTATCCGATTACGCGGCCTGCATTTCACACGCTTTGTCTATCCAGCTCTTCATTCATCTACCTCCCTTTTAATCTCCCACTCTCTCTCCCTCCCTCTCTCTGCCCTTCGCTCTTTGCAGTACTCATTCTTGTTTTAGCTTCTGCTATTTGTTGTCTACAATTATTTGGTAATTGGCTGGTCAACTGGTCAGTTATTCGATGGCCTTTCCTTCGATTTGTTGTCAGATTACGCAGTAATTGGAAATTCAGTGGAAAGTTGTAAAGTTCCAGCAGATAAACAGATAATGAAGGCACTGAGAAAAGTTGCAGAAAAAGGCAGCAACGATTTTAAAGAAAGAAATAATTTGTTTTTATTTCTGTTTCCGAATCACTTTCATATTGACTAGGAGGCCATGAATTCTTTGCTTTCAAATCCAGAGAGCCTAGTGAGCTCAAAACGTGATTTCAAAGTCACAATTTCTGTAAATTTGTTCCAAAATAGAACACAAACATATAACAAATTTTAAATTTAATTTTAAACATATATACAAAAATGAGCAACAACCAGCCTCTGAGTATAGTCCTCAAGCAAATTGCGAAATGCCTGAGGACTGTGAATGAACCTATATCAATCGATAACCTATTGCTATTCTCCGGTCCGCCCAATGCAGGTAATGCGAAAGTTAAGCGTAAGGTTAAGGCCGTGTTGGATCTGGCAGTGTGTCTGGGGTACGTGAAGAGGTGCAACAATCACTACTTCGCCTCAACACATGCTGAAGATGTGCTGCCTTTCCTTGGCCTTGGTACTGAAACTGATTCAAGTGACGAATCGGCCCCATCCAGCCAATCATCGTCACTAAGCAATCTTAGTGACCTAAACGATGTCTCTGAAGTGTTTTGCAAACCAAACTCCACGCCACCCAGCTAAACCTACTTATGCTGCGTCTATCATCTTCATTTGCCGAAGAAACTCTTATCCATTGACGAATTCAAATTTCATTGAAATTTTTACCAAATTCTTAATTAAGTTTAATCTGAATTAAAGATGAAATCACATTTTGGAACCAACAATCTTCTAATTAAGGCAACTTCCTTCTACTCCCCCTCAGAGCATAATTGAGCTATAGACAAATCAAATATTTCTAATTTTCACAGTCTCTTCTAACCTCATCAACTGCATGTACATCCATCCTTAGACATATTTATACCCTTCGACCATTGAAAATGGTCAAAAAAGGGTATACTAACTTTGTGCAAATGTATGTAACAGGCAGAAGGAGGCGTGGCAGACCCCATAAAGTATATATATTCTTGCTCAGGATCACTAGCCGAGTCGATTGAGCCATGTCTGTCTGTCTGTCCGGATGTCCGGATGTATGGATGACCAGATGAACACACAGATCTCAGCTATTAGAGTTGTACTAGAGTTACCAAATTTAGCATGAACATTTCTGTGTAGCCGGCGCAGATCAAGTTTATTTCAAATGTTGGGTGCCACGCCCACCGCCCCCGCAAATCAATAATTTAATTTTTGAACTTAATTTGTAAGCGCTGTTTGAAAGATACAACTTTCTGACTTAAACATATACTAAGCTCATTAAAATATCTACGTATTCTCGAAATTGTAATCTGATCGGTCAATAAAGATAGAAGTTATTTAAGAAAGTATGTGCATGAAACCAAGTGCTTATATCAGCTAACAAGGGAGGCGGGCGAGCGCGAAGCGCGAGCGCCATCTGTCGAGAATAATATCAAAGTATGTGCATATGTACATATGTATGTCTAGCATGTGAAACAAGTTTTGGGCTAATTTTATATCAAACCTCATGTTTAACATTAACATTAACATTTAACAACGAGTCAAGCTGTGTGTTTACACTAACATACAGTTTAACTGTCAGTTAAATGCTGACAGACAGTGCCACAATAGCAAAAGTATAGAACTTAGCCAAAATTAACCTTATTTAACATGCAGTTAAACTAGCAGTTAACTTTTAACAACCAGTTGTGGAAGAATAAAGCTCAATTATATGTTAAACATGAGAAAACGTGCCCCAACGTTTCGACAGGAGATTGTGAGACTTCTCTCTCTCTCTCCCTCTCAGCCACAAAAACTTACACAGAACACACACAAACACACACACAGTCGACAGCAAAACCACAGGCAAACACATAACCACAGGCTAAAAACTAAAAGCGCATAAGTGTCATGAATGTTGTAAGCAAAATCGAAAAGATAAACAAAAAAACAGAAGAAAAAGCTAAAAGATAAACCAAAAACCGAAACATAAACTACGAATTAAGAAGTTAATTTTGGGTAATAAATAAAAAACAACTTTAACAAACAATAGTATGTCTCTTTTGTGTACGTGTACATGTCTGTCTGTGTGTGTGTGTGTGTGTGTCGATAAATCGATATCGATAAGCGAACAAATTTGATAATATCTATTGTAAAGATGGCGCACAACCGTCGACAGGTAATATGGTCATGCAACAGCAAACTAGTTTGTTAATCAAATACTCTATATAATTGATAACTATTTATATGCTATATAGTTTAGAGTTTTCAATATTTACACACACACACACTCTACGATTGATTAACAGACACACACACACACAGTTGCATTCGATTTTAATTTAGACTAACTCGACAATTTCACTAACAAGACAAACAAGTTTTCAACACTTTTTACTTTAGATATGTAACTAAAAAAATATATAAAAATTAATCGATATATTTAAAACGTGCAGCACTTAAACAAACAAACAAAACTTAATTAAACAAATAATATTTAAATCGTTTTGTAACTAAGCAAATTTTGTTAAATGTTCTTTCTGCAAATTGGTAAACGAAGCGCACTTATATGTTTCTTTTGAAAGTGTTATCGTTATCGTTATGGTTATCCCCCACACACACACACACTTACACCCAAACCCTGCCGCAACCTGCTTATAAGTATTATACACACACATGTTCCTTGTACAAAACTTTCATTCTAAGTTGATCGACTAAAAATGCTTTTGCTTGTATATTTTGCGTATTGGCGTTTCTTGTTTTGATTCCTCACAAGAATCACAAAGCTTTCAGCTTAATTATTCACACACTTTCTCTGTACCTATCAAACTGTCTCTCTCTCTCTCTCTATTTCTATCTCTTTTACTTGCTCTCCTGCTCTGAACCTCTCTCTCTAACCACTCTAATCAGCGCTATTGACCTGCCCCAACGAAGGCTGCATGTTTTATTTATACAATTTGTTTGTTATTTTCTTATCGTTTTGATATGAACTACTTTATCGATAAGTTATCGAAAATGCTGCTCATTATTTTATGGCTAATTGGTGTGATTTCACTTGATTTTTAACAACACAAGCTTTATAATTTATAGTTTTTAAAACTGTATTTAGTTATTATTTTATTTATTTTCTTACATTTAACTCTTGCAGAAGCGTTACTCTGTCTGTCTATCGCTGAAACTATCGATACTATACAGTTCTTTGTTGTATTATATCATTTCAAATTCAAAACAATTCATCGCTTATAAATTGAATCATCGATTATGCAATTTATTTGAATGATCTCATAATCAATTCTACTTCAAAACATTCGATAGTTCCGCTACAATGCATTCTCTTTACTATCGATAACTCTACAGCGTTCTGCAAGAGTTTACATATTCGGCATGCCGAAACAAACTTTTAATTTTAACTTTCGTTATTTCTTTTATTTTGTTCTTCTTTCTTCTCAAAATACACACACAAAAATGTAAAATATGTTTGTACAAAGAAAGATAGAAACAAAAAAATTACTACACATTAAGAATCGTGTTGAATTCCAAGATATAAAAAAATAGAAAAAACAACAGTCGCGCTGCACGCGACAGTGGGATACCCTTCGACCTATGTTCCGATGTAGTTTAATTTGTTAAATTCATACACATATACAAATGCGCATGCTTTTAAATTATTGCCGACAGATGGCGCTCGCGCTTTGCGCTCGCCCGCCTCCCTTGTTAGCTGATACAAGCACTTGGTTTTATGCACATACTTTCTTAAATAACTTCTGTGTTTATTGTCCGATCGGATTGCAATTTCGAGAATACGTAGATATTTTAATGAGCTTAGTATATGTTTAAGTCAGAAAGTTGTATCTTTTATACAGCGCTTACAAATTAAGTTCAAAAATTAAATTATTGATTTGCGGGGGCGGTGGGCGTGGCACCTAACATTTGAAATAAACTTGATCTGCTTATAGTACACAGGAGTCTTCCTGCCAAATTTGGTAACTCTAGCTTTTATAATAGCTGAGATCTGTGCGTTCACACAGACAGACGGACAGACAGACAGACAGGGCTCAATCGACTCGGCTTGTGATCCTGAGCAAGAATATATATACTTTATGGGGTCTCCGACGCCTCCTTCTGCCTGTTACATACATTTGCACAAAGTTAGTATACCCTTTTTTGACCATTTTCAATGGTCGAAGGGTATAAAAAGAAACAATGTTTTGTAATATGCGGTTTAGATGCACCACTTGAATGCAGTCCAGGCGAGGCAAATACCCTGGAACTGCACTCAAGGGTGAGAGTATGCTTTAGCTTAGTTTAAACTTATACGAATATATATGTATCTATATACTATATATGCTATATCTTACGATTACGATTAATTTTGCAAGACTTGAATGACAATTTACTAATCAATTGCCTTCCCCCCCTCACACACACTCCGCACCATTCTCTCTCTCTCCCTCACGCACACACCAACCGGAATCTCGCGCGCTCTCTTTCTCTTCTTCTCTCTTCCCCCATGGCGTTCTCTCTCGCTCTCTCTCTTGAACAGGTATCGATATCATTCAAGTTGCCGATCGTCAAGTACTCTCCTCGGCTGCCATTGTGGGCATTGCTGTGGGCGGCGTCCTCTTGCTGCTCTTCATTGTGGATCTGCTCTGCTGCATAACGGTACACATGGGTGTCATGGCCGCCATGTGCCGCAAGGCCAAACGATCGCCCTCAGAGATCGATGACGAGGCCAAGTTGGGCAGGTAAGCAAATAATATATTAAATAGTTATATATACACTCCCCCCCCATTCCTATTGTAACCATTCCAAGCAGATTCCATCTTCCCGTTCTTCAATAATATTGCACTAAAAATGATATGAAAATCAACCAAAAAGAAATCCAAAAATATTTTCTCGAACCTCTTTTTTCTATATTTGCACCAGCAATACTAAAAATTCTCATCATCCGGACTGCGCGTCCAAAGTCCTTCCTATTCAATCGCAATTAGTTAATATCCGTTTAAAAAATGCAAAAATCAAAATTAAAAAGAAAGAAAAGACTTTTCATTACTCCTCCTCTTACATTCGTACTGCTTATTCGTTTATTTTACGTTTCCCTTTCGTTTTTTTCATTTCTATTTCATTTCTAGTGCAATATTAAGTGTTTACACACACACATACATACAAAACACACACACAATACCAAGTTTTCCGTTATTCCCCCTCCCCCCACCACAAGAACAAGAAAACACCGCGCTTGTTTTTGAAACTTAATCTCCAGTGTTGTAAAATATCGTATACTTTACTTGCGTTCCTCGTTTTGTCTCTTTCTTCTTCTTTGTTGTCGTCTGTCTGTTGCAGTCAAATTCCACTGTAGCACAAATATCGATACTTATAATAAATATCGGCATAAGGAATTGTTATCGATATTACACGAATTAATTGCACAGTGGAACTAGGCTTAGAGCAAGTACGCAGCCAGTTGCCAAGCTATCGTGTAGATATATCGCTTCACTCTGAAACAACACTGCATTCATTCATTCAAATTCACTCATTCGCCTTATCATTGTGTCTCCATACTATCTGTATACTCTCTCTCGATTCTCTCAACTCGTTACCACCATCAACCTCATACGTACCGATCCAACCAAATCAAAATCCAAAAAAAAAACAAACAAAAAAATCCAAATTGAATGAAAATAAATCAAAATTGAAACCAAATCGAAAAAAAATACCAAAAAATGCAACAAATTACGATCTAACCAAGCAGTCTTTATGGTTGGCGTTTCCCGCTACCTTATTGCAGTGGACAGCTGGTTAAGGAGCCGCCACCATCACCGTTACCTCTGCCGCCGCCCGTTAAGCTCGGCGGCTCACCACTGCCATCACCATTGTACGTACCTGCATAAACATCTATATAATGCGTCCGCTCTCGCACTCCTCTCTCTCTCGCTCACTCTCTTTGTAGTGCACTTTCTTTTTCGTTTTCCAACACTATTCATTTTCCTTGACATTTGATCATCACGCACAGCATGCAAAACTTAGCTTTTTTATCTCTCTCTCTCTCTGTTGTTAAAGCTTAAAAGCTTTATGTGTAGCTTAGAGCTTTAGCTTGCAGGTATGCGAATTGGAGATGGACACGTGTTATGAGTTTTTCATGTCATTTTATTTGTACAGTTTTAAATTGTAGATCAAATTAGTTGGTTAACAGTTACTTAGTCGTAACAGTCAGCTTTTTGTTTTGTAGACAACACGCGTCCATCTCTAGCGAGTGTGGTAAGTACGCGTCGTTGTGTGCCGTAGCATATAGCTTTTATTAGCCAGCATACATGTCCTGCCATTAGCTGATTGACTTGCTCTCCTGCTCTCTCTCTCGCTCTCTCTGTGTCTCTTGTTTGTTATCTTTTGAGCTCTTTTTTCGAATCCTCTTTTGCAAAACTGTAAATTGCAATTAAGACACAATTAATTCAATTACTTTTTTCTATTCAGGGAGGAAAAGGAGCCCCTGCGCACGCCTACCGGCAGCATTAAACAGAACTCAACCATCGAATTTGACGGACGTTTTGTGCACTCACGCAGTGGTGAAATTATTGGCAAGAATTCCGCAGTATAAGCAAAAACACAACAAACAATAAAAAAACACTGGAAAACTGGAGTATGAAGTGCACAAAACTTGCAACAGAGAAAAAAAATAGTATTGAAAACACACGCGAAGGAAACGGAACGAGAAGCAAAGACGAAGACGAAGAAGAACGAGTATCAAGCTGCCGAAGAACACGAGCACGAACATGAACACGAACACGAGCACGAACCGAATGCGAGACGAGAACAAGAACTAGAACAGAAGTAGCCGAAACCAAAGCCAAAGCTGTGGGAACAACAAACACACACACACACACAAACACACATACAGACAGAGAAGGAAGATGTTCTGATTTGATTGGCATATGCGTTGAGGTGTTCAGTTTTATATATGTTAAACGTTTCGATACCTTCTCGACCTTCAACTAAATGTCTTAGTATATTATACATTATACGATATCTAAACAATATACATAAATAGTATTTATAAGCTCAGTACAACAAGCATAGCACACATTCTGAATACACTTGACAACACTACACTACACGACACTACACTAGACTACAATAAAATAATACACTGTCCATGTTGCTTCACACTTTGTATTCGCTGCATAGCTTATTTTATTATATTCTATCGCTCTCTCGCGAAGCATTTAGCTTAAGATCAAAACGAATAATAATGACAAAAAAAAGAAGAGAAACAAAAAGAAAAACAAAGAGAAAATGAAAGAAAAGAAAACTTAAATTATGCCTTACAACACAAAATGAGAAATATTACATTTATTTAGCATTTAAAGTGAGAGAACAAAACAAAAACAAAAGAAAATATATTAGTTTAACTAACTTAAACATGCCATAAATAAGTTGTAACCTTAAGTTCGAACACACCCTCCCCCATACCACACCCCCTTTTCCACTTCAGCATTTCGTAGTACTTAAAAAAAATACACTGAACAAAAGACTTTGCTAGCATTTGTTTTGCACGAGAAGAACATGACAAAAAAGAAAATTCTGAAAATGCAACTTTAGTTAAGATTTGGTTTCCTATTGGTAAATTGATATACTTAAAAAAACCGTACGAAATAATAGTTATATACAATACATACACACTATATGTGTATGATATACGCTAGTTGTAATGAAAATGCTCAATGTACATGGTTAGATTGAAATTGAAACAGAAACAGAAGAAGAAAAAGAATAAGAAATGCGACAAATTAAATGAATGTGTATTTAATGGATAACTATCTAGATGTGTGTGTGTTTTAATTGAAGATGTGCGCAAAAACAAACCGATAGTAACCGATATTATCGAATGGATTTGCAGCTCGTATTCAATATTAATCGTAACCTATGAGAAATGCCAAACAATTGATTTTAATTTGTATTTAATTTGATTTTTTATTTTATTATTTTTCTGTACGTTTATATGGATATTTTATTTGATGATATTCTGTAAAGAAAGCCGAGAAACGAATAAAACACAAATAAATGCAAATTCTGAAATGATGACAATGTACTCAATGATCTTATGTTTAAAGTATTTGCTTTCTTTTTATTTTTTATTTTTTAAATTCAATTTGTTTAAGTACATGTAAAGAATGAAAATGAAAACACAAAGTTGTATGTAAGAAATCAAAGGAAAGATTATTTAAATAACTAAATCTGATGTATATGTAATAAATTATATAAATAAGTAAGTTCTTTTTTTTGTCTACACAAATAAAAACAAATGAAAAACAATTTAAAAAAAACGAAAACAATTTATATATATACACGGAAGCCCAACTTGAATACTATACAATATGCACTTGCAGAGCATCTAAAGGAACTCAAGTTCTATATGGACTATGATGTCGTAACTTGCTGGAGATATTGAGAAAGTATATATCTCCAAGTGGTCTAAAGAGACTCTCTCCCATTCTGCCAGTGTATCAAATCTTCGGCAGACCGAAGACAGCTGTTTCTTTCTTTCTTTTTATTTAGAGATTATAATTTGACTTTCTTGGTTAGTCCCTGTTTTTTGTAGATGTTTGCCAAAAAGCTTATGTAGCTTCTGTTGCCAGTTAAGTCAAGCGCCTTGCCAGAGCTTTTTTACCTACTACTAACTACAATATATAAAGAAATAATATTATAAAAAACAATACAGAAAATACAATAAAACAGAAAGAAAAGAAAAAAACATTTTTTGTGTGTTAATATAAGAAAACTACTCGAAAACCAAAAGAAAAATGAAAATACAAAAAAAAACTATGAAGCTACACAATAACTGATGTATACATACATATATCATATATATCTATATACATACATATATATGTATATGTATATGATGAAATTTAAGGACTGCTTTCGGAGCGCAGCATATAAAATATGGCCATGAAATGAGACAAAATTCACATAAGATTCACATCAAGGTGTAGCTTTTTATATAAATTATGATAAATTGGAAATTAAACAATGAAAAACTGAAACCGATAAACCGATAATTAATTGCGAAAACAACAAAAATCGTTGGAAAATAAAGTCGTATTTATCAAAAGTGAAAATGAGTTTGGAAATTTCTGTTTATTTTTGTGAAGGGAAATGAATGAAAAAACAAAACGAATTCGAGATCAATTTTCAGAAAAACAAGAGTTAAAAGTTTGACAGGTTTACAGTTGGTATAGTCTTGTTGGGTTTATTGCGTGGGCTTATCGTGGGTTAAGGGTTAAGGGGTAACTGGAAGTTTAGTTTAGTATCGAATGTTAAAACATTTCGGAGTACTTAGAGCATACATCACTTTACACATAACATTTAATTGCACATTTAACACAAATAGGATACAAGTTTTTGAGTAAATTCATAGTAGATGCTATAAATCGTATATCGTATACAGTATATAGTATATAATACACACACAGACGGCAATAATAAAATGTACACAGGGCTGAACCTGCAATGCTCAGTGAGTCAGTCCATAAATGGTTGCTTGGTTGGCTTAAGTAGCTGAAGCTGGTGGTGCTGCTTTGGATCTAGACCTCCATGCCAAGATCGGAGCGTTTGCCCGATCGTATGAGTGCCTCCTCGGCCGTCAGTTTGGTCTTCTCGGTGCGCGTGTGCCAGACGAGCACGTCACGGCAATTGTTTGCCAGCGGCTGCAGTTGATCGCGTGTGGTTAGATAGCGTAGTATCTCGCTCTCCTGATAGCCACGTTGCACCTCATAGGAGAAGACAGCCTGCGGGTACTTGATGAACAGATCCATGCTGATGCCAAAGGCAGCCATGTCGATGGGGAAGGGACGTTCGGGTCGCCAGGCGGCATTGAAACCGATCACTTTGTTGTCGGAATCCAGCAACGGACGTTCCACCATCAAGCCGCCAACGAGGCCGACGGGCCAGATGCCCACATGGCCAGGCTTGATTTTGGCCATCTCCACAAACAGCTCCACCGAGTAGGAGTTATCGTCGTCCATGAAGAACACGATGGCATGATGTTCCACATCGGCATTGGCACGCAACCAGGCGAGTGCCAGATTACGCTGCTCCACGCCGCGTGGCTTTATCCAATTGGGATCCTTGCCCTGCAGCTTAAACTCCGGCGGAGTCTTGATGCTCAGCTGAGTGAAGCGATTCTCCAGACCGGCGTGCAGTAGAAGATTACGGACCAGGGTTGTCGTGGTGTTCGAGTCTTCGACAATGATCCAGTGCAGGTTTGGCACCAGCATGAAGAGATGCGAAAGCCTTAAAGAATTAAATATATGTTATTATTTATTTATTTATATTTTTATACCCTTAAAAGGGTATACTAACTTTGTGCAAATGTATGTAACAGACAGAAAAGTATATATATTCTTGCTCAGGATCACTAGCCGAGTCGATTGAGCCATGTCTGTCTGTCTGTCCGGATGTCCGGATGTATGGATGACCAGATGAACACACAGATCTCAGCTATTATAAGAGCTAGAGTTACCAAATTTGGCATGAACATTTCTGTGTAGCCGGCGCAGATCAAGTTTATTTCAAATGTTAAGTGCCACGCCCACCGCCCCCGCAGATCAATAATTTAATTTTTGAACTTAATTTGTAAGCGCTGTTTAAAAGATACAACATTCTGACTTAAACATATAGTAAGCTCATTAAAATATCTACGTATTCTCGAAATTGCAATCCGATCGGACAATAAACACAGAAGTTATTTAAGAAAGTATGTGCATGAAACCAAGTGCTTATATCAGCTAACAAGGGAGGCGGGCGAGCGCAAAGCGCGAGCGCCATCTGTCGGCCATAATTTAAAAGCATATGAACGTAGGTCGAAGGGTATCCCACTGTCGCTGACTGTGGCTTTTTTCAATTTTTTTTTAATAAAAATGAAATTAAAGAAAGAGAGGCTGAGGATATAATTTTCTTATTTCCTCCGACTGTTCCTATACTAGTTATATATAACATAATTGTACAATATTAAATAATAAAATATATATAATATTTTATATTCATTGACAGTCATAATAGCTCAAATTGTTGGAATGTATAACTTTTAATTAAAATCTCTATTTCTAAATTATTGTTCCTAAGAAAACTATAGAATACAAGTGTCTAATTGTATTGAAATGGAAAAGGTATATGTCGATTACTGTATAACTTTAAGTTAAGTTAAGATAAGTTAAACAAAACTGGTCTTTAAACAAAAACTCTCATTTCGTGCGATTGTTCCTTTGGCAGCTATATGTTATAGTTATCCGATTTTAATGAAATATTACATGCAAATTACTTATAAAAAAAAAGTTTGCTGTAGTAAATTTGCTTGCAATATCTTGATAAATAACAAAAATCAACCGATAGTTTGTATGGCAGCTATACGATGTATCGTGCCGATTCGGCTCGTTTTAACTTATAGACAGCGTGCAGTAATATGAAGCATGTGTGCCGAGTTTCATAAAGATAGCTCTAAAACGGAGAGACCAGTATGCGTTGCAACAGACGGACATACAGACAGACGGACAGACAGACAGACGGACATACAGACAGACGGACAGACAGACAGACAGACAGACAGACAGACGGACAAACAGACATGGCTTGTTCGACTCCTCTGATGTTGCTGATTCATATTATGCAATATATACTAAAAGATGTCTCATTGCAAACTTTAAAATCAATATAAAAATTAAATAAATTGTATCCATCAGATATATTTATTTTCTATTTATTAATTTAATTGATTATAGCCCTGAGTCACCCTACTCACTGGCAAGTTTCTTCACGCTCTTGTTGGTGGAGGCTAGATAAAAACTATCCGATTACGCGGCCTGCATTTCACACGCTTTGTCTATCCAGCTCTTCATTCATCTACCTCCCTTTTAGTCTCCCACTCTCTCTCCCTCCCTCTCTCTGCCCTTCGCTCTTCGCAGTACTCATTCTTGTTCTAGCTTCTGCTATTTGTTGTCTACAATTATTTGGTAATTGGCTGGTCAACTGGTCAGTTATTCGATGGCCTTTCCTTCGATTTGTTGTCAGATTACGCAGTAATTGGAAATTCAGTGGAAAGTTGTAAAGTTCCAGCAGATAAACAGATAATGAAGGCACTGAGAAAAGTTGCAGAAAAAGACAGCAACGATTTTAAAGAAAGAAATAATTTGTTTTTATTTCTGTTTCCGAATCACTTTCATATTGACCAGGAGGCCATGAATTCGTTGCTTTCAAATCCAGAGAGCCTAGTGAGCTCAAAACGTGATTTCAAAGTCACAATTTCTGTAAATTTGTTCCAAAATAGAACACAAACATATAACGAATCTTAAATTTAATTTTAAACATATATACAAAAATGAGCAACAACCAGCCTCTGAGTATAGTCCTCAAGCAAATTGCGAAATGCCTGAGGACTGTGAATGAACCTATATCAATCGATAACCTATTGCAATTCTCCGGTCCGCCCAATGCAGGTAGTGCGAAAGTTAAGCGTAAGGTTAAGGCCGTGTTGGATCTGGCAGTGTGTCTGGGGTACGTGAAGAGGTGCAACAATCACTACTTCGCCTCAACACATGCTGAAGATGTGCTGCCTTTCCTTGGCCTTGGTACTGAAACTGATTCAAGTGACGAATCGGCCCCATCCAGCCAATCATCGTCACTAAGCAATCTTAGTGACCTAAACGATGTCTCTGAAGTGTTTTGCAAACCAAACTCCACGCCACCCAGCTAAACCTACTTATGCTGCGTCTATCATCTTCATTTGCCGAAGAAACTCTTATCCATTGACGAATTCAAATTTCATTGAAATTTTTACCAAATTCTTAATTAAGTTTAATCTGAATTAAAAATGAAATCACATTTTGGAACCAACAATCTTCTAATTAAGGCAACTTCCTTCTACTCCCCCTCAGAGCATAATTGAGCTATAGACAAATCAGATATTTCTAATTTTCACAGTCTCTTCTAACCTCATCAACTGCATGTACATCCATCCTTAGACATATTTATACCCTTCGACCATTGAAAATGGTCAAAAAAGGGTATACTAACTTTGTGCAAATGTATGTAACAGGCAGAAGGCGGCGTGGCAGACCCCATAAAGTATATATATTCTTGCTCAGGATCACTAGCCGAGTCGATTGAGCCATGTCTGTCTGTCTGTCCGGATGTCCGGATGTATGGATGACCAGATGAACACACAGATCTCAGCTATTATAAGAGCTAGAGTTACCAAATTTGGCATGAACATTTCTGTGTAGCCGGCGCAGATCAAGTTTATTTCAAATGTTGGGTGCCACGCCCACCGCCCCCGCAAATTAATAATTTAATTTTTGAACTCAATTTATAAGCGCTGTATTAAAGATACAACTTTCTGACTTTAACATATACAAAGGCCATTAAAATATCTACGTATTCTCGAAATTGTAATCTGATCGGTCAATAACGACAGAAGTTATTTAAGAAAGTATGTGCATAAAACCAAGTGCTTGTGTCAGCTAACAAGGGAGGCGGGCGAGCGCGAAGCGCGAGCGCCATCTGTCGAGAATAATATCAAAGTATGTGCATATCTATATGTCTACAAACATAGTAACATAGGTCGAAGGGTATCCCACTGTCGCGTGCCGCGCGACTGTTGCTTTTCTTACTGGTTGACTTTAACATATACTAAGCTGAATGAATTATATACGTATTCTCCAAATTGCAATACGATCGGACAGTAAACACAAAAGTTATTTAAGAAAGTATGAACATAACTATGTGGTTGTGTCAGATAACAAGGCAGGCAGGCGAGCGCCATCTGTCGGAAATAATTTCAAAGCATGTGCATATGTATATGTGTACATAGAAACATAACGTGAAGGGTATTCCACTGTGGCGTGCTGCGCGACTGTTGCTTTTCTTACTGCTTATTGTTGTTGTTGTTGTTGTTGTTGTTCATTTACTTACCTAGTCAACTCGGCTTTTTGTGCGGGTCGCGCATAGGTTGGCGTTATGGCATAGATTTTGGGCAACGTGTCCGTCTGTGATTTGGAATACATTGCCTGCAGGTATTCGGGGCCCTGGCAGGTGCGTTTACCGTTACGGTGCACCATCATCAAGACCACAATGAAGACAATGATCAGTATCAGCACTTGGCGTGGCCGGATGCGTACCTCAGACATGCTGATCTGTTAGAATTGATTGCATGCAGTTTCCTTAAGTAACCAATATTATAAATTCGCACTGCGACAAAACAAACAAAACGAAAACAAACAATAGAAAACTATCTACTTCTTCTTCTTCTCCCTCTTCATCATCATCTTCGTCTTCTTCTTCTTCTTGCCCCTCGTCGGGCGAGCTGCAGCAACAACAAATTCATTCTGTTTGATTTACCTTACGATGGCGGTGAGTGGTAAACATGGATATGTGTTTATTTGGCTTTAATTCACTAGAGTATTGATAATTTATATATATTTTAAATGTATACTTTAAATAAATAATTAAGACTTAATTCATTTTTAGCTAAATTGTGCTACAGTTGGGCAAATATCGATATGTCTGGCATGGCGATGAATTAGCTAGAGAAGCGCAATGTTTTCAATTGAAACATCGCGATGTGCACGAGTCGATGCGACATTTTTATCGCAACGGAAATATATCGCATCAATTTTAATTAAATATATAAATGAACACATTGTAAATTGTAATAAAGCGAATGGGTGTATTAAATTAAATAATAAGAAATATAGTGTGTCAACTTGCATCAATGCAATGCAGGCGAGCAATTTTATCGATAAATACGCGACTTATTCGTTAAGCTTAAATTTGTTTTCAAAAATCAAGCAGAAACATTTATTTTTCATACAAATATAGCTTTTCTATTCGAATCGCAGCAAACCAATACATTTACAAATTGTTTGCAACACATTGACATTCACAAGTTAAATTCATAGCTAAAGCACAATAGAATTTTTCTAAAAACAATTCCATATATATATTTTGAAACATAGACACACTCAAAACAAATAACCATGGGCGATACAAATGGTAATCGGTAGCTATATTATTATTATCGATGCACATATGCAAATAATCTTTTTCAATTAGGCGCTGGGAATTTCAAACTTAAGTTCTCAGGCACCTGCCAACTATCGAATAGCAAATTGGCAGCACTCTACAGACTGGACGAACTCACCGATGAAGAGCTTGCATCGGTTGGCCTAGAGAGGAGCTCACTTATCGATGACTATCGCCATCTACACGAGATGACACAACTGCAGTCGATTAAAGCGCCATTGCCAAGCCAAGCGTTGCCACCACGTAAACAATCCCTGTTGCAATTTGTATCGAAACTGCAGAAGCCCAAATTCAAGTCACCACGCAAACCGACAAAGCCATTCAGCTACGATCTATTAAATCGATTTTTTCGTTGCATGCAATCGGAAGCTGTCGCCTTTTGTCGCTTCATGGAAGTGGATCTTCAAATTATTACCGATGTTCAACGTGATACCAAAATTCTGCTTATGTCACCAAAAGAACGGGAAGTTGCATGCTATGAATCTTATTTCAATTATTTAGATCACCTTTATACGATTGGCGAACAGGATCGTGTCATATCGATAATCGCCAAAGTGATGATCAATTTTCAGCGTGAACCCAAGCCTGTCCGTTTATTGCCCGGCTTCGGGCATGGCTATGGTCCGCACTACAACACATCTGGCCGTAACGCCGTCTTCAAGCATCATCACAAGTAGATAGGGTAGGCGCCGCCGAACATCGCGATAATTATTATCAACAAGATCAACAGCAACCTTTTTATTATAGAATATTATTTCGGAACTAATCATATCGTCAAATTAAAACAATCTATCTGTTGAAATTAAAAGCGCTCTAATCGCAAGAGATGACAAAATACCGATATATATCTTAAGGTGCATGCGCAAAATATCGCTCTTATGAAATCAAATAAATCTCATGCATTTATTCGCTAATATTCAGGAATCTATCAAAATTGCAAGCTTTCAAACTGTAGAAATCTAGAAATAATCGTTCGAATAACTTTGCTGCACATTTACTTCATTTGTTTTATTCGATTCATCTTTGAAATACACTTCATTCACAGTAAATATTATTTTAAACACATCTTCAATTAAGTTTATTTTGTAACCCTCCATACCTCTTCTCTCTCTGACTCACGTATTTAACGCGTATTTTAAGTTCTAAATACCAATTATTTTTTTATTCAGCGAGAATATTCCACCGAAACAAAGACTGCGATTCTTCGACTCCCCAAAAGAATTTTCAATTCTAAATTCTAGAGCTGGAAGGAACATCGACGATATATCGATGCATCGATGTTTTTCACAATTTGAAAACAACGCAGTTTTTAAACATCGATGTGCGATGTTCAACTGAGAATTTTACATGGGAAATCAGGACTTTTCAAGGGCTATATCTTCTAAACTAAGCCAAAAACGAAAAAATATTACCTAACATTTTCGTCATATCTCGTCGATATTTATAAGGATCAATCGTCAGATCTCGGCGCATTTTCCCCTTGTGATTTATTAATTTTATATATAAATTAACAGCTTGAGCTCTGAGAAACTTCGATATATTGATACATCGATGTTTTTATGAAAAACATCGAAACATCAATGTACGTAAACATCGATGTTTTTCCAGCTCTACTAAATTCCCTTGACCATTTCATCTTTTTTTCTTATTATTATTTATCTTTCTTTTTGTTTTTGTTTTTTTGGTTACACTTGTTTGCATGTACAAATATTGGTATGTATTGTATAAGTATACGTGGGAATAGAGGGATTTTGATAATAGGGGGAAGATCAGGACAGACGGGACAGGGAAATCTCTAGAAAGGGACCACGGTGGACCTTGGGGTTGTTTAGTATTAATTGTAATTGTAATTGTAATTGTAGTTGTAGTTGGTAATTGTAATTGTAATCATAATAGTAGTTCTTCTTGTTGTTGTTGTTGTATTAGCTTTTAATAGTAGGTAGTAGAGTACATATAGAAGTATACATTCATATAAATTTAGAGTTAGATGTACAGTCTGTCAAGTAACACTTTACACATATGTATGTATGTACATAACATTAACATGTACATTTGAGTAAAGAGTTACTCTTTACACTGTATGTACATGTTAATTTTATGTATGTACATACATACATATGTATGTGTAAAGTGTTTCTTGACATACTGTAGATTTCGCTTTAGAGTTAGTTTGGTTGTTTTTTCTCGTTTCTCTTTTGTTTTTGTTTCCCGATTTAGACGGGGTTTTCACCCGGTTTTTTAGTGGCCAACACACTCACCCGCTTACATAGTTATAAACATTAGCACTCACTCGATCTCGATAGGTAAAGTTAAATCTAGTACAATGGTATATGTATGTATATTAAGTGTATTATTAATGTAATTATTATTTATACTTTATGTATGTTGTTTTTTTGCATTAGCTATCGGTAAACTTAGTTTCAGTATGTCTATGATCAAAGTTCTCTCTGTACTCCATATCTTATCATAATAACCTTTGTTCAATATCGTTTTATCGTTTCTTTCCAAAACCAACAAGTGCACACGAGACGAATAGATCACAAATAGATCCATATATATGGTTTGTATGTTTATAACAAAATCCAAGACAAAAAAAACACATATTTATATAGGAAATCAAGTCAAGATGTATGCTAAAGTGGCGTGTATATATTTATATATACACACACACATCAATGTATATATATTATATATATAGATAATGCTACTTTGGTCTGTCCAAAACTTCAAGCTCGAGCCACAACGTACAAACTATTTCGTATAATATCCAAAGGAATACAGTGCCCCCTCCTCCTACTCGGCCACAGAATGCGAGTCACACAGCAGCTAGCTTTTGTGCGCGTGCTGCAGCTTATACAGGCAGGGGGCCGTGGCAAAAAAAACAAATTCGAAGAAATATCTAGTGTAGTTGTAGTAGAGTGTGTGTCTGATATCTAAACGGTATATATATATATTTATATATATATTCATATATGTATATATACATACACATATGCACAAAAAACTACTACAACATTTTGTATATATATATTTTACATAAATACACACATAAGAAACATTTATTGTATATATCCTAGCACATTCAATAATCATCAATAATTCTCTCTTTCTGCCTTCGCTGCAAGTTATGTGTGTGTGTTTGTGTGACACACAAATGAAAGAGACAGCGCACTAGCTGAAAGTGAGGTTATGTTAGATGCTGAATCATCATCAAATTCTCACTGTTTTTCCTGCAGTTTAGCATCGATTTGATAGTTGCTTTTTCTTTTCTTTAAAATTGAAACATTCCTCGCTGTGGAGGGGGGAGGGCGGGGGGCAGGGCAATTCTTAATATTGTAATTTGGTTTATTTTATTTTTGAAATTTAGTTTTATATAATTATGCATGGATTTTTGTTTTCGCTTTTCGCATTCTTTCGACAGTTTCAAGTTGTTTTTGTTTTTTTTTTTTGTTTTTACTTTTAGTTAGGCTTAAATTCTAAAATGATTTTAAACGATTTACGTTTCTTGACTTTATTAATATTATGCATATTATTATTATAATTATATGTATAGAGTGTGTTTATGTGTAGGTATTATGTATGTAGTAAAAAAAACTTTTTTTAATGCGTTTTCTTTTCTCCTTTTACTTTGAAAAGCCTTTGCTTGTATGTGTGTAGATGTGTGTATGTGTGTGTGTTTGGCTCTTCGTTTTAGACGCTTCAACTCATTAGGCGTATGGCTGTTGTTGTTGTTGTTGGTGTGGTGTGTGTGCTATGTGGCATGCCACACTGACGACTCCAAACCTTATATGACTAAACTTCTTTCTGTGTGTGTTTCTCCTCCTCTGCAGCTTCTGCTTTTTATACATTTATCAAATTGTTTTTTTTTCCTTTTTTTTTTAATACAAATAAACGCAAATTCTCTTCTATTTACATTCTCTTCTCTACACTCTCTTCCTCTCCCTCTCTCACTCTTCTTCTGCAACAACTACGTTTTACTTAGAGCTACAAACTCCTAAACAGTATTTAGTTATATATATATATATATATATATATATATATATATATATAGTATATAGTTAGTTGCTATGCTTTATGCTTTTAGAAAGAAAAACAGCACAAAAAAAAAAAACATTTCGTATGATATTTTTTAAAAATATTTAAAGAAAACAAGAAAAAACATTTTCAAATGCGCATTCCATCAATTAATTTGCTTCAAACTCTCTCTACGTAATGCTAAATTCTAGAAATAAATAGGCTTCTTCTTCTTCTCCTTCTCCTTTTGCTGGTGAGAAAACAAAAAATATATATAGGAAAAAACAAAAACAAAAAGTTCACAAGTTCTTGTTGTTGTTGTTGTTGTCTTACAAGTTAAAGTTATACATAAATAAAAGTGTTTGTTTTTTTTTTGTTGTTTTTAAAAGACATTTCATGCATATTCCATATTCAGTTTTTGTTTTTCAGCTTTTTCTTTTGTTTTGACATTTTCTTAGCTTGGCCTAAACTTCTCTTCTACTTCTTCTTTTTCTTCCTTTTCTCTGACTTGTTTTTTGTTTGTTTTGTTTATTGACATGTGTGTGTGTGTGTGTGTTTTGTGTGTGTGAGGCTTCCAATGGTGTTCAATATAGAGTTCAACAATTGTTGTTTTACATTCATTATACAGTAGATTAGCTTAAAAAGCGTATTGTTATCGCAATTATAAATATATAAGTATAATCATATGTAGTATAGTTGTGTGTGTATGTATATGTATGTATGTATGTGTGTGTATGTATGTGTACTCATCGTGCACATCACGATGTAGCGCGTTCAACAATTACAAGCACAAAAAACAAAATATTTGCAGGCTTTTTTCTTTATCATATTTCATCCGAGATGAGATAATGTTAGAAGGTGCATGGGGCTACTCCTTCAGGTGGTGGGAGTCCTTCTCCTCCTCCTGCTGCTTAAGCCTGCTGCAGATCATCCTCCTCATCGTAGAATTTCACATATTTACTGTTGACTATGGCATTCCAAGCTAAAGGGGGCAGCACACAAAGAAAGAAAGAAGAGGAAATTAGTAAAGAAAGTTATATTGTATTATCATTATAAATGCACTTAGTTCACCCCTTATAATATCATAATGTAGTGTTAAATAGTGTAATAGATGTACAACTTCCTTCTCCCAGTCTTCTTTCTAGATATTACTCTAACTTTACTCCACCCCTTCGAATACAGTTTGAATATAATATAATATACTGATCAAAATATTCTTATTCTCATATTCTTCTGCTTATTCTCTTATAAAATTTAATATACGGATAAAATATTATTTTCTGCTATTCTTCTGCTTATTATCTTATGTCTCTCTCTCTTATTCTCTTGGAAACTTGCCTTTAATTTGTGTAAATTTGCATTTTGGGTACACCTTATTGAACTTCTAGCCTTTTTTCAAATCGTTTATCCCAAATTTAAGAGTCTACCAGTTTCTCTCAACTATTAAAAAACACTTTTTATAGGGTATCACACTGTAAGCATGTTTCTTGCGCCGGTCTACACATCTCAGTCTGTCCAAGGTCTTTACAGAACCTTTTGTTAATGACTAGAACCCACTATGACTGAGAGAAAGGGATGCTTTTATGAGATTGTAACGTGCTCGCGGCATATTACAGGGTATTTAATAAGTATGTATGATAAAAGAACATATACAAATATTCTTGAGATGCGCATTCTCCATCGTCACACTACAAAAGGCTTTTTAACTGAGAGTAAATTGAATTGAAATATGTCTACATACTTATAGAGGTATTCCCCCCACAACTCTATACTAAAATGGAAGAAGGTTCTACTGCAGATCTTGAATTACATATAGTATATAATATATAAGTATGTATATAACTGAAATACACTTGACATATGTCAATGTGAAGCCAACAAACATGTACAACTGTATACATTATTATTATAATGAGTAGAAGAAGGAAGTTGGATGAAGGCAGTTATATTGTATTGTCATTATAAATGCACTTATAATAGCATAATATAATATAATATAATATAGTGTAATAGATATACAACTTCCTTCTCCCAGAATTCTTTCCTAGATATTTCTCTAACTTGCAAGCGAGATTTTAATTTACTGCTGCATTTTCCGCGATCGAAAAAAGAGTCAGCAAAATTGTGTTTGCAGGTAAACGAGGATAAAAAGAAAGTATATGCTGTATAGTTGCAATTAATTCCAGCGACTAGGATGCCAAGTAGATGCAGGTTGCTATACTTTCCATGTTGTCAAGCATTTCAATACAGGCTCGAACAACTTGTACGTTTGCACGAAGAAGCTGCAGTGAAGAAGGAAAGGATGGGACTACTGCGGCTGCAATGCATGGACCAAGTGCAGGAGAAGTTGGCTGCGCTGTGTGTAACCAATTAGAGTAGGCACGCAAGTAGCAGAGAGTCCTGGTGCGAAAGGACGGGTTGTCATGACCAACTAGAGTCCAGAGGCGTTCTTTTGTACCTGGAAGCAACACATTTCCTAGCCTGACAAGAAGCTTTTCTGCTGCTTAATGAAGATCTTTCATGGTGGAGTTAGTAATTGCAGTTGCTTTCGCCTTGGCAATACCAAGACTGGCGCAGTCACAGAGAGCTGAAGATAGACTAGACTGGACTAGACATTTTAACTAGTTAATCATGCCCGTTTAGTGGCCTACTGAGGTAGCCAAGAAGCAGATGCAGATCCCTGCTAGAGAGCAGACTTGTTTTTCGTTTGCCCAGAGGGTTTGTAAGCTGCTTGGCCTGCCTGGCAAGCCAGTAATTGTTGGCATGCAACTGTAGACCCGTCTACAGCTAACTGTATACATAACCAAGACTGCATCTCTCTATCTCTCTGCCCATAACACTGACTAGATATATATTCCTGATCTACTCCTTGCCTTCCTCACATCTTCATTCCAACTTACAGTTGCTAATGTATTCCACAATGAGATCCGAGTTGGACATCAGACTCTGGCGCATCACATGCGGCGTTGGCAGTGGCAACAATGGTTGCTGGTGCTGTTGCTGCTGTTGGTACTGCTGCTGCTGCTGCTGCTGTTGGTGCTGCTGATGATACTGCTGCTGGTAATGCTGTTGCTGGTAATGGTGCTGCTGCTGCTGATAATGCTGCTGCTGCTGCTGTTGCTGTTGCTGTTGCTGCTGCTGCTGGTGATGGTGATGATGATGATGGTACTGATGATGATGATAATGTTGCTGATGCTGTTGCTGCTGCGGCAGCTGTACAGTTGTTGTTGTTGTGGGTGCTGTTGTTGCTGTGGTGTTGGTGGCTGCTGCTGCTGCCATCACCTTTGTTGTTGTGGATGTTGCTGCAGCAGCAGCTGCAACTGTTGCTATAAAATCAGCCTTGACATCAGGCATGAAGCTCAGTTCGCGCAATTGCTGCTGCTCCTCCCCCTCGCCTTGTGCTGTTGTCGCTGCAACATCGGCATCGCTGTAGGACATGAATATAGCTGGACGAGATTTGCTGCTGACTTTGCTAGCAATTGTTGCAGGTGTGGCAGCAGTTGCTGCTGCTGTTGTTGTGGCAGCAGTTGCTGTTGCTGTAGCTGCTTCTGTTGCTGGTGACGATGTTGCTGTGGCTGTTGTTGTTCTTGTTGCCTGCTGTTGCTCCTGCGAGTTGCTGCGACTGCAGCTGCCACTACGTGAAGCTGCAGCAGCTGCAGCACGTGCCGCAGCTATGATGGCCGTCTCAATATCATTGCATGTCTCCAGCAGCGGCGGCTCATCGTGCATGCTGCTGCTGCTGTTGCTGCTGCTGTGACTGTTGCTGCGACTGTTGCTGCTGTTGGCCTTGCTGAGAAAATGATTGACTTGATCTTTGATTGCAGTTGCTGTTGTTGTTGCTGCTGCTGTTGTTGTTGCTGGCGCTGTATGTATGCCACTGTCGATGGACTGATTGCCGTTGCAACTGTTGTTGTTGCTGAGTGTTGCCGAATTGCTCGACACTATTGATGCATTCGCTGCACTTGATGTGGGCGACGATTGCGCTGCCTGCCCTGAGATCAGCAGCATATCCATGCTGCAGCAGGCTGAATTGTTTACAACATCCGATGCAGTGCCCGAATCGTTTAACAGCAGCAACTGTTGCTGCTGTTCCTCCTTGTTTGCCTTCTCCTTTTCCTTCTCCTGCTCTTCCACTGCCTGCTGCTGCTCCTCTATATCAACATGCACTTCCTCATCGTCGTCCTTCTCCTGCTGCTGCTCATCTTTGTGCTCTTTCTCTGCAAGCTCTGCTGGCTCCACTTCCATAGGCTCTGGCTCTTTGTCAGAGCTGGGAGAGGAGGTTGCTGCTGCTGCCTGCTTCTTCTCTTGCTGCTGCTGCTGCTGCTTCTTCTGCTGCTTCTCTGCCTGTGCTTTGCTGTTGTCGTCACTGCTGCTGCTGCTGCTGCTGGCATCGTCGAAGAGCTTCAGTTCGTCCTCATTGAAATCACCAAAGATGAACTCGTTGTTGAGCCTGCCCAGCTTCGAGTCGCGATCATCGTTGAGTATAATCACAGCTGGACGATTTCCCATTGGCAATGCGTTGCTGCTGCTGCTGCCACTGCCACTGCTGCTGTTGCTGTTGCTGTTGCTGCTGCAGGCAGCGCTGCTGGTTGTCTGTGTCTGTGCAGCAGTCGATGATGTTGTCATCGATTGTGTGGCACTGTGTGCGCTCAGCTTCTTTGTGCCTCCCTCTGTCTGTGTGGCAGCTGTTGCTTTGGTGCTAATGACAGTGTTGGTGCTGCTAAAGCAACAGCTTATTGCCACCGTCTGTTGCTGCTCATCCTGACTAGCCTTGCTGCTGTTCTTGGTATCCTTTTTGCTGCTGCTGCTGCTGCTGGGTGACAATTCCTTTGGCTTAGACTTGGCAACAGTTGCTGCCTTGCCTGTGGCCTCTGTTGAGTTGCTGCTCTTCTCGTGCAACTGTTGCTGCTGTTGCTTGGCTGCTGCTGCAAAATTATAGCTGCTGCTGCTGCTTGTGTTGCTGCTATTGCTGCTGCTGCTATTGACAATTGTTGCCGGCAACGTTGAGACATTATTCACACTGTGCCGCTTGACAGTCTTCTCCAGCGCCGGATATTGTAGATCCAGATTGCTGCTGTTGAAACTGTAGCTGCTGCTGCTGTTGCTGCTATTGTTGCTGCTGCTGTTGCTGCTGTTGCTGCTGATGTTGCTGCTGTTGCCGCTGACACTGCTGCTGCTGCAGACACCGCCACTGCTGCTGCTGCAACTGGCATCATGATCGACGCTCTTTGACTTTTGCAATGCTGGCGGCGCCGATGCAGATGTTGCCGTGACAACTGTTGCTGTTGCTGCCAGCAACTGTTGCTCATTGCTGGCCTCCAGTTCGTTAAGCATTGCTGCTGTTGTATTCAGACTCTGCGAGTAACTGAGCAAGGCAGCGGCAGCAACAGTTGCTGCTGTGGCTGCTGTTGTTGTTGCTGATGTGGCGCCAGGCAGTTCAGGGAAATCAGGACGGGAGAATTTGCTCTTGGACTTGCCACCAGCAGCACTACTGCTGCTGTTGCTGCTGCTGCTGGACATTGGCAGACCTAGGATGCCTGCTCCTACTGCGCCTGCTCCTGCTCCACGCTCCAAGCTGGCCTCATTGGCATCCAAATCCTCGCCAGCATTGGCCAATGCCTCACGCTTGTTACGCGCAATATCTGCATATGAAATGGGTGCAGGCGAGTTGTTGCTGCTGTGCTTGTTAGTGTTGCTATTGCTAGTGTTGCTGTTGTGCTTGGTCTGTACAGCAGCACGTTTGTTGTTGCTCTTCTTCTTGCCTGTTTGTATGGGCAGCGAGTGCACAGAGTCGAGATCACTTGAATCGGATTTCTCTGATGGCGGCATCGATGATGTGGACTTGCGACGTGAATTGTCTTGCACCACAGTGTTGGCAGTGCTGCCACTGCTGCTTGTGGCATGCGTGGCATGTGCATGATGCGCTGACTGATGCTGCGTTTGTTGTTGTTGTTGCTGTTGCTGGTACTGCGACTGTTGCTGCTGCTTGTTGCTGTTGCTGCTGCTGTGTGAGCCATAATAATGATAGTTGCTGCTGCTGTTGTTGCTATTGTTGTTGTTGTTGCTATTGTTGTTGTTGTAGTAATCGATGCGTAGACGCTGTGACATCATGTTGGACGATGCCGATTTGGTAATCTGTTGCATGCGCTGCAAATTGCCACCAGTGGTGGCAGCTGCTGCCACGGCAGCATCATCCATGGTGACAGCACGCTGTTTCTTTGGCTTCTTCTTCTTGGTAACCACATGGAACTCGGCAGTCTCGCTGAGCACAGTATTGAGCGCCTCCAGCTCGGACATGCGCGACAGTGTGGGCAACGATAGCGCGGGCAATGCTGCCACAGTAATTGAGGTTGCAAGTGTTGAGGATGATGATGCACCCGATGCTGTTGCCGATGCTGTAACCGACTCTGTCCAGCTGGCAGCTGAGGAATCATCGTGCAACGAGGGATCACCTAAATATTGTAACTCCTCTGTGCCCCAAGAGCGTCGTTCGCCTTTGCGAGTTTGTTGTTGCTCCCGTGACTGTTGCTGCTGCTGCTGCTGCTCCTTGTTGCAATTCTTACTTATGTCCAGCACAGAGGAGGCATTCTGTTTGTTAGCTGCCGCTCCTCCTGCTGCACTGCTGCTGCTGCCTGCTGTTGCTGCACTTCCTCCTCCTGCTCCTCCACCTCCTGCTGCTGCTGTTTGCTTCTTGTTGTTGCGCATCATTTCTGTTGTTGCTGACTGACGCTTCAGTTCATCCAGTTCCATTTTGGAGCAGCTACGCAACTCCTCAAGTGAGTTGCACTTCTTGAGCTTATTCTGCTTCTTGCGCTCCTTCTTCTGCTGTTGCTTTGCCACCTCCTTGGCGCCTGACAATGTGCCGCCGCCGCCGCCAACACCACCACCAGCACCTCCTCCACCACCGCCGCCGCCAGCACCATTCTCATCATTCTCAATATACTTGACCAGCTGCTCGATGGGATCATTGCCACGATAGCCAGCAACAGACTTAACATCCACTGTGGTTGTATTTCGCTCCTGTTGCGACTTCTTCTTTGACTTTAGCTTGGTTGTTGTCAGTGGCTGTAGTTGCTGCTGCTGCTGTGATCCACCACCAACAGCGGCGGCTGCAGCTGCAGCAGCTGCGGCAACAGCTGCTGCTGAGCCGGCACCAATCATGGGTGTCTGCTGCAACTGTGACGTAAATGAGGCAGCAACAGACATTGCTGCTGCCGCATTGTTGCCATTGCCATTGCCAGCACCAACTGAGAGCAATGAGGAGATGCTGTTGGAACGCTGCTGCTGCTGCAGATGTTGTTGTTGCTGCTGTCCGGCTGTTGTTGTTGCTCCAGCAACAGTTGTTGCACTGCCACCCATTGTGGAAATGAGTGTGGTAAACTGTTGATTGGATGAGCTTGCAGCGCCGGCACTGCTGCTGCTGCTGCTACTGCTGGTAATTGTGCTGGTGCTGTTGTTGCCACCACTGCTGCTGGTGGTGCAATTGTTGCCGCTGCCACTGTTGCTGCTGCTGCTGGCGCCGCCGCCGGCAAAGCCATCGCTCAACGCGTTGCCGTTCTCATCAAACTGGCGCTGTGGAAGAAGGGGGGAGAGAGAAAGAGAGATTAAAACTTGATACAACACGATTATAGTTAATATTCTATATTATATATATATTATATATATTCTTGTACAGCGCAATTGCATCGTTTGCCAATCTTTTTCCTTCTTATGCTCCTCATCATGCCTGCACAGCACTTTTTATTTTCCTTTCCTACGTCTTTATCATTTTATAATTCACTTCTCTTTATCGACTTCCACTTGCTTTGCAGCTGCTCTGCATCATCGATTCGTGGAAATCGTAAATAAACGCATCGAATAGCGTTTGTTTACTTTGTTTACACTTTGCCACAATATTCTGTTGCAGTTCGACTTCGACTCACGCTCAAACTCAGACTATAAATGCACTCAAAACTTAACTCAAATTGGCAGCTACCTTCTGATATATATGTTAATACTAGGTGGGGTGAAAAGTAACCTCCTTGATCGCCATAATACACTGCTACTGAAACAAAGTTTATAGTGCCTTGTAGTCCGTTCTTATTTAGGAAAGCACGCCGTATTTCTTTGCGATACTGCCAGTAGTTTTTTTTTGACAGCGAATTTTCGTTGACGTGTTTGGCACCATGTGCAGTATGGACAAAAACGATTTTCGTTCGCTCATAAAACATTATTTTTTGAGAGGCAAAACGGCGAAGGAAACAAAAGAAAAATTGGACAAATATTATGGGGCTAATGCTCCGTCAGATTACACCGTCAAATATTGGCTTCGAGAGTTTCGTGGTGGCCGCAACTCCACTAACAATCAAGGCCACATCGGCAGGCCCTCGGATGAGGTCACAGAGGAAAATGTCGAAAAAATCCATGAGATGATGTTCGCAGACAGGAAAGTAAAATTTTGTGAGCTAGCAGATGTCACAAGGAACAGTATTGAGCGCACAAACCATATCCTAAACGAGATTTTTCATATGAAATATTTATCCTGCGAAACTGGCTCCAGACCAAAAACACGAGAAACGAAACTTTGGCCAAAATAAATTATTTGGGGCTTCAATTATTTCCCTATCTATCCCCCTTTTTCATCCGATTTGGTTCCCTCAGATTACAATCTCTTTTCAAACCTCAAAAGATGCTCATCAATAAAAAATTAAGCTTACGCGAGGAATTTTTCGAAGTTATCGACACCGCGAGGAGTATTTTGCACACCTTCCGGAAAATTATTTTTCGGACGGGATCAAGAGGTTGGAAAATTGCTGGATTAAGTGTATCGACCTAAAAAGGGGTTAAATTTAATAAAATAAAAAAACATTTAAAAAAAAATGTTTTTTTCATTCCCAAGGAGCTTACTTTTCACTCCACCTAGTATATAGGGCACAGCTACTAATGGGAAATTATATACATTTCAATCGTGGATACGTGGAATTATTGTTGAGCATAAATCAACATAAAGCAAGGCAAAGTTTTCTTCTTAATTGAATATATAAATGTCATAGAAACAATCGAGAATGTGTATTAATAATAGACAACTGTTCAACATACACTGTACAGCACGGCACTGTATTGCACTACACTGTGCTATCGGCAAGACTATCTCAGGTATCAAGCATATCGTCTTATGCAGCGATCCCTTATCTGCATTTATAACTTTACACACATGTTTACAATTAGTAAGAAAGCATCGTAAATAATTCCATTTATCTATTTACCTAATTCTAATCAGTACATATCACATTGATAAGTAGATATTTAAATAGATATATATATATATATAGGAAAAACTATGTACCAACAAGGTTTCTTACAACCACCGCATTAGACTCTAAAATCTGTTTCAATAAACTCGTGCAAGTTTAAGAAAGCGTATATTTCTTTACCACAACTGCATGAATGCAGTCAAAGCCAATTCAAAACATACAAACAAAACTTAGTAGACTTTTTGATATACTCACAATGAGTATGAATAAATGTTGTGTTGTTGCTCTGCCTAGTGAATTACTATACTCATTATATATAGTATATTCAAGTATAGTACAATATATATCGTACAACTTATACTGCAACAATTGGAAACACATTAGAATTTCTAGCAAACTTAACTTTAAATGAAAGCAACGAGCAGCACGCGACAGTGGGATACCCTTCAACCTATGTTCCTATGTATGTATATCCTATATATGTGTACATCATATACATATGCACATGCTTTGAAATTATTGCCTTCCTTGTTAACTGACACAAGCACTTGGTTTAATGCTCATACTTTCTTAAATAACTTCTGTGTTTATTGCCCGATCGAACTGTAATTTGGAGTATACATAGATAATTCATGCAGCTTAGTACAAGGTGCAATTCAAAAGTTCCAGGACTCTTTAAACAAAGCGGCTTCTAGTGACGCCACCTGTCTGAAATTGTTATCCCTCAATTGTGTATTCTTCAGTGTTGTCGTATAAAATTTATATAACAGCTGAGATATCGCGCTACATGTGACATTACATTTGTAGTGTCGGTCGGAAAATGAGCATCGAAAAAAAAGGGCCAACATTAAGTTTTGTTTTAAACTTGGTAAAACTTTTACCAAAACTCATCAAATGATGAAACAAGTTTATGCCGACGATTGTCTATCCCATAGCCGTATTCACGAGTGGTTTAAACGTTTTAAGAGGAACGGGAGGACTTGGAAGACGACGATCGTTCGGGCCGGCCAAAAGATGTTGTGAACGAAAAAAACACGGAAATTGTGCGTGAATTCATTAAAAAAGAGCCGAAATCATCGCTTTAATATATGGAATCGGAATTATCAATATCCGCAGCGTCGATTTATCGCATTTTGACAGAAAATTTGGGCCTCAGAAAGGTTTGTGCTCGATTTGTCCCGCACACTTTGAAACAACACGAAAAAGACCTCAGAATTCAACATTTAAGAGACATTATTAAAGAGGCCAAAAACGACCCAAACTTTTTTTATTCGCCTGATATGGCACACTGCGATTTTTATTTGTTTAGAAAACTACATTTGGCCATGAAAGGAAACCGCTATGCTGACGTTGATGCCATCCTCAACGCTATACCGACCAATGACCTAAAAAAGTCATTCGATAACCTTCTTGAACGTGCAAAACGTTGTATTCAGGCGGAAAGACTATTTTGAAGGCGACCATAAATTTTTTCAAAAAATAACAAATAATATTGGTTTTTTAATAAAAGTCCTGGAACTTTTGAATTGCACCTAGTATATGTTAAAGTCAGAAAGTGATTGACATTTGACATAAACTTGATCTGCGCAGGTTATATAGGAACTTTCATTCCAAATTTGATGTCTCTAGCACATATAATAGCTGAGATCTGGTCAGACGGACAACCGGCCAGACAGACGGACACGGCTCATCCTGAGCAAGAATATATACATACACGATGTGGGGTCAGTTACGCCTCCTTCTGCCTTTTGCGTACATTTGCACAACATTAGTATAACCGTTTTTGACCATTTTCAATGATCGCAGGTATATACAACTTTTAACGTAGGCAATCTTGGGTATACCGAAGATTTTACACTCCCTACACCGTTTGTTCCTACACTGCTATAGATAATGCTACAGAGTTGTATAATATTGTTCATGTATACATTAACAGCTATAATCACAGTAATCTCAGAATATACTACATTGTTTTCATTGAAAATCTTCATTTCCCTCTGTTGGTTCCTATGAAAGCTATAGAATATAGTTGTGCGATGTTGATGAACTGGAAATATAGGTTACTGTGCATACATGGCTGACTATATATAACTTTAATTGGGGCTCTTTGTACAAGAATCATTCACTTCAATCGATTGTTTCGATGGCAATTGCTAAGTTTGCTTGGCATATCTTGAAAACTAACAAAAATCGGCAGATACACAGTGGGTCAAGTAATTCTTTACACATATGCACACATGTTAATGTTATGTACATATGTATGTGTAAAGTGTTTCTTCACTAACTGTATATTTAATTATGTACATCAGTCTAAACAGGATTCTACTGACTTCAGCAGCATTTGTGCCAAGTTGCAACAAGATAAGTCACAAATTGAGCGACTACACAAGTAATTCGCCTTCGATCCTCGAGAGAGTGTCCAGCTCTAACTATAAATCTTCTCCCGTCCCTTTCCTCTGTCCAACTCACCGTTGCAGACTTGGCGCCCTGTGAGGCAACAACTGCTGCTGCTGCTGCAGTCATCATGCGTCCAATTTTTGCAGGTCGCAAATCGTTGCCTGAAAATATTTCAGTGCCTGCATTGCCAGAGGATTTGCTGGCATCATTGTTGGCCGCGCTGCTCGAGCTGGCGGAGGTGCCAACACCATAGACCGAGGAACAGGCCGTGTAGGTATCCTTCAGCGAAACATAACCTGCATCAACCTTGCGCTTCTGCTCGTCCAGCGTGATGGTAAAGGGCAGTGTAGCAGAACCAACACCAACACCACCATCAGCAGCTGCAGCACCACCACCACCACTACCATCTACACCAGCAATTCCCACCTGCTGCTGCTGTGTACCGCCTGCCAATTGTTGCTGCAATTGTTGCAGCTGTTGCTTGTGCAGCAACTGTTGATTCTTGGCGGATAGCTCCAGCACGGAAAAGTGCAGCGGATCATCGATTAGGAACTCTTTGACAGCAGCATCCTTGGAACCATCGCTTTGCTGTTTCTTTTGCAGATCGTGTCGCTTCTCGCACTTGTAGCTGGAGGAGGAGCATGTTGACGACGATTGCGATAACGATGGCAACACCTTGTTCCGTCGTGCCTCACGTATTGCCTCCAATTGCTGCTGCACAGTGTGTGAAAAATAAAAGTAAACTTGATTAGTATGAAACAGAGACAAGAAGAATCTTAAAGCCAGCACACACACACACACACACACACACAGATAGAGAAGAAATTGTGCTGAGTGTGTTTCCCATCATAAGATACCATACAATTTAAGCATGTGTGGGAAGGAGGGGCAGCAGGAAGAGGGGCACGAAACATAAGAACAGAAGAATGTAGGTTACCCCTTTGATATGAAGAAGGTTGCTTATGTTTAAAGTATATTTACTTAAGTTTAAACAGTTAATATTAGGAGTCTTAACTGTTTTCTGATTGTTCCTATATTCATTTTGCATTATATGCATCAGTTTCATTTTTAAAAACACTTCATAAATTGCAAGTGCCCTCCTTAATTTCGACCGATTGTTCCTATGGCAGCTATATGTTATAGTGACTCCATTTCGCTTAAATTTTATAGGCATATTATATATATAGCAAAAGTCGGATGTAGTCAATTTCTATGCAATATCTTTGAAAATAACAAAAATAGGCCGATAGTTTCTATGACAGCTATACGATATATCGATACTATATAGCTTATTCCGATTTATTTACAGCGTGCAGCAATAGGAAGCATGTGTGGCACGTTTCAGCAACACGGACAGACAGACATGGCTAGATTTACTCCTCTGTTGATGCAGATTCAGAATATATATACTTTATATGCCATATATACTTTAAATGTCCTATATACTAAATATAACTATGTTAACTTTGCTTGCAATATCTCGAAAATTAAGAAATATCAGCTGATAAGTCTATGGTGATCAAGAATATATATATAGAATTACACATACCTTTCAAAACATGTATTTGCTTTGAAAACACTTGAAAAATTGAGCAATATCGGCTGGTAAGTGACACGTGATCAAGAATATATATACTATATATGCCGATATACTTCATATGCCATATATATTTAATATAACTATGTTACAATGGCCCCAATTTGAAAGTATTACATTGAAAAACACAGATGTTGTATAAGTTTGCTTGCAATAACTTGAAAATTAGGAAATATCAACTAATAAGTCTATGAGGATCGAGAATATATATAAAGTATTTCACATATACCTTTCAGAACATGTATTTGCTTTGCAAACACTTGAAACATTAAGAAATATCGGCTGAAAAGTACTACGTGATCAAGAATATATATACTATATATGCCAGATATATTGTACTTTATATGCCAGATACACTTTATATGTCAGATATACTTAATATGCCATATATAACCCACATTTGAAAGTATTACATTGAAAAAGACAGATGTTCTAAGTTTTCTTGCAAACACTTCAAAAATTAAGGAATATCGGCTGATAAGTGCTCTGGTGATCAAGAATATATATATACACCTTTCAAAGACATACACTGCATATAGAAAATAATATAATAAGGCTAGTAGTAGTATAAATGCATTAGATTAGCTGTGCTATATAGACAAGACTAGATAGACAGACAGACAGAGAGAGGACTAGACACCCCCTAAAATATTGCAATAATTATAACTTGCTATATATATTATGGTTTCAAAATGAACAATGATATAAAGAAATTCTTTGTTAGACAGTTTACAGATGAAGAATGAACAATGAGCATGAAGTGAGGTGTGGGTTGAGGTGAGGAGGGTTAGATTACACTTGTTGTTACTGCAGAATAGCTACGCTTGTTGTTGGACAAGTTGCGAGTGGATTGTGGGGGGAAGGAATGGGGAAAGGAATGGTGGGGATGTGGAGTAGAGGCACGTCTTACCGCCTTCTGCATTTCGGATGCTGATCGAGGAGGTTCGGGCTTTTGGGCACCAACATGATTGATAATGTCCCACAGTGTCTCATCCAAATTGATATCCCAGATCTGTCGATAGTCGATAGTATCGCTTACCTCCTGATCTTCATATTGTTGTTGTTGTTGCTGCTGTTGTTGTTGTTGTTGTTGTTGCTGAATAACGGCCATAGCGCCAGCGCCATCATCCTCATCCATTTCAAACTGTTCCAGATCCATTGCTGCCACTGCTGATACCATTACTGCGGACTCACATAGCTGACTTGGCAGACTGCTGCAGCTGCCAATGCTGCTGCGATTGCTCTTCGAATTGCTGACACTGTTGCTGTTGCTGCTGCTGCCACTTGCCATAGATGACATTGCAGCAGCAACCAATGCCTCATCGCCAACACCCACAATGCCGCCACCCATTGCTAGCTTCAGTTTGCCATCCATTTCCAAGTTGACACTGCTGGGCAGGCTGCCTCCTTCGCGTTGACGCGATGATACAAATGAGTTGCTGTTGCTGTTGTTGTTGCTGTTGTTTGATTTGATTGATTTCTTGTTGCCACTTAAGCTGGCGTTAGTTTGGTTGTTGCTATTGTTGTGCTGCTGTCGTCGATTGGCGCGTGAGTTGTTGTTGCCGCCGCCTCCACCTCCACTCAGCTGATAATCACAGTTGAAACGTTGTGTTGCCGCCGTTGCTGCTGCTGCTGACGTTGTTGCAAGCTCGCTGCGATGCGCTGCCTCTACCAGATCCTGCAGTGAGCCGCCCTGCTTGTGACGATGCGATGCACCTCCTCCTCCACCTCCTCCGCCACCACCCCCACCACTCGTACGATGATAGTTATGGTTGTTGTTGTTGTTGTTGTTGTTGCTGTTGTTGTTGCTGCTGCCGTTGTTATTGTTGTGCGAAACAAAATTGCTGCCGCTGCCAACGCTGTTGCTGTGGCCGTGATAATAGACGCTGGACGTTGCTGATGTGCCGGGCAAGGTGCGTGTTATACAGGTTTTAATGGCACGATAAGAATTCTTCTCGTCGTACTCAGCCTTTTTGAGCATTTGCTGCAACCGAGAAGGGGTAGCTATTGATTAGAATTAAATTATATATATATATAGTATTTAAACTTACCAGAAAACGCTCGCTTTTGTTTTTCCTGTCGCCAGGATTGCGATACCAATAGGCCTCCTCGAGCAGTTTTTTCAATGATGCGTCGTCGAGATCGTTTATTTCACTATCCTCCCAAGCATCGTACTTTGTCTAGCGTTGGTTTGTTTATATATGGGAAGTATGGTATTCGTTTTATATGATTTGCAGTTTAAAACATATTTTTTAATGCTTATTTTGTTTTTCGTATTCGTGTTTAACCTCGAAAACGGTAAGTAGAAGTGCGAGTGCGTGCAGTTTGTCTATGTATATGAGTGCGAGTGAGACAGGAGTGGGATTTGGGTGTGTGTATGTGTGTGTGTGCAAGGCAACTTGTCACTGCGCTGCAGCTAACAATTCTAATACATGCTACACATTTGGCTTCGCCTTTTATACAACATATATACAACTCTATATATCTCATACATACACACACAAATGTATAAAATATATATGAAAAATAAATTAGTGCGTGTGGTTTACCGACGGCGACTGCGACCGCGCGGCCACAACACAAAACGTTTCACGATACTAAGTACGATAAATATGAATTGTGGTTTTCCGCGAATGTGAAATAGAAAAGAAAAAAAAATAACACAGAAAATATAATAATAAAAGAAAGAAGGAAATCTGAACACAAATCGAAAAGTCACGTTCGGCCTGCCGATCTATTTTGCCCTGTGCACAACTATGGCGGGAAGCCTGTCGATAGATAACGGCACATTTCCAAAAACGGATTCCACTCAAACGAAAGAGAGCGAAGAGTTGTTGTGTTGTTGTTGTTGCCATTTGCCAATCACTGCGAGAGCAACAGAATTAACGGAACTTTTCACATTGCACACATACAGACAGTATGCAACACTTGTTTCCATGTTGACGTTACAAAGCACTGAACATCGACTTGCATTTCTAATCGAAATGCAACTGTTGCGAATTAGTAATTAAAAGGAATCCGCGATATTTAATATGCCTCAAATTATTTATTGTACGCATACACACACACCCACATGAATTAGCTTCGTATGGGTGGGGGGGAGGAGCAAATTGTGTATATGTGTATATTTTTAGAATGTTTGTGCGATTTTATTGGATATGTAATTCAAAATTGAAAACAGAGATATGACGTGTGTTTGTGAGTGTGACCTCAGTCACGAAATACGCACGTACACATATATACATATGAGTTTGTGTGGGAATATAATTGTTGCCAATACCCGCTGGGAACCAACAGCAAGAACCACAGGAAACACACACACGGGCATAGGCGCACGATAAAGGCTTTTTACACCTCCCTCTCTCCCCCCTACAGCAATCATTTCTGTAGAAAGTTCAAGATAAGCTCCAATAAAAGCAAAAAAAAAACAGAAATCAAAAGCTTTAATGCAAGTGAAAAGTACTTGGGTGAACAACAACAACAACAACATGAGCCAAAGGAAATTCACAAGAGAACAAGAAGTTGTAGTCAAGCCTCGCTATAACGAAACTTCCAACAGGTCCATTTGGAATATATGAAATAGGGAATTATGATTCCCTTTCAAACAGGTTGCACTGTATTGGGGAGATTAGGTCTTAGGGTTGCCACAGTTACACGATGTTAAAGAAATGATGCAGTTGAGTGGTGAATATAAGCCCGAGGTGTGTGTGGTGGGAAGAGTACAATGCTACTCTGTGTGTACAGTGGGGAAAATGATGTATGAGGGGAGATTGTTGCAAGTGAGCAAGAACTACTTGCAGTTGAGCCTCGCTAGATCGAAATTTCCAACTATTACCATTGGAGTGGGGAATGGAAAATAGGGTACAAGGATTCCCATCCAGCCAGGCTCCACTGTATTGGCGGGGGGGAGGGGATTAGGTCTTAGGGTTGCCACAGTTACACGATGTAAAAGAAATGATGCAGTCAAGTGGTGAATATAAGCCCGAGGTGTGTGTGGTGGTGTGGTGGGTAGAGGGCAATGCTACTAAGTATGCATGGAGGGGAGTGAGGAAGAATGAAATATGGGGGGAGGTGGAAAAAACACCTTTATTTGTTGTTGTACTTTTGCTCACCTTTTTCTTCTTGAGACGCTTGCCAACATTCTGATCATCCTGTGTTTTACCCTTTGTGGTTGCACCGCGTCTCTCCCCTGACGTTTCACTCCCCTCCTCGGCCACCTGATCCGACATGCTGAGCAGCTGCGTTAGCTGCAAGCTGTGATGGGAGCTTAACATGCCACTGGCACCGTTCTTATCACCAATCACAGAGGAAATATGATTCGTGGTAAGATCAACAGCAGCCAGAGCGGCAATAGCTGCATCTGCTGCAGCTGCATCATCGCTGTTACTGTTGTTGTTGTTGTTGGTGGTTGTGGTGCTGCTGCTGCTGTTGCTGCTGACGCTGGCGGCTCTGCTGGCTGTGCTGCTGGCGGCGCTGCTGCTGTCATTATTGGACGCTCGCTGCTGCTGCTGCTCGAGGAGCTTCACATTGTGCGACATTAAGATGCTTGGCTGCTCCTTGAAGTGGGGCGTCGGTGTTGTCTTCGTGGATGTTGATGTTGTTGTGCTTTCACTCAATGTATTTGCGGCAATTGATACAATGGGTGTATCAGGTATAATTGCTTGAATTTTCGTCACTAATGTGGCAATGTCGTCGTTATCAGCGACTTCCTCTTCGCTGCCCCCGCCTCCGCCTCCGCCGTCGTCGCCGTTGCCACCGGCAATGGTGGTGGTGGTGGTGGCGCCTGTTGATATGGCCTTGATAAGCTGCGCAGTTGCTGCTGCTGCTGTTGCACTGTTGCTGCTGCAGCTACTGTTGATGCTATTAATATCCTTGTCCTTGCTGGATGAAGAGGAGCATGTGGATGATGAGGAGGGTGCCGTCGACGTCGTGGATGTTGATGATGATGATATTGATGAATTACCAATTTGTTCATTGTTCATCTTTTGTGGCATAGAAGAATAACAAACAACGAAATGCCATTCAAAATACACGTACACACCACACGTACATTCACACAGAAGAATCCTCTGCAAAAAATAAAAGTGAGACGCAGTTTCAGTTGCTGCGCTGCGACTGCACGCACATGCACACTCGTTAACAGTTACTCACCAACTAAGGCTCCAGTGCGAATGTGAAGGTTGCCTCTGTGCGTTCGTGTATTTGTGTGTGTGGGTGTATATGTGTGTGGATGCTCTGCAGATCCGGATGTCCTAGAAAAACAGCTGTCAAGGCCGAAGCGCGGGTTGACGTCGCCGTCGACGTCGTCGGCTGGGCACCCAACAGGGCACCGTTAATTTTAAAGCCCGCTCTTGCTCTCTCACGTTATGATTGCTGCTCTCATCAAACACTCAACACCCTCAGTTGAGCTGCCCTGTAGCTCTTGTTGTTTTTGTTGTAGTAGTTTTAATTGTATGTTGTCCTGGAAAACGAGCGTTGCCCAATTGCAGTTTGTGTTGTGTCTGGCGTAAATTTTGTGAACTCTCTCACACACACACACAGTCTCTCTTTAGTTTTTTTTTGCACGCACGAAGCACACACACACTGCACTGCACTCTCGTTCTCTCTCTCGGCTACTGTTTATTTGTGAATGTAAATGAACAATCAATTGCAGTTGTTGTTGCTGATTTTATTTGAGCACAACTTAATGCTGTGCACACATACATATATTTGTTGCTCTCACGCACTTTTATAGCTTGCTTGCTGCTGCTGTTGTTGTTGTCAGTTATTTTTCCCGTTTTGTGTGTGCTGTTGTTGCTTTTCTTATTGTTGTTGTTGAGCTGTTGAATTTTGTCGCCTTAATGCAGTTCACACAATTCGTAAATTGAAGGCAGGCAGTTAAATTGCTTTATAGCGGAGCGGCCTTGTCACTACCATTTGGTTGATCACTCTCGCATTCGCATCGTCGAGTCTGAATCCGAGTCTATAATTTCCAATTGAGATAGAGCAACAGTAAGAACGCAACAAAACGAAAGGAAAATAGAGTTAATCAAATCAAATTGCAAAATACGTAAAGAAATGCGACTTGTCAAAAAAAAATCATTTGCCTTGCCAAGCCGCCGCCGTCGCCGCGCAGTGTTGTTGCCAATAGAGATGTGCGATATTTACATGCGCTCATCCCTAATTGCGAAGGCAACAATGGCAAAATTACATTCTTTCCACCTCTAGGTGTGCTAATGTTATTTTTGGCCCATCAACGATGTAATGCGATGGCAATTGTTTCAAATATAATACGCGTATTTTTAACAGTATTATTATTATAATTAAGCCTATGTTTTTTTTTTTTTTTTGAAAAATTTTGCGAAATTAGCCGATTGCCTGCCTGATTTGGGGCTGGCTAACTGGCTTATGGGACAGTTGGCAGCCCTGGCTGGATGGCTGGGTGACTGCCTGTTGTCAGTGGCAACACTAGCGCAAACACGTCATTTTGCCACACAGTTTTTGTTGTTGTAGCAATTTACAAATACGTTCTATTCCCATGAACAGATATACAATGCGCGAACGAACTAACACACACGCACACGGTCGGACGGACGGAGACGCAAGAGAACACACGTACATATGCACTGGCAAATGTATATAGATTCACACATATATACATATTAATTTGTATATGTACCAACAGTGCTTACTTTGCACTTTTTAATTTGTTGTTAATCGTCTCGCGGTTTGTTTTTTATACATACGCAATGCACATACACATACTTGCGCACACACAAACACACACACACACACTTGCTTATGCACCTTCCACTACACATATGTATGTACTTTTTTCTGACCTTCTCTTACACATAGCGAGAAAAACACACATTTTGCATTGGCTGAGCCAACGGTAAGAACACAATTAAATTCTTGGCTTAACTAATGCATTATTTGTCAATAATCGAAATGCACAAATATTGGAAATGGCTTTCAATTGCACATAAAACGTAAAAATTCTGAAAAGAACAAACACTTTATAGCGCAGTTGTTTTGCTTTACAACACTTTCGCACACCTTTCGCAGCACTTGCGCAGCAATCGAATAATCGTTTTGCAACTTGCCCTGTTAACGCACACACACGCCATAGTTGGCTCTTTTGTGCGTTACCAGAATATTTGAATTGCAGTTTGCTCTTTGATTTTGCCAATTATTTAATATTGAGAACAGCGCTGTAATGTATTTATAATAATTTTCTTTTAAATTCCAAACAAAAATCTAAGTGCAATATATTCAAAATGTTTAGAGCGAATTGTAATAAATATATCGATAGGCACTTTAACTTGCGTTCACATTAGCTACGATTATTTGACTGACTATCGATATGTTGTTGTTTGCCAAAATATTAAAGCAGTGCAAGTAAATGCATTCGCAATGATTTTTTCAAATAAAAGTGTCAATCAATTTAATAAATTTGCCAACATTGCACTTGTCATTTCACAGCACTAGGATAAAGTGTTTTTCATCTTTTGAATCTACGCGAAAGAAACACGTGCAAAATGAAAACTAAATATGAATTTGACGATGATGTCGCATCCATATGTGAATCCACGGTAAGTAAAGCAAAACAAAGTTGTTTGTTCTGTTTTATTTGTTGGTTTATTTTATCTCTGCTGTTCTGTCTCTGTGCTGCAGGCTGCGCTGACCGAGGGCTGCCGTCTGTCCGTGCGCATGCACAAAACCGACGATTGGCCGCTGGCAGAGATCGTGAGCATCAAGGAGCTGGATGGCAGGCGTCAGTTCTACGTGCACTATGTGGACTGTAAGTGATGAACATAAGCATACCCTGTATTGAACCGGCAACTAATTGCCTTTCCCCTCTCCACAGTCAACAAGCGCCTGGACGAGTGGGTCAACGAGGATGATCTGGATACACGCAAGGTGCAGTTTCCACGTCGCGATGGCCCCCAAACAGGCACCAGCACTGGCGTGACCACGCCCAAGCGTCATCATTCCCTCGCCGGCAGTGTCTCACGCCCGACATCGCCACAATCGCAATTGCAGCCACACATTGCTGGTGCTGGCGCTGCTGCTGCTGCCGCGGCTGCTGGTGGCAACAACAGCATTAGCGGCTCAGCTGGTCTTGGCAGCGGCTCAGCTGTGGGCACAGCAGGCGGCGCTGGCCTTGCTGGCAACAACAACAACAACAATACGGAACTGGTTAATGGCAACAATGTGCTGCAGGCGGCACTGCAGCGTCGCATCAATCGTCGCAATCGGAAGGTGACTGGCGGCAATTCGCATCACCTGCAGACACTCCAGCAGCAGCAGCAACAGCAGCTGCAACAGCCTTCCCAGCTGCACGCACAACAGCAGCAGCAACAGCAGTTGCAACTACAACAGCAGCAGCAACAACAACAACAGCAGCAGCAGCAGGGACAGCAACAACAGCAGCAGCAGCAGCTGCAATCCTCCCAGCAGGGCCAGGGGCAGCTGCAATCTACCCAACTGAGTTCAGCTCCGCAGACACCCGTGCATCATGTCACGGGCGATGTGGGCCTGCTGCCAGCAACACCGAGCACAGTGGCTGGCAATGAAGATGGTTCCCAGGATGGGAAGATAGCCACGCCAAGGCAATCGGGCAGCATGGTCACCCACCAGGATGATGTGGTGACACGCATGAAGAATGTGGAAATGATTGAGCTGGGCAGGCATCGCATTAAGCCCTGGTACTTCTCCCCCTACCCACAGGAGCTGTGCCAGGAGAGCTGCATCTATATCTGTGAGTTCTGTTTGAAGTACTGCAAGAGTCGCAAGTGCCTGGAGCGGCATCTCTCCAAGTGCAATCTGCGTCATCCACCGGGCAATGAGATTTATCGCAAGAACACCATTTCCTTCTTCGAGATCGATGGACGCAAGAACAAGGTGTATGCACAGAATCTCTGTCTGCTGGCCAAGCTCTTTCTGGACCACAAGACCCTCTACTACGATACAGATCCGTTCCTCTTCTACATCATGACGGAGTTCGATTCGCGTGGTTTCCACATTGTTGGCTACTTCAGCAAGGAGAAGGAGTCCACTGAGGATTACAATGTGGCCTGCATTCTCACTATGCCTCCATATCAGCGCAAGGGATATGGCAAATTACTCATCGAGTTCAGTTACGAGTTGTCCAAGTTCGAGGGCAAGACGGGCTCACCCGAGAAGCCTCTCTCGGATTTGGGTCTGCTCTCGTATCGCTCCTACTGGGCACAAACCATACTGGAGATACTGATAAGCCAGAATCCCAGCACGGATGGAGAGAAACCCACCATAACCATCAAGTAAGCAAGGGTCTAACCCCCCAAATAGAGGGAAGGTCTCTCAGTTAGCAGAGGGTCCTTTCAGTTAGCAGAGAGGGTCTCTCAGTAAGCAGAGGGAGAGAAACCCACCATAATCATCAAGTAAGCAAGGGTCTAACCCCCCAAACTGTTGCTACTCTATGAGAGGGAAGGTTTCTCAGTAAGCTGGGGGTCTCTCAGTAAGCAGAGAGGGTCTCCCAGTAAGCAGAGCGGGTCTCTCAGTAAGCAGAGGGAGGGAAACCCACCATAATCATCAAGTAAGCAAGGGTCTAACCCCCCAAACTGTTGCTACTCTATGAGAGGGAAGGTCTCTCAGTAAGCTGGGGGGGTCTGTCAGTAATCAAAGAGTCTCTCACTTAGCAGTGAGGGTCCTCTCAGTTAGCAGAGGGTCTCTCACCAGAGGGTCTCTCCACCATTACCATCAAGTAAGCAAGGGTCTAACCCCCCAAACTGTTGCTGGTCTATGAAAGGAAAGGTCTCTGAATTAGCAGAGGGTCTCTTAGTAAGCAGAGAGGGTCTCTCAGTTAGCTGAGGGTGCTCTCAGTTAGCTGAGGGTGCTCTCAGTTAGCTAGAGGGTCTCTCAGTAGAAGAGGCTCTTGAGTTCCCCCTCATTCAACTGTTACTATTCTTCCTCTCTCCCTCTCCAGCGACATCTGCGAGTGGACATCGATCAAGAAGGAGGACGTAATCTCCACACTGCAGAACCTAAACCTGATCAACTACTACAAGGGACAGTATATTGTCTGCATCAATCGGGACACCATCGAGCAACATCATCGGGCCATGCAGAAGCGCAAGATACGCATCGATTCCAAGTGCCTGCACTGGACACCCAAGGATTGGTCCAAGCGCTCCAAATGGTAACCATTCATTTCACTCGCACTGCCCGCTTGCTTGCCTTGTCTAATGCGTGTCATATATCTCTCTCTCTCTCTCTCTATCTATCTCCCTCTAGAATGCGCTACTCTGTTCATGCTGCCGCGCCTGCCTTAGTAGAGTAGCATCATCAGCAAGAACTAACCCTACCGCAAGTACAATAAAAGATCATCTAATTACCATCTATGTGGGCCAAGGAGGGGGAGTAGTCTCTCCCTAACCTGCAATTTAGGCTAAAATTCTTGCATATATCATATAATTTAAATACAATCATTATAATAAATATAATACAAATAAAACACTTGTGGGGTTTATTGAGGGGATTTATGTTAGATATTGAACTGAGAAGGCAAAGATCACCTTATCAACAACTCCTTAAGGGAATAACCTCTCCCTAACCTGCAATATAGGTTAAGGACTCTTGTATATACCATGTAAACAAATAAAAGACCTACATAACTCTAAGACTAAGTGAGGTTTATTGATAAAGATCTTATAAAACTGAGCAAGGATTTCATCCGGCATATCCCAACGAGATTTCACAGTTTAAAACCTAATACTAAACATATAGTAGATTATTTTAAAGGGAATGTACTACATATATATAATGAGAATTATCAAGGCGTCTCTCCTTTCTTATGTTCTGGCTTCTGCACATTGTCGCTGAAGAGATCAATGGTCATGTGGGTGGTGGCATCAAAGATTGCCTCTATGCTGTCCAGCTGAGTGCCAGCTGTCTGTAGATTCTCTAGATTCCAAACCAAATTCCCTTTACGTTTGGCCAACTTTTCGCGAGGATTGTGGCGCAGCGCTAACTGATGCTTGAACTCGCCCAATCTTTGACGATTCATAGATGCCGCTCCCTTGTCGCTACGAATTTTCGCCGATAGTTTTTGCAAATTTGCCAACGTCTCCTTCACTTTGTTATCGTCACATTTCAGTGGAGTTGGTGGCGGGCCAGCGGCTGCTTGATTCAAGAACATTTGTTTCTGCAACTCCATCATGCGTGTAAATTCTTCGATATATTGCGACTTGACATCGAGATAAATGCGCGTCGCCTCTTCGACCTGCCGCTCCAGATCTTTGGATTCCTCATAGAAACGACGCAGTGCTTCCACATGCATCAGATATTCGATGTCAGCGCTTTGCTTGCCGCGAGCCATTTTCAATTTAATTATGAGGCAGTGAACAAAATAAATAAAATACAACCAATTCGTAGATCTCCCGGTTTGAACAATGCTGATTAATGGTGCGCGTTTAGTGTTGCCTTGGTTTGTGAATGGCAATTACTCAAATTGAAGTTATCGCCGCTGCAGCTGTTGTTATTGTGCTGTAAATATATCGATACTGCGCGTAGGTTTTGTGAATGGCAACTATCGCCGCTGCAGCTGCTATGCCAGACATCGATGGCCGCTATCGCTACTGCAGATTTCATCGATAGCCAGCGCTACCAGACCTTCAGGCAAACACGTGTTGCCGCTGATTGAATAAACAATACGGCACGACACGGCATAGCACAGGCGTTGATCGATCGTTCCGCCATTTGATCAATAAATATATAATTCCTGTATTGAAAATGGCGCGTGGCAAGAAACAGAATCCGTTTGCGGCTAGAAAGCGACAGAAGCGCGAAAACGTAAGCAATAATTGAATAAAAAAACAAAAAAATCAAACAAATACAGAGTGCATACTTTACAGGGTGCTCCACTGCCAGATCGCCGCTCGGAGCCGTACAAGGAAATCGAGCGTGACAATGCGTTCTTTGTGAAATACTATCACCTGCAGCAGATATGCGCCAACGAGGAGGAGTGGCAACAGTTTCTAACCACAATACGTGACAATTTACCCACCACGTTCCGTGTGACTGGCTTCAAGGATGAGGCGAAGGCGCTGTTGAAGATCATTAAGACGCAACTGTTCGAGGAATATGTACGCGGTGTTGCCGAACTTCACGAGCTGCCAGCGGAGAAAGTGGAACGCCCCCTTTGCCTGCCCTGGTATCCCAATGGCATGGCCTATCAGCTGCATTTGACACGCAAAGACATACGTCGCTCGGAGTCCCTCTTCCGTTTGCACAATTTCCTCATTGTGGAGACGACAGCGGGCAGTATTAGTCGCCAGGAGGCGGTGTCCATGATACCACCACTGGTGCTGGATGTGCAGCCAACCGATAAGGTGCTCGACATGTGTGCGGCGCCAGGTTCAAAGACGGCACAACTGATTGAGGCACTGCACGCTGCACCGGAGCAGCACAAGATCCCACCTGGCTTTGTGCTCGCAAACGATGTGGACAACAATCGTTGCTACATGCTGGTGCATCAGGCCAAGCGTCTGAACTCCCCCTGCCTGCTGGTGACCAACCACGACAGCAGTTTCTTTCCCAATCTCCTGCAGACCGACGCAGAGGGCCAGAAGTCCATACTGAAGTTCGATAAGATACTGTGCGATGTGCCCTGCTCGGGGGATGGCACACTGCGCAAGAATCCGGACATCTGGATGAAATGGAACCTGGCACAGGCTTACAATCTACATGGCGTCCAGTATCGCATTGTGCGTCGTGGCGCTGAAATGTTGGCCGTGGGTGGACGCTTGGTGTACTCCACCTGCTCGCTGAATCCCATCGAAAACGAGGCTGTGCTGCAGCGCATCATTAAGGATGCGGATGGTGCACTGGAGCTGGTGGATGCTGCGCAGCTGGTGCCCGGTTTAAAGTACAATCCCGGCATGACCAACTGGAAGTTGGCCACCAAAGAAGTCGACGAAGTGTATACAAAGTTCGAGGAGGTGCCCGAGCATATGCATACGATAATACGCCCAGCCATGTTCCCACTGCCAGCGGAGGAGATGTCCAAGATTGGGCTGGACAAGTGTATGCGTGTCTTGCCGCATCTGCAGGACAGCGGTGGCTTCTTTGTGGCTGTCATTGAGAAGCGACGTCCCTTGAGCTTTGAGAAGAACGATCTGCAGGATTTGCTGCAGCAGCAGGTGGAGAAGAAGGAGGAGCAGCAGCAGCAGGAGGGACAGGGGGAGGCAGGCGACAAGGAGCAGCAGAAATCAGCACCTTGGGGACCGCAGCGCAAGCGCCGTTGTCTGCATGGCTACAAGGAGGATCCGTATGTGTTCTTCGGGGACAACGATGCCGACTACGAGTCCATCAAGCAGTTCTATCAGCTGGACGAGTCGCTGAACAAACGTTGCCTGCTCACACGCTGCCAGACGGAGCGCAAGAAGAACATCTACTACTGCTCGGATCCCATACGAGATCTGGTGCTGCACAATGAGCAACAGATCAAGATCATCAATACGGGCGTCAAGACTTTTGTGCGCTGCGAGAATCGTCACACATCGCATCCGTATCGACTGGCCCAGGAGGGTTTGCAGACATCGAACGCCTTTATAGGCGACAATCGACGCATACAGCTGGAGCGGGATGATCTGGTGCTGCTGCTCAATTGCACAGATCCCACCAAGCCACCGTCAACGCTCGAACTCAAGCAGGAGACGCAGCAGCGCTGCAAGGAGCTGGGTAAGTCTCCCTCAAGAGTCTCTCTCTCTCCCTCTCTCTCTGAGTGATCTCCCTTTCTAATCTGTCTCTCATTCCTTGCAGGCGTTGGCAGCTGCATTCTCAAGTATGTGGACGAGGCCTTCACCCTGCATGTGGTCGGCTGGCGCGGCACATCCAGTCTGCGCGCCTATGTGGATAAGGATGAGACTGTGCACATATTGCGTCTGCTTGGCGCCGATCTCGGCAAGTTTGAGGTTAACAAATACGAGAAGGCCAAGGAGGCAGCAGCAGCTGCAGCTGCATTGGCAGCCGACGGAGCAGCCAAGACAGAGCAGCAGGAGGGGGAGAAGGAGCAGCAAGAGGAGGTAACTGCCGTGGAGAGCTAGTGTCGCACCCTCCCGGCATTTACCTTGACCACGTTGTAGATCTATCCAACTAACTATATACACTATACTATACGATATATATCGACACTATCTAACGATTTCTACAAATTAAATTCTCTATTCAACTGAGACAGATATTTGCCTTGCTAGGGCATACTCTGTATTATATGCTGATATATATGGTATGTTTTAAAGATATATCAGTTGGTTATATATATTATGTATCGTATATATATATACATATCGTTTATCATCTATATGTTCATATTATTAAAGTATTCTCTTGTTTCTTTGACACTTTGAATTGAAACTACAATTCGTTTCTACAATATATTGAGAATACAGTTTGGATTTGAACAGCAGATTTGCATTGTATGATAAAGATATATAGATATAGATATATGCACTATATACTACACTATATAGATATGTATATGATATATTTACTTGCTTTCATTATCATTCCGCACCAAGTTCTTCAAGTGCAACGATTTCATGCACAAGAAATGATTGTTGATTAGAACTTGATATTAGTCTTCATATATTGTTAGTCTTCAGTTATATATCATATACATATATCATATATCATATATACACATGTATTCAGCACGTAATTGGATTGCATTTCAAGAAAATGAGTATGATATCATGTCTAGATATATATGTATATACACGATGCCATTGGCATTGATATTCAGCGTTAAATGCTTTCATTGGAAATTTACTTGATATCATTTTACTATATAATCGATATGTTTATATATATAACAGTTGAGATTCACTTAATATCATATATATACTTGACAAATATACATATACATATGTATATATCCTAGCAGGTGTGACAGTTATAAATATACTTGATATATATAGACATCCGAGTAGATGTATTCCAGACAGTGTGACAGTTGCGACTCAATTGATGTCAAATAGCATAGGCTATGTTCATATATCTGACAGACTATATCCATATATCTACGTAATGATGTCATACTAGGCATATATACTATCTGCACAAGGTATGTGATGTCATATAAGGCATATTTGATTGACACAAGTGGAAAATATGCTCCTACATTAGATATGTGTAGATTATTATTGTTCTGTAGAACATGAGTGTGTTCATAGTTCCCCATTCTTATATATGATATAGTTTCTCATGCCATATATATATATATGTATATTAATCGTAGTATATATGATATTAAAGATATATTAGAAGGATCTGCTCCTGTATTATATAGATGCATGACTGCATATATAGTTATATATATATATATATATATATATATATATATATATATATAGTTATATATATATATATATATCAAAGCCATCACTAAATGCTATAGTTTCAATTTCTCAATCGTTATAAATTCTAAATGTGTGCAGAGTACATATTCCTCCATTATATATGTTATAGTTTCTCATTCAATAGACCAATATAGTATATCTTATTGTGCATTTAATACTTGATACATGAGCAGGATCTGTTCCAAGATAAGGTAGATATATGACAACAGAATATAGATACATATATACTATATCTACCCCCTCACTATATACTATATTTTCCCATTCTCAATCTGTCTGATCCAGGTTTATACATGCATCTGTATGCAGACTACACGCTATATATAAATTGAACATAATCCCTCACTATCCCTCCAGGTTTATCCTTATAGATATATATGCAGACTAAATTTCAGATATTCCCCCACTATATATGTTATAGTTTCTCATTCAATAGACCAATATAATATAGATTATTGGACATTATATTATAGATAGAGATGGAGGATCTGCTCCAGTAAACTATAGATACATGAATGATAGTGAATATACATATATATATAAATATATACTATATCTTCCCCCTCACTGTATGCTATAGTTTCACATTCCCAATCGTCATCTCTCTGCTCCAGGTTTATGCATGTGTAGATATAGTTTCTCATTCAATCTACCAATATAATATAGAATATTGGACATTATATTATAGATGGAGAAGGAGGATCTGCTCCAGCAAACTATAGATACATGAATGCTAGATATATACATATATATATATATATATGTAAACTATATCTTCCCCCTCACTGTATGCTATAGTGTCGCATCCATAAGCGTCATCTACATGGGCTTGCCGCCACTGAACATCCACTCCAGCGAGTCCATGGACTTGTCACCTGGTGGCGGCTTCTTGGCCTCCTGGCTGGCTGCTGCCGCTGGTCGTGCTGGCATCGCTGCACGCGACTTGTGCGTGGGACTGGGCAGCGAGATGAGATTCGGCGGAGGTTGGCCATCCTCGCCGAACTTCTTCTTCACGCCGACGGGCTTGGCGCGCGTGTACTTGCGCTGGCAGACCTGCTGGGCAATGTCCACGGCCTCCATGGTGGGTCGTGGGGGTCGCTGTCCGTTCCTGCCCCTGCCGGACTGGCGGGACGAGGCCTGCACTGTTGTGCTGGGCGTGGCAGGTACCAGTTGTGGCACTGTGGGCGTGGCAGGCTGCAGTAGCTGTTGCTGGTAGGAGGAGGAGGAGTAGGAGTAGGAGGAGTTGCTTGGCGTGAGTAGCAACTGTTGCTGTTGTTGTTGTTGTAGTTGTTGTTGTTGTTGTAGTTGTTGTTGTTGTTGTAGTTGTTGTTGCTGTTGTAGTTGTAGTTGTTGCTGTTTTAGTTGTTGCTGTTGTTGCTGTTGTTGTTTTAGCTGTTGTAGTTGTTGTTGTTGTAGTTGTTGTAGTTGTTGTTGTTGCTGTTGTTGCTGTTGTTGTTTTAGCTGTTGTAGTTGTTGTTGTTGTAGTTGTTGTAGTTGTTGTTGTTGCTGTTGTTGCTGTTGTTGTTTTAGCTGTTGTAGTTGTTGTTGTTGTAGTTGCTGTAGTTGTTGTTGTTGCTGTTGTTGTTGTAGTTGTTGTTGTTGTAGTTGTTGTTGTTGCTGTTGTTGTTGTAGTTGCATCAAGGCAGGCACGTGCATTGCCTGTGGCAGCTGTGGCACGAACTGCGGCTGCATGGGGCGTGCGCTGGGCAAGGCTGGCACAATATTCGGAGTATGTGGCAACAGCAATTGTTGCTGCTGCTGCTGCTGCTGCTGTTGGTGATGCTGCCGCAGTTGCTGCAACCAATTCGGAGTCGCTGGCAGTGAGGCAGTCGCTTGCTGCTGCTGCTGCTGTCGTTGCAGCATGTTGGCATTCGGAGTGCTGGGCGCAGCTGGCGGCCTCATGGGCATCTGCCAATTTGCGGCCTTGCGTTGCACGGGCAGCGCAGCATCGCGGGGGGTGCAGAGAGCAGCTTCGGCGCGCAGCGCTTGTGCCTTGAGCTGGGCATTCGGAGTAGTTGAGTCCTTTAGTGCAGCTAAAGGTTGGGCGTTTTTCGGAGTCGGAGTCAAATACGGTGTCACTTTCGGAGTAGAATACGGAGTCAAATTCGGAGTAGAATACGGAGTCAAATTCGGAGTCGAATTCGGAATATTTTCCTTGCCACCTTGCATGGACGGTGGCAACCAGTTGAAATTCGGAGTGCTTACTGTTTTCGGAGTGGCCATTTTACTCAACGTTTGACGTTTCGGAGTTGCCTGCAACTGTGCCTGTGCCTGTGCCTGATTCGGAGTCGGTTTATACATCAAATTTTGCAGCCTATCCCCAGTACCATAATTCGGAGTCTGTGCTTGCTGCACTTGTCCGGCATTCGGAGTGTTGTGCGGCAACTTCTGCAGCCAATCGCCTTCCCCCCGCTCTTTCGGAGTCTGGCAAGTTGAAGCGCGTCTTGGGGCTGCTGGCAGCGGTTTCGGAGTCGGTTGGTAAGTTGAAGCACGGCGTACATGGTATGACGGCGGATTCGGAGTCGGCATCTGTGAAAGAGGTGCCTGCTGCACTTGCACAGTTTTCGGAGTCGCAGCTGCTTTCGGAGTCGAAGCTTGTTTCGGAGTTTGTGCTAGCTGCTGTTGGGAAACTGAAACACGTCGTGGTGGGGGCATTGTGTACGGATTCCGAGTCGCTGTCTGTCCGAAAAATGAAGCACGCCTTACTGGGGGCGGCCCTAGGGGCGGTTTCGGAGTCCAGACCTCTTGGAAAACTGAAGAACGCCGTGCCTGGGCTGAGTTCGTTTTCGGAGTCGGCGCCTGCTGCACTTGTGCAGCTTTCGGAGTTGATGACAACTGCTGTTGGCAAACTGTTGAGCGATTTGATGCCAAATTCGGAGTCCAAGCGGATTGGGAAATTGAAGAACGCCTTGTCGGAGTTAAGAACTCATTCGGAGAACGCAGCGGTGTCTGCGGCGCGTCTGCTGGCGCCTGTTTCACTTGTACCGCTTTCGGAATCACAAACTTTTGCAGCCAAGCGCTTTGCTCCGTTTTCGGAGTCGCAGCTGCTTTCGGAATTTGTTGGGAAACTGATGCACGACGTGGCGGATACTGATTCGGAGTCGGTGTCTGTTGGTAGCATGAAGCACGTCTTGTTGGGGGCGGGAGTGCAGGCGGATTCGGAGTCCAGATTGGTTGGCAAACTGTCGAACGACGTGACTGCCATGAATTCGGAGTCGGTAGAGGCGTCTGTGGAGTTGGTGCAGGCTCCTGTTGTTGTTGTACAGCTTTCGGAGTCGGCGCTATTTTCGGAGTCGAAGCTGCTATCGAACTCCGAATCGCGTTCGGAGTCTGTGGTAGCTGTTGTTGTCGTGCCGCAGCTGTAAACTGATTCGGAATCGGATTCGGAGCTGGTTGATAGCATGAGGCACGCCTAGCCGGGGCTGGCAACGGATTCGGATTCAGAGTGGAAGTCTGTTGACAAACTGAAAAACGTCGTATCTGGCATAACGACGGATTCGGAGTCTGCTGTTGTCGCACTGAAGGACGCCGTGATTGGATTGCAAACAAATTCGGAGTTGCTGCCGCGTCTGGTTGCAACCAATTGTCGCCTGCTGCTCGCTGCGGTGTTTTCGGAGTGGCATTCGGAGTTTGTGGCGGCTGATAATTCGGAGCTTGTGGCAGTTGCTTTGCCTTGCGGCCCCTTTGAGTGACAGGTTTCGGAGTAGCATTCGCAGTGGCATTCGGAGTCTGCAGCAACTGCGATTTCGGACTTTGCGGCAGTTGCTGTTGGCTCATTGTGATTGGCAACAAATTCGGAGTGCCCATCGGATTCGGAGTCAAAGTTGCATAACTGTGAGGCGTCTGCGGTGCCATATTCGGAGTTGGTAGTGCCTGCCCTGTCTGCGGCATCATTTGCATCCAATTCGGAGTCGCATTTGCATTCGGAGTCAGTGGATTTGCCAACGCATGCGCTGCCACTGCCTCCATGCGTGCCGCCGCTGCTAGCTGAGCTGCCGTACCGCGCGGCTTCTTCGGTTCCTTTGGCACCTTGGGTACCCTGGGTACCCTGGGTACCCTGGGTGCCTTGGGTACCCTGGGTACCCTTGGTGCCTTGGGTACCCTTGGTGCCTTGGGTACCCTGGGTGCCCTGGGTACCCTGGGAGCTTTGGGTACCCTGGGTGGCTTTGGTGGCTTGGGTACCTTGGGTGGCTTTGGTGGCTTGGGTGGCTTTGGTGGCTTGGGTACCTTGGGTGGCTTTGGTGGCTTGGGTGGCTTTGGTGGCTTTGGTGGCTTTGGTGGCTTGGGTGGCTTTGGTGGCTTGGGTGGCTTGGGTACCTTTGGTACCCTTGGTACCCTTGGTACCCTTGGTACCCTTGGTACCCTTGGTTTTGCAGCTGCCTTGGGTAGCCTGGCCACAGAGGGTGCCTTGGCTAACCCGGGTGTAGAAGGTGCTGTGGGTTTACCAGCTACAGGAGGTGCCTTGGGTACTGCGGGTACCTTTTGTGCCTTAGCCAACCCGCGCAAGCCAGGCGGAGCACGTAGTGGACACTCCCCGTTGCTCGCCAAGGCATCTACGACTGGAGCTACCCCCTCCATCATGTTAGCCGATACAGCTGCCGCTAGCGCTGCCTTCTGCAGTCTCTTAATCAATGGCGGTGATGGCGGTGGTGGCGATATCGCTTTGATTGGCAAGAGATGCTGCATCTTCAACAGCTTCAGCTCCACTTCCCGCTCCTTCTTCTCAGAGATGAACGAAGGTGTTGGCGCTACCTGTCGAAAGGGATCAACACCCTGCAATATGTTCTCGCAACGGCATCTCTCGTTCACCGCCAGCATGAAGCGCGTCTCGTAGTAACCAACTAAACGTCGTGGCTTGCCCAGTGCCGCGTCCAGTCGGCGCAACAGCTCAGCGCCGCGATCTAGCTTGCCGGCAGCGGGGAAACATGGCAGCGAGTCAGCTTCTAATGTTGCCTCCGCTGCTGGCGGCGGCATCTGGCCATCATTGTTATTGTAGTCATATCCAGAGATAGCAGCGCCACCAAAGGCCGCACAGTAGGCACCGCGACTGGCAACGAAGCCTGCACTGCATCTGCCTGCTGTGGCATCTGCGGTAATGGCCACGGCAATGGCGCCTCCGTTCAAGTAATCCCTGTACTTCTCCCGCAAGTGTTCAGTGCGCTGCTTGCTGGACTCCAGCTCTAGTGCATCCATTGGCGAGAATTACCTGTTTTCTTGCTGAATTCCTGCACGATACAAACTGACGTTTGGCTTGGGAAAAGAATGAACCCGCTGACAGATGTCATTGGGCAGCTGCGAGTGACATTGGTTCAGCCAGCAACGTATGTCAACTTGACGGGAAGAAGAGGAACTAGCTGCCTCTAGCAAGCTTTGGACAATAAAAAAACAAGCTAAAACTGTTTTGTATTTAGTTTCTTTATGCCTTGAGTAATCTACCTGATTTTTTAGTATACAAAATTATATTTTGCATTTTTTATCTTCTTCTATTATTTTTTTGCCATTTTCCAGCTGTTCATTAAAATAGCAGTGCATTAAAGAAGCTAAAATTTATAAGCTCATAACTTCTTTACGTGTCGACGTATTTACTTGATTTCTTCGCAGCATTATTTGTCATGAATCTTTCTTTTGGTATACAAAGTAACATTTCCATATTTGACCTCCTTCTTCTATATATAGCCATTTTTCGAACTGTTCATTTAAATAGCAGTGCCCAAAACAAGCTGAAACTCTTTTGATAAGATAAGATAATTAATAATAAGATAATTACAATCCATATTCTTCTCTTCAAGCTCAAGATCCCAACAAAGAAGTTCTACAAATATTCCGTATTTTATTAATTCCTGCTCCCACCAAAAAGACTCTCCACTCTTGTTTTTTGTTATAAAATGTTACATTTATGTTTTATTATTTTAGTTTTTCCCAGTATAAATATATCATATATAAAGTATATAAAAAAAAGTTCATTAAAAAATTACACATACTCTTTTTTTTTGTTTGCTTTATGTTTTCATTATTTTTTGTTGCTTTTCTTTTCTCTCTTAAGTTTGCTTTGTGGTGTTGTTGTTGTTCTTATTCATGTTGTTTTTTTACTTCTCGTTTATCTCGAATTTATCATGCATACATAGTTAATTTAAATTTCGTTTTGTCTTTTAAAAAGTACAGAGAACATTTAAAAAGTAAATAGACTTAAGTGTGTGTGTGTGTTGTAGTGTGTGTGTGTGTTGTAGTGTGTGTGTGTGTGTGTGTGTGTGTTGTAGTGTGTGTGTGTGTGTGTGTGTGTGTTGTTGTATTGCTTAGTCTTGTTGAAGATTAAAGATGAAAGTTTTGTAGTTTTATTCTCTTTTTATTATAGTAGGAATGAGCTTTATATATTGCAAAGACTTGGAAGTGCGCAACAGCAACAACAACAACAAATGACAGAGACAACAACAATTTGTTTTGGAGAAAAATGACGCAGAGTTGCTCAAATTGTTGTTGTTGTAGTTGCTGCTGTTGCTAATAAAAGAAAACAAACAACAATAAAAAGAAAAAAAACAATAATAAAAAAAAGATGTAAAAAAATGTATCATAAAATAGAAGACTGCGTGAATGTGTGTGTGTGTGTGTGTGTCTGTTCGTGTGAGTGTGTAAAATAGAGATGGCGAGACTGAGAAAGTGTAAGAGACATAGAAAAAAAGAGAGGCTGAGAGAGACAGAGAGAGGGGGGGGAGTGGAAAGCGACAACAAGTTGTCTTTAGCTTTAAATGCAATTTCTCTGCTACTTCTGCTCCTGTTCCTCCTTCTTCTCCTTCGCCTGCTCATCCTCCTGCTCTTCATCTACATCTTCAACTGCTGTGCCGCCATTCACTTAGGCCTTCTTCTCGGCCTCAATGACCTCCTTAGTTGGCAGCACGTTCTTCTCGTTGGTCTCAGTGTGCTTCAATTTTTTCGCATCAAAATTCTCAATGCCGGCTATGAATTGATTCTTCTCCTTCTCCTGCTCAATAGCTGCAACGAGAGACAGACAGAGATAGATATAGAGAGAGAGATTAAATTGTTGTTCTTTATAGCCTTAAATGGCAGCTAGTTGCGCACCTTCCTTATCGGGCAACGGATTCTTCTCATTGGTCTCAGTGTGCTTCAAATTGTTCTGATCGAATGCGGTGATGCCCTCGAAAATGGACTTTTGAGTCTTCTCAGTGGCCACATCTATATTAGAAAAGGAGAGCAATGGACAGACAGAGGGGGAGAGGGGAATGTCAATTATTATTGCACAACACTGAACTATTCTATACGTTACGCACCCTCAGCGGTGGGCAAAATGATCTTCTCTTGAGTGGCAGCATTCTTCAGTTTCTCCGTATTGAAACCCTCCAATTGGCTCTTCAGATTCTCGGCCACCTTGGGCAGATCCTTGAGTGCTGGTGCTGCTGGGGCTGCCATCTGCAAGAAATAGAGAGGGAGAGAGAGAGAACAAGAGATTAAATCTACTTCAAAAGTAAACAAAAATAAAATGCGTATATCATGTATTTTTCCGTTACATTTGCCAATCACAGCGCAATCGCCCAATAACAAAAGCCCGGATATCGATAGCGGACTGCGGGCGATAACGGCCGTTGAGCTGTACTCGATAAAGCGGAAATGTGCATCGATAACGCAACGCAGCTTGCCCAACATACTCACACACGCACACACACACTCACTCGCGCACCCGCATTATGCATATATATGTGCGTGTGTTGAGAAAAATTTTGCGTTGTTTACCGTTTTGTCTTTATTTCTTACGATTTCCCATGCTGATTATTAATACTGATTAAGAAAAAACTTTGTCACTTGAACTCTGTATGTATGTGTGTGTGTGTGTGTTTGTATGGGATGAGTGTGCGCGTGTGAGTATCGATTGCATGAGTCATGTGAGTCAGCGCAAGGACGCACGCACATACGCACAGTAGCAATGTGTGTGTACCAGCAGAAAATATTAGCAGAGTTATACAGAGAGAGAGAGAGAGAGAGCGAAAGAGAGTCACAGCAAGAAAGCGCGAGCGAGCGAGAGAGCGGGACAAGTTCAGCGAACCTAGCGCAGCAGCTGCGCCGAAGCAGATTAAATTCCAATTGGACAACTGACTGGAGGCGAGCCGAGTGTGTGTGTGTTGAGTGTACCGTTATCAGCCATAGCCGTAGCTGCTGACGTGATGTATTTGTGCCCCCGGCCATAAACTGCATTTTATCACGTTTATTTTTAGTTGCAAATTAACCAAAGCAAACCATTGTTCGTGTTCGTGCTCATATTTTAGTTCCAGCTAATCGAACATATGTGCAAACACACACACATACATACATGTGTGTACCTAGTTAAGTTTAACTAAACAATAAATTCAAAGTATTTCGATAGCAGAAGCTCTGGTGACTCCTTTGCGAATTCAACCCCTCATTAATATATCGATAACACACACACGAACATACATCGATGCATCATGTGTGCATATATGTATGTATGCAAGAGTTGCCAGTTTTGGCGAAAAAAGCGTTACAAGGGCGGCAACCGCGCCAAAAAAAGAAACGAAACGAAAAACAAATCAAATAAGAAATAAATCTACGCTTTAAACGCCGCTTCGCATGTATTTTAATGGCCATATAAGGCCATTAAGGCGCGCCTAAACGCTGCGCTGCCACTGGTGCTGCTGCTGCGCTGTCGCCGATCGTCGCCGCGTTGCAGTTGCGCTGTCGTCGTGCTCGATAGTGCGATGATTTTATTGAGTCGCGCTCACGTTGCAATCGCTCCTTTTCGAATCAAACAAAGGCGAATATACACACACACACACACAGGCACACAGTCATGCGAGCCAATGTATGTGTGTGTATGTACTTATAAGGCGAATTGTGTTGCTTCATGGTGGGGGCAGGGGGTGAGCTGACTTTGGAGTAGTTTGCATGTTCTCTCTCGCCTTGTTTGCCATGAATCAACTTCCAACTTCGAACGAAATAACACGATGATTCATTTTATTCATTTTTTTTCTTCTTTCGCCTTTTGTCTCAGCCCACACTTTACATGCCGTCGCCAGCTGCTGCTCTCTTCTTTCACTTTGAGCTTTCCTTCACACACACATATACACAGCGCCGTCGGCACTCCAACTTCGCTTTGCTCATTTCGTTTTGTGTCTCTTTTTCGCTTTGTGTCTTTTGTTTTGTTAATTTTATCTTGTTTGTATAGAGAGGGAGTGTGGGGTGTGGGGGGGGGGGTCATTTCGGCGGCGCCGCAAATTCGCCGTTAGCCAATTTTGACATTTGAAAGCGACGGCAATGGCGACGCCGGCGGCACTGAAGCGTGGCCTGACAGTGAAGTTAACGTCGCCGTCGACAGTGCAATGCATAAGGCGGGGGCGTTAATTTAGGCTGGGCAGAGGCAGGCAGACGGCGAAAGTCGAAAACGAAGCGGAGAGAACAAAAGAAGGAAGGCGAATGACAGACACGTCCGTTTACACCCTCACCAAGGCTCCTGTTGTACCCACCACAAACACACACACATGCAATGCACGTCTGGTACATAAATATCATATGTGTGCATGTGTGTGTGTGCGGCGGCGACACAAACTGAATTTTAAACACAGCGCAAAGCGCAGCAGCAGCCCCGTTTAGTCATCCGCACACATTCATGCGCAAGTAAATAAGTACGTATATGTATGTATGTATGTATGAGTGTGTCGCGTCTGGTTACTTCATTTTAAAAGGCGATAAATTAAATTCCAATTGGGTATTATCGATAACAGTCCCTTGACTTTGCTGCATGCGCCACGCCCTCATACATACACACACACAGATGCAATGGCAAATTAAACAGCGATTGCAGCTCAAAATGCACAGCTGCAAATACACATACACACACATATACGGGAATGTGTGCATTTGTGTGTGCCGTCTGCATTTCAACATGCATATACATGTGTGTTTGTGGCCGTGTGTGTGTGAGTACCACAGACTGTGGGGAGGATATTAAGCAGCGCCCCGCCCAAGCACCAGCACACACATATACACAGATACAAGCAGACGCCGAAAAATAAAGCGAAAAAACGCCGGCCGGCAAAGCTCTCTCCTCTCGCATACAACAACAACAAAACAACAAAGAAGCTTAGCCAACAGCAGCTGCCCAAATAAAAGGGAGGCGGAGAAAGAAGAAGAGAAAAACCTAACGGAGTTACAGCGACGAGGCCAAAAATAAATAATTTATAACAAATTCAAGAAGAGCTTTTGCAATGAACAGGGGGAGGGAGATACGCGAAGAATACACCAGCAACAACAACGTTGGCTGTGGCAGCAGCAGAGGCCGCGGCAGAGTAAGCAGCAGCAGCGAAGAACAGCGGCGCAAACAAAAACCAGTTGGTGATGACTTTGCAGCAGCAGCGCTTTGAATTTTTTCTGTTTTCTTTCAGTTATTTTTTTTTTCAATTTTTTTCTCTTCTTGCTTACTTTCTGCAACATTGAAAAGAAGCGAAGCAAAAAACGTATTAATTGCCGGTGCAAAAGCTGCAAAATTGAAATGCGAAAGGGGGGAAGTGGGATGTGGGGGGAAAAGAAATGAACTGAAAACTCACCTTAAATTTGTGCAGAGTTTTTTTTCTTCTTTTTTTTAAACTTGGGAGGGGAATTAACCGCAAATGGATTGCGCACTTTAGAAAAAAAGTAATGCGGGTGGGTTGAGTTGGCTAATCTGGTTGGGTGGATGATATATGTATATATATATACGAGGTATGTGTATATATATCTACTATGTATAAGCACTTGGCAAATTTGACACTTTTGTAATCAAAATTAGTGTTTGTTTTATCGCGAAAGCCTACAAGCAAACAGAACGACACACAACTTAATACTGCGCGACAATTGTTCAAATCCAAAAGAAGAAGGCGTACAAATTCATGTTCAAGTCGTTGCGAACCAATCAAAAGCGGTTATCGATAGTCCAATTGGAAATGGTTTAACCGAGCGAACTGCGCTCGACTACGTTAACCACACTATCGATACACAGAGCATGTTGCCATTCACAGTGAATGTTGCCGCCCTTCCGAAACCCGTTAAAATTGAAATAACAATTGAAATAACTTTAATTTGTATGTATTTACAATTGTCACTAATAATGCTTTTACATACTAAAATTGCAGTTCAAGGTATCTGTGTGAGTGTGTGCTACGCATAATTCGCCGATCGACACTCATTCCAGATACGCTCCATTTCGACGGGATCATTGAATCCATGCGATGCAATTACATCGCTGTAGCTATCAGGTCCATAATAGGCGGGCCTGTGAAAGAGAAATCCATCACAGTGGTGGACAGGTATGTGCGCCTTGAGCGCCACAATTCCCAGATAGATGTCATCGAACCGGAACAGTGGCAGACTCCGTCCCACGTTGTACATCTTGCGCAGCGCATCGCGGGACAAAATGAACGCGCCGGCCGTCACATACGGTGGCCACTTGTCAAACGGATACTCCGCCAGCGAGACATACCATTTGCTGAACTTGTGACGCAGTGGCGCTGTCTGGAACACATATCCCGCGAAGAGATCACTCTGATGATGTGTCTGCCTACCGCGACCAAGAAAGCGCAGCACATTCTTTACTGACACATAATAATCGTCGTCGACGAACATATAAAAGTCACTGTTGTTATAATGCTCGTGGGCCCAGCGCAGCCCCATCATGGTCTTGATTGTGTTATTAAAGTAGGTGTCCATGAAGTTAGCCCGTATAATGTCGCTATGCTGCTGAGCCTCTGCATCGACTGCGTCGTTGCCATTGCCGTTGGACACACCCAGTAGAAAGGCACGCCGTATGTGGACGTCCGAGAATCGTGACTCGTAGCCCCATGTCTTACGTATGGCCTGGCGACGCTGTAGATTCCCGATCGCACTCTTTATCAGTATTGTTAGGCGGGGCGGATTCGATTTGTCTTGCTCGGCGGTAAATCCGGGCATTTGTAGAAACCTGTAGTTCTCCAGCTGCTGAGGGCGAGTCTCGTTGTGCAGCGGGTAACGGTAGTGTGTCTCATAGTCCAACTCATAGAGGTGCGTCATCAGGCCGCAGAGGTCCAGTAGAAATATTATTGGAACGGCAAGTGCACATTTTAGCAGCAATTTGTAATGTTTTTTTAACATGTTATTGTAGCGGCGACAACGTGAGCAAATATATCGGCATTGCAGCTGGCAACTAAGTATCGCCAAGACAGGTAGCAATGATCGATGCACGCACGACACGCAGCGATATATCGATATGCGTTGGAAAAAGAAGCAAATACATTATGTTATTTAAATATATATTGTATAATATTATTACATCAGTATCATATATTTTATTGTCAGTAATCTTGTTGTACATTCAAATTGTTAAATAATCAATTGTCTATCGATAGCTTGTATGTGCATCGAATGACACCAAGGTGACTGGCAAAGTGTAAGAAGAGGAAATATTGAATTTGCACAAAAATACGAAATGAAATTGCGCTAAAAGTTTAAACAAAATGTCTGAGGCAACAACAACGGAACCAGTTGAAACAACAACAACAACTGCAAGCAGCTCGAAACTAACAAATGCACAAAAAGCGCGCATTGAGCGCAATCAGGCGAAGGCACAAAAATTACGGGAGGCCAAACTGGTCGCACATCCCTTCAAGAACAATACAAAGTTTGTATGAAAATAAAGTATGAAATAACAATGAACCTAATCAATTTTTTGCAGTTTCAACGGTGCCACCGAGGAGCGTCCCGACGGTGGCCAGGGCAATGCGGTGATTAAAGTGCAGGGCACCAAATACATCGACAGCGGTGGCGGTTTTCTATTGGAGCAGCCGGTGCTGCCCACAGCGGAACAGGCGGCGGCACAGAAAGAGGCCACCGAAGCGCCCATTATAGATGATGTCATCGCCATACCGGTGGTGTACGAGGAGTGCCTGGAGTGCGGTGATCAATATGCCGATTCGTATTTATTTAACAATTTCGGGCATTCTGTGTGCGACAAGTGTCGCGATACTGAGGAACGTCATGCACTGATTACACGCACCGAGGCGAAGGCGGAGTACTTGCTCAAGGATTGTGACTTCGATAAGCGTGAGCCGAAGCTGCGCTACATCAGCCGCAAGAATCCGCACAATGTGCGCTGGGGCGAAATGAAGCTATATTTGCATCTGCAGGTGCTCAAGCGCGCCATGGAGGTGTGGGGCAGCGAGGAGGAGCTGACACGGCAGCACGAGTTGCGCGAGGATAAACGCGAGGTGGGCAAGGCACGCAAATTCAACAAACAGATGAAGCAGTTGCGCATGGAGGTCCGCAGCAGCATCTACACCAAGAAAACCAGCGCCGTACACGAGCATGAATTCGGCCCGGAAACATACAACGAGGAGGAGGACACCTACACGCACTCCTGCCTCACTTGCCCTTATACCGAAACTTATGAGAAGATGTGAATTACATTTCATCCATTTTTTTTTCTATTTCTAAGTGTATGTTTGTCAGCATTAAAAATTTAATTTAAAAATAAACAAAACTATTTGCTTATTTCAAATAGTGCACGCACTTATCGATAAGACTGCGCCATTCACATGGAATGTGCAATGAGTATTTGAAATTTCAAACTGCATAAGACTTATCGATGATTGGCATTGATAAATCTTTCAAATTTTTGAAAAGCTATTATTAATTCTATATTCCTGCAAGCTTTGTAGTACAAAATAAAAAATTAATTTTTTTCTTTTAATTACATGAAATTAGAAGAAATCAAAGAAAAACTAATTTATTCCGTTGCAGCCTGCCATTCAAATGAAACACGCTATTCAAACGGTATCGTGCACGACAATCGGCACGGCGAGCGCTAAGCTAAAGGCCCATCACCAGCAGCAGCAACAGCAGCTGAAGGAAAAGCAGCGCAAGAAGCAAAATAAGCGCAAGAAGGAGAAGATAAAAAAGGAGAAAAAGGAGAAGCGCAAGCAGCACAAGGAGACGGAGAAGAGTGCGAGGGGAAAAAAGGGGTGTGTTAAGAAAAAGGGGAAGAAGCTAACGAAGAAGAAGCAGCTGCAGCCAGTCGAAAATATAAACAATTTAATTAAATCAACAACAACAACAAATCTGGCTAGCAGCAGCAACAACAACAACAACAATAACAACATGGAGGAACCTTCAGATGATGAGAACTTCGAGCCGACGCCGAAGAAGATCAAACGGGATTGGTTAAATAGTTATTGCTATTCAAACAAAGCCATGGGAATGATGAAGAAAATGGGTTACGAGGACGACAAAGGTCTGGGTAAGAGCAATCAAGGTCGTTTGGAGCCAGTGATTGCCGTGCAGCAGGATGGTCGTCGTGGTTTCGGTTTAAAACTGGATACAGTCCATTGGTCAGCGGGCAAATGGGATCCCAACTGTGAGGATCTCGAACTGCACGAGCCTGTGGTTTGGCTAAATCAAATCGGTGACAATTGCGGCGCCTACACACTGGATCAGTTGCTCACCCACATGCTAACCGGGGAACGCAAACTCACGCTGGACGATGAGACACAGTATTGCGATCCCGAGATCTTGCATCATATACTGAACGCCAAGTCCGTATTCGATGACCTCAACGATACGGAGAAGCGACGCGCCCGATCCCGTTGCAATCCCTTCGAGACCATACGCAGCTCGATATTCTTGAATCGTGCCGCCGTCAAGATGGCCAACATTGATGCCATGTGCGATAAGATGTTCACCGAACCACGCGATGCCCAAGGCAACTCACTGCTGGCCACCGATGAGCTGCTCTACTTTGCGGACATTTGTGCAGGTAAGTGACGTTCCATTCCAGTGCCAGTATCCGTATGCGTATCTGTATCGGTATCCCAAGCATGTGTGTAGCTCGTTACTAATCTCGAACTGTGTCCAATTGGACGACTGCAGGTCCCGGCGGCTTCTCCGAGTATGTGCTCTATCGCAAGTCGTGGCAGGCCAAGGGATTTGGCTTCACGTTGCGCGGTGCCAATGATTTCAAGCTGGACAAATTCTTTGCCGCCTCGCCAGAATCATTTGATGCCTTCTATGGCGACAAGGATGATGGCAACATCTTCGATGAGAGCAATCAGGATTCGCTCAACGATTACATACGCAAACATGTGCCCGAAGGTGTACACTTTGCCATGGCCGATGGTGGCTTCTCTGTGGAGGGGCAGGAGAACATACAGGAGATACTATCGAAGCAGCTCTACTTGTGCCAGTTTGCCACAGCGCTCAAGATTCTGCGCGTCGACGGTAGCTTCGTGTGCAAGCTCTTCGATCTGTTCACACCATTCAGTGTCGGTCTGGTCTACCTGATGTACAAGTGCTTTCAACAGATCGCCATCATAAAGCCAAACAGCAGTCGGCCCGCCAATTCGGAGCGATACATTGTGTGTAAGTACAAGTTGCCCCACACGGAGGCAATCATTGAGTACATGTGCACTGTGAATCGCATACTTAACCAGGAGGAGCGACAGCAGCAGGAGGGTACAAGCAGCAGTAATGCTGGGGATCAGCAAGCTTTGGATGTGCTGGAGCTATTCAATCGGGATGAGATGCATCAGGATGAGCACTTCATGCAGTACATCATTGAATCGAACAATATAATTGGTAAAAAACAGATTGTCGGCTTGCGCAAGATTGCCGCCTTCGCGCAGAATCTTGAGCTCAAGGAGGCGCGACAGTCGGAGGTGCGTCAGGAGTGTTTAAAGATCTGGGAGTTGCCCGATAAGTTGCGTCAGGCGCCGGAGGTGAAGCCCACAGAGCGTTTGCTTGATGAATTACTGCGGGATTGGGCCAAGGATCGCAAGTGGTTGAATGCGCCGGCAACGGAGTTGACTGGCATAGTGCCATTGAATAATACCATATTGAATGTGAACGATTGGCACTTTATGCCCATCGGACGTGGCGAGACAAACATCAATGGATGCACACTGTTCCTCTGCCGTTCCCGGGGTAATCTGCTGCGCTACACGGAGCATCGCAAGTGGGAAATGGTCGAAACGAATTTCAATGTACAGCCACGTTCGATATTCTTTGGCGAGATCATGTTCGAGTTCAGTGGCGAGGGACGTACGTCGCAGTGTGTTTCCGCATTGCATATTATGGATGCCATATGTCTGGGTGGTCTGGACATACGTCGACGTCCCTTCCTGGAGCGGGTGAGCATGTGCGCCAAGTATGCAGCGAGTCTGAGTAAACCTTTCAAGAAGGACAACACATGCGCCATACGCAGCCGTCCCATCTTTCGATTACAGGATATGAGTCGTTTCTTCAGCGAGATGCGTCCGTATGTGCTCAAGGATAATTCACAGAGATACGGTTATGTGCTGGACGATCAGAAGTTCTTTGTACCCGGCGGCATTATCATATTCTGTGAACTCACAGTGAACTTCTTTACGGCCTTCTCGCGTTCCCGCCAACAGATCTATTACTATAATCCAATAACAAAGGAATCGCTCTTTAAGGATCAAATCGATCCAAGGAAATTCAATGAGGTATTCTCATCATTTCGACATTGCTATTCGCGTCGTCTGCTCTGGAAGTGGACGAACACGCTGCAGGTGGATGAGGAGGCCTGCGATGAGAACCCAAAGATTCTATATCGAAGCCAATTCGAGCAGTTGATAAGGCGCAAACTGACTAATAATTAAGTTAAGTCATATTTTAAACCCTTCACCCCCCCCCCATCCCCGCACTCATACAAACCCAAGGGGCTGCTAGGCAGATTAAGGGGAATCCGCTACGATGCAGTCACGGTAGGATCGGCTATATACCATATATATATATACCTAATATCATCATTACATTATTTGTATTTCGTCTTCACCTAGCATTATATTATATCTCTCTCTTAACACACACACCCCTTTTGTTACCCAAAAAGTTTAACGCTTTATATATATATACTATCCATTTTATATATAAGCAAGATTTATCCAACTTTATGCGTCTTATTAAGTTCAAAAACAAATTTCTTTTGTAAGTTCTGATTGATTTTTTTTTTGCTTTTTAATTATTGTTGTTATCTATTTTCTACTGCGTCGTTTTGGAGTTCCAACTAACTGTAAATTTGTAACTCTTACGGCTCCACACACCCACACTAATACACAGACAAATGTAATACCAATATACCTATATATATGTGAATGTCTATAGCTAACCTATGTATGAAAACCTAACCATAGCAAAGAATTGCATACACATTATTAACGATTTACGATTAACCATAACGATGAACTAACTACATACAGGAATATGTATTGTAAGTCGATGGATCCGACAAAAAAAGGTTTATATATTATTCTCTAAGCCCATCTAATGTTGTAAACATATCGCTAGTACTATCGTGAAAAGTCCTTTATATATATATTTTTTAATCAATTTTTAGTATAAGTTAAAAAGTTTTCTGGCTAAATTGTAAACCGGGTTGTAACAGTTTGTACTTTGTATTGCGATAGTACTATCGTAGTGTTTATGCCAATTTGTTTCTAGTAGAACAAGAGACGAGCTCTGAAGAATATGAATGATATATGATATGTATGTATATGTTAAATTTACTAATAAGATGTCAAGTTGAAAAGCAAAATTAGATTCAAATATACAATATATGCATAGGAATAAAAAATATACGATGAATTTTAAGCGAATTGCTGTATTAAACGATTGTACACTGCGATAGTTGGTTGTTTTAATAAAGTACGGGGGGAAATACAAATTAAACTTCATATAAAATTTGTTTCTTTCTACAAATAAAGGCTTGCAGTTTAGGAACTTGTTTAGACATGGTGTGGGGACCTTACTTACGTCCTTCTTATATACTACATTATACTCTACGATAGTCTGTTGTTTTAATGGAAATACAATATAAATTGCAAGTAGAATTTGTTTCTTTCAACAAATATATGGTGTCTTTCATTTTAAGTACATCTTTAGGCATGGTGTGGGGACCTTAGTCACGCCTATTTTATATATACCATTATATTCTGCGATAGTCGGTTTTAATGTAGTTCGGGGGGAAAACAAAATAAACTTTATACAGAATTGAATTATTTTCACAAATAGAGGCTTCTTGCATTTTAGGAATCTCTTTAGACATGGTGTACGGTCATTAGTCACGATCTTTTATATAAACCATTATATTCTGCGATAGTCTGTTGTTTTAATTGATCTCGGGGGGAAATACGAGGTAGACTGCATACAGAATTGAATTCTATCCAGCGACAATGCCTTATCTAACTGCAAGAACCTCTGTACACATTGAGTACCCCTATTGTAAGGCCCTTAGTCACGCCTGTAATATATATATATTATATATCAGTAAAGTACCAGTATATAGTTGATATAGTCATATCATGCAAACAGTGCACCATCGATTGCGATATATGGTATGCCAGATAAGATTATAGTATCATCTATATAGAGAATCGACACATACTTGAGTCTTTCTTGAGTTCTTATTTTATTGGACTGAGAAATGCAATTCAGATTCGCGCGCAGATTCGATTCTACTTCAGTAGCTTCAGGTGCTTCAAGTGCTTGTGGACGGCGTCCTTGGTGTAGGGTTTAAGGGCCAGGCAGGTGGGTATATTCTCTGGCTGTTCGATCCATAGCTTATGTTGAATCTCATGTTCCTTGAGCTTCTCGCCAAGCTTCAGCAGCGCTGCCTCGTCCTTTGCCTCCAGCACAACCTTGTGCATATTATCCAGATCCTTGAGATATGTCTGCGTCTCTTCATCCTCCGCGTGAAGGCTCATCACGGCCGCAGTCGCGTGGCAGCATTGTGCGATCACTGCGCCCAGTGGCCAGTTGAGGGCGGAGCGCAGATCGCCGCGCACCACAATGTACTGCACAATTGTTGACATCTCTCTCTCTCCCTCTCTCTTTATCTTTCGCTGTCTCTCTCTGTTCTTTTCCCTCTTCTTCTATCTGTTTCTAGGGCAATACTTTGCTGTCTTTGCTGCACATGCAGTTCGCGTGAAATGTTTGCGTACACAGCGCCATCAGCTGTGCTGTTTAGGGTGACCAGACTTTATGCAGCACACGAGCTGAGCTGGTCACTCTGCGAGGGCTGAGATTGCGCGCGTGAATTGAAGCTATTTAAATTTGGTTTGAATTTCATATTTGAAAAGAAATAAGTAGGAATAATATAAGAAGAAATAAGAGAATAGAATTTCATGCATGAAAAGAAATAAGAAGGAAAAATATAAGAAGAAATAAGAGAATAGAAATAAATAAGACATTAACAACACTGTGTTTGCCAAGCCACTTTATACTCATTTTTATGGTCAAAAAAGGGTATACTAACTTTGTGCAAATGTATGTATACAGGCAGAAGGAGGCGTGGGAGACCCCATTTGGAATGTAGGTTCCTATATACTTGGCGCAGATCAAGTTTATTTCAAATGTCGGATGCCACGCCCACCGCCCCCGCAAATCACTAATTTAAATTTTAAGCTCGATTTGTAAACGTCGTAACAAGTATATAACTTTCTAACTTTAACATATACTAAGCTAATAGTTATATCTACCTTTTCTCGAAATTTCAATCGGATCGAACCTTAAACACAGAAGTTATTCAAGAAAGTATGAGCATAACTCTAAGTGCTTGTGTCAGCTAACACGGAAGGCAGGCGAGCGCGAGCCATCTGTCGAGAATAATTTGAAAGTATGTATGTATGTTCATATGAATATGTGTATGAATTAAACAAATTAAACTACACCGAAACATAAGTCGAAGGGTATCCCACTGTCGCGTGCAGCGCGACTGTGGTGTTTCTATTTTTTTTGTTTGTTTGGCGGCAATTTTAATATGGAGCCCACAAAGGAGCATTTTCGTCATATTTTACTTTATTATTTCCGTAAAGGAAAAATGCAGCTGAGGTTGCTAAAAAGTTACGTGATGTGTATGGTGACAAAGTCTTAAAAGAAACACAGTGTCAAAGTTGGTTTGTGAAATTCTGTTTGGGAGATTTTTTACTCAAAGACAAGCCACGTACAGGACGACTAAGTGCAGTTGATAATGATGTTATCAAGGCTTTAATCGAATCGGATCGTCATGTAACTGAGCGTGAGATTGGAGAGAAGTTAAACATACCACAATCAACCTTATATGATCATATAATTACCTTATATGATCATATAATTACAGGTTTCCTTTCGGTCAACCCAATATAATAGGACCTTTTTTGGTATTCAAGATGAGCACCTTAGGCTATTTTATGTAATCCTTCAAACGACCTTCTCTCTGTCTCTTTTCCATCAGTATAAACCTTAAGAGGTTCAGACAATTTATTCCAATCACTTTTAAAGGTTTCACCAATACTGAAAATGTGTCTAGAAGATTTACTCTATTTACACCAAAGCCCAATCGAATGTAGAATTAGTGCCAATTTAATAAGTTTCTTGGAATATTACAGCTAAATCTGGCTGGAATTTTTCAATCGATTCTCCATTTAGCTGACGGGTAGAGCCATAATTAGTTAGGGGTGCCCAAGACAAACACGTCGCCCGTTGTCAGAAACAGAGAATTGCATTTTTGCGGCACTTGCAGCTCAATTAATCACCCAGTACGAAACAACGAGGGTTGGCACACAACTTTGGAACTTGAGAACGTAAATTAAGGCTTCATGAAGTATAGCTGCCATGTAATAGATCATATGACTAACAATTTCAATCACGTCTAATGCTTAATGTCTCTGTAAAAAAGTGTTCAACTTGAATATATATAAGTTGAATAGGAAAAATAAACTATTAAAATAAATAAAATTAAAAACCAAAAGACAATTTGGTAAACCCCAAAAAAAATTAGGCGAGAGAATGATACGACACATACGAAGAAGGCCTGACGTGGACGAGAATGATTACAAGGAAAGAGACACAACTGCAGAAGAGTGCCCTTTGACATGCCGAAGGTTTTATACCCTTATATAGTTAATGAATAAAGCTAAAAAGGGCAATCTAAGTCCATCCAGTGAAAGAGTTGAACGCTATGAGCATTTAGAGCATAAAGTAATCCAATCAATTGGAGCAAAATATCAATACGTAGAGAAAATAAAAAAAATAGTTATTCAAAAGTTTTAAAATAAACTATTAAGATAAATAAAATTAAAAACCAAAAGACAATTTGGTAAACCCCAAAAAAAATTAGGCGAGAGAATGATACGACACATACGAAGAAGGCCTGACGTGGACGAGAATGATTACAAGGAAAGAGACACAACTGCAGAAGAGTGCCCTTTGACATGCCGAAGGTTTTATACCCTTATATAGTTAATGAATAAAGCTAAAAAGAAAGGGCAATCTAAGTCCATCCAGTGAAAGAGTTGAACGCTATGAACATTTAGAGCATAAAGTAATCCAATGAATTGGAACAAAATATCAATACGTAGAGAAAATAAAAAAAATAGTTATTCAAAAGTTTTAAAATAAACTATTAAGATAAATAAAATTAAAAACCAAAAGACAATTTGGTAAACCCCAAAAAAAATTAGGCGAGAGAATAATACGACACATACGAAGAAGGCCTGACGTGAACCAGAATGATTATGAGGAAAGGGACACAACTGCAGAAGAGTGCCCTTTGACATGCCGAAGGTTTTATACCCTTATATAGTTAATGAATAAAGCTAAAAAGAAAGGGCAATCTAAGTCCATCCAGTGAAAGAGTTGAACGCTATGAACATTTAGAGCATAAAGTAATCCAATCAATTGGAATAAAATATCAATACGTAGAGAAAATAAAAAAAAATAGTTATTCAAAGGTTTTAAAATAAACTATTAAAATAAATAAAATTAAAAACCAAAAGACAATTTGGTAAACCCCAAAAAAATTAGGCGAGAGAATGATACGACACATACGAAGAAGGCCTGACGTGGACGAGAATGATTACAAGGAAAGAGACACAACTGCAGAAGAGTGCCCTTTGACATGCCGAAGGTTTTATACCCTTATATAGTTAATGAATAAAGCTAAAAAGAAAGGGCAATCTAAGTCCATCCAGTGAAAGAGTTGAACGCTATGAACATTTAGAGCATAAAGTAATCCAATGAATTGGAATAAAATATCAATACGTAGAGAAAATAAAAAATAATAGTTATTCAAAGGTTTTAAAATAACCTATTAAAATAAATAAAATTAAAAACCAAAAGACAATTTGGTAAACCCCAAAAAAAATTAGGCGAGAGAATGATACGACACATACGAAGAAGGCCTGACGTGAACCAGAATGATTATGAGGAAAGGGACACAACTGCAGAAGAGTGCCCTTTGACATGCCGAAGGTTTTATACCCTTATATAGTTAATGAATAAAGCTAAAAAGAAAGGGCAATCTAAGTCCATCCAGTGAAAGAGTTGAACGCTATGAACATTTAGAGCATAAAGTAATCCAATCAATTGGAATAAAATATCAATAGGTAGAGAAAATAAAAACAAATAGTTATTCAAAGGTTTTAAAATAAACTATTAAAATAAATAAAATTAAAAACCAAAAGACAATTTGGTAATCCCCAAAAAAAATTAAGAGGCGAGAGAATGATACGACACATACGAAGAAGGCCTGACGTGAACCAGAATGATTACAAGGAAAGAGACACAACTGCAGAAGAGTGCCCTTTGACATGCCGAAGGTTTTATACCCTTATATAGTTAATGAATAAAGCTAAAAAGAAAGGGCAATCTAAGTCAATCCAGTGAAAGAGTTGAACGCTATGAACATTTAGAGCATAAAGTAATCCAATGAATTGGAATAAAATATCAATACGTAGAGAAAATAAAAAAAAATAGTTATTCAAAGGTTTTAAAATAAACTATTAAAATAAATAAAATTAAAAACCAAAAGACAATTTGGTAAACCCCAAAAAAAATTAGGCGAGAGAATGATACGACACATACGAAGAAGGCCTGACGTGGACGAGAATGATTACAAGGAAAGAGACACAACTGCAGAAGAGTGCCCTTTGACATGCCGAAGGTTTTATACCCTTATATAGTTAATGAATAAAGCTAAAAAGAAAGGGCAATCTAAGTCCATCCAGTGAAAGAGTTGAACGCTATGAACATTTAGAGCATAAAGTAATCCAATGAATTGGAATAAAATATCAATACGTAGAGAAAATAAAAAAAAATAGTTATTCAAAGGTTTTAAAATAAACTATTAAAATAAATAAAATTAAAAACCAAAAGACAATTTGGTAAACCCCAAAAAAAATTAGGCGAGAGAATAATACGACACATACGAAGAAGGCCTGACGTGAACCAGAATGATTATGAGGAAAGGGACACAACTGCAGAAGAGTGCCCTTTGACATGCCGAAGGTTTTATACCCTTATATAGTTAATGAATAAAGCTAAAAAGAAAGGGCAATCTAAGTCCATCCAGTGAAAGAGTTGAACGCTATGAACATTTAGAGCATAAAGTAATCCAATCAATTGGAATAAAATATCAATACGTAGAGAAAAAAAAAAAAAATAGTTATTCAAAGGTTTTAAAATAAACTATTAAAATAAATAAAATTAAAAACCAAAAGACAATTTGGTAAACCCCAAAAAAAATTAGGCGAGAGAATGATACGACACATACGAAGAAGGCCTGACGTGGACGAGAATGATTACAAGGAAAGAGACACAACTGCAGAAGAGTGCCCTTTGACATGCCGAAGGTTTTATACCCTTATATAGTTAATGAATAAAGCTAAAAAGAAAGGGCAATCTAAGTCCATCCAGTGAAAGAGTTGAACGCTATGAACATTTAGAGCATAAAGTAATCCAATGAATTGGAATAAAATATCAATACGTAGAGAAAATAAAAAAAATAGTTATTCAAAGGTTTTAAAATAAACTATTAAAATAAATAAAATTAAAAACCAAAAGACAATTTGGTAAACCCCAAAAAAAATTAGGCGAGAGAATGATACGACACATACGAAGAAGGCCTGACGTGAACCAGAATGATTATGAGGAAAGGGACACAACTGCAGAAGAGTGCCCTTTGACATGCCGAAGGTTTTATACCCTTATATAGTTAATGAATAAAGCTAAAAAGAAAGGGCAATCTAAGTCCATCCAGTGAAAGAGTTGAACGCTATGAACATTTAGAGCATAAAGTAATCCAATCAATTGGAATAAAATATCAATACGTAGAGAAAATAAAAAAAATAGTTATTCAAAGGTTTTAAAATAAACTATTAAAATAAATAAAATTAAAAACCAAAAGACAATTTGGTAAACCCCCAAAAAAATTAGGCGAGAGAATAATACGACACATACGAAGAAGGCCTGACGTGAACCAGAATGATTATGAGGAAAGGGACACAACTGCAGAAGAGTGCCCTTTGACATGCCGAAGGTTTTATACCCTTATATAGTTAATGAATAAAGCTAAAAAGAAAGGGCAATCTAAGTCCATCCAGTGAAAGAGTTGAACGCTATGAACATTTAGAGCATAAAGTAATCCAATGAATTGGAATAAAATATCAATACGTAGAGAAAATAAAAAAAAATAGTTATTCAAAGGTTTTAAAATAAACTATTAAAATAAATAAAATTAAAAACCAAAAGACAATTTGGTAAACCCCAAAAAAAATTAGGCGAGAGAATGATACGACACATACGAAGAAGGCCTGACGTGGACGAGAATGATTACAAGGAAAGAGACACAACTGCAGAAGAGTGCCCTTTGACATGCCGAAGGTTTTATTCCCTTATATAGTTAATGAATAAAGCTAAAAAGAAAGGGCAATCTAAGTCCATCCAGTGAAAGAGTTGAACGCTATGAACATTTAGAGCATAAAGTAATCCAATGAATTGGAATAAAATATCAATACGTAGAGAAAATAAAAAAAAATAGTTATTCAAAGGTTTTAAAATAAACTATTAAAATAAATAAAATTAAAAACCAAAAGACAATTTGGTAAACCCCAAAAAAAATTAGGCGAGAGAATGATACGACACATACGAAGAAGGCCTGACGTGAACCAGAATGATTATGAGGAAAGGGACACAACTGCAGAAGAGTGCCCTTTGACATGCCGAAGGTTTTATACCCTTATATAGTTAATGAATAAAGCTAAAAAGAAAGGGCAATCTAAGTCCATCCAGTGAAAGAGTTGAACGCTATGAACATTTAGAGCATAAAGTAATCCAATCAATTGGAATAAAATATCAATACGTAGAGAAAATAAAAAAAAATAGTTATTCAAAGGTTTTAAAATAAACTATTAAAATAAATAAAATTAAAAACCAAAAGACAATTTGGTAATCCCCAAAAAAAATTAAGTCTTGTCAGGGCAAGACAAAAAATAAGCATTAATGCTTTAATATAAAAATAAGTAAGAGAAAATAAAACGAGTTCTTGTCGGAGCAAACGCTCACAAGCAACTAAATGAGCAACATGTAGAATTTTTATAAAGACACTTGGAATAGTGCTGTATAACGTGGTCTGAAATAAAAGTATTTGTAATTTCGATAATTTTACTTAGACAATTATCGATTCATACTTATTGCAATACTTTTTTAATACCAACAAAAGAAACTTTAAAATTTGAAATACAGTTAAGAGAAATATACCCTATGCAAGGGTATAAAAATGCAATTTTACAGCTTGTACATTGGGTAGAGAAGGGAATAGAAGTGGGAGAGGGGCAAAGAGTGTAAAGAAGGCAAACTGGTAAATTGTGCAAAACCCATGGAAGACAAATCCGACGTCGATCGCAGCCTTTTCACATAATTATTAACATAAATTAAATTTCAAGCCGCCGCACTGGCACTTCCCCCCTCGTTTCGCTTGCACACCCGCCACCCATCTGTGTTTCACTCTCTATCTATCTCTATCTAACTATCTCTCTCTCTCTTCCAGCTACCTCCTGCCCTTCTTTCTGCTTAATCTTCATCAGCAGATCCTTTTAAGCCATGTTCGTCGCTGAAACAAATACGAGAGAAAGTTGAATAAACAACGAAGAAGAAATACAGTGCCACACTATCGCGCTCTCTTTCTTTTTTAAGGACAAACATACCTATGTCATATGCATGTCATAAGGAAGTACGTTGAATTCTTTTCTTACTCAGTCTGTCTTCAAGGAGATTAGATAAATATGAATATATTCATGTCATACCTATCTTAATATATGCCATATATATGACAACATTATCCATACAAGAAACTTACACCAACTCATATATAAATATTTATGTTTGTGTTTTCATCTCTTTCACTTACCATGTATGAAGTATGAAATATACATATATTTATCAGACATATTGTAATATATTATCAGAATATATTATAGTCATATTTTTTCTGATATTTTCAGTTGTTTATTCGAAATTTGCATATATAAAAAGAGATCCATCAAGTTACTAAATTGCACCTCCATCATCCGAAGACATTAAGATTTGTTTATTATACGTCTCAAGTTACATTGTACATGAAATATTTGGTAAAGTGTTTATTGCTAGACACACATAGCCAAATCTCACTTTACTCATATATTTATGGTAGATTTCACACATTTAGCGTATACGGGGAGACTTGCAACATGCTACAGTTACATTCGCGACATTTGGAATCGGTTATTACTATTAATGCAGTCAACATTTGGGCAATGGACGACGCCCATTCGAATAGATTTGTAGCCCAATGTTCATTTTGGACTTCCCGCAAAATGTGAAGAAAAACATGTCATGTCATTTGTAGCGCCATAAAGGAGTCACTCACTCATCGTGTTGCTCAGCATATTTGGTAGACAGATATATGTATATAAATATATACTCTTAAATGGATATGGCGTGGTCGTCAAACTATGCTAACGCGTTCTGCAGGGAACACAATAAAAATTACACTAAATAAAACATAAAACATATCAAAAAAATAGAAAAAACCACAGTCGCGCTGCACGCGACAGTGGGATACCCTTCGACCTATGTTCCGATGTAGTTTCATTTGTTAAATTCATACACATATACAAATGCGCATGCTTTTAAATTATTGCCGACAGATGGCGCTCGCGCTTTGCGCTCGCCCGCCTCCCATGTCAGCTGATACAAGCACTTGGTTTTATGCACATACTTTCTTAAATAACTTCTGTGTTTATTGTCCGATCGGATTGCGAGAATACGTAGATATTTGAATGAGCTTAGTATATGTTTAAGTCAGAAAGTTGTATCTTTTATACAGCGCTTACAAATTAAGTTCAAAAATTAAATTATTGATTTGCGGGGGCGGTGGACGTGGCACCTAACATTTGAAATAAACTTGATCTGCTTATAGTACACAGGAGTCTTCCTGCCAAATTTGGTAACTCTAGCTTTTATAATAGCTGAGATCTGTGCGTTCACACAGACAGACGGACAGACGGACAGACGGACAGACAGACAGACAGGGCTCAATCGACTCGGCTTGTGATCCTGAGCAAGAATATATATACTTTGTGGGGTCTCCGACGCCTCCTTCTGCCTGTTACATACATTTGCACAAAGTTAGTATACCCTTTTTTGACCATTTTCAATGGTCGAAGGGTATAAAAATCTGCAGTATTTAAAGTTGCTCAATAAAATACTGCATTGCATTGTAATGAAACTATTTCAATTAAAGATATTTACTGTTCTTTCTAAAATGTTTAAGTTTAATATGTATTGGATTACTACATCTCTTAGTTCTTATAAAAATAGTTCAAGTAAAGTTATGAATTACGATTCTTTGCAACTTCCCTTATCAAAACGTACTATTTTTGAATTTTAGCTAAAATTTCTTAAGAAAAACATCACAAATATTCGATATATTGACATTTTTCTTGGATTTATATTAATTACCATCATGTTTATACTTTTTATACTTAAATATGCTATAAAAAGGGTCTACTTACTTTGTGTAAATGTATGTAACAGGCAGAAGTAGGCGTGGCAGATACCACAAGGTATATTCGAGTCATTAAGTCGAGTCGATTAAGTGATTATATTGTTATTTGTATGTTCACTTTATGTCTCTGTATCTTTGTTTCTTTATCTTTCTCTCTCTCTTTCCTTTCTCATTTTTTTCTTCCCTCTTTTCACTCTCTTTCTCTTTATCTCCATCTTTTTCTTTCTCATTTGTGGCCTCTCTTTAACATTCTCTCTATATCTCTATTTCCCTTTGTTTCTTTCTATCTCTCTTTCAGTCTTATTCACTTTTACTCTTTCTTCCTCTCCTCTCTTTCATTCTTTCTTTCCATCTGTCCCTCTCTTCCTCAAGCTTCTTCTTCCTCTCTCTCTCTACAACTATTTAGGCAACCCTCGCCGCTAGTTGGCTCCGTCAGGCAACGTTTTGTTTTGAGTTCGGCAAAAAGCAAATAAGTAGTTTATGTGTTGCAATCACATCGAGGAAGTGCTAGAGCATCGGATAGGGGGGGTTGTGTGGGGGAAGGGGAGGTGTGACCAGCAGCAAATGTGGGCGGCGTGGGTGTGGCGCTACGTTGGCGCATAGTGCGACTGACATGCGCCCGTAATTAACGTCCCATTTCGGGTTAGATTATCCATGAATAATTGGAAATGACGATGAAGAGGGGGACGGGGGAAGGGTATAGAGAGAGAGAGAGAGAGAGAGAGACAGAGAGAGAGAGAGGCAGAGGATGACGGGGATGGAGCGTAGGTGCAGCTGCAGAGAGGGGGCAGGAGGCAGCAGGGTAACTGGTGCAGCAGATTGATGATGGCCGGCAACGGCAGCCTCCGCTACGCTTGCCATTCGCGAAGCATTAACCCCCCCTTCCCCCTATACAGAGTGTCTCCCTGCCCCTCTCCCTTTGCTGGCAGTAGACTTGCTACCGTTCGCCAACCCTCCTCCTCCCCTTTTACTTCCCCTCTCCCTTCCTCACTGTCTGTCCGTTGAAAACTTTGCTAATTGCTTTTTGGCCACATTGGCCAAGGCGATGGCGACGTTGGCGCTGGCGACGACAACGCATAGCGGACAGCAGGGAGCGGACAGCGGACAGGCGGGCAGGGGGCAGCGTGCTGCATGCTACATGCTGCTTGCCACTGGCCAGGGGCAACAGTTATGGCATCAGCAGCGGCAACGGCATTGGCAACGGCTTCCAAAAATGTCATTTGCCGAGTTGCCCCAGCCAAGTGCATTGCATTATAATGATACCCTGTAATGCGGTGCTGGGGGTGGGTATGTTGGGCTAAGGGAAGAGAGAGAGAGAGAGAGAAAGGTGAGGTAGAAGGGAGGAGAAAGGAGAAAGTGAAGGAAGAAGAGGGATACAAAAAGAGGGAGACTGAGAAAAAAGTGAAGTTAGAAGATGAAGAAGGGAGGGCGAAAGAGAGGGAGAGAGAGAGGAATGTTGGGAGAAAGAAAAAGGGGGAAAAGGTAGAAGGAGAAGAATATGGAGAAAGGTAGAGGAAGAAAGCGAGAGAAGAGAAAGAAAGAGTAGATGAAATTGAAGAAAGTAGAAGAGAAAGTGAGAAATTGAGAGAAATAAAGAGTAAAAGTGAAGAACAGGGAGAAAGATAAAGGAACAGGGAGATAATGAGTGAGAGAGACGGAAATAAAAGAAGACAACAGTTGAAAATACAGTATAAGAAAGAGAGGCAGAATGAAATGGCGTGGAATAGAGAAACAACGAGAGATTAAGGAAAGAGAAAAGAAAGAGAGAGAGAAAGAGAAATGAAGATGAAGTTTATATTTGTTATATTCATATTATTTGTGTGAATTCAAGCAAATCGTATCTAACCTCAATGAACCTCATTCTCTACTAACTGCAACATATAGAAATGCAACCTAACCAAACTAAAATGCAACCTAACCTAATTTAAATGCAACCTTACCTTACTAAAGTGCTACTTAACCTATAGAAATGCAACCTAACCCTAGAGTTTGCCTTGAATTGACTTTAATCTATTGCAATGCGACCTAAGCTGACTTTCATTCAATCTAACCTTAGACTTGGCTTGAATTGACAATTTATTTCTTTATTATATTGAATTTACTACTATTTTCGCTCAACTATCCATCAAGTATGAGGAGTATCTGGCTAGTCGTGTCTATCCCCGTAGACAACACTCATTTATCTCCGCTTTAGTTGTGCATTTAATTGTGACTTTTTTGGGCGACTCGGCCTACAAAATCGCCAAGTCAGCAGAGAATTAATTACGCAGCGAGTGAGCGAGACAACAAGTGGAGTGGGAAAGAGACAGAGAGAGAGACACTGAGAGCAAGAGGGCAGGTAGTGGCATTTGAATGGAATAGTTAGGGATTTATTTCATAAATTTCGCACTCATTTCTCAATTGTCAAAACAAATTTGCCAAATGTGGCATTCATTCGTTACGAGATTAGGGCATGCTCCACATGGAAATCATCCACAGCCACATCCTCATCCACATCCTCGCCCCCATCCTCATCCACATTCCCTTTCTCCTGTGCTGCTCCTTCCACATCCTTGTCCATTTCTGGCTTGTCCAGTTTAGCTCCCCGGGGTATGCAATGCATGTGGCTCAGCTGGAGACTTGGGACGTGAATATGATGCTGACAAGGGAGTGTAGGGGCGGGGCGGGGGCAGAGTAAGAGCAGGGGGGGAGCACAGTGCGGTCGGAAACCAAATGCAAATGTCATTTTTGTGGCCAGTCGAATGAATAAACGAAATTAAACGCAAAGAATGAGCCGACAAAACCGAAGTCGAAACCCGAAAAGAGTTTCTGAATGGCAGCTCAACTAGGCCACGCCCCCTTCGCCCTCCTCCTGCCATCCCATTCCATGCCATCAGTGGCAACCTTCGTCCACACTTGGGACCACATGTCAAACTGACCGTCAATAGCCATCGACCTCAGGTTTTCTCTTAGCTCTACAATCTTTCCTCTTCTCTCTTTCCTCTTTCCTCTTCGTGTTCCCAGTTGCAAATTGATTCGCAGTTGGGTCATCTATCGAAACCTTGTTCCGTGGGTAACAACCCTAACGATAATAGAGCTTTAATCTATTTGAAATCAAGCAATGAATGTTATTCATAACTAACTGATACAATTCGCGAATTAAAGGCATGTTATGAAGGTTCTAATATAATCAAGAGTTTACTTGCCAGGAATCAGAACTTAAGTAATACAAATTGTAGAGTCACTAATGATGCTAACTTAAAAATAAAGCATAGTCCAGCTCAGAAAGAGAAAGAGAGAAAGAAACGGGCGAGAAGAATAAGAAACAAACTTTGAGGTAACAGAAACGGCAATAAGAAAACTTAAGAATTGCACCCACTAAAATCACAACTTACTGTTTGTTGGGGGTATAAGGGATAGGTTGCGATCTTGTAGATCTATTGTACGCCCTGTTGGGCTTATAGCTATTCCTATTCAGTTCAGTTTTTATAAGGTAATGCATACTTTTTTCTGAACTGGAGCGGCTTATGTTGATGGCCCCGAGAAGTTGTAATCCTAAGTTGTAACCTAAAAATTAAACCTTAAGTATTCAACCCCACAAATCAAGGCTACAAATCTAAAGAATCGTATTTCAAGAATTGCTTTTCAAGGTTTGCATTTAACAAATAATAGTTTAAGAATCTGCACATCATTAGCACTTTATCAAAGAATTGCAGAAGATGAATAAAAAGTTAACAAAAACTCAACTGAAGTATCTCATGTTAAGAATAGTACCTCAAGCATGGCACCTCAACCATCTCAACTAAAGAATCGTATTTCTAGCAACTTCGAATAAATATGGAATCTGATTAATATTGTCTTAAGGATCGCAATACTAGAATACCTCGACAAGACTCACATCATATGATTCTAACCTTAGGAAGTGCAGCGACAAGGTCTCTCCTTGACAAGGTACTGCCACGACAGGGTACTGCCTCGACAAGGTGCTGCCTCGACAAGGTGCTGCCTCGACAAGGTACTGCCTCGACGAGGTACTGCCTCGACAGGGTACTGCCTCGACAAGGTAGTGCCACGACAAGGTACTGCCTCGACAAGATACTGCCACGACAAGGTGCTGCCTCGACAAGGTGCTGCCTCGACAAGGTACTGCCTCGACAAGGTACTGCCTGGACAAGGTACTGCCTCGACAAGGTACTGCCTGGACAAGGTACTGCCTGGACAAACGACTGCCTGAACAAGGTACTGCCTGGACAAGGTACTGCCTCGACAAGGTACTGCCTCGTCAAGGTACTGCCTGGACAAGGTACTGCCTTGCTGAATAAGCTAAGGCGGTCAGCAATATGTAGATAGAACAATGCTAAATGGTATGGCAAAGACACACAGCCACCCACAAGGCACTCACTCCACCAATGAAGGGGGCGGGGCAGTGGGTAGGCAGGCAAGTAAGTGGGAGGGGGTAAAGTCATGTTGATTGAGGTCATTTGCTGTGGGTAAACGTGCAGTCGCTACGTATTAGCAGCGCTGCCAGCATCAGGACAACTGTCTGTGTGTGGGAGTAATGAAAGGTGGTAGGGGTATGGCAGAGGGGGTTGCTGCTTAAGAGGGTAAGAAGAAGGGGGGGGGAGAGGGCTGCACATTCGATTAGCGCGACAAGAGCGTGTGGCAAAACTCGATGAGTTTTATTAGTAAATAATGGCGAATCATTTGGCAGTTGACACTCGTTGAATGCTCAAGAGAGAAGGAGGAGGAGGAGAAGGAAGAAGAGGCAGAGGAGGAGAAGAAGGAGGAAGAGCAAAGGGGGTTAGCGTGTGTGCTAAGGACCTAAGGACCCTGGCAAAAGGACATTGAATGGACCCAAATGCGAGAGAGACGTAGCCGCTGCTGCTGCTGCTGCTGTGGCTGTGGCTGCTAATGAGCAACATTAATGAGCGCTATTTTTCACTGAAAGGACAATCAGTGTGTGCACGAGGGTGTGTGTGCCTGTATGTGTGTGTGTGAGACTGTGTGTGGGGGAGTGTGTTCAATGGAGGGCTGAGTATGCTCAAGTCTCTGGGGTATTTAAGCGTCCAGCATGAGCCAAGTGTAGCGGCAATGACAGCAGGTGCGGCACACACACAGACACACAGACACACAGACACACACACACACACACCAAGACATACACACACACACACATGCATAGCAAGACACACTTACTGCAACACACGCACACGCACACCCCGTTTTAGGCACATGAAATTTTAATATGAATACTAAAAGAAAGCAAAGAATTTGTAATTAAATTAACCATTTGCATTATTTTTGGCCTGCCAGAGAAAGGGAGAAAGAACATACGCTTTATGCTTGCTCTCTGTCGCACACACATACACGCCTTGTCGGGTAACCTCAAATTCCGTTGACGACCTGGCCTGTGCCTGTTAAAAGGGCTCAATCAGTTCCTAAGTGGCTCTGAGACCAGAGAGCAGAGACCAGAGGCCCGGGTCCAGTTGCAGCATGCGGAAGGCAGGGGCTGGTTGAAGGGGGAGTGTGAGGGGGGGTGGTGGCAGTGGCAAAGACAGAGGTAGAGGTAGAGACGCTTGGGAGACGTCATGAGAAATGAGAAATGAAAAATCGACTCGCAATTAGCAAACATGAAACACGTCGCGTTTGTTTGAGTGGGTGGGCAAGGCACACACACACATGCACAACCCCTCAAGCAGTAAGCACACACACACAGGCACACACACACAGGCACACACACACACGAGAGAGATACAGGAACTGGCAGCGTTGTCAGCATGGTTAATAAGTTACTTTCGAGATACTTTATTACTTCCTTGCTCGACAGACAGATACATATATAAAAAGGCAAGGGGGCGGGGTAGTGGTTGGGGTAGGGGAAGTATGGGCGTGTAGGTGTGGCAGGGTGGGGCGCACGCATTAAAAAACAGCAGCAGCAGTGGCAGCAGCAGCGGCAAATGGCAGGCGACAGCGCCGAAAAAACGCCAAAAGGGTTGCCAGACTTGCCTTTCATTAGGCATATACAGCGTGTGCTGCTGTCTGTGTGTGTGTGTGAGTTGGTGTGCCTGCTGGCGTGTGTGTGTGTGTGCAGTTTTTTAATTTATGCGTTTCTTGACTGTGCGTCGTGTGGCAGAGGGCGGTGGGGGAGGGGCCTGCGACTGTAGCTGGCATTAATTGTCTTGGCGCTTGAAAGTAGGCAATAGTTTTTGCACTTACGTGAATTGTTGCTGCGCTCGCAAGTAGGCAACAGTTTTTATGCAAAGTGTGTGGTGTAGAGAGTGAGAGAAAGGCAGAGAGAGTGCCTGCAGGTTGCATGGCAATTGTATACCCTGTAATTTTTTAATTCTTTTATTTTACATTGAATTATAATAATGATTATGTTAAATATGATGCATAAGGGGTAGTCTGCAACTTCTTTGTGAGCTTGCTGTATATTAATGCTGCACTTTGCCTGTTAATTATCAGTTTGTATGTCAACTCTAGCAATTACAGCCTTACAGGGTATCAGGCAAGTCAAGGCATGTGACTTGCTACTGCGTCTTTCATTTATTTTTTATACTTATTTATGCAAATGAAATCAATGCCTGTTGAGGTACATGTGTGAGTGTAGGAGTGTGTGTGTGTGTGTGTGGGCGGAGAAGTGTGTGTGTGTGTATGTCTGTGTGTGTGGGAAGTATGTGTGTGTGTGGGTATGTGTGTGTGTGTGTCAAAAGAATAGAATTTTTCATTTTAAATTACATGCTGGCATACAACGACAAATGGCTTCGAGTCTCTATGTGTGTGAGTGTGTGTGTGTGAGTGGAATGTGCATGTGTCTATATATGTGTGTGTGTGTGTGTGCATGTGTATGCGTGTGTGTGTGTGTGAATAAAGAAAACTTTTGTTCGTTTATGTTGTTGAGGAACTTTGCTTGGCGTCTACAGGCAGGCATCGCTTGTCCCGCCCTCTGTTCCCTCCCCCACACCCATTTACACCCTGACCTCAACAGCAACCCCAACCCCGCATCCTCCTACCCTCTCTATAAAAGGAGACAGCCCCCCCTCACTTGCTTTGGCTTTTGAGTAAAGCGCTGTCGAACCACATTAAAGGTAACTATGCAAATATTTTTGCGGCTCACACGAGCAAACACATACTGAACCTTTTCCAACGACCCCCCCCGCCCCCTCCACTATCCTGCCACACTCCCACCCCCCATACATACACACTCGCCTTTGAGCGTTTAACCAGAAATATTCCATGCTGGTCAATCACAAAAACTACTCTTAGTCCCGAATCTGAATACGGAATCCGGAATTGGAAACTGAATTTGCAGCGCGCATTTCCCTGCCCCACCCCCTGCTCACCTCATACACCTCTCTCTTTTGCTGTGTAACCCATTTCTAATTGTGTTCGCTTTTAGTTTTTTGGCAATCACTTAGCTCACACACACACACACGCACACACACTCTGGCACACACACTTCTTGGCTATGTGCGGAATGTCTAATGAAGCCACATAAATCAAGTGGCCATTTGCCCCTTTTCGATGCACGACTCTGTCTGTTACACCCCCCCCCTCTGCACTCTGCTTCTGCTGGCATCAACTTGACCTACCCCTCCTCCTTCCTTTTCCCCTCTTTTGCTGTACGCGCTTTGTTGTCGCCGCGCTAATTGGAATTAAAAAGCTTTCCAAAAAAAAAGAAGGTCTTAAATTTGCTGTAAACCTTTTGATTGCGCTCCACTGTGCTTTGCCCACTGTTCACGCACAGTGCACTCTGCCCAATTTGTTGCTTTGATTTATGTACGCATATGTCTTGGCCTACGTTGGGCGCCAGCGTTTTTACTGTTCATCAGCCTTTAGTTCGCAGTTGGCCTACTTTTATGGCCAGCACTGTTGTTGTATTTCTATTTCTCTCTTTGTTTGTCATAGTCCATATTAACTGATCTAATAGGGTCTGATCTAATATCACTCTTCTCTTCATTTATATGATATTGATATGATGATATTTTGATATATTAAGCCTTTTTTATTTATCTTACTTTTCTTTTAGACGAAGTCCAACATTTTCCTTTTTATATTTATATTTAAGTTTGCCACTCTAAGGAAACATTTGTGCAACAGATAAAAAGTATTAAGTTATCAGAGGAAAGCTATAGTCAGTACAATAAGATACCCTTCCCCTTGTTTTTAATACTGTTTCAAAAAGACTTGAACTACTTCTGTTTTAGGTTTAAATTGGTTTACAATTTGGTGGAGTCGACGAAAAAAAGTTATATCTTTTATTCGTTGTTTACACTTCGAATTAAAGAACTAACTTGTTGATTTATAGAGGCTGTGGGCGTGGCACTGAACATTTTAAATATACTTTATCTGCTCAGAAAGTACAGTAACCTTTATGCCTAATTTGATGTCTTAGCTTTTATAATAGCTGGCATATGTGTGTTAACACAGACAGACAGAGAGACAAACAGACAGACAGACAGACAGATGGCTCGACTCCGCTAGTGATCTTGATGAAGAATATACATATATCTTTTGTAGGGTCTGCCACGCCTCTTTCTGCCCATAACATACATTTGCATAAACGAAGTATAAAATTTTCAACCAATTCCAGCCAAAGAATTCTTTAAAATCTCCCCAAAAAGTCTTAAAAATAAACACCGATATTGTGTATATCCTTTATTTGTATTTGAATTATTTATTTCTTGTAATATTATTAAAAAAAAAGACAATGATCACATAAAATATTTTGTAAATTACAGAATTCTTCTTGTTATACAATACATATTACATATATGTATAATTATTATTATAATTATATTTATATTTATCATATAATATATATATATTTATATTTATAGTTTTCTGCTTGTTTTTGTTTATTTTGTTTTTTTTTCAAATTGTTATAATTATATTTTTTCAGTTTTCTTTTGTTTAAATACAATGATTTTTAAGCCTGCTATTTTATTTTTTTGTTTTTCTCATTTGGTTTTAAAATTCGTCTAAATTTCCATTTTCGGATTTTTCTGGATTTGACTCCAACTATTCTCCTTTCTTTCGATTTACTTTTCGTTTTGTCGTTTATAGTTAAAGTTAATATTTAGTGTTATTTATAGATACGTAATACAATACAAAAAAAATGTCAACTACTTTTACTTAAGTTTTATTTTGCATTTTTCATGTTTTTCTTTTTTCGGTTTGGTTTTTATTTTTTTGGGTTTTGAAATTTATTGCACTGAAATATTTTCCGCTTTATCGGATACTTTGCCTAATACGGGCCTCTCTCTTTTTTTCTTTTGCTATCTCGTTGGAAATGTTCCTTTTCTGTTTCGGTTTCTTGCTCTATTTAATTTTAACATTAAAACTTACGATCCTAGTTATATATCGGGCGTGTGGAAGTGTTCGTGTGTTGTGCTTGTGTGCGTTTTGTTGTGTATCATATCGACTCTCTCTCTTTCTCACTTAATCCTTCTCTTTCTTCTTGTCTATCTGTTTTTCTTCTCCTGCTATTCTGAATGTTTACTTACCATAGTTGAGCTTGATTATAGTTCGACTTTATGATCTAAAGTTAAGATTACAAAAAAAAAACACATTGTTGATTATATTTGCATATATTCCTCGCACAGTTGGTGTTAGAACTTCTCGTACAGCTAGCTAAATTTATGTATTTTTTTTTCGATTTGTTTATTTTATAGTTTTTTTCTTTTTAAATTTTAGGGTTTTCTATTTTTCGTTTTTCGCTACATGTAATACAAAATTGACCAGACATCAACACCAAACAAACATGTCCTACACATATGGCTAACCTCTAGGTAGTATTAGATACAGATACAAATACAGTTATATATATATATAGTCACTAAGAAAAAAAAAGATCGCAATAACCAAATCGCATTTAACTTTGATTTACTGTTCAGTATTCTATTTTAAGGTTAGTTTAATGTTTTGTTATTTATTTATAATAATAATTTATACAGTTTCTCTCGCCTAGGACCTACATGATGCGGAACAACAGCTCTCGATCTAACCTCAATCGGCATTTATTTATTTATATATATATTTTTTTTTTGGTAATCCCTTGGAGTACACGAAATGTGAATGAATGAATCATGAATCATTGTTGAGCAACTGAGTGGCTGCATTTTGATCAGAATAGGAACTTAGATCGAATCGGAAACTTAACACAAAACTCATGACTAACTCATGATTCATAACAAACGATTCACAACTGTGATTCACGCCTCAACTCAATCACAACTAATATTTTGTTGATCTACATTCAAAGATTCATTCATTCAAGAATTAAACGAATTGAAAACATAACTTAGAACTTACGATTCATTGTTGTGACTCATGATTCATTGGATGTTTTGAAACTTAATTGAAAACTCAGTTTAGACCATTTGGACGCATTCATGAACCATAATTGAACACTACTGACTCGTTATTTATTCAATCATGAGCTTAGAATTTGTCGGAACTCTGGATTTATGAGTGTTTTATGAATGTTAATATTTGTTTGCAACTCAATAACCTGTAAGTAATTTAGTAACTTGCAAATACTCAACGATTTATCACACATTTCACACTCGATCATTGATCGGCAGTGATTCACAGTGATTCAAATGAATACGTGAGTTGAATGACTTAAATGTTTAGAATGAAACAAATGATTCCAGTCCTTAAATGATTTGAATCATACAATTCAATTGCTTTAAATAATCCGAATGATTAACATAATTCGAAATGATCCTCGAACGATTCCATTGGCTTGAATGATTCAAGTGCTTCAAATGATTCAAATTACTTAAATGATTCGAATGACTTGAATGATTCGAAAGCTTTAAATGATTCGAATGACTCAATTGATTCCAATTACTTGAATGATTCGAATGACTTGAATTTGACTGACTTGAATGATTCGAAAGCTTTAAATGATTCGAATAACTTCAATGATTCGAAAGCTTTAAATAATTCGAATGACTTGAATGATTCGAGTGACTCAATTGATTCGAATGACTTGATTGATTCGAAAGTTCTAATAATTCGAATCACTTCAATGTTTCAAGCGCTTGAAATGAATCGAATGACTTGAATGATTCAAGTGCCTTAAATGATTTGAATGACTCCAATAAATCGAATCGGATCTCGATCTTGATCTGTACTATATACACACACACGAACCATGGACGGTCTCGCGGGCTGAGCTGGACTGGGCGTGGCCGTGGTCGCCAGCACGCCTTAGATGGGCGTGGGCATCAGCTTGCCATAGTCCTGGTGCATGCTCGGCTTGACCGAGTTGTAAACGGGTCGCCCGGCATCCTCGGGCAGCGCATAGACATCCGGGGGGACGCAAAGCGATTGCAGCTTCGAGATGTACGAGTCGAAGTGCTCGTGCGGATGAGCGTGCGGATGTGCATGCGGATATCCGCCAGGATGATGCACCGTGTAGGCATGATGATGCGGCGGTGGTGGCGGCACTGGCGGAGCTGCTGACACCACTTGCTGTGCAGCTGCAGCGCCGTTGATGCCGCCTCCAGCTCCAGCTACGCCTCCACCTGCCCCTCCCTGATGGCCGCCATACATGGAGGTGACACTGGCGGCGCCCACTGTGCCGCTGACTGGCGGCAATGGCGGCGGCGGTGGCAACAGGGTGGAGTACGCAGGATGATGATGATGCGGATGATGCTCGATGCCGCCAACGCCGACGCCGATGCAGCCGTTGTCCATGGACGGCTGCACGGAGGGTGGCCCAGCGGAGCCCGGGCCTGACGATGCCGTGGCTGAGGCTGAAGGCGGCGCTGCCGCTGACGCTGATGGTGGCGGCGGTGGCGGTGGCAGACGCACATGCTCCAGCAACGTGATGACATTGTTGCGCAAGCTCTCGTAGTAATTGTTTAGATTCGGATTTGGATTGGGCGGGCCACCGCCCACGCCCACGCCCACCTCGGAGACAACATGCTGCATGCTGGAGACGGAGCCGGAGCCGAGATCGGTGACAAGCTGCCCGGCTGTCGAGCTGCTGGTGGTGGAGGAGACGCCGGCGAAGGGTGACTGGCCGCTGGGCGAGGCCAATGACGTCGCAGCGGCACCGACGGCGCGTTGTTGCTGCTGTTGTTGCTGCTGCTGATGTGCGCTCAGTGGAGAAGCCTCCTAAAGGAAGAGAGAGAGAGGGAGAGAGAGAGAGAGAGGGAGCGAGGCCATTAGCTGTTGTTGTGCATTGATTCATTGATTCGTTTCAATTCAATTCGAATCAATTCTCGAATTCAATTTGCCAATTTGTATGCAGTATATAACAAACACACACACACACGCAAACACATACACACACACACATATATATACATACATATATACACCCACATACAGTGTACACACTCCCACTTCTTGGCACCTTCTCCCACACACACATGCCTTGCCCTGCAAATTGAAATTCCAATAAGAACGCAAGAAAAAAACAACAACAACAACGAAAGCAGTGGGCAGAGCGTAGGCAGCGCAGCCAGCGACGCCAATACGAGCGAGCCAAGTGTGCGCGAGAGTGTGAGAGAAAGAGAGAGAGCGAGGGAGGGAGGGTGCGAGCACAGGTATACACGAGAGCAAAGACGCATCGGCACCCGAGAGAGAGCGCACAGTCGAGAGAGGGAGAGAGCGCAGCAGCGCCAGGCAGTCAAAGCTGGCGCTGCTGCTGCGCTGCCTACGTGTTTTTTTTTGCTACGTCACGTTTTTTTCTTTTTTTTTTTGCCTCCCCTGAGGGCCAGCGAGGTTACGACACATTGCTGCCGATGCTGACGCCGACGTCGACGCCGACGTTGCGCATTGTAGCACAGTTTTTAGGAGGCGCTTGGCTGCGATTTGCTGCGACTGACAGCGACCAGACGAACGTGTGTGTGTGTGTGTGCGTGTGGGGGGACTGTGTGTGGGGTGCGCTGTGGATTGGGGCTCAGCTGCAGCGCTGCCTGCGCATGACCATACACACACACACACACACACACAGACAGAGACTCATATAGGGACACGGCATGCGTAGCCCACCTCCCTCTCTTGCGCGCGCTCTCACTCACTCTCTCGCTGTCCTTGTCACACTCTTAGGGATGCGCGCTCTGATTCGTCGTTCGATGCAGTCGCCGTCGACTGCAGCTGACCGACTGCGCGGCAAGCAGCGATTGGCTGCGTTGACGCCATTTTGAAATTAACGGCCTGCAGTTGACAGCAGAGGGCGCTGCAGTCGATCGACAGTGGTGTAGAAACACAGAAATGCACTGTGAGAATGCACAGTGGTGTACAGCGGGACTGCACAGTGTGATAAATGAGCGTGCAAAGCGGACAAAAACAAGTCATCAGTTTTTTCTAGTTCGCGCCATAATTTAAATATAATAAAAGTTTTGGCAATGCCAAAAGGCGAAGGGAGAGAGAGGAGGGGAAGCTCGTTCAGACGTCGCCTAAGTTTCTTTTGGGTTAAAAAGTAAATTTGCCAAGTAGGAAAAGTTAACACGACAACGGCGACGGCTGGCGAAACTTTTGTTTGGCGACTTTTGCGCCGAGTTTTGCTCGATTTGCTGCCTCTTCTGCTTCTGCTTCTTATTCTTCTTGCTTGTCTTCTTCTTCGTCTTCGACTTTGCCGCTTTACACTCGCTGTTTGCCGGAGTTTAGAGACGTCCTTGAAAAGTGTAGCCAAAGTAGCCGACGTTGGCTCAGCGGCAACGGCGACGGCGACGACGACGGCAGGTGCCAGGCAAAAACTTTCTACAAAACTGCTGGCAACTTTCGCTGCGCCGTCGCAACTAGGTGGCAACCATGTTTAGCCTACAAACACAGACACTCACACACCCACAAACAATCAGGAAATTTCAAATATTAGTTCTGGGTATCGGCAAGAGAAATATCGATAGTAAAAGTAGAAAAACTGTACGAAAATGTTGCTTTAAAGAGTTATCGATAGTTGATCACATTCTAATCATGTTTTACGGCACTAATAAAGGACTAAGGCCTGATCTACTGAATCGATTTACTTCATTCAATGTGGAAATATCGATAGATCACAGAAATGCAGCTTCAAATAGATATCGATTGTTGATAACATTCTTAACATGTGTTTCCGCACTAATACAGGACGTGGACATAAACTACTGATGCGCTTTACTTCATTTAAAGTGGATATATCGATTGATCACGTGCATAAACCTAACAAAAATGCAGCTTTTAATATATATCGATAGTTCAATACATTTTAAACATGTTTTACGGCACTTATACATGACATGCGCTTTATCTACTGTTCCGATTTACTTTATACAAAGTGCATTGGCAGAAAATTGCTATTTCAATGGTCCCAAATCTATCTTTAGCAATTTAAGTAATATATTTATAATTTTTAAGTGAGGTTAAGGTGAAATAAGTTGCCCAAAATCACTTTTTTTATTCTTGAACCTTCATTAGGCATACTATGTAATGTTTTATCAAAATGAATGAATATTAGTCTGGAACGTAGGAAGTTTGTAGCTTTTCAGGAACGATCAACAATTTGCAAATCGGTTCACTAGAGGAGGCTAAAGTCTTGTATTTGTACACCCCTTTTTCCCCTCACACTGCATTTGATTAATCAATGCCTAACATTGAGGTTATGTTATTTTTTTATTATTATATTTTATTGTACACACACACACACACAAATTACAATTCATACTAGTGCTCAGTATCGGCAAGGGAAATATCGATGGATTACTTGAAAATTGTTATAGAAATCGTTGTAAATGCAGCTTTAAATCGATATCGATAGCAAAGTTAATCAATAGCGAACTAAGTTCATAAATCGTACATAATATTGCAGCCCAAATATCGAATTTCTCCAACCAATACCCAACATTGAGGTTATGTTATTTTCTTTTCATTTTTGTTGGATTATTGAGATTATACACACGCACACACACATACATATTTCTACCCACACTAGTGCTGGGTATCGGCAAGAGTAATATTGATAGATCACATAGAAAGTGGTTATAGTAATCGTTGTAAATGGAGATTTAATCTGGGTTAATCGATATCGATAGCAAACTAAGTTTATAAATCGTGCAGCTGAAATATCGCATTTCTCCTACCAATACCCAACATTGAAGAGGTTATGTTATGTTTTTTGTTTGGATTTTTAAGGTTAGGTTTGGTTACTCAAAATTTGTTGCCTTCAACGAACCTGAGCCTACGTACCCGATCGCTGGTGCTCAGCTGCGACTCCATTGCGTTAATGTCCGACTTCAGTCGCATCATTTGTGACTCGACGCGTGCATTCTCCCGCTGCAGCTCCGATATTTCAGCCTCCAGTGTGTTCAGATCATCGCTGCCGGCGCCGCCGCCGGCGTTGACGTTGCCGTTAGCTGATTTGTCGCTGCCAACGCCGCCGCCGCCACCGCTGCTATTCGAAGGCAGCGGCACACCGGCGCCAAGGCCGACGCCGACGCCAACACCGACGCCGACGCCGCTCATGACAATGTCCAGGCTGCTGCCACCTAGAGAGAGAGAGAGAGAGGGAGAGAGTTGCAGTTTGGTATTTTTAGCATTTAAGTATTAAGTACCCAAAAGGGTATTTTTTTGGTTGTTCAGAGAGAGAGAGAGAAAGATGCAGTTTCGTATTTTTTTTGCATTTTGGTATTTTTTTGGTATTTTTTTCTGGTATTTTTTTTGGTATTTTTTTGGTTGTTCTCTTTTCTTGGCGAGAAAGCTTGCTCTGTTTTTTATTGTTGCCAAAAAAGCTCTCCACGGTTGTCAATGTGCGCGTGTGCTAGCAACTTAATTGGAGCTTTCATGTGTGTGTGTGAGAGTGAGAGAGATAGATAGAGAGAGCGAGCGAGAGAGGGAGAGTGTGGAAGTGGATGTGTGTGTGTGTGTATGATAGCGTGTATGTGTGTGAGTGAGATAGCAAATAACACGGCTTACCTTGGATCGTTTGCTTTGCTTGTGTGACTTGTTCTTGGTATTTTTTTTGGTATTTTTTTGGTATTTTCTGGTTTTTTTTTGGTATTTTTCTATATACACTGTTGCTGTCTGTAGTCTATTTTTTTTGGTTTTTGGTATTTTCCCGGTATTTTTTCTGGTATTTTCTGGTATATTTGTGGTATTTCTGTTAGTGGTATCTTTTTTGCATATTTACAGTAGATACTCAGCACCGATACAAAACGTCGCGTAATCTAAAAAATGAAACAAAACGAAACGAAAAGAAGAAGAAAAAACAGAATTAAAACTAGCACTCAAATTTGCTCACACACACACACGCGCACACACACACACACGTAGAGAGTGTACTGCATGCGTGTGTGTGTATGTGTGTGTGTGAGTGTTGTGTGGGTTAACGGGCTCATGTTATGTAACGGGTTCAGTGAGGCCCATCGTCCCCCCCAACCCCCGTCTGTCGTAAGGTAACCAAATGCGGTAGTTTTAGTATTTTGTATACGCAAGGCTAGGTTTTTATTTGGTATTTTTTTTTTTTTGGTATATTTTTTATTAAGATTTTCTTTTTCTTTGCCTTGCAGCTTTCGAAAAAATGAGTGGAAAACCGAAAGAAAATCAAAGCGAAAAGAAAAACAAAAAAATTCATTTGGTATTTTATTTTTTTTAATTTTTTCTTTATTTCTTGACGTTAGCACACGCACACAAAATTCCAACCGAAAATGTACAATACGAGAGAGCGAGAGAGAGAGAGAGAGAGAGCGAGCGCAACAACAAGGCCAGAGGAGAGAGCGAGACGGTAAGCTTTCTCCTCCTTGTTTGTTTGCTGCAAACTTTCTTAGCCCAGTTCATAACAGAAAACTCGCAAAAGAGAGAGAGAGAGATAGGGAGAGTCTCCCTTAGAGAGAAAGAGAGAGAGATAGAGATAATGATTTGTAGAGACTCACCTGTGTAGCCCTTTGGGTAGACCATGGTGACCTCATCAAACTTGGGTTTCTTGATGCCCTGACTACCCACTGTGGTGCAGGCTGTGAGGAGAGAGAAATAAAGAGAGAGAAAGAGAGAGGGAGCAAGAGTAAAAGAGAGAAAGACAGAGAGAGAGAGAGAGAGAGAGAGAGAAAAGTAGAATATTAATTTTGGTATAAATAGGTAGTTTCTTAGTAAGAGATATACAGCGAAAATCAGTTTTCTAGTGTTATCGATAGTATTAACTATCGATAAGCAAGCAATAATCTTTATAAAATTAGTGTTGAAGTACAGATTACACAAATTATATGTTCAATCAGTTGTAGCAGACTAAGAATCGATATCAACATTATCGATAACTGTAATTTATCACTGCAATCGATTGCTTATTGAGCACAACTATTGGTTTCGACTGTTGCGCCAGTGTTTTTATGGTAGATCCGTAGTACGAGTGCCATTTGGCGTGGATATAAGGCGATAATAACTTTTCTAGTGTTATTGATAATATTAACTATCGATAAATAAGCTATAATTCTTATAAAATTATTGTTAGAGTACATATTATACAAAATATATGTTAAATCAATTGAAGCAGACTAAGTATCGATATCAACACTGTCGATAACTAAAATTTATCGCTGCTATCGATTGATTTTTGAGCTGCACAATTAGTTTCGACTGTAGTAACTTTATTTAATGGCAACACTAGTGTAGTATTCATTTTAATACTATCGATAAGTATCGATAATTCATAAATTAGCACTTACCATCGAATTTCATAGCCGTGGCTGCTGCTACAGCTGCCTTGTGCTGCTCCACGGTACCGCCGGCCTCTAGGACGCGCATCTTGTTGCGATTGGCAATGGGACAACCGGATGCACTGCACCAGAAATGGGAAACGGAAATGAGGAATGGAAAAGATCGTTAGACAAAGAGTTCACAATGAGAGTCGCTGCACTACCGAGTGTACCTACCTTCTGTGCGACAGGAACTTCCCTGTGGAGTGTCCAGAACCATCGCAACCGGGTATGGGGCAGCGCAATGGCTCCGAGTCCTGACCATCCCGTGGCTTGCTCTTCGGCTTGTTGGCGCGCGGACAGCCCGATAGGCTGCGATGCGATGAGTAGTTGCCAGTGACATGACCAGAGCCATCGCATCCAGGCGTGGGACACTTAAGTTCCTGTGAATGCGACTGCAGATGGTTGCGGTCCGAGCGGGAACAGCCCGTCAAACTGCAAGAAGGAGTCAGCGAAGGGGGTAGAGCGCGATTAGAGGGTGCTCAGTCAAGGATAGAGTGACATTAGAGGGTGCAAAGTCAAGGGTAGAGCGCGATTAGAGGGTGTTCTTAAGACAAACAACTGTTTCGGACCCAGTAAACTTTAAAGTTTTATTAAATTTACTTAAAGTGCAAGCGAGAAAGGCACAGAGGTGTGTGGAGCAGGAAGGGGACTAGCTCACTCGTTCTGGGCAGGTTTTATGAGCGCACTGCGTCCACTTGCCCCTTATATTATAAATATTAAAGACACCTGTCCTGGCACGGAAGGTCGCACAGTGGTTGCAAGGCAATATGAAACTGAAAAAAAGGAAACTGAACTAACCTTGAAGGTTTCATAAGAGAGTTTAACAGGCTTTTAAGGACACAACTAAATATCAAATAGGTCAATAAAGATATATATATATATATTTCAATATAAAGATATTAATATTTCAAGAGGTATTTCATGTCTGATCTATGCCCAAGTTGTAAGAAGGTTTAAGGCTGCTTCATGCCACAATTCATTGCTCAAAGGTGCTTCAAAGTTCCAATAAGTTTTACCAGCGTAGTGCAACCACTGTGCCACGTGCCGGACACACGCCGGTGACTGTGAGTGATGAGTTGTTGGTGGCAGGGGTGGTAGCCTAGTCGGTACTGCGAGCAGTACCAGCTGCTGGACAAGGTGTCAGCTTTGATAATTGCATATTTCATTAGAAACAAGGACAAAGCACAATGAAGAAAAGAGACAGGGACAGGGGAAGGGACTGTAAACTCACCCATCCTTGGTCTTGTCGTGCTGCGGTATATGCTGCGGCGGTGGCATCGAGTAGCAGGTGGCCGGACTGGGCGAGTAGCCGCCGGAGACAGGCGTCGGATAACCCCCTGGCCCGACGGCTGTCGCATATGGATTGCTGCATTGATACGCGGCCGGTCCATAGCCATGATAGCCCGCCGGCGGATAATCTGACTGAACTACCATGCCATACCCAGGATGCGGGGAGTAACCTGCAAGCGAGTAGTTTGTATGGTATAGAGAGAGGTTCCTAAAGGTACCAGAGAGAGAGAGAGAGAGAGAGAGAGAAGGGTTCGCCACTCACCACTCGGATCCCGATAGGTTTCAATGTAGTGGGAGCCGCCGCTGTCCGGCGTCGATTCGCGGCTGTATGGTCGAGGTCCGCTTATGTGTCCTACCAGGCCGAAGCCGAGCGGACGTGGCGGTCCGCTAAAGTCGACAGGTTCCATTTGCGGTGAACGTGGCGGTCCGTTGGGACCTATGGAGCCGGGCGCTGCACTGCCAAAACCTTGGCCGTGTCCCACGACAAGGCCGTCGGCACCGTACTGCGGACTCGTGATGATGCTGAAAGCAAAAAGAAGGTAACAATTCTGTTTAATGTGCTGTTGATAAATATAATATAGATATAATGAAGATCCCTTCAGTTTGGATGGGGATACAAAAAATGTGTTGGCAATTTTAGCTATGAGAAGTTTAAAGTCTTTTTTGTACTAAATTTCATAGCACTACCTATCGTTGTCTCTTGGTCATAGGATTTCTGTAAAATATATTTCAGTATAGTTGGTTTTGATCATTGACCAAATACATACGAAGTTTCATGACTAAGATTTCTTTCGTAGATGAGTTAGAGAGGTTTGTAAGGTTTGATTGGTGAATGAGATAATGTTCCATAATAAATATTAGGTTTTCAGAATTCCTTTCAAGTTCCTGCTTCAACTTAACCATACCTGTTTAGTATCTTTGATGTTTTCAAATGATTATGGTAATAAAACAAACAACAGAAATACATGTCAAATAAACTTTATAAAAGAAAAATGCAAGAATATTGCAAATAATATAACAAAACCATCTGCAACGTCATCTTCATCATGTTCTTCAACCACCTTCTTCACATTTGTACTACAAGTATTAGCTGTAGAAATAAAGCACTGCCCAGCCTGCCATTAATCTATATACCATTGTATACCTAGTAAAAATAATATATATTACAGAAGTACTGCTCTGTTAAAATTTTAAAAGCCATCAGAACTGCGATTTCTGCCTTTCTACAGTAATAAACCTGCTGTATTTTAGCTACCCTACAAAAACACGCAAGAAATACCAAAGAAACTCTAAAGAAAATGTATCATTTGGAGTTGCTGCTGTACCTAACACCTTACCTTACCTTAATATATGACCTTTTTGTCAGTTTCTTGTATTTCTAGAGTTATAAATACTATAAATTATTGTTTAAATAATATAAATTATCAACCTATTAAAAATTAGAGTATTTTAATAACATTTTTTCTTTCTTTCTTTCAATAAATCTTCAGTCGTTTAGTTACCAAAGAACTCTAAGGAGAAGGACCTTGCAGGACCTAACTAGGTGCTGAATGTATCTAACTGGTTCTTAAGTGAACCTAACTGGTTCCTAATAGGGTCCTAACTGCACCCAAATGAACAAAACTGTGTGCCAATTTTATACAACAGAGTACCAACAGGACCTTACTAGAACTAAATGGACTTAACTAGATTCTAACTGAACTTAAATGGACCTTAAGAGGTACTAACTGGACCTAAATGGACCTTACTAGGTCTTAACTGGACCTAACAGCGTCCTGTCTGGACATAGCTGGGTCCTAACTTACTGAGTCCAAAATGAACCTAACTGGTTCCTAACTTGACCTAACATGACTTAACTTGACCTAACCGGGTCGTAACTGGACATTAGAGGATCTAAATGTATTCCAGCTGGACAGAACAGGACCTAACTAGGTCCTAAGTAGATCTAAATGGGTCCTAATTGAACCTTACTTGATTTTAACTAAACCTAACTATACGTAGATGGACCTAAAAGGGTGCTAATAGACCTAACTAGGTTCTAACTAGACTTAATTGGATCGTACTGCACCTAACAAGGTCCTAACTGGCTCCTAAATAGACCAGACTGGACCTTACTGGGTTTTAATTAGACCTGACTGCACCTAACACCTTCCCTTACATCCTAATGAATGACGCGAGTGTTGTATGAACTTGGAGGTGGGAAGAGGAGTGAGGCAGAGGGGGAAGGAGGGAGGGGTGCTCAGAGGTTAAACTCACCTGTGCGGCAATCGGGTGACGCTCAGATCCAGCGTCTGTCCCTGCGGACTGGGCACCTGTGGGCTGGCAATGTTGGGGCTGGCACCCGGTTGGGGGCTGCCGTTGCCCATGCGCTGGTTGTATTGGTTGTGCGACGCGGGCGAGTTGAAACCGTGCGGGCTCGATGACGTCACCGATGTGGCGCCCGATAGGTCAACAGCTGGCGCTGCCACGCCCACATTTGGCGTGGGCGAACTGCTCTGTTTGCTGTGCTGCTGCTGTTGTTGTTGTTGCTGCTGCTGTTGCTGTTGTTGTTGCTGTTGGTGATGTTGCTGCTGCTGCTGCTGTTGCTGCTGTTGTTGCTGCTGCTGTTGTTGCTGCTGCTGCTGCTGCTGATTCTGATAGGCTGCAGCAGCTGCTGCTGCCTGCGCTGCTGCCATTTTCACCGACAAATTGATGGCCGAGAAACCTGGCGGCAATGGACCCATTGTGGGATCATAATGATACATGGGACGCGGATAGATGGGACCACCACCTACGCCTGCACCGCCGCCAGCCACAGCGCCACCTCCTCCTCCTCCGCCTGCTACGGGGCCGCCCAACTCCTCGTGCTCCGCCTTGGCCATCAGCAACTGTTGCTGCTCCTGCAGATACTTTTGCTGCTGCGCCTGCAGATCGTCCGCGCTCTGCGGCAAATAGTGATACATGTTGGCCGCTGCTGCTGCCGATGTGGACTGTCGCTGCACATTGCCAACATTGCCGACGCCACTGGGGCAACAGTTGCTGCTGTCGTAGCGCTCAAAGCCGGCGGCATCGACGCCAAGCCCAACGCCGACAGCAAACACGGGCGCAACTGAGGCGGGTGGATGCGGATGTGGATGTGGATGCGGATGTGGATGCGGATGTGGATGCGGATGCTCGTAGGCACTGCGTGCTGTCACTGGCGACAATTCACTGCTGCTGGGATTGCTGGCGAGCAACTGTTGCTGCTGCTGCTGCTCGGCGCCAGCGTAGCGCATCTGCTCGTATTGCTGGCGTTCCTGGTCCGCCTGCTGCTGCTGTTGCTGCTGCTGCTGCTGCTGTTGCTGGTAGGAGCTGGCAGGATCATCGGGCGCACCTTCAATGAAGGGTCCACGTTGCTGATGTAGCGTGTGTTGCTGCTGCTGCTGCTGCTGTTGCTGCTGTTGTTGCTGCTGCTGCTGTTGCTGCTGCTGTTGTTGCTGTTGTTGGTGATGTGCAGCTGCATGTGAATGCGGTTGGGGCTGTGGGGATTGCAGGCCCACGTAGCCATTGCTCGGCTGCTGTGCTGCTGTGTTGCTGTTGCTGCAGCGTGCGCTGCTGGCGGGAATTGCACTTGCTGCTGCAGCGGCAGCATCGTTGGCCAGATACGAGTGCATTGGACTCTTGTTGTACTCCGACTTGATGCTGGCCACGGGACTGTACTCCGATTTGATAATGGGCATGTTTTTGTTGCTGCTGTTGCTGCTGCCGTTGCTGTTGCTGCTGTTGCTGTTGCTGCTGTTGTTGTTGTTGTTGATGCAACTGTTGCTGTTGTTGTTGTTGTTAAGAAAGTGGCTCGTTGTGATTTTCAGTTTCTCCAGCGGATGCAGATCCTGTTTCTCATGCTTCTCCAGTTCTCCAACAGCTGAGTGAGTGAGAGCGGGATAGACAGAGACACAGACACAGTGGGCAGAGCAAGAGAGAGAGAGATAGTATGTGTGTGTGTGTGGGAAAGAGTGTAAGAAAGTGAGGGGAAGAAAGAGAGAGAGAGAAAGAGAGAGAGAGAGAGCGCAAGAGAAACGTTAAAGACCTTGTTGTCTTCCAATTATTTAAATTGTTGTAGATTGTTGTTGTTGTTGTTGTTGCTGTTGCTGTTGTTGTTGCTGTTGTTGCTCGTACGTACACCGACCTGTTATATCGTTATCGCTATCGTTATCGTTATCGATATCACTATCGATGTGGCCTATCGCTATCGCTATCGGCAGCGCTATCGAGCGTCGATTAGCCATTGAGCGTCGTATCGCACGCGGACACCCGGAGAGGCTGCGATGCACGCTCCGATGGGGCTGCACATGGCCACGCCCATTGCAGCCGGGCGTCGGGCATTTCAGTATCTGTTCGTGCAATGCCAACACTGTTGCATGAGTGTGTGTGTGTTTTATCGATGTTATCGTTGTTATCGTCACAGTTGCACATCGATAAATCGTTCGTTCGTTATTGGATTGGTGGGCCGGGGTGGACGGGGGAAGTGAGCGGGGTGGAGTGCGAGATTAGTCAATTTGGCAGCGGCAACAATTGTGCTAACGGTTAAGCTAACGGTTATGCTAACGGTTATGCTAACGGTAACGGTTATTCGGCTACAAGACAAGAATCTACAGAGCACAAGACGCAGACACGACTACAAAGCAAACACAGAGAGAGAGAGAGAGAGCTAAGAGAGAGTAGAAGAGAGAGAGTAGAAGATAGAGAGTAGAAGAGAGAGTAGAAGAAGGAGTAGAAGAGAGAGTAGAAGACAGAGAGTAGAAGAGAGAGTAGCAGAGATAGTAGAAGAGGAAGTGGAAGAGAGAGTAGAAGATAGAGTAGAAGAGATAGTCTAAGAAAGAGTAGAAGAGAGAGTGTAGAAGAGAGTGTAGAAGAGAGTGTGTAAGAAATAGTAGAAGGGAGAGAAAAAGAAGGCGTTGAAGACAGAGTAGAACAGAGTGTAGAAGAGAGATTAGAAGAAAGGGCAGAAGAGAGAAAGTACTAGAGAGAATAGAAGAGAGTAGAAGAGGGAGTGGAAGAGAGAGTGGAAGAGATAGTAGAAGAGAGAGTAGTAGAGAGAGAATAGAAGAGAGAGTAGAAGGGAGATAAGAAGGTAGAAGAGAGAAAGTTCAAAAGAGAGTAGAAAAGATAGTTTAAGAGTGAGTAGAAGATAGAGAGAAGAATAGAGGATAGAAGAGAGTAGAAGAGAGAGAAAGAGAGAGAAGAAGGTAGAGCAGAACAGAGTGAAAGGAAGGTACATTTGGAGAGAGGAGTTAAGAAGAATTTGATAGAAGGCAAGAGAGTTGAGGGTCTATTTTAGCTTGAGAAAGAAAGACAGAGAAGATAATTAAGAAGAGCTGACAGATACATAGATACAAATGCAGATACCTAAATCCATACTCTGAGATTCAGGGAGAGAAAAAAACCGAAAGAGAGAGAGACACAGCACATTCAAATAAAGAAAGTGGCAATTGAAAATAAAAAGAAATGAAAATGACTTTGAAGAAGCTTCAAAAAATGAAGTACCTTGCATACTTAAGGTATATATACTGTACTATCGATAGAAAATATCGATTGACATCGATAACAAAACAACAGTGTTGTAAAAGATCACTTTATTAGCTAGTTAAAGCATTGCTTAGACATGCAGGAAGAGATAAGAGTGAAAGATGGAGAGATGGAAAGATCAGAGGCTACAGAGTATGCAGAAAAGAAGAGAGAGAGAGAGAGAGAGAGAGAGAGAGAGACACGGAGAGAGAGAGAGAAAGGTAGAGTGCGAGAAAGAGAGATATATATGTATAGGGAAGGGAGAAGAGAGAGACCGAGTGGAAAGACAGGCACAAACAGAGAGAAAGACAGATAGAAAGAGTTATAGATGGAGGCAGATATATTGAGAGATAGACAGAGAGACACAGAAAGAGACAGTGAGAGACAGAAAGAGAGAAAGAGACAGAAATAGAGAGAGAGAGAGAGACAGCTCTACATAGGTGCTACTGTATATGAAGGCTTTGGCACTTACATTCCGTGGTGACCTTATCGCGCTTGGGACAACCCGACAAACTAAAGCCAAAGTGGAGAGAAGAAAACACAGTTGAGTTCGCACTGAAGATGGTGTTTAACTGGTTGTATGTATGTGTGTCAGTATGTGTGTGTGTGAGAATGGTGTGCAGTGTTGTGCAGTGTGAGTTGTACCTGCGATGATGCGAATATAATCCTGTGACATGTCCTTGGCCAGTGCAATGGGGAGTTGGGCATTTGGCGCCATCTACAAGAATAATCCAAGCAACAGAATGAAATCAAATCAAAGCTAAGCGCACTACACACACAGTCACACACTCACACACACACACACACACAGCACACGAAACACGCTCATACAGACACAACTAGCTTCCATTACACCTACTGACTAAACAGTTCCTCAGGCAGTAAAGTGACAGCAACAAGGGGGGGGGGGTGTGGGCGCGAGGGGGCGTGGCTAGATTTCTAATTAATTATGTGAATGCGTCAAGGAAAATCGGTTGAGGAAAATGCTTGGAGTGGGGGAGTGAGGGGGAAGGGAAATTGGGGACGACAACTTGACAGCGAAACGAAAAATGTTGTAGTCGAAAATTTTACAGCTGACAACGCAGCTGAAAAAAAGCAACAACAACAGCAGCAGAGGTAGTAGCAGCAAAGGCAGCAGCAGAGGCAGCAATAGCAGCAGCAGCAAGCGACAGCAGCAACAACAACACAACAACAACAACAACAACAACATGAACAGCAGCAACAGCAACTCGCAGCGAATTCTTTTGCCTAAATAATTAATTAAAATTTGATGGAAAAGAGCTTTGCATTATTTACTTTAAAAAGCACATACGCACACGCTGCTGCTGTTGTTGTTGTTGCTGTTGTTGCTCTGGCTGTTGCTGGTGGTGCGACAGCAGCAACATACGACAAAAAAGCCAGTCAAAAATCAGCCAGACCACGTCTAAACTTGGCCTTCTAAGCACAAATTCTCCAAGATAAGGTTACAAACACACACACACACTGGCACACACACACACTGGCACATACACTGAGACACACTGGCACTCACACACACACTGGCACACCCCACTAATGTTGCTGTCTGTCTGTCTGTCTGTCAAGGGGTTTAATGAAATATTTTTCGAAATATTTTAGACACTCATGAAGCAAGTGTGTGTTGTGTGTGTGTGCTGTGTGTGTGCGAGTGTCTGTTGTGTGTGTCTATTACGTGGCCGTTCAAAATGTCAAACTGCAAGTAGGCAAGGCACCTGCCCCCCGCCTCTTGCGTCGCCTCGACTCGAGTCTAATTAGAATTTAATTAAAATAGAAAGCGACGCTGCTGCAGTTGCTGCTGCAGTGCCACGCCCCCTTGCCTCTCTACCCTGCACCTACACCTGCCTTTGGCTGTTGTTGGCTAAGCCTAATAAGCCACATTAGCCGTAAGGCAGCGAGGGTAGGCTAATGACTTATTACGTGCTCTCTCCTCCTCGTGTATCTTTCGCATCTTGCCAAACTATTTAAAAAGTCATTCAAATTATGTGGAATACCATAGTATACACGCACATACATAGTGTGTGTGTGCCTGTGTGTGTGTGGGGCTTAAAGGCACTTCAGCTGGAGTAAGGGGGTACCCAAAAAGTTGAGCTCGCAGCATATTAATGCGCACATAATGACTAAATAAATATGCAAAAGTGGTTCACAAAACGTGCTTCATATTCCTTTCTATCTAATCAACGTATGTCTGCCTGCTTCACAGTGTGTGTGTACAGTATGTCTGTGTGTGTGTAGTGTATGTGTGTCTGTGTGTGTTTGTAGTGTGTTCACTTTTTGACAACAAGTTCAATTTTATAAAATTCAACAATGCGCTGGAAATTAGTGCAAAAGCCGCACAACCAAAAGAGCCACTCAACAAAAGTGTATGTGCGAGTTTCTGTGTGTGTGTGGGAGTGTGTGTGTGTGTGTTTGGGAGTGTGAGCTGTTCTTGGAGATGTGCACGTGTCGTGACAATAAGATTAAACAGCAACTTAAGCTGTTTTTCAAAGGGTTTTTACCCCAAAGCAAAACAATGGAAAAGTCAGTGAAAAATCTAATTTGAAATTGTCTGTGAATTCGTGTGAATAATTTCGAATTGTAAACTCGAAATAAGGGGTGCATATTTTGAAAGAACAAATACATAAAAAAGCAGTTAGTTATATAAAGAAAATCGTATAAATCAAAGTATATATATTATATTATTCTTATTTATTTACAGCTGAGCAAATTGAGAAATAATTCAATTATGTTTATGTTTTACTTTTAATTTGTAGAAAGACATTGAAAACTAAAGCATAAGGGTTGCCATAGTTTGAAAAATCAATTTAAAGAGTTGACAGCATGTTTTTGATATTTAATTAGCATTTTATAATATTTATTTAATTAAATGAAATCAATAAAGTGTTGAATGCAATTGAAAATCAAACATTTCATTTGGCAAATTCGCTTTTTATTGTGCAAAGCAAATTGCCAGAGTTGCCACATAACAAACATATTTTAAATATAGTTTTGTAATTACAAATGATTTTAAAAGTATTTAAGTGCAAAAAATCGGTATGTTTCTGAGTTTAACATTCTTTAAAAATTACTTTTGTGAACATGTTGAAGCAGCCCAGAATATTTTGTTAAGTTTAAACAGTTTTTAATTGTTTAACACTTAAACAAAAGGTTAAAGATATTCAAAAATACAGAAAATAATTACAAATATATTTAAAATATTAAATAAATTTCACTAAAATTTTTTTGCACTTTGTTTAACTGTAAAAAGAAGGTAAAAAGTGTTCAGCAAATGCGATGTGAGTTTGTCATCCCTAGGTTTGGTTTGTGTGAACACGTATGTTAATGTGTGTGAGTGTTTGTTTGAGTGTGTGCTTGTTTGTGTGTATGCGTGTTTTCATAAAGGGGTTTTACAAGCCATTAGTTGTTGTCCCGCCTCCCGCCCCCGCCCAGACAAGCCAAGACCTTCGACCTACCCACGTGACACAGACAACATTTTATAACGACTAAAGCGCTTAATGTCTTGTGAGCGTGGCAAGGGAGGCGTCTTAAAGGAGGCGGTGCAGGCCACACTTGAGTAGAGAGTGTAAATAATAATAACCATAATACTAATGATAACAGTAATAATAATAATAATGATAATAATAATACGCATAATAATAATATAAACTGTGTAAGAAGCTGTCAAAACATTTGTCAAGCACTTACGGGCTACAGTTTAATGTGTGTGTGTGTGCAGGTGTGTGTGTGTGAGTGATCACACTCTTGCTATCTCTCTCTCTCTCTCTCTTTCTCTCTCTCGCTAACATTTTATGCCAATTGAAAGTTGTAGAACTCAATGCAACAAGAAGTTTCAAGCCGATCAAAGGTCAATAACGAAATTCGAATGGTGGGGGGTGGGGGGTAAACAAAGCGGAACCGGAAGCGGTGCTGCCAGATCAACAACACAACAACACACAGATTGGCGCTTAAGTTGGCTGCGATAGTTGAGTCTCGCGATAGTTTTAACGATAGTTTTGTATTACCTGCGCGATTGCTTTCGTTTTTATTGTTTTTTTTTTCTTTTTTTTTCTTATTTTTTTTATTTTGTTTTATTTTTTTGTTTCTGTTTCTAGTTAACAACAACGACAACAACTTACCGCGATGCTGACTGCCCGGTGAATAGCTTGGCTCCGTTGCCGCCCCTCCCCCTGCTGCCGCTGCCGCTGCTGCTGCTGCTGCTGTTGTTGTTGGCGGCGTTTCAGTTGCTGTTGGTGTTGCTGCTGTTGGCGGCGTTGCTACCAGCGGCACGCCCACAACGCCCTCCCGCGCTATATCCTGCATAACCGATGCCGCGCGACTGCCCACGCCCGCTGGCTGCAATATCGTATACTGTTTGGCATCCAACGCCTCCTTGCCACTGGGCGTGGCTGGCGACTGTTGCTGTTGCTGCTGTTGGTGATGGTGTTGCTGTTGATGCTGTTGACTGGCAGCAGCTGCTGCTGCATACCCATAGTAGGCCTCGGCTGCATTGTAGGCGCTTGTCGTATACTGTGCATGCACCGCATATGCCGCATGGGCGTGGGCGGCCTGCGCCTGGGCGTGGGCGTGGGCAGCTGCTGCTGCAGCTAGTTGGCCATTCCGCTTGATGATGTCGATGCCGGGTGGCTTGAAGGCGGATGTGGCAGCAGCCTGTGCATAGGCGGCGGCAGCGGCAGCAGCTGCATGCGTCTCCAGTTCCACCTTTTTGTGCGTGGAGAGGGCGTGGCTGTGGCTGTGACTGTGACCGTGGATGTGACTGTGTGCGTTGAGGCGCGCCTGATCGTTCTCCTTTTGTCTGTGGAAACGTAGCAGAAGTTGTGTGTGTGAGTGTGATTGTTGTTGTTGCTGTTGCACGAGTTGATCGTGTTGTTGCTGTTCAGGCTGTTCATGTTGCTGTTCAAGTTGTTGTTCAGGTTGTTGTTGCTGTTGCTGTTCATGTTGCTGTTCAGATTGTTGTTCAGGTTGTTGTTGTTTAGGTTGTTGTTGGTGTTTTGTCTTATGTTGCTGTTATGTCAGGAGTTGCTGTACAGTCTTGTGTTGCTGTTGTTACCAGAGTTACTTTTAATGTTGCTGTTGTGTCTGTTGCTGCTGTTGTGTCTTGTGTTGCTGTTGTGATAGATACTGTTGCTCTATATTTTGAAGTAGTAACTTTTAATGTTGCTGTTGTGTCAAGTTATGTTGCTGTTGTGTCTGGTGTTGCTGCTGTTGTTGGGCGTAGTTCTAGATGTTGCTGTTAAGTCTTGCTATGTTGCTGTTGTGTTTCGACTTGCTTGTATGTCGTGTGTTGCTGTTGTGTCTTATGTTGCTGTTCTGTCTGGAGTTGCTGTTGTTGTTTATGTTGTTGCTGTGTCTTATGTTGCTATGGTGTCTGGTGTTGCTGTTGTTGTGGCAGCAACTCGTGATGTTGCTGTTGTGTCTCATTATGTTGCTGTTCTCTCTTGTGTTGCTGTTGTGTCAGATGTTGCTGAAGTATCAGATGTTGTTGCTGTGTATTTTGTAGTAGTTACTTTTAATGTTGCTGTTGTGTCATGTAATGTTGCTGATGTGTTTAGTGTTGCTGTTGTGTCACGTAATGTTGCTGATGTATCTTGTGTTGCTGTTGTGTCTGTTGCTGCAGTTCTTTCTAATGTTGTTGTTGTGTCGAGTGTTGCTGCTGTGTATTTTGTTGAAGTAAATTGTGATGTTGCTGTTGTATTACGTGATGTTGCTGTTCTGTCTTGTGTTGCTGTTGTGTCTCGTGTTGTTGCTCTTGTGGCTGGTGTTGCTGTTGTTTAGGGAGTTGCTGTCGTGCCCTATGTTGCTGTAGAGTCTCATGTTGCTGTTGTGTCTTATGTTTTAGTTCTATCATATGTTGTTGTGGGGGCAGTTCCTGATGTTGCTCAGGTGTCTGGTGTTGCTCTGGTATCTGTTGTTGCTGTGCTGCCGTGTGTTGCTGTTGTGTTTTATGTTTCAGTTCTGTTTTCTGTTGTTGCTGTATCATGTGTTGTTGCTGTGTCTTGCATTGTTGCTGTGTTAACCCATGTTGCTGTGGTGTCTTATGTTTTAGTTCTATCTTATGTTGCTGCTGTGTCCTATGTTGTTGCTGTGTCATGTGTTGCTGTTGTGTCTTATGTTGTTGTTGTTGTGGAAGTAGCTCGGGATGTTGCTCAGTTATCTGGTGTTGCTCTGGTATCTGTTGTTGCTGTGTTGCCGTGTGTTGCTGTGGTGTCTATAATTTTAGTTCTGTCTCATGTTTCAGTTCTGTCATGTATTGCTCTAGAGTCTCGTGTTGCAGTTGTGTCTGATATTGTTGCTGCTGTTCGTTGCATGCTGCATACTTTTGCTTCTCTTCGAAGAGATTCTGAAACGGCGGCGGATTCTCGTCCTCCTGCTCCTGCATGCGATAGAGATTCGTCCTGGCGTCCGTCCAGCTGCCCGAGAGGCTCTTGAGGGCCGCCTGCGTCTCTCTGATCAGCGTCTCATCGTCCTCGGGCTCAGCCACGTCTTGGGACTGCACGGCAGCAATCATTGTAGCCTTGCCAATCGTTGGCGGCGGACTGTCACAACTGCTGGCTGTGACGGCAGCAACAGTTGCTGCTGCTGCTGAGCTTGGTTGCTTCGGCAGCAGACTTAGACCCAGTTGTCGTTTTTTCTGTGGCAACGTGTTGTTGTTGTTGTTGCTGCTCGTGTTGTTGTTATTGTTAATGTTGCTAGTGTTGTTGTTGTTGTTGTTGTTGCTGATGTTGCTGACAGCAAGCAACGCATCGTCGTCGCGACTGTAACGTTTGCGTCGCTTTATTGCTGTCTCATGCTCATTGTTGTTGTTGTTGTTGTTGTGGTTGGGGCTGCTGCTGTCGCTGTTGTGTTGATTACTGCCGTTGCCATTGCTGTTGCTGTTGCTATTGTTGCTGTTGCTGTTGCTGTTGCCGCTGCTGCTGATCTCGACCAGGGGCGTCTCCTTGCTAAGCGGCCGCTTGGACAGCGCCATTTTTGCACGCGTTTTTTGCCTTAACAACAAAGGAAGTTTTCTAGTATTTTTTACTGTTATATTTTTGGTATTTATTTTGGTATTTTTTAGGTATTTTTTGTCAGCAATTGCAATTGCATTTTGTTGCTGCAATTTGTTGTTGTTAGTAGAGGAAATTTGACTTAGATCTAAGTGTTACGAGTTCAAGGCGGGGAGGGGGTTGTGGGAGGCGAGTGGAGGGCGGGAGGGGGTGGTTAAGGAGGCGGGGCAAGTATGCATGCAGTTAAAGTTAATAGAGCAGCAACTCTGACAGAGTTCATAGGCTGCTGTAAGCTAAAAAGTATGCAACACTTTTTTACACCAGCGAAATTTATAAGTAGAAACACTTTGGGCAGAAACCTATGGAAAAATCAACACATTGAAAGCCCCTTACTCCCTTTTAATAGCGAAATAATATCCGAAAACAGAAAAACTTAAAATTTTAAGGCTTCTCTTAATTTTTCTCCATGTAAATATAATTTATATTATATAAAACATCAGGGCAACGTATAATTCCGTTAGAATAAGACACTATAATTACTTAACATAGAAGTTGTTTTGGAGCAGCAACTAAACGAGATACTCATTGGGCTATTTATAAAACTATACATCTGATGCCTAATGGAATAAAAAATATAATAGTAATTTTGGAACTTCTTCTACGATTCTGTTATGACCAATCTGTGCAATATCTAAATATCTTCTCGGTGTATAGAACCTGTTTGGGCTTAATTATTACCGAACTCCAAAATAACTAAATAAATGTCAGTTATCTCTGAGAATCTAGATGTTATCTATGTGTGTAATATGTAGATTAATGCCAAGTCTATCACAACAATAAGCAAATTTCTTCTTCTAAGCTGCAGGTCAGCATACCGTTATTACTGATCTATAATATCTAAATATCTTTCAGTTATATATACTTTGAGTCGTCGTTATTTTTTTATTATTTTTCGCTTGTATTGAACCAAAAAGCTTATAAGTTCCATAACAATATATCATCGATGTATGAAAGGGCCAAACTTATGTAGGTTTGATGAAGTCAAAACTCATTTTCCCGACAACACACAAAACTTGCTAGCTAATATATCAAATCATTTTGCCTTCTTTATAATGTACATTATTATTATAATAATAATTAATATTTTCGACTTTCTCAGTATTTCTTACATTGTAAGTTTCTTTGCTATTCAAGATCGATTCTCGAGTCTTCACAAGCAGCATGAGTTCTTTTTATTTTAATTTGTATTTCCTACTTGAAAGTTGACAAACATCTTTCTCTTTGCAATTTTATATTTATTATTAAAGTTCAGGTTTTGTAGGTTTAACAGGTTGACAAGGTTTCCTTAGTGAGATGTAAATAAATTGTGGGCAAACCTATAAAAAGTCAAGTGTTTTATGAAAGCACTTTGTATATAGTAAAGAACTTCTAAGCGAAGTTTAAGTAAAGTTGATATCACTGAGGTTTTCTATGATGCCTTAAGAATATGCTAAAAAAAGGTATTAAAAAAGTAAATTTATATATGGAACATTTAATAATTGCTGTCTATATCATAAACAACCTATTCACAGCCGAGCTAAGGCAAACTTTAAACACACACTCACTCAACATGATCTCACCACATTGTAGAGAGACTTTTTGTGTTAATTTCAAGATGGGAATTTTCCAAAAAAGAAAAACAAAAACTAAAGATATGTAAACAATTTTCAATGTGATTGTGATTTCTTGTTGCATTGAATTTCTATTTTGTTTTTGAGTTTTCTGTTCCTGTTTTTCGTTCATTTTCTCTTTTGAGTTTTGCGATTAATTTGTGAACTATTTCTTTTTGTCGTGTGGGGACATATACATATAGCATAGCATATATAGCAGACATATAGTACACACGTATATATATATATATAGAAAGTATATGGTAGAGTCTTAAGAAGGCTGTATGCAGTTTTATTTTTCTTTTTTTTTAGATTGAGATTAGACAAAATTGAACTTTACCTATTTGCGAGGAAATTGCGAGATTTGTTAGCGATTGTTTCGATTCTCGATTAACGATTAACGATTAATTGATTTCGATTACGAGTTGTTTTGCTTTAAGCGAGTTTTGGCGACGATTGTTTTTGTTTTTTACTTGATTATTGTTGTTGTTGCTGTTGTTATTGTGTGTTGCAGTTGCAGTTGCAGTTGTTGGTGTTGCTGTTGCTGATCGTAGCTGGCAGTTGCTGTGCTTGTTGCTGCTGCTGTTGCTGTTGCCGTTGCACGCACGCTGGCAACATGCTGCACACACACACACTTCACACACACACACTGTCACACACACACAGACACACACGCACTGTCACACACTTACGCACACACTGGCAAAAAAAATGCAGAGAAAAAGTGTTGCACTTTCAGCGTGTCGTTGCACGTTTGGGGTCACTCGCTGCGTATACGCAATATCAATTAACGCGCGCACTCCGACTTTGACTTTGTTTTCGCCCAAACGCTGCAGCAACAACACGAACAACAACAACAACAAAAGTTGTTGTCATCTCGTTGTGCCTTGAAGGGGGGGGCGGGGCCCGGGCTGGAGGGCGGCTGGAAAGTTGAACTTTATTTTAGTTTTGTGGCACGCGTCGCGCGCTTGGCCAAAGTTTGTTTGTTAACTTTTTGATGCCGCGCCAAAAGTTGTGCTCTGTTTTTTATTTGTATTCTTTTTTTTTTGTTGTTGTTGTATTCTCGTTTGTTTGTTTTGTTTGTTGTTGTTGTTGTAACTTTGTCGCGTGCGTTTTCGCAATAAAAAACTCTTAAGCGCCGCGCGAACTCCGCTGCTGCTGCGACGGCGTGTGGTCCGGACGTCCAAAAAGCGACTGCTCGATGCGTTTTGGGGTAATAAAATTTTACATCGCCAGCCAGCGCGCACACACAGTCAGCGTCAGCGCCAGCGCCAGCGTCAGCGTCGCTGTCGACGTCAACAGAGCGGCACGAGGCACGAAGTCTGACACGAGCGCAACTTTGCCGAGTTGCTGCTGGCAGTAGAAAGGCCCGACGTGCGGCTCTACCTGTGCTAAGTTCGCTGACTAACTGACGCTTTTCCCCCGAAAAACAACGCAACGCAGCGTTGCGACGTCGACTGCGACAGCGACCGAGACTGTGGCAGCACTAGCGACGCGTTTTTCGGAGTAAACACGAAGTGAATGAAGTTCGTAGCACAGTTTTTCGGGCGCAGCATACGAAGCTGTTATACACTGCGCTGCGCTGTGCCTTCGTCTAGCTTCGGCTGCAGCTTCGGTTAACGTTCGGCGCTTCGTCACTCGCCTTCGGCTGACGCCGGCGCAGTCGCGTGGGCAGCTGCGACGCTGCGACGCTGATTTGGTGGCGTCGACTGCGCTGTGTGTGTTTATCCCGTTTGTCGTTCGTCGTTCGTTGACGTCTGCGGCGCAATGTCTGCTCGTTCGTGCGTCCGTCAGTCCAGTCAGTCTGTCCGCCTGCCTGCCTGTCCGTTTGTCCCGCTGTCCGTCCGTCTGTTCACCTGGCCAGCTTTGCCAGCTGGATTGACAGCTTCGCCTGAGATTTGTCGATCAAAGCGACTCAGCCTCAGCATGCAAACTGGCCAAGGCGGCGGCAGCAGCGTCAGCAGCAGCGACGGCGTCTCTTATCAGCGCAGCCCGACGACGCGACGCCGCCTGCGATGCTGGCTACCTGCGCCTGCTGGCGGCAGCGACTCATTCGATTGAATTGTGAATCAGTGGACAAAGTGCAAGCTCAACTTGGCCATGATCGACTCAGCTGAGTGGCTCTTTTTTTGTTCAAGTGAATCAGCGTGAGGGAGAGGGAGAGAAAGAGGGAGATAGAGAAACGAAGAGACAAACAAATGAAGAGGGAAAAGGAGATAAAGAAAGAGAAAGAGAAGCAGGGAGAGGCTGAGAGAGGAATTGAGAAAGAAGAATGGTATTAAATAGAGAGGAAGAGAGACGATAGAGAGAAAGAGAGATGAAGAGAGAGCAAGTAAGAGAGAGAGAGAGAGAGAGAGAGAAGGGAGTGGGACAAGCAGAGAGAAGGAAAGAGAGAAATGGAGAAGGGGGGGGAGAGAGAGGAGAGAGTGAAGAAGGAAATAAGAGAGAAAGAAACAGTGAGAAAGAAAGAGAGGCAGAGTAAGAGGGTGAAGGGGGAGAGAAGACGGGGTTGAGAGAGAGAAACAGAGAGAAGGCGTTTAGATGTGATAGAGAGATAAATAAAAAGAGAGAACGAAAGAGAGAAGCAGATAGAGATGGAGAGAGAGAGAGGGATAGAGACAAGGAGGAGAAAGTCTGTGATTGAAAATGGGAGAGATATGGAAAGGAATTTGCTTAGTATATGTATTTTTATTGTTTTTAAAAGAGAAAGAAGCAGAAAGAGTGAAAAAAGAAGAGAGATAGAGAGAAAGCGCAAGTGAGAGAAGGAAAGAAAGAAACACAGAGAAAGAAACAGCTAGAGACGTTGAGCAGATCACTTTATCAGATTCTTCATCTTCTTCTCTTCTGTGCCTAGATGATGATGAGTAATTCTCATAGCATACTTTTTGGCGACACCTAGGGTATAGATCAGCTTGGGGTAATGGGATATAGTAATTGTAATATGGGGTACGGCATGTAAATAAAGTTCGCCTTCCTTGTAATGTTGCACAGATGTTGCATCTAATTCAGATGAAGGTGTTGCAGATTTCAATTCAATGTGAGTCTTGAACTCTGTATAGTTGATATAATATAATAAATAACCTTGATCTAAGGAACAAAATAAAACAACATTGCATACATATGTTAGTTTCTGCAGCTAAAGCTAAGCTAAGGAAATTCATTACGTTAGTCTTTAAAGAGCTTCCCTTTTCCAAAAATGTATTTACAGCTCAATTTACATATATTTCATATAGTTAATCTTGGTAAATCATGTAAATATCTTCGATTTGTAACTCTAAAAAGCATTCCTTGAAATTTTATTGCATACACTCCTTGATCTCGTTAATAAAGTAACCCGATCAAGGAGTGTATGCAACGAGGGAACTGTATGCGGCAGCAGAGTCTTAAACATACTTCTGGTAACTGCTCATCTAAGGCATTTCCACAACATTTCCTTACATTTTGCAATAATACTCGTCATTTGTTTCTTTGTGCATTTTCCAAGTGTGGCAAGCACATAATCAATCGATATAAAGAGTTCTTTGCAGGTTATGTATAAGATTATATATACTTATGTTATATTATATTAATATATATTACATCATATAACATTATACATATATGCCAAGCATGCCATTAAACTTCATTGCTCTAGCTCAAGTAACTCCAGAGATCTGTCAGTTTAAAGAGTTCTTCAAGTAAAAATCTGTTGCAGTTGTTGATCATTTCAAAAGGAAATGAAACCTTAGTTGAGATTTGCTTTTCTTTACAGCTCCTTACAGTTCTGTAAAGCTTACACTTCTTTCCTTTCTCTTTCTCTTTCTTTTTCCCTTTCTTCTACTCTTTCTTTCTTTTTTTGGGCACTGTGTGTGCTGAGGCGTAATTAAAATAATTAAATGTGAAAAAAAGTAATCACAAGATTGAAAAGTAATTTACACATGTAAGCAAACACCACGAAAACGCACACGCACACTCACACACACTGGCACACACACATACCCACACACACACCTACACACGCACACACAGACACACACACATGCAGCTTACACAAATAGAGAGGGACAAACAAAGCCCGCAGGATACGCTGAAAATGTTGAAGGGGTTCAAAGAAAAACGCGAGTGCAAGAAAATTGCCAAGGCAAATGGAAAAGTCAACATGATGACGACGACGACGACGGCGACGACGACGCGAAGTCAGGATCAGCATGCGAAACGCATCAGCAGGCAGGACAAGAGGGAGCGAGAGGCGGAGAGGGGGGGAGGATTAGCAAGTTGAAGTTTTTCGTGTGTTCCGAAAAACGCAAATGATTTCTCTTATTTCGATGCGCGGTTGCGTTTTGCTCTATGATGGATGAGCCAGTGGGGCAGTGGCATAGGACAGCACTGCAGAGGGGGGGCAGGAGAGGGGGCAGAGGGGGGCAGCCTGCTTGTTGTGGTGTTCTTAAAGGGGTTAGCGCAGGCAGGCAGACAGCGACAAGGCGCTGGCGAAGGCGTTGGCATTGGCGTTGGCATTGCGCTGTCTGGCCAGGAACAGCAGAAATTAAGTGGCAACAAGAGCGAATCACTCGCTACACAAGGGGAGGGGGGCCAGGCAGGACACAGACGCACACAGGCAACGAAATGATTGACAGCGCATAATTAAATTAATTGAGTAATCCACGGGCAACGCAGCAGGCTGGCAGGCAGATGGAGAAGGAGGGGGGGAGCAAGGGGGTTATGCCAAGTGAATGGCTTAAATTCCCAGCAGTGCACACACACACACACTTACACAAATGTGCCGCTGATGCGTGCCACAAGCGGCGGTTGCTTCATTCTTCATTTTAAAAACGGACGATGCCACAAGGAGTCGCACAAGGATTTTCCAGCCTGCATAATGAGAAATAAGAAAACCAAAACTCCCTTCCCCTCCCCCTCCACTGCCTTAACTCTTTGACAGCCAGGCAGCGGGCAGGGGCAGGAACAGGGGGCAGGAACTGGGGCGCCTGCTTGTGCGAACGCGCTGCGAATGTCGCCGCGTTTGGCATTTTTCTGCGGGCTGCGGGATGAGGAGAAAGGAGAGAGAGAGTTGCAGTGGCAGGGGGAGTCGGAGTCGGAGTTGAGGGACGGGGCAGGGGGAAATGGAGTCACCGCCTTGCGGTTTCCTGTTGATGTGCGTCTTTGTCTTAGCCAGGATATCGAGTTGCTCAAGATGGCAGCCAGAGCAGCAGCAGCAGCTTCATCTCCACTTTTGTGCTTTGTCTTTATTAAAATTAGTAAAAATTGTAAAAGGGCTGCGAGGGGTAAGGCAGAGCAGGGGGCAGTGACTGCTACCTACCTATCTAGCTACCCCTTGCAGCACACCTCGCCTGCCCTGCCCCGTCCCTGGTGACAAGTGGAAACTGCCAAGGCGCGCCTGGGGCAATTGTTTACGAGTGTATCGCAAATTAAGTAGGGCTTAAATTTTACAAGCATTTCGCCTTTAAGAGTTAAGTGCTTTTCTCTTTCCCTCCCTCCCTCTCCATTCCCCTCTGCCTTCCCCTATCACTCTCTCTCTCGCGTTGACAGCGTTTTTCTTTTTACTTTCCTGCTGGATTTGTCGCCGTCTTCAATTTAGTTTACTCTTGCATTAGGCCTGTTTGCCAAAAGAGCTGCTGTTTACAGGGTATCTGGTCAGCGAAAACTTGTGCAAACTTGTGTAGAAAGTTGTCTGTTTGACCTGTAAAGGAACGGAACTCGTGATAGTTTCTTATCTAATTATAATTTGTATATTTGCAGTGTATTTCATCGAGTAACTAAATGCCAAGCATGCTGTAGTGGCAGCAGCTCATGAAAGCAACTCATGATTTATTTATTTTTGGTTTTATATAGTGTATGCGACTGCTCAGCATAGCAGCCTATCAGTGTGTATAGTCTCTAATTTTTAAAATAGCAAGTCTCCTTATAATAAGTCAGAAGGAATCGTTCACATAGACTCAAACAGTGCAAAAGGCTGCTGAACTTAGCAGTTAATGTTTACGATATGCCCAAAAGTATGCAATGTTATTTTATTTTTTCTGATTTTTATAAATATATTTTTCTTTTATCTTTATTTTTATTTAGTCATACGGGGAAAATCCAATATTCCTTTCGTGTCCTTTTTATCTATTAATTCTGGCCATTTTACTGCGCCGGCTAACTAACTATAGTTAGCGTTATTTGATTTATTATATTTCTGTAAATATATTATATTGTATAACATATAAAACATCATAGTAACCTGCACTGAAGTTAGTATAGCACTCTATAACTACTTAGAAATTTTCTTGGAGTAGTAACTAAACGACATACTCATTAGGTTATAGATAAATTTGTATATTTAATTCCAAATGGAATAATAAATACAAAATAATGAAAATTAATCATATTATTATATTTGAATTGTTGTAAAATTTCTGGCTTGAAATGTGCTGAAATTAGAGGTTTATCCAAGTGAAAATAAAAATAAAAATAAAGTTTACAGTTCCGACTTTTTTTAGAATATATATAGAAACAGAAGAGAAACTTGAACCTCAACACTGAGAAAAGATAGAAATTAATGATTGAATGTATGGTATGATGTGTAAAACATTATAGAAATTTGCACTTAAGTTAGAATAAGACACTAAACAAGATACTTATTCTGTTATAGATTAAATTGTCTATTTAAACTCCAAGAAATAATAAAGAAAAAAAAAGAAAGTATAAAAGGTTAGACAGACCAGACAAGTTGTGTTTTAAATAACAACAAATTTATATTTCTATATAAATTATATTCATATTACATTCTTGGAACTTAAAGTAACTTTTGTAACTTAAATAAATGTCTATGATATTTGTGCGAGACTTGTAAGCCGATTGAAGTAACTTCAATTTCACACAGAATTTGAATGTGCATGTACCCTCCCTCACACCTCTCTTCCCCATCTCTTCAGCAGTGAAAAGAAAGTAGAGTCCTCAAGTTTTTGTGACCACAAAAAAGGGCAGGCAAAAGAAGTGGGAGAAGGGAGAGGGAAAAGGGGAAGCAGAAATAGAAGGAAACGAAGGAGAAATAAAACTGTTGTGATTGTTTGGTGTTAATAATAAGGATGCGTGGTCAGGACAACATTGCTGCAGAGTCGAGTCTGCACTGAGACTGAAGTTCATTCAATGCCAGCCGCAACGCAGCATTTTGTGGTTGCCCCCCCCCATTCTCCCTGCCCCCTTCTTCCCCTCTGCCCATGAAGCTGTCGTGGCTCGTTGCGAGTCTCAACTCCTTCTGAGAAGATGTAGAAGTAGAAGAAGCGGCTAAAAAGTCTTTTTAATATTCCTTATGCCATTCGACGCGGGGCTTACGAAAAAGTCTGCGAACTGGGCTACAACTAGGAAGAGGGAGGGAAAGACGGAAGGAGGGGGCAGCTGAGGTAGAGCTGACTGCAGAGCTGACTCTGTAATTACGCGTATAGGATGATGATTAACGCACACGCAGCAGCAACAGTAGCCAGACACTGCGATAGACAGACAGACGCAGTGGCGCGTCGGTAGAGGGGATGGTGGGAGGGGGGGGAGAGACGAGGTACAACGTCTACCAGTACAGCTGGCACTCACTTTTGATATTAACTGAAGCAAAGCTAATGAGTCTCCTGTGCATGTGAATTCCGTTTCGCAGATTTCGCAATGCTTTGCAATTAGTTTGTCCCCCCCTTCTCCCTCTCCCTTCCCACTCTCTGCACCCCCCCTTTTGACAGCACCCCTGCACATTTATGAAATTAGCAAACGCATTTTTATGGAAATGTAAAAGGCAAGTCGCGTAAATACTTTTTACCAGACGCGAGAGAGACATTTCCATAGGCGCGGCTTACCCAGTGGGACTTTGCCTGGTGAGAAAGGTGTAGAATGAGAGGAAAGGGAAGAATGAAAGTGCAGAAAGAAGAAGAAGAGTCGAAGGAGGAGCAATGGGAGTGTGAATTGTAGAAAGAGCAAGAATAGTAGAGAAATATGAAGCAGAAATGCCGTGTAGTAAGGGAAAGAAGAGTAGAAAGAAAAGGAACTGGAAAATGAATTGTAGAAAGAGCAAGAAGAGAAGACAAGGAAGAAACAGGAAACAGAATGTACATTTGAAGGAGGAAGAAGAGTAGAAAGAGAACAATAGAAAGATGCTGAAGAGTAAAAACAGAAGAAACTGGAAAGTAAATATTAGAAAGGGCATGAAGAATAACAAGAGAAGAAACAGGAGAATGAAAAGTAGAAAGAGCAAGAAAAGTAGAATGAAAAGGATCTAAAGAATGAAGTGCAGAAAGAGGAGAATTTGGAGGATGAATTGTAGAAAGATAAAGAAGAGTAGAAAGAGAAGAAGCAGAAGGATTGTAGGATTGTAGAAAGGGAAAGCACAGAAGAAAGAGAAGGAACTGGAGAATAAATTGAAGAAAGTGCAAGTAGGGAGACAAGGAAAAAACTGGAGAATGAACATTTAAAGGAGGAAGAAGAGTAGACAGAGAAGAAACAAAAACAAGAAGATAAAGAGGAGAAACAGAAGAATGAACAGTAAAAAGAGCGAGAAGAATAGAAAAAGCAGACACTGGAGAGTAAATAGTAGAAAGAACGAGAAGAATAGACAGAGAAGAAACGGGAAAATTAACAGTAGAAAGAGCAAGAAGAAAAGGAAGAGAAGAAACTGAAGATTACAGGGTTGAAAGAAAAAGAGTAGTAATACGACAAAGAAAAAGAAGTGGAAACTGAAGAAATTGAAGAATTTATAACTCTATAAAGAAATTGGATAGGAAAGGTCGAAAGAAGAGTGTAAGACTTTTAAGCCTAATAGGAAGATAAAGGGGAAAACTAAACGGAATTATAATATATACAAGATGAAGAGAGTGTGTATGGGAGAGAGAGAGAGAGAGAGGAGAGAGAAAGAAAAAAGGAGTAAAAGACAGAGTAGATTTGAAGAGCTTGCTTATTTGCTGCTGCACTTCCAGCTAGGCACTGAACATGCAGCTGAAAGGTAAGTTGTCTCGCTCTTGAAGAATTCATGCTAATCTCTCAACTTCTCGCCCTCCCCCTCCCTCCTTCCCCCTCCCTGAAACTTTCTAAGTTTTCTTAAGCTATTGCTTCACTTAACGCAGGCCCCAATCGCATAATCGATGCAAAGTCCCACTGGGTACTGCTACTTCCGCTACTGCTGTTGCTGCTGCTGCTGCTACTTTTAGTCTGTAGTAAGTTCCATTTGCTCCCGTACCGCTGACATCCTGCTCCCGCCTCCCACCTTCTCGGTCCACTTCTCAGTTTTTCAAGGACAAAAACTTTGTTTGGCTTTTGCAATGCGCCGCGTTGTTAAAGCCTTTTGCTGCCTTCTGCCCAAAAACTTTGGCCGCCGCTCCCCTCAGTCAAACTGTCTCCCCATCCCTTTTTGCACTCGCCGCCCCTGGCCCTGCCCCTTGCAGTCTTGTAGTCTCGCCAGCGTTTTAATCAACCTCAAAGTGTGAAAGTGTTGTAGCACGAAAGTTGCTACACTCTCTCTGTCTCTCTCTCTCTCTCTCTCTCTGTCTCTCTCTCTCTCTGTGTGTGTGTGTAGCACAATTTTTAATACACGTCGCCTGAATTGAGTTCAAGGCTGATTCCAACACCTTTCTGGCTGCAATTATGATAATTCTATATTAGCAATTAGTAGAAGTCTAGAGACGCCTTCTTATAGGGTGCCATAAGAAGGCACCTTACACTCCTCAATTATTAAATGGCATTGCAACTCATATGGGGTATGGTTTGGGAGGTTATGTTGTAGAGATAAGTCAGACTAAGAGAGACTGAAAGTGAGAGAGAGACTGACAAAATGTTCAGTATGTAAGTATGAGCATTTTCCCTCTCGAATGTCTACTTTGTATTTTAAAGGTGCTAATTAGGCCATGAATTTATATATGTTTGTCAGCATAAACGCCTCACAAAATGTTTAGTATGTAAGCATAATAATTCTCTTTCTATCCTGATTACTTAGCAGCTTGAAAGTGCTGATTAGGCCTTAAATTGCTATATTTCTGTCTGTATGAACGCTTATATCTCAGGGACTATAGCAGCTAAAGTCAACAAATTGTGTGACCACACCCGTATGTATTGCAGAAACTAAACTATGGTTTTAGAGTTTGACCACGCCTCTCTACGCCCTTGTAAAACGAGCATAACCCCCCAACTCTCTCGCTCTTTCACTATCTCTCTCTCTATTTCTCGCATTCTATGTATTACATGTATTTTCATGTTTATATCTTTCGTTTCTCCCTCTCTCCTGTCTACTTAGCAGCTTGAAGGTGCTGATTAGGCCTTATATCTGTCTGTATGAACGCTTATATCTCAGAGACTATAGCAGCTAAAGCCAACAAATTTTGTGGCAACACTTGTATGTATTGCAGTGACTAAATTCAGGTTTAAGAATTCAGCCACGCCCACATTTGACCTTGTTAATGCATAAAAATTGCTTTGCAAGCGTATAAATCTCTCTCTACTTCTCTCTCACTCTTTCTTTCTTTCTATTTCATGTATTTTCTTGCATATTTCTTTCCTTTTATGCAATTAACTTATCCAAATCGCCAGCATCTTCCATGTATAACGCACAAGTTCTTCTTCTTCCTACTCATCTGAACTACTTCATGGTTCAGCATTTGCTTAGCCTGTCAAACACTTCAAGCTGCAAATTTGTCGCAACTCTGCACACACACACACACACACATATATACAAACACTCAACTCAAGCACAAACTGCCCCCTTCCCCTCTACACTCAACCCCCTTCCACAGCCTTTGCTAACTAAGCCGCTGTGTGCTTGAGGCTGAAGTGCTTTGCCAATTGGCGTCGATACAAAAGCCGCGAGTTGATTTAGTTGCAGCTGCCCTGCGCTGTTGCGAGTGCGTGTGTGTGTGTGTGTGTGTGTGTGTGTTGTGTGTGCGTGGCATATGCATATCTGAGTGTATCTATGTACTTTTAATTGCCAGCAATTAAAACTTAAACACTGTTCGCACACACACACTTATCTGGGCTGTAGTTATTGATGTTGTTGTTGTTGTTGTTGCAGTTGCTGTTGGTGCGTGCCAAGCTTCATTTAGTGCGTTCGCCGTGGTGCGGTTAAGTCACCAAGGTGCCAAGTGGCAACTGGCAAGTGGGCGGCAGATGGGGGGACGAAGGGGGCGTGGTGGCTAACAAGAAAATTGCGTGGCAAGTGTAAATACAAAACGAGGCGAATCAAGTAGTTGCAACTAACTGTAAACTGCGAGCCATAAATACATGAGGGGGAAAGAGAGGGAGTGACAGAGAGAGGGAGTGGGAGTGAGAGAGAGAGAGAGAGAGAGAGGGAAGATAGAGCTAGCTGAGCAGGAGAGAAGACAAGTGCACTCGAGCCTTGCATTGCAATAAATTGCAATCGATTTGACTTAATCGTGCATTAACAGGCGGCGTAGAGCGACAGTCATGGCAGGGGGGGATGAGGTAGAGTTGTTTACTAGTTATACAGTTAGAAACAACAGTTAGGTATGTGTAAGTGTGAGTGTACTCGAGGGAGTGTGACCAACCGCAATGAATTCTCAGCACAAGAAAAAAATTGAGCAACTAAATGAGGGGAAAAAATCTAAACTCAGTTTATAACTTGACAAATGCTTAGCTGAATAAAAGTGCAGTTCAAGTACATGACTAGCACATACCCTAGCACTGAGAAGTATAATAGATCTAAATTTGAATGAAGAGCAGAAAGAACACTGACACTCTTCCAAGTATGCAATAACAAAGTTTTCTGGAAATTGCTAACTATTCTCCATCAATTTAAAGGTTTTTAATGAATGTTGTTCAATTTTTAAGGTCGCGATAGACTCAGATTTAAAATAGACTTATTTTGTGTATTGTATACAGGAATCTTCAAGCCAAAGTTGATGTGTTTAGCTCTTATAATAGCTGAGCTCTGTGTGGTCACACAGACAGAGGGGCTGAAAAATAAAGAACAACTCCCTTTGCTATGTTTAAAACTTTCCCACATCGCATTCACTCATTATATATACACAATTTTGCATAGTCTTGCCCTTCTCTCAGCAGTCAAAGCTACCCACTGTGAGTGCAACTACAGGGTATACAAGCTTGTACATGGCACGCTCGTAAAAGTTAAAATGCCATTAATAACCAAGTGCTGACCAGGCACCCTCTACAGCGACCCCCTTCCCGGCAGTAGTTTACAAAAGTCAGAAACAAAAAAAAAAGAAACCGAAAAAAACGTATGGAAAAATTCGTCCTTGCTGCGCCTCCTGCTAATTAAATTCAATTAAAGGACAATCAAACAATGTCAAGCGGAAGTCGGAAGTGAGCGACACGCGGACCGCGATAAGGTTCATAATATGGGCAGGAGGTAGAGAAGGAGGAGGTGAAGGAGGAGGAGAGTAGAGAACTGTATCAGAACTCGCAACTGAAAGTGAAAAACTGCCCACGCAATTGGTTCAGCGCAGTTCAGCTCAGCTCAGCGCAAAGTGCATAGGCATGGGAAAGAGGGGGTACGCTTGGACAGCACCTCAACACCCTCCTCCCCCTTTCTATAGTAGGGGGAGTGGCACAAAAAATTGTTGTGAAATTTGTTAAATGTGAAAAGCGAAAGCTGTTGCGCAACATTTGAGTAATTATTTTTATACTTTTTTTCAGATTTCAGTTTCAGCTATACCTATGAATGGGGTATATCGCATTTAGGGAGAGCCTTGTGCAGTTGAGAGCATACAATGGCTATCAAGATCATATAGCAAATAACTTAGATCAAGTCTAGGTAAGTGTCTTTATGCCATGAAGTAATTGACTATACTCTATTTGTTGATATATATTCGTGAAGAATAAAGTGTCTGAAGTATATATATCTCTATATATCTTTGTATATAAAAATCGATATACACTTAATATAGAAAAACAGTAGTTCACAAGTCATGGATGTCTTAATTAATTATGATTTAATTGACTATATGCTAATTGGAGATATATATTCTTGAAGAATACCGTCTAGTATAAATATCTCTTTTTTATCTATGTATATATATACATATATCTATGTATCTTATACATTAGAAGAGTAGTCTCTAAGTCATTTAGGTCTTAAGAGTCTTTATTCCTTTAAATAACTGACTATACTCTAATTAGGGATATATATTCTTGAAGAATAAAGTCTGTTTAATGGTTATATCGCTTGTAAAAAGTAGAATGCTTAGTAGTCACCTAGACATCAAGATCTAAAGACTCTAAGTATGGTATATTCCATGAATGAACTTACTATATGTTACTCTAATTATGACTATATATTCTTGAAGTACAATATAAAATCTGTATATACATATATCTCTATGTATCTAATACATTAGAACAGTAGTGTCCCCCTGTCATCGAGTCTTAAGAGTCTTTATTCCTTAAAATAACTAACAATACTCTAATTAGTGCTATATATTCTGGAAGTATATATATATATATACTAATATATCTCTAAATATAATTATTTATCCCTCTTTACATCTAATATAGTTGTACAGTAGTCTCCCAATCATCAAGGGCATTTGCACTTCGTTTTCTCCCCTCAACAAATTGAACGTGTTTCTTCGTGTTCGTGTTCTCTCTTTTATTCAGTTTGTCAGCTGTCTGTTGTCTCCTGTCGACTGTCGCTTGTCCGTTTCTCTGTTTGTTATTTTCATTTTGCTGTTGTTGTTGTTACTGTTCTCATTCACATTGTTGTTGCTGCCTGTCGTTTTTATTTTCACTTTGACTTCTTCTGCTGTTATCGGCGCACGGCGGCGATTGTCGACGTTGCTTTTCGACAACAATTGACACGCGATACGGCACCACCCGCTACCCTCTACACGGTACCCACTACCCGGTACCCTCTTCTCAGTACCCTTTACCCAGTACCCACTCTCCTGTAGCCCTCTTCTGCTACCTGTGACACCCTCTCCCTCACCATTTCTCGTACACACGTTTCTACTGTCTACAATGCAGTAAAACTCATAGTTGACATTCATTTTGGTAGATACCCTGCACTATTTGGCATAGAAAGACTAAGCTTCTTGTACTTTGGAGACACTGTCATACAGGGTATGGCATTAAGTAGTTAACAGGGTATTGTGCAGGCATGTCGCACTCTATACACAAGCTTACTTATGCTCTACAGGGTATTCATGCGTACAACAGCGATATGTGGCAGTTCTACATACAGGGTAACTGTTAGTTGAGCTAGTAAGAGTGGGTATAAAAGAGGAGTGTGTAGAAGAGGGAGTAGAGGAAGGAGTAGGTGCAGAAGGAGGGGCAGGCGGATCACTTAACCTGTTGACAGCGTAGCTCAGCCAAGTGAGCGTATCACATGTCCCGCTCTACCCGCTTCCCTTCTCCCTCCCTCCGACTGCTTCAACCTTTGCCCGGTTACCCCTTCCAGCCTTCCCCCCTTCCCTCTCCTCCTCTGCCTGCCTTGTTGGTCGACTTTGAGGTCAGCTAAACCCTTTTAGCGCATTTCATTAACGCAGCTTTTCAGCTCTCTCTCCTCCCCTCCCCCTTCCTCTTGCTTTGTCTCTTTTGCGCTTTTATTATTTTTCTGCCATTCTCCACTCTACCTTGCACCTTTTTGCCAAGGACCTTTTCATGAGAAGGTTGTTGTTGTTGTTGTTTTAATTTTTTTATTACTTGCCTCATTTTGCATGCAGCAAAAGTTGAACGTGAATATTTTTTAATGCGTCGGTTTACTCGCTGATGAAGTGAATCAAATTGGAGGCCACTCGACAGCAGCCACATCCGCATCCGCACTTCCGCCACACTTCCGCATGCCTAACTTGGCCGAGAGAGAGAGAGTGAGAGAGAGAGAGAGCCCTTTAACCAGGACGAGCCGTGTAATTGCATTTTTATTACTTTCAAGCAACCGCCGCGACAGTTTGTTAACTGTAAGAGAGTTGCCACCCCTTCTCAGTGTGAAGGTGGAAGGGTTGCAACTGCGGCGAAAATTCATCATCAAAGGTGTAAAAACTTTTAATATGTTTAATTTTCCACCTATTTTCGTGCCTGCCCCCCTCCTCACCCACTCACTCCTCCCTCGCTCTCTTCCCTTGTGCGTCTTCAGTTCATTTAACGAGCCTCGGTCAGCAACGCCGCAGATTTGCTAGCAAAACCCCCCAAAAACGAGAAGAGAAGAAAACATAAACGAAATCATAAAAATATACGTAATAAAAGAGAAAAAAAGGAACTGAGACCAGAACGAGGCATAAAAAAGTCTTGAAGACGCAGCTGGGAATGGCGGCGGCCCTTGAAATGCTTCGTCACTTTTGAATAATTTTAACCCAAATAAAAAATGATGTGAATTCCTAATTAGGCAAAACAGCAGCAGCTCAGTAATAACCAGAGTAGGGTGGTCCCACGCAGACGGCGAAGATGAAGAAGTGCAGCAGGAGAACGTATCAAATCAGCGTCACTTGTTCAGTCTATGAAGAAAGGAAATGAAGTACGAAGAATACGGCATACACTGCCAATGTGGCATGCAACAGGTTGAGCAAATACAACAAGGCTAAGGTAGATAGGATACGATATATATTTAGATGTGATTTTGTGCCTGGATAGGAATATAAAGAGAAAAGAGAGAGAAGAGAGCGTAATCTCAAGCTAAAGATTCAGCATCAATAGCAAGAGATTGATTTAAAATCTTTAGCTTGAGAACTTTTATATCACTGATTACACTCTCTTCGCTCTCATAGCGCTCTCTTCATCATTGCCACTCGTTCTTTCTTTTCTTTAAAGCTGCATAAATGTCACTTCTTCTTAATAATCTTTGATCTCCTTTTTGCTTTCAATTCTTCATTTCGTTTGATATTGCTTTATATATTTCCTTTATTTATTTCATTTCTTCTTCTTTATAATCATAAGTCTTCATTGCACTCATATTCTTTTATATTACATTTGATATTACTTTATATATATTTCATTTCTTCATCTCAATAATCTTTAGTCTTTCTTGCACTCTTTTTTTTCTTCATTACATTTGATATTTCTTTACATATTTTCTTTATATATTTCATTTCTTCTATTCTTCTCTTTTAATTCTTCATTACATTTGATATTTCTTTATTATTTATTATTTATTATTTCCTTTATTTTTTTAATTTCTTCTTCTTTATAATCATAAGTCTTCTTTGAACTCTATTTTCTATATTACATTTGATTTCTTCATTTAATTTCTTCATCTTAATAATCTTTAGTCTTTTCTTGCACTCTTTTTTCTTCCCTACATTTGATACTTCTTTACATATTTTCTTTATATATTTCATTTCTTCTTCTTTATAATCATAAGTCTTCTTTGTACTCTTTTTCTGTTATACATTTGATATTTTTTTTATATATTTTTCATTTCTTCACATTAATAATCTTTAGTTTTTTCTTGCACTTTTTCTTCTTTATTACATTTGATATTTCTTTACATATTTTTTTTATATATTTCATTTCTTCTCTTTTCTCTTTCTTCCTTTTTACATTGGATATTTCATTATATATTTCCAGTATTTATTTCATAATCTCTTTGTTCATAATCTTTAGTCTTCTCTTCTCTCTTCACTCTCTTCTTCATTCTATTCATTATATTTAATATTACTTTATATATTTTCTTTATATACTTCCTTTTCTCATCTTTATAATCATAAGTCTTCTTTCTACCTTTTCTTCTTTATTATATTTGACATTTCTTTTACATTCTGCAGTAGAAATATATATATATTCAAAACTCAGATTTGTCTATCTTAAGTATATCTGCTGTCTAAGTTTGTCTGTCTTTCTGTCTGGTCTTTCTTTCTTCCTTCCTTACTTCCACTATATACATATTCCATCTCATATTCTCTTTCCCTGTTGTCTCTTCTTCTCAATTCTCTAATCTGTCCAATCAATGTTGTTCTTCCATCTAGTTCAATATTTCATCTCGTCTCACTTCTTCCCTTATCTTATCTGGTCTAATCTCTGTCGCTATCTTTCTGCTCTTGTAAGTACAATTTCCATAATCATATTCAAGTGCAATATGCAAAAGAGGCTCATGAGCTACGCCGCTGTCCAGTTGAAAGACTTACGTGACATACTCCCGCTGCGGGAAGGGAAGTAGGAAGGTCCTCAACAAGGATGACGCCTAAATGCCTTGACTGACTGACTGACTGACTCGACAGGGTCGACTTGTCCACATGGGAATCGGAATAAGCAGCTGCCTTTGCCTGCCTGCTGACAGTGGGAGAGAGAGTGAGAGAGGGAGAGAGAGAGGGGGGTAACTGGCCCGTGGGCTACGGCTGACTAGTTAAAATGCAAGGATTTTCATGGGCCAAGCTCGATTCTGGTTTTGGTTTTTCCACTCTGGTTTTTCTTTTTCACTCTGCACGTCGCATTGACAAATTGATATTTGCATTTAAATTGAAAATTTACATTTGTGCTATGATCGAGGCCCTTACACTCCCACTCCCACTGTGGTCACAGTGGTGTAATTCACATTAAATACCGCATTTTTCTTATTTCCCGCCGCATTTCCATATTGCGCTTTGGGGCTCGTCTCCGGCGACAATTGGACAACGTCGCCTCATTCGCTTGACATTCGACATTAATACCAGACGTGGAAGAGGGCAGGGGAAGGGGGAGAAGGGTACCGTGGCCAGTTGGGGAGTGATTGAAGCTGCACAATTTGCATTATGAAATAACATTTCTTTTATTTTATTTCTCGCTCTTTTTTTTTCTTTTCTTTTCTGTTTCATTTTCATTTTTATTATTATTATATTTTTGCTTGGCCACAAAGCACTCGTTAGAGCAGCTGCCTCGATTGTTTGGGGGAGGGTGCTGGGCATGTAGTGCTTGCAGGGTAGTGCTCTATGGGGTAGAGGGCTGCGGGGTAGAGTCCCGTATCCTGTGTCCTTTGTCAGGTGGCATACGGCACTCAATCAATCAAGTTTTGCATAGCGAAAGGGGCAACTGTCCGCAATCAGCATCAGTTTGTGAGCGCTCTCTCTCTCTCTCTTTCTTGCTATTACTCTCTCTCTATCTATGTATCTATCTGTCTCTTTTTTTCTCTCTTTCCCTTCACTTTTCTCTACTCTTCACTTCCACTGACCGACGGCCGTCATAAATATCAATGAGGCTGCTGTCTTCTGCTGCCTTCTTCAAGACACACATAAGTGTGTTTGCCTCAGTTACTTGCTTGTTTTTTACAGGGTCTCACAAGTCTTGCTATTGCCTATTGCACAGCACATTTGACAGACGCTGCCGCGCCCATAGAGCTAATTAAGACGCCTAGGCACCCTTAGGCTAACTGAATAAAATAAAAAAAATAAAATGATCGTATTTACAGACTCTTCTGTGCACCCTCCTTTTCTTCAGCCTGACATGATCGTATTTACATTAAATTCTTCTACTTTACAGGGTATCATTTGGTTTACAAACTGCATTCTTTGTTACTTTTAAGTATTCAAAAATGTTTGTAGACTTTTACAGACTGCAGACAGCTAGTTTTCTTTATTTCGATTTTTTTTACAGGGTATCAATTGAGTTTTCCATAATTAAATGACAGTTTTTTAAGTACTAATCTTGCTAGTTTTTTTTATATTTTTTTATATTCAAATTTGTTTAGTGTATCAAGTGTAAGCACCTCCTGCATCATGCAATAGGTTTCAACCTTCTTAACCTCTTTCTTTCTTTCCTTTGCAGCTTTCATTGTTTATCTGCATAATCACCCCTTTCTTTTTCCCAGGGCATTACTACGTCGTGCTGCTTTGCAACTTGCTTTGTTTCGACATTTCTTTTTGCCAAAAACTTGAACATATTCATAAATTTGCCAGTTTGTTTAAACAAATTTCTTGCCCGTTTCGTTATTATTTATTTGCCTAAGTGGCACACTCGACGCTGTGGCGGGAAAGGGGGGCAGGCATGGAGTGTGGTGTGGGGACAAAGGTGAGGCTGAGCTGGGGGCAAATTGAAAGTTGGTTGCTTGATTGGATGTGGCTCGCTTGCTGACTGAACTGAACTGAGCTGAGGATGCGGGTCCCTGCACGGAGGCTACGTCTCTGACTGCGTCTCTAGCTACAGCTTCAGTTCCAGCTCCTTCTCCTGCTTCTTCTTCTGCTCCTTTTTCTGCTCCTGCTCCTGTTCCTTCTGCAGTGCCCTCTGCCTTCCTCCTTCTTCAGCTGCTGTGCGATGACGACGTTGACGTAAAAAAGGGTTGCCATGCAAAACAAAACAAAACGCCCCCTTCTCTGCCCACACATGCGGGTTACTTGGGTGCCAATAGCTGCGTGCGTGTATGTATGTGTGTGTGTGTGTGTGTGTGTGTTGGTGTGTGTGTGCCTGCGGGTCACGACTCGCTTCCCGTAATGGTGATAAAATATGCTCAAATTTGCCAAATATGAAAAGGTACAAGGTCCGCACGCCCGCAGGCTGCCCCATGCCTCCCTGCTCCACCCCCTCCTGCTGCTCCTCCTCCACTGTGCTGCCACAATCCAAATAGTAATACATATATAAATATATTGAAATCAAGTAGCACCCCCTTCACCCTTACGAATCACGGCGAAATGAAAATAAATGTGCTCGCTAAAACGATGCGATTGATTTTCATGCGACTTCAACTTCAACCTCGGACGGCACTTGGACTGGGACTCGGACTGGGACTCGGAATCGGACTCGGTCTCAGACTGGAGTCGCATTGGAGTCCGCAGTCCGGTTGGGCCTTTTGTCTCGCTGGACGGACTGAATTTTTATTCATACGCGCATAAAGCAATTGCCAAAAAAAAAATGTACATAGACATAGAAATTGAAATGTCAAAAAAATGCAGACAAAAATTGATTATAATTTGCAGTGGAACAACTGGCGAATACCCTGTAATGCGTTGAAGAAGCACATGGCTAATTAAAGCAAAAATAGTTTAGGGTTTTAGTTTAGTAACTGTGTTGTTTTTCTCTGTCCTTAGCTGTCCTCATCGATCTAAGCTCTTTCAAACTTTTCGCATTATTTCATCTTTTACTTTCCTTAACTTAAGCTAGAAACCTTTATCTATAATCTATATAGACTTTGATTTGCCAGAGTATTTATATATATATAATTATTTCTCTGTAACCTACATACATATATTGAATTTGTCAACTTATTCCCTCATATACCTAACTTATTCTTGCAACCTAAACCTATTTCTTGCACTTCTTGATGGTTCCACTGTGCTGTAGTTCCTATATAACTTCGTTATTTATCAGTCAAAAAGAAAATAAAATAAATAAAATATAGCTGCAAAATATTCAAACTTATGCGCATGCTACGATCATTGATGGAATAAAAACAAGGCAAAGTTTGTCCAGATCTCCTTTGGTTCATCGCTTAATCAGTCACATTCTATTTTACAGGGTATTCTTTGCAAATATTGTGAATTGTTCCTTTCAGCACGGTTCGTTTTCTGGTCTCGCTTCGGTTCGGTTCAGTTATGTTGTTTGTCCATCGCCCACTCTTCCTCTCTCTCTTTCTCCCACTCTCTCTTTTGGTCTGTGGGCGTCATGTTGGCCAAGTTTGGCTGCCCCCCTCCCCTCTCTACCCCCTTGAAGCTACGTCCATGTGCTGGTCATTCATGTGTGTCAAAATGGCAAACTGAATTTGTATTCAAACATTCAAATGTTTCTCTCGCACACGACGTCGCACATGCGTTAATATTTCCGGGCGTAATGTCAGCCAGCCATAAAAATAGAATACAAGAAAAAATAGTACACACACACACACACACACATACACACACTCGCACACACACTCGCAAACTTGCCAAATTGTCACGCATTGAATTATTTTGTTTGCTTTTCGACGAAAAGAAAAAAAAGCCGAAATAAAATAAAATAAAAAACGGAAAGAGGAAAAAAAAAATGCGAAAAAATAAAAATAAAATTTGCATTTTATTCAATTTTTCGAACATCCGCTGACGCCTCTCCCCCCTAGCCCCGCCCTGCCACTCCCCCTGCCCTTCCTACTCCTACTCCCACTGCCTTAGCCGGCCACTCGCATTGTTCTGGTTATTTACGAGTTTGTTAAGTGCGCACTGTGAGCGAGCCCAAAGGCGCCCGCTGAGCATCGCCTGCCCCTCCCCTCTCTGCAAGCAGCCCCTTCTTCTAGCTCCACCTCCGATCCAAGTCCAATTCTCCCGCTCAACTCTCCACGCTCCATTGAGCCTGCCAGCGAAGGACACGACCCGCACATGCCAAACAATTTGTACTCTCTCCTCAACAGTTTCGACTTCTTCTTCTTCCTGTCCGTCTTGCCATTGTCGCCGTTAAAGTGAATGGATTCATGAATGGATTCATCTAACCCGTACTTCCAATCGCATCAAGTCGAATCAAGCAGAATAGCAACTGCTTAGCATGTTGTGCAGATGGACTGAGATCTGAGATATATTTTATGTTAACGATATAAGGATGTTATGGATATGTAATGTATGCATGTTTAAGATAGTTAAGACCTGAGATCTTGTGACATACATATGTATATGTGCAAGATATATTACTATATGTAAGAAATGTTGGAAGTCTTTTCTAGAGGTTAGTAAGTTTAGTAGTAGATGATGATGAGCGGAATAATTATAAATTGGTTGTTCTTAGGTTACGAATCCAGAAACCATTCTTAATGTGTTCTTATGTCTAATTTAGCCTCCGTCTCATTTTTTATTTAGACTAGAAATGGTTTGTTTAATACATATTGAAGAATCAGAGTGTATAAGAATAGGGCCAGAGCTGTTTTGCGCCATAAGCTCCGTCTATTCCTATTGTGGAAGGAAATTGGTTCACACACGACGCAGAACTTCTTCTTTATTCGACGCGCTAACACAGAATGCTTCTCTCAGTCTTAAAGTTAATTTACATCGGTTTAACATAGGCTTAACATAGTCATCGTGCTATATAAGTATCGATATATCAGTGTAACCCTCTAGCAGCCTATTACACTATCAAGAAGTAACTGAGATCAGAGGAGACAAAGTTCCGCGTATTAGACTGAGAACGAACACCAGGAATTGCAGCCATCGAAGTCCCTTTAAAGCTATTAAAACCTCAACAGTCTTATGCTGGCAATGAAGCTTACTATAAACCTGTAAGAATCTACACAGGGCTACTTACAGGTCAATGTAGACTAAGAGCACAACTTAGTAAAATAGGAGTATTATTAATTGATTGGGGAAGATGTACTGCCAGAGCAATGAGCTCTGCAGATTCTGCGAGTTAGAGTCTAAGATACAGGAGCACTTAGTACTTATTGTATGTGCGGTATTGGGTCTTGAATGAAGTTGCTAGGCAAGCACCTATTCGGACTTAACGAGATACGGTCCACGAGTTCTTATAAAAGTATGGATTTCCTTGGACTATCTAGTCCATTTGACTAGACAGGGAGCTATAATCCCAGCAGAGGATACAATAGATCTACAAGGTCGCAGTACATCGATGTTTATCGATGTAACATCGATGTTTCGGCACCTCTACAGTTCATGTCCCCCAACAAATAATTATACAATAATTAATAGAGAAAAATTTATAAGCTTAACAACAAAAGGAAGAAGTAAATATAGAAGATTATATTCCTTAAATAAGCTAGAGCTCTCTTATGACTTATCTGTAGTGTTATTATATTATAGCTAACTCTTAAAAAGTGAATACCATATCAGAATAGAAGCAACAAGGAAAATAACAATACTCACAGTTTTAAGAAGGCACTTCTTCTTTAGGCACATCCAGTTGCAAGTTGAAAACTCTGCATGAATTTAAGAAATAACAACTGCAAGAGTGAAGATATAGATACGTTATATATATAAATGTTGTATTTACTAAATATGTGCATATTATAGTACATTTTCAGTAGTACTGCCTTCAACTTTACCAAAAACAGTGCAATATAAAGATCTACCAAGTCTATAGAACTAACTTCCTTGTGAAGACAAGTTAAAGCAGACTTTTCCTTGAATCGTGCTGAAAGTGACGCTGGTTGCTTAAATCGTAGCGATTTTAGCGTGACTAACTGACTAAACGGTTTTGTGGCAGGGGCGTAGTTTGTAAGAAGTCGACGGGTAGGAGAGGGGGCAGAAGGTAGCTAGCTGAGCAATGCGACGACCTTGTTGCATGCCAATATTAATAATAACAATGGGCAATAAAGCCTATTAGTGCCGGCACACATTCGCCATTAATGAAATACATTGATTTCTGTGTTAGCCAGGGGTGGAGGAAGAGAGAGAGGGGGGGGGGGTAAGCACTGTGCACCCTCATGTTATTGGCCTGGAAGGGTTATATTGCTGACGTTCGCCTGTCGACCTAATCAATTCGACGGCATCGAGGCGACTTTTGTGCTGTTCTGTGACTTTGCGTGTTGTCACGTTATAAAAATCAGTGATCCACGCCGAAACGCGAAAGGGGGGCACCCGTGCAGTCCCCCCTCTCCCTCTCCCCCCACTCCCCTCTCTCTCTAGCCCCACCCCTGAGCTAACGATTACGCAGACCGTTTGTTTCGCTCGTTACCAGCAGCGCCAGGTCGCAGCAGGACGACAACAGTTTGTTGATCCTCGCTTCGCCCCCCCTCCCATCTCCACTGCTGCCTACGCCTCTGCCCTTTCGCTTGACCCGCTTAACCCCGCGTGCGCCCTTGTGTGCATGTTATTAATAAATCTTTAACCCTTTTGCTGCCCCTCTGTCTATGTCTCTCTGTGTGTGTGTGTGTTAAAATGGTTTCCTGTTGCGGAAACGGAAACGCAACGCCGACAGAGTTACATGCGCGTCTATATAATCGATTAATTCGATATAGATTGAATTTATGACGCTCCCCCGTTGGCAAAATTAACATTTAGTTACGCTGCCTGCACACTTGGCAGTTCCAGTTGCCGCACAGTTGCGACTGAGTGTTCCCCTCCCCTCAGTGTTCCCCCAGTTCCCCCCTCTGTATCCCCGATTTCCAGAGTTGCTTGTTGCCAAAGTCATGGGTGTAGTTATGAGTCGAAAAGTGCGGGTAGGGGGGAATGTAAGTGAAGTAGAGCTTATGTCTGTTGCAGTGATTAGTGTTTGGGGCTTGTATCTTGTAAATTTCTATCGATAACTATCGATAACACTTGTTAGTTGTTGTTATTTGTGTTGTAGGTAGTTCAAAATTACTTTTGAAAATAGAGAAGTGCAAGTGGAAGCACTTCTAGTTAAGGGGTATGGGTTTTATACATTATATACAATTTATTAGTCATTTAAGTTATCGATAAGTCATCGTATGAACAGAAACTGACCATCATAAGAAGAAAACGGTGTCTATTTCTTAAACTATCGATAACCTTTGATATTTAGGTACCAACTTAACCTTGAAAAACGAAACTCACTATCATGCACTATCGATAAATGCTCGTATGAGCAAAAACTGTTTATATTATGGAGCGATTTGTGTTTTCCCCTTCAACTATCGATAACTTTGGCTAGTTAGGTACTATTCCACCTTATTACCTCAGCAAACTCTAAATTTTGATAAGGTTTGAAGGGTTTTTCACAAATTAAGCCCACTAATCGACCCTAATCGATAACTGTGCACATGAAGCTAACGAAAGAATGAAAACATATGTGAAAATTCAACTCACTGTCGATAAATGTTTGTATAAACTGACAAAATCTGTATTGAGCAGACATTTGTGTGTATACTTTAAATTATCGATAACAATCAATAGTTTGTTACCCTCTAACCTTTTACTCTAAAATTTTGTAAAAGTTTAAAGAGTTTCACAGTTTTCATCACTAAAGAATTTCACACAAACAAAGCTCATTAATCGATCCTAATCGATAACTGTGTAATCGAAGCACAAAGAATGAAAACTTAAGAGAAAACAGAACTCACTTTAAGTTTAAATTGAGCAAACAACAATTCAGCGAGTTGTCTAATCGAATTTGAATCTTTAATCTTAGCGGGATTCGTTTCCGTTCGCACAAAAATTTCCGCTAAATTTAGCTTCAAGTTTTGTGTGTGAAAATATTTGCCAAGCCTACAGCAAGTTATGCAATGCTAATTAGCCTGGCTACGTCTAGGCTTTTTTGGTCTGCCAGCCTATTCGCAGTATCCCCCTTCCCCGTGGCACCCCCCTTGAGCTACGCCACTGGTGTTTGGTGTTTGGGAATTGCCTTAGTGCTTAGGCCGTTGCACCTGCCCTACGACAATGAACTCGGCAAAACTTAAAGCGGTCGAAAATAAAATGAAAACAACAACAACAAGACACACACACACACATACAGACATAGAGAGACGACACACACACACACACATAGACACACACACCGAGACAGAGTGAAAGCTTTTGGCGAGAAATTAAAGTAAAAGTCGCGCGGAAAAGTTTTTGAAGAACTTTCGCCGGTTGGAAAACTTGAGGCCATAATTGAAAATTGTTTTTCATCGAAGAGAGTTTCCACTTACTGCTCTTGTTGTTGTTGCTGTTGCAGTTCTGGTCTGGCCAGTGCTGTGTGCAGTGTGCTTTAAGGCCATCGCCAGCTGATCCTCAGCGGGAAAAAAGCTGATTAATTAATTGCGATTGAAATGGACGCCGATATCAATGGTAGACCAGGCAAACAGGGAAGTGCCTGAAGAGGGGCAGCGGGGATTAAATTTGTGCAGTTCAATGAAGCTGCAGGCGTAGAGAAAAAAGTGGAGGGGGGGAGGGGGTGTTGGTGTAGGGTGTGCAGTGGTTGCTTTGATGGATTGCAAAAAGGTATTTTATGTAATGCCAGCGCCAAGGCAGGAGCCACAGCCAGGCCCCGCAAGAGGTGCTAGCAGAGGGGTTAAGCAGGCAGGGGGGGTGCACATATATACAGGGTATATATACAGTATATAGTGCAAGAGAGGGAGAGAGCACTGTCCACGCTGCAAGAGGGAGCAGGAGCTAGAAAGCAAGCAAGCAAGAGAGAGAGAGAGAGAGAGACTGACTCTGCCTGCGAGCGGGAGGGAGAGCCAGCAATGCCAGTGCGTTGTGGCAGATCCAGAGCTAGAGTGAGAGTGAGAGAGAGAGAGAGAGAGAGCAACTGAGGTGGCAACGCTGTGCTCGGCAGCAAATCAATGCGCCGCAGCGAGGGGCGCAAGCGTTGGTGCCGCACATTGGCGCTGCCTCCCAATCGGAAAATGGCATTTCAAGGCGGTGCTCTGCCGCTGCTGTCGGCGCCACACGAAAGTGGGAAGTCCTTGCGACAAGCTGTGGCACAACCACTGCGCAGGCGTCAGCCAGAAAGGGGGCAGGCTGCTGGCAGGGGGGGCAGCTGCGTTGTGGGGCGTCGCTGCTGCTGTAGCACAGTTCGGGTTTTGTGTGTTTTTTCGGACTGTGCTACATGATGTGGCGCTGCCACACACACATGCCGCACTTGCCGCACACTCTCTACTTAATGCCTCGCTTTCGGAATGCCGCGTTCAGTGGCCGCGTGGCAAGGTACCAAGCAACTCAAGGAAGCAAGTCAACAAGCAAGCAGCCACCAGGCTGGCCAGCCAGGCCAGACTCGCGTCAGACCTTCCTCCTGCTGTCCTCCTGCTGCCCTCTTCCACTGCGTCCTGCCCTTCCAATTGGTTACAAGGGGATGAATAATTAGATTTCTCAGTCCGCTCGGCCTAATTTCATTGTTTTTTCACTCATTTCGAATGATTTTTCTTTTCACTTTTGAGACGACAGGGCCAAGGACTTGATGAGCCTCAGCCTGAGCCACAGCCAGGGGTGCTGGCAAGAGGGGGGGGACTGTGCCAGGGACACTTGTTCATTTCGTTTATTCATTTACATTTCTCGACAGGAATTTCGGTTTCTTTTTCATTTATTTACATTTTTCGACTTGTTTTTCTTGTTTTTGGTTTTTTTTGCTTATTAAGTTGAGCGACAGTTGTTTTTATTATTTCTATTGTAGCCCCCACCTAACTGTAAATCAAAACAGAGAAAAACAATAAAAGCAGCAAATGAAATAATGAGCATAAAGGTGGAAGGGGGAGAGAGAGAGAGAGGAGAAGAAGGTGCTGGAGAAGGTCCTGCAATTTGCCAATGAGATAAGACACGGGGCTGGTCAACCTTATCGGGTCAGTTCGAATTGATATTGATGTGGGTGACAAGGGCAAGGCAGAGAAGGGGCAGGGGGAGTGCAGAGAGAGAGTAGAGCAGGGTAGAGCAGGGTAGGGTGTAGTGCAGATACTGCTCCGTTTGGGGACTGTTTTTAATGTGATTATCTTGTAGCGTGCATGTCGCATGTCTCGCAGACTCCCTTGGCTTATCGGCTGCAAGAATTGACAGCGCACACACACACACACTCACACACATGGCTGGACATGCTGCTGGACACTGGTCCACTACTTATGGCGGGGTAGGGGGCTGCCTTGTCTGGCGATGATTAAAATGATGATGTCAGAGAGAGCGAAAACAATCGACAAGCAGCGACTTGTCCACTTTGCTGCTGCTTTTCTATTTCGATTTCTGTTTTTCTATATTTTCTTTTCTTTTTTTTGTGCCCCCCCTGTTTGGGACAAGTGCGAAAACTCAACGAAACTCAACTTTTCACTTGACCACTTTACTCGAGGGCAGCTCTCCAGGGAAGAAGGGGAGGGGAGGGGAGCGGGAAGGGGGAGGGGGAGGGTAACGTCTGCTAGACACAACACACAATTGGAAAATCACGACTGTTGTTAGTCGCCGAAAAACGAAGCCAATCGACATGGCCCGCACTTGGACCGTACCCTGAAGGGGGCCTTGAGAGGGTGCACTCTGGCAATAAATTTATGACATTCATTAGAACGTCAGATTAGGAAATTCCCAACATAAGCAGCTGACGCCATTGCCAGTGGAGGCAGCTGAAGCAGGCATAGGCTGAACTGACTGGCAAATACCCTGTAGACATTAGGAGAAACTTGTGCGGAAGTCACTTACCTATAGTTACTTCCTTCTAATGAAGATACTCAGTTTATTGCAGGGAACTTGATAATATTTAGGCATATGTAAGCGTAGCATACGAGAAGGTGATGTCCAGAAATGACTGATAACTTCGTTACTAAAGAGAACTTGTCAATTGGTACGCAATCCCAATGAAATTTAAACTAATAGTTTTATATTAAGTTGGTATGTTTAAAGAACTGAGGATTTCTTTAGGTTATGATACCCTGGAACTTAGAAATACTTACAAAATGCCTTTAGAGACTTAAAGATTTAAATATATATCCACAATAATAACTTTTAATTGCTGTGTGTATAGGTTATGTTATAGGTTAGGTTATAGGTTAGGTTATAGGTTAGGTTATAGGTTAGGTTATAGGTTAGGTTATAGGTAAGGTTATAGGTTAGGTTATAGGTTAGGTTATAGGTTAGGTTATAGGTTAGGTTATAGGTTAGGTTATAGGTTAGGTTATAGGTTAGGTTATAGGTTAGGTTATAGGTTAGGTTATAGGTTAGGTTATAGGTTAGGTTATAGGTTAGGTTATAGGTTAGGTTATAGGTTAGGTTATAGGTTAGGTTATAGGTTAGGTTATAGGTTAGGTTATAGGTTAGGTTATAGGTTAGGTTATAGGTTAGGTTATAGGTTAGGTTATAGGTTAGGTTATAGGTTAGGTTATAGGTTAGGTTATAGGTAAGGTTATAGGTTAGGTTATAGGTTAGGTTATAGGTTAGGTTATAGGTTAGGTTATAGGTTAGGTTATAGGTTAGGTTATAGGTTAGGTTATAGGTAAGGTTATAGGTTAGGTTATAGGTTAGGTTGTAGGTTAAGTTATAGGTTAGGTTATAGGTTAGGTTATAGGTTAGGTTATAGGTTAGGTTATAGGTTAGGTTATAGGTTAGGTTATAGGTTAGGTTATAGGTTAGGTTATAGGTTAGGTTATAGGTTAGGTTATAGGTTAGGTTATAGGTTAGGTTATAGGTTAGGTTATAGGTTAGGTTATAGGTTAGGTTATAGGTTAGGTTATAGGTTAGGTTATAGGTTAGGTTATAGGTTAGGTTATAGGTTAGGTTATAGGTTAGGTTATAGGTTAGGTTATAGGTTAGGTTATAGGTTAGGTTATAGGTTAGGTTATAGGTTAGGTTATAGGTTAGGTCTAAGTATGTAGATAAGAAACATATTCAACATTATCTGACTTTAGTAGTTGAAAGTAAGTGACCTATACCATATATATTCTATATTTATATATGGTATATACCATACATACCTTATAAATGCTGTACATTTAATTCGAGAGATATTCTGTCTATGTGCTGTTGTGCCACGTTGGGCGCCAATATGTCATATATACTCTATATATGATATATTGTATATCCCACATAGTCTGTGCATATATTCCGTATATGATATTCTGTCCCACGTTGGGCGCCAGTTGTTTTCAGTATCGGGTTTACCTTTATAATTCCTTCTTAATAAATCTTCTATGCAGCTATAGCACATGCCACAATTCCCTTGCCACCTACAGGGTATCACAGCAGGCGTCATTTGAATTCAGTTCACAGTGCTGAAGATATTGAAAACGGTTTAAAGACTCTGCGCTACGCGAAGCGCAGCTGTTTCGGCTGCCTGCCCACAGCACCAGGTGGACACGACGACGACGACGACGACGACGATGGCGGCGACTTCATAATTAAGTATGCGGTTTACGCGCACGGGACGAGAGGGAAGGGGGAGCGGGAGCAGCAACCACTGAGCTGTGACACTGACTGGGCAGGTGGTTGAGCTGCCCAGGAGAGAGGGAGAGAGAGAGAGAGTGAGAGAGTGTGGTGGCTGGGGCACAACTGTCACCGTGGGCTGCCAGTGGCAGTGCCTTTGGGACAACTAGCGCTAGGATTTATGTGCACGACAAACAAACGAGCACCGCAGGACAAGAAAGCGCTTAAGAAGTGCCCCAGCGTCGCCCTCAACCGCCGAAAAAGGCGCAACAATCCAAACAGCTGCAATAGACAACAACAACAACAACAAGAACAAGAACAAGAAGAGCAAGCACAGCAAGCATAAGCTGAGGAACAGCAGCTAAGACAGGGAGGAGGAACAGCAGTGCGGCAGGAGGAGGCACAAGGCACCACACCGCACCGACCAGCGACCGCAGACCGCGCTCTTGGCGCTGTCTACCAGCCCAGTCCGCCTCAGTCTCAGTCTCTCAGTCAGTGCCAATGCCGTCTAACTTGCTTACATCCTGCTCACCCCATCTTCCTTCTCCCTCCCCTCTCCCTCTCTGAGCTCCATTCCTGGCTGCGTTTTGGTCTGTGCGCCCGTTGGCGTTTTGGAAAACCAAGTTATTTAGCCACGAATCGAATGAAATGTCGCGAGAATCGTTGTACCATCTTTCTGCCTGCCCACCCCCCTGTCTCCTGCCCCCACTCCAGCGGCACTTGTACTGCGTGCAAATCGTTTGCGGTGCACCCCCATGCCCCCCTTGCCACCACAGCGCGTTCGTCAACGACATTTGGGACACATTTACCAAAACATTTTACGTATTCAGAAGCAAAAGTTTGCGACGCTGCCCCCTGCCCTCGCCTGCCAATGCGGTTCTTGTCGCCGACTAGTAACCACTGCCCCCTGCCCCCAGTACCACTGTACCCAGCTCCCGTTCCCTGGCCAGACCCTTGCGCCGCACTGCGCCTCACAGTTAGCGCTGTTTGCATTTCGCATTTGCCGTCGTTGTTGTTGTTCTTGTTGCTGTTGTCTTCATAACGCGGCTGCTTTTGCCGCTGGGCCTCGGCCAACAGTTCATATCAACTTCATACAGTAAACAACAGCAACAGCAACAACAACAGGAGCAGCAGCAGCAGCAGGGGAAGCTCATTGGTGGCACAGGCAGCTCGTTAAAGCGTTGACTTTAAGCGCTGCGCTCGAAAGCATGCTATGGAAATGTTCGCAATTGACAGACGCTATCTCAATTATATGCTGCCATTCTAGTTGTTGTTGTTGTTGTTCTTGTTCTAATTGTTCCTTTTAAATTCTTAGGCTAATTAAAGCTGTGCCCTCAAAAGCATGCTGCATAATGTTTTACTGCCAGCACTGTAAGTCGTTGTTGCCATTGTTGTCGCCCAAGTTGCTTAACTGTGTTTGCTAATAGAGTCTCTCAATCGATTGCAAATTGCAGGAAATTGCAAAATTGCAGGACGTTGCTGGAGAGAGTTCACATCGATTTCGAGCAGCAGCAGCAACTTAAAAGTAACTAAATTGTTATATCATATTTTACGCTGCAGTGGGACTGGTAATTTGCTGTTGTTGTTGCTTGGTGTGGGCTCTGCATTATTTAAAAATATATATTTATATACTTTATACATATATACTTTATACATTTATTATAGGTTTTAATTTGTATGTATGTTTTTGTATGTTTGTATTGTATTTATTATTTTTATTATAATTATCTATTTTTTGTTTTTAATATTTTTATTTTATTTTATATATATTATATTTTTTGTATTATTTAATTAAGTTTTATTTATTAATTTATTGACTGCGAATTAAAGTGTTGCGCTAAAAAGATGCTACATAAAATAGACTAATCAATTTCTGCAGCTCTGCCTCTGCCAATTAGCTGTTGTTGTTGCTACTACTGCCGTTGTTCTTGTCTTCATTCTTCCAATTCTGTTTATATCAAATTCGAACAAGTAAACAAGAACGTTAGCAACAACAACAACAGCAATAGAAAGAAGAATAACATGTGCGTGTTGGCTCATTAAAGCAGCCGCGGTGTTGTCATTTAAAAAGCAGCGCACAAAATTATGCTATAGAAATTTAACAAATGACAGCAAGCCTCTCAATTAGCCACACACACAAACACGCAAAATAACTGCTGGGCACACACACACTGGCAAGATAATAGAGCACGAGCAGACAGCACACGCAGGCAGCCGTGCCCAGAGGGCAGAACATTCTACAGAGCGCCTTGTTGTCGTGCTTGCTCCGCTTGTTGTTGCTCGTGTGGCAGCAAAATGTATGCAGATTTCTTGTTGTTCATGATGTCTATATATATATACATTGTGTGTGTTTGTGTGTGTGTCGTCATGTGTGCTCGACTGTGTCAGACTCACGCACAATCCAATATAAATAAAATATACACACAAATACGCGTAACGACCTCATTAGCATAATAACGGTAAGTAATGGATGAAAAATGCCATTAAACAACACTTTATGACTTTCTCTCTCCCACACACACACACACACACACAGGCACAGACACACTGGCACACATACAGGCACACAAATTTGATTTAAATGCGTGCGTGTGTCATCTTGTTGTTGCCGCCTTCGCACTGGCTTCAAATCTAAGACTTAAAAGCTCTCGCACTCCGCACTCCATAAGCATTAACCGATCGACACACAGCACAGATGAATAATGCCTGTGTGGTTGGCAGGCAGAGGGACACAGAGAGAGAGTGGGGAAGAGGAAGAGGGCACAACTGTTGTGGGAGTGGGGCAAAAATTAAAACAGCAAGCAGGCAGGCAGGCAGCGAAACCGCAGCGAAAAGCTATGGCATTATGCGCTTAACGTACTGTAACGCAGATACCCTGTAAAGTGTGTGGCAAAGTTTTGTTTAGCTACGCCAGCTCTAGCTAGCAAATATGCTCAGTTTAATGCGCTCTATTCCTCTCAGCTAAGAAGAGTTTTATTTTTAAGTATGCGCATAAATGCAGGCTATACTATTTCGTCTATCCATAGATACCCTGTTAAGTGTATAGCAAAGTGTTGCTTAGTTACACCCGCAATACCTAAGATATATTTGCAGGTCTTTGAATGGAAGTACTCTCTTAGTTCTATTTTCAACCCGCGCACAAAAGCAGGCTACACTATCTTGCAAATCCACTTGACGCCAAAAATACACTGAGAAACTACGTATTCAATTAGGCATAAACAAAGCCATAAGTTAAGTTATTTTTGGCATAGAGCTTTGGCTTAGGCAGATTTGCCTGCCTCGAATATGTTGCCATTTGTAGTTGAAGGCATTTCGAAGGCACTTAAAAGGATTCTCCTTTTTTTTCTCTCTCTTGTCATTTTTACAGTCACGCTAATCGTTTAAGCCGCGTCGCGTGACAATCGCCCCAGCTTTATTAGCTCATTTCATTTCTTTTCTCGCTCATTTCGTGCTGCAATTTAATTTGCGCATTTTTGTAGCTTAATTTCCATTGACAAAATGTTCTTTCTGTTGCTTTCGTTGCCTCTCTCGCCTCTCAATGTTTATTTCGGGCTGCAAAAACATGTTTAAAGTATGTTAAACGGCCTCGGTCCCTTTAGACAGATAAAAGCCGCACGCCCCCCTGGCAGCGAGGGTTGGGGGTGTTGGGGTTGCATGTCCGACCCGCTCGGCGTGTTTATTTAGGTCTGAGCTAATAAAAAGGCTTACCATCTCAATAAAAGTATTTAACACAAGCGTTTTACTACACTTGAGCGTCTTTTTTTTTTCTCTGCCCGCTGCGTTTTTTTTTTTTTGCTCTCTTGGTGCGTGCCGAAAATTTCTTCACTTTGGTTTCAGGTTTCAGGTTTCTCCTTGTCTTTGGGTCGACACAGGCAGGAGAGAGAAAGAGAGAGAGAGAAGGAGAGAGAGAGCAGTTGAGTAAATCCCTTAATCTATGGAAATGCTACGCAATTACCACGACAAGTTGAATGCCACGACGGAGAGTCGCGTCATGTGATGCTACTGTTGCCCCGTGCCCCGTTTTCCGTGTCCCGTGTCCCTTAGCCGGACTGACTGACAGGCAGTCTGGAGCCTGACCCTTTCGTCGAGCCCTTTCTCCCCTGCCTTTTTTTGGCTACTTCTCCATTTTTTTTCTCTTTTTTTTTTGTTTCTTTTGTAACGGACCTGAAACGTGGTGGCCTGTGCCCTGTGCTGGTGCTTTCTTTGCAGTGTTTACACAACCAGTTACAAAGTGCACAAGCCACCCGCCTTAGCCTTGCTGCTTGCTGCTCAGGATCCTTTCCTTATGCTCCTCCGGGGGCCCTGGTGGACAGTCTTACGGTCTTACGGGCTTACAGTCTCACGTACGCGGGCCGTACAACAAATCAAATTTGCATAGCAAGTATTATCGGTATCAGTGGGCAGCGAGATAGAGAGGGGGAGAAAGAGAGGAGGGGAGTGAAAGAGGGGGAGTGAGGAGTGTGCTTAGAGCCGGCATGATACCAGCTGCTGCTACACTGTCAGAAAAAGGGTAGCAGCTATGATTTTTTAACCTTTTACGAGCTGAACTTACTTTGAAGAGATTGCAAGGGGAGTTGGAAGAATATTGGGTGGATTACACTAAGGTAGAGCTGGAGACACATCCATATTTCATATGGAAAACCTCAGCGAACATTGATGTTTCTCCAGCTTTACACTGGCGGTCTTGGGATATCAAAAAAGATATATATATTAGAAAGGATATAGATAGATATAAATTAGAATTTGTACTGCTTTGATTACTAGAATGAAGAACTTTACTTTGCACTTTCTTTTAGTCTCTATCTCTCTCTCTCTCTCTCTCTCTCTCTCTCCCTCTTTCTCCCTCTTTCTCTTTCTCTCTCTCTCTCTCACTCTCTCACTCTCTCACTCTCTCTCTCTCTCTCCCTCTCTCTCCCTTTTACTCTCTATTCACTGCAAATGCAAGTACTTCAAGTCAACTTCCTTTCCAATTTCCAATGAGTTTTGAAAACCAACAAATCTACGGTTAATTATGGCAGGGCTTACTACAACTTTCATCATGAATGTGGCAGGTTTTAGCCACCCCATTCCCACTGCCCCTGCCCCTGCCTCTGACTGTACGAATTAGCAGTTGGAATTCTATTTGGCAGCATTATTAGGCCGCACGTCAGTTGCAATTTTGCTGGGCTGCCTGAAACTATGCAACAATAATTGCAATTCGTACTAATTATGATTGATTGAATTGGGCAGAGTACCGCAGAGGGACAGGGGGGTAGAGCAGCCACCAAACCCCAAACCTCTCGTTTCATAATTGCGAAACTATGATGAGGTCTCTCTCTCTCTTCTTTCTACCCCCTCTCCCACGTCACTGTCTAAGCCGCTGCCACGTCGCTGTCAATGTCGGCGCTAATGATGAACCGAAATGTGATTGGGAAGTGGGTGTGGAAGGGGTGGGGGGACTAGAAGGAGCGTGTCCTGCGGTTGGCAGCAGCAACGAAATGAAATTAAACCAAATAGCAGAACCGAGCAAGGCGGAGAGAGAAGAGAGAAAAAGCCGCCAGGAATTGCCATGAGCAAATAATTAAATAATAAGCGAAAGCCTCAAAAAATAAATGAACGAAGGCAGCAGAAGAAGAAGAAGAAGGCAGCAGAAGAAGTGGCGAACTCATGCTGGGCCTGGCAATGGCAACCGGCCAAGTGATTGCGCGACTTGTGACTAAGTGAAATGCGATTTTACCTGCCTTGAGTTGCTCCCCCTACTGTTCTCCTCCCCACCTTCCCCCCTTGCCCCTTCGTGCAGCCCATCATTAAGACAAATGCCAAGCACTTGTAATTATGGCTATTGAGAACGTATGTGCCTTACGCTCGGTTCCTCTTCAATAACAATAAATCGATTCAAGTGCGCGTAATCGGGCAATGTTATCCACGAATAAAAATAACACAGCGCAGGGGCAGGCGGTTGCGTTGCGGGGACGACAATAAAAAGGGCGAATAACGGTTAAATACGAGCAATTTGCGGCAGTCGAAACGAATGGCAAATGCCCTTAACGAACAAGGTGCATGGGGGAAGAAAGGAGAGTCACAAAGCAAATTTAATATTCATAATTTAGGTTATTATTATTATATGCATATAAATATTATAATACTAAATATTGATTAATTACAATTTATTTCTGATTTTAGATATCATTCCAGCAGCGAAAAGCGCTCAGAAACCTAAATAAAGCGGTAAATAGCAGCAAATCAAAGGATTTCCTGAATACTTTAGCCACTCGAAAGTATGCTACAATTCGTACGTCAGCAGAAGAAGAGAGGGAGAGAAAGGAGTTTGCTGCCTATGCAAAAGACGCGCGAAAGTATGTTGCACAAATATTCACGCAAACTGTGGTGACTGGACGAGGTGAGAAATGAAAGTATAAATTGGTAACTGATTGATTGAATTAAATAATCATAAACAAAATAAAAGAGAAAAATAAATAATAAATACAACACAATTAAAAAAATTAAAGAAATAATTATAAGACAATTAAAATCAGCCCAAGCCTTTTCTTGCAGCTTGTGGCAAGCAGAGTCTGCAAAGCAAGCGACTCTCTCTCTCTCTCTCCCTCTCCCGCCTGTTCTATGGTAGAGTGTGCAAGAGGCAATTTCAATGCCTATTTGATTTCAATAAGTAGCAAATCAAGTGCAAGGCAATTGAGAAACGATGGTGGGAGGAGGTGGATGAGGGGGAACAAGAGGAGTGGCAGGTAGAGTAAGCGTAACCGTATGCTAGACGGATTTAGCTAGGCCTCAATCGCAGGGGGAGGGGGCCGGGAGCGGGGGATAATCCACATCCACATCCGCCAGCCGCGACGTAACGAGCCCATTAAAGCCACTCACCTGTGCCGAGGCTAAAGGCTAAGTAAAGCGCGACATCGTTTGCCGACAACGACGATTTGCCGGCAGCACCTCAACCCCTCACCTCCTCCCCTCCTCACCTGCCTGGCCTGGCTGACAATTCGCCATTTCGTCGTTTGCCATTTGCCATTTGCCGACAGTTTGGCGCCGTCATCATCAACAAGAGATCAAGTTGCCATTGAACCGACGACGACGACGACGACGCACTCAAACGGAAATTGAATTGAGCAATTGTAAATGTGTGCAACCCTCCCCCCTCTCACCCTGCCTCTGCCACTCCCCGCTAGAGTTTGTCAATTGCCGCAACATATCAAATGATTTGCTTCCAAATGATTTGATTTGAATTGACTTGAAATCGAGGCGACCCACGACAGCAACAAAAGACATTGCCTGCCTGCCTTCCTTGCCACGCCCCTGCGCTGCCCTGCCCCTGCCCCTGCCCCCTAATCAGTAAGTTACCTAGCCATGCTGTGCCATCATAATATCCACTTGATTTCTTTTTGCTGTTGTTGCTCTTCAAGTTTTTGAGACATATTGTTGCTGTCGCAGTTACTGCTGCTGCTGTTGTTATTGCTGCTGCTGCGGTTGTTGCTGCTGTTGATGTTGTTGTTGCTGTTGTTGCTGCTGTTGTTGCTGCTGCTGTTGTAGGCAATTTGTGAATTTGTCTAGCGGACGCGAGTTGTCTACAGAAAGCGTTGCGCGTAATGAATTTCATTTCAATTTGCCAAAACGTCAGGCCAATTTGTAAACACAGCAACAGCAGCAACACACTGAGTCACAGCAGCAAGACACACACACAGGCGCACAGCAGCAACTTGCGCGCACAGCGAAGGCGTTGTTTATAGTGTTTGCGGTTAATTAATTCACATTTACACCTGTTGGCGGCAGCATTGCAGACGGAGGCAGCAGCAGCAGCAACATGGCAGCAACAACAGTTGCCGCCCAGCCGCTTTTGCCTTCACACACACTTCACACCTCTCACACCAGCACGCACTACACTCCCACACACACACACTCACACACACTCACACTCTCTCTTGCTGGCGGCATTCATTCAATTCATTTCATGCGCACCGCTCATATGCCGCAAATTAACTCAAAGCAGCGACAATAACGAGCTGCCGCAAGGACAAGCACTACAAGTGTGTTTGTGTGTGTCTGTGTGTGTGTGTGTGTGTGCTTGCAACGCCTTTTTGCATAGGCAAAGCTGGGGGCGTGGCTGCAGCGCTAGAGATGGTGCTCAGCATTTTTATTTTTATTTCAATTTCAATTTCATTTTTATTTTGCATTTTTATTTAAATTTTTTGTTGGTTTTTTGTGAATACCCTCAACAATTTTGGGCACGAAAAGCCTTAGAAAATTATGATTATATTTTGCCATATGTTTTTCTTTTGTTTTACTTTTGCTGTTTTGCTGTTTTTTCTTACTTTAGCATATGTGAAAATGGAAACCTTTTTTGCTGCATTTCAGAGAGTGTTTTTGCTTGGAGAGAATTCTTATGTTATTTTCAATATGTTTTTGTAGCTTAGAAATATGTTTTAAAACAAGGCTTCTTTTTTGCTTTTGCTTTGGTTTTGTTTTGGTCTTTTTCTTTGTCTTTATCTTTGCTTCTACCTTTGCCTTTGCTTTTGTATTTACTTTTTCCTTTACTTTGGCTCTGTGTTTGCTTCTGTCTCTGCTTGGTCTTTGTCTTGATCTTTGTCTTTGCTTCAATCTTTAACTTTGCTTTTGTCATTACTTTGCTTCTGCCTTTGCTTCTGTCTTTGCTTCTTTCTTTGATACTGTCTTTGCTTCTGCTTTTGCTTTGTCTTGGTCTTTGTCTTTTTCTTTGTCTTTGTCTTTATCTTTGTCTTTGTTTCTATCTTTACCTTTGCTTCTGTCTATACTTTTGCCTTTACTTTGCTTCTATCTTTTCCAGTGTCTTTGCTTCTCTTATTGCCTCTGCCTTTGCGTCTGCCTTTGCTTCTGCCTTAGCTTTTGCCTTAACCTCTGCCTTGCTTCTTTTCCACGATGTTTCACGCGTCCATCTCTACTCGTGCCTTGTATACTTCCCCCCACACCCACAGCCAGCGCTGTCAACGTCATTAACAGCGAAAAGAATGAGCTGCTCGTGCCGCTGACCCCAACCCCGACTTCCTCTCGCCCCCGCCAAAGGCCGAGTCCAGGTCCGACCCCGGCTTAGGTGCTGAGGCGCAACAGGCGGCAGGCGTTAATTACAAAATAAACTCTCATGTGCGAGAGCCTGTCGAGTGACAGTTTCATGGTAGGGGGGGTACGCCCTCATTGTATGCGAATGTGTGTGTGTGTGGCAATGTCATTAAGGCTGCGAATGACCCGCCCAAAGCACACATTTGCGTCGACACTCGCGTCCGCGTCGCTGACCAGCCACAGCCAGGAAGTGCCTCGACAAATGCAGGAACCCAAAACGGACCACGGACCCCGAGCAGAAGGACCCAAGCATGGCGTGGACGTGCTTCAACTGAGAGTCAGCGCACATATGCCCAGGCCAGCGAGTCAGCGGAGCAGCAAAGCAGCAGCAGCAGCAGGAGGAGGAGGAGGAGCAGGAGCAGGAGCAGCAGGGAGACAAGGTCCTGCTTGGTGTGAGGACCTGCCCAGCGGTCGCCGCCATTTAACGGCGTGATTTACTGCGGTCAACGTGTGCGCGCCCTGTACATGTGTGTGTGTGTGTGTGTGTGTGTGTGTTTGCAGTGTGTGGTCGCCACCTGCGGCTGCCCTCAAATGACCAGCCTCAGTGGCAGTTCCAGTTCCAGTTCCAACTCCCGTCCTACTCTCATTTCATGCACAGGCTCGTCCTCGGCATAATAATGTTTAATTTGAGGTAAATACGTTTTTGTTTTTCCCATTTAGCCTCGCTTTTCTCCCCCCCTCTTCTTCTGCTCGCAGCAGGAGCCGAGACTGTGGCAGGATGCGGGTACGGATGCGGCCTGCCTGCCTGCTGTGCGAGCGGGAAGTGCATTAAAATTTGTGTCGAAAGTCAACGAAATAATAAATTAAACATTTACACAAAGAACAAAATAAAAAAAAGAAGAGCAGAAAAAACGGTGAGCAGTGCGAAAACTTTCGACAGGCACTGTGTGACTTGTGACGGAATGATAAGAGCAGAAATATGGGCAGATAATATTAATGCTAATACGAGTAATGGGCGGGAGGGTACTAAGTGTATGGTGAAGCTGGTGATGAGTGGAGGGAAACGGATGTAAAGAGAGGTACAGATGAAGATAAATATATATAAAGAGATAGAGAAAGAAAGGGAGAGGAAGAGAGAGAAGAAGGAAAGAAAAATAACACATAAGAAAGAGGCAGAAGCAGCGCTAATAATACGGGTATAAGATAATTGAGTGAAAAGTAGCGAGTAACGAATAAAGCAGCGAGTAGCGACTAAAGAGCTTTTGATGAAGCCTGTGTGGATATGAGGAGAGTGAGTAATAGAGTAACGAGTAAGTAAATTGATAAATTAGTAAGCAAACAGAGTAACGAGCAAGTAAACAGTGTAAACCTTAACTAAAAATTGTAACGAGTAAGTGAATAGAGTAAATAGAAGGACAACTAAACAAATAGAGTAAGGAGTAACTTCATAGAGTAACGAGTACGTCAATAGACTGGCTAGTAAATAACAAAATAACGTGTAAGTTAACAGAGTAACGAGTTAGTTAAATGATTAACGAGTAAGCAAATAGAGTAACGAGTAAGTAAGTTGAGTAACGAGTAAAGATTAACTTAAAACTGAAGGACGACTAAATTAATAGAGTAAGGAGTAAGTTCAGAGAGTAAGGAGTAGGTTAATAGATTACCATGTAAATAACAAAATTACGTGTAAGTTAATAGAATAACGAGTAGTAAATTGATTAACGAGTAAGCAAATAGAGTAACGACTAAGTAAGTTGAGTAACGGGTAAAGATTAACTAAAAACTGTACCGAGTAAGCGAATAGAGTTAATAGAAGAACAACTCAATAAATAAAATAAGGGGTAAGTTGATAGAGTAACGAGTGAATTAATAGAGTGCCAAGTAAATAACAAAATACCGCATAAGTTAATAGAGTAACGAGTAAGTTAATTGATTAACGAGTAAGCAAATATAGTAATGAGTAAGTAAGTTGAGTAACATGTAAAGATTAACTAAAAACTGTAACGAGTAAGTGAATAAGTTAATGGAATAACGAGTAGGTAAATTGATTAACGAGTAAGCAAATAGAGCAACGAGTACCTAAATTGATAAACGAGTGAGCAACTAGAGTAACGAGTAAATAAATAGAATAATGAGTAAGTAAATAGAGTAATAAGTTAATAGAGTAACGAGTAAATAAATTCAGTAACGAGTAAGTAATGAAAGTAAGTTGACTAGGCAACGAACATGATTTATCGAGCGAGGTTTAAAGCAATGAACTAGGAACTAGCTAGAATATGGAAAGTGTAAGTAAAACTACGAGTAACAAGTAACGAGAAGCGAATGATCAGTGCTGCAAATCTGTAGCCAGTAAGGAGCTGCGATTATGTGCAGTAACGTGTGATAAACTGCGTGTAAGATGAGGCCAAATGTACTGTAAGCGAAAAACAACGAGCAATTTCACTAATCTCAATAACAAGTCCGTGCTCGACATGGCAATAACAATGGGAATAAATTCCATGTCACGCAACAATCGCAACTAGCTGCTGACTTTAAGAACTCATCACAGCACACACAGAGGCAGACACAGGCCCTCACACACGCACACTCCCACACACACACACACACACACATGTCGCTAATTGAAATTTGTAATACTCAGAGTGCGTGTGTGGCGTGTGAGTGTGGGCGGCAGTGGGAACAACATCATTCAACGTCTGCCTGGCCAATGGGCCACATAAAAGCGTCGCTCTGCTGGCAAACAAAAGAGAGTGGAAAACCGAAAAAAACAAAACGAGTAAAATGGGAAAGAAAAGGAGACAAAAAAAACAGAGGAGAAGAAAGAAAAATAGCGGAACAGAAACCTGGACAGGCAGGCAGACATTGTCAGCATTTCTTTTGTCCAATGCTGTGAAAAGGCTTCAAAGCTGTAAAGGTTCGCCCAGCGCCCCCGAGAATGCCCTGCCAGGCAGTCAGGATGGGAGCCAGCTAGCCAGCCATACCGGGAACAGGAAGCGGATGTCGCGTTGGCCACTGTTTCTGTTTCTCTGTTTCGGGTTTCGCTGCAACTCGCTCGCAGTCGCAGTAATGCCGCATGTGACTGTGACTGTGCCTGGCGCCGCCAGGACCCAGACCCAGACCCTCATTGAGATATCCCGGAAGATATCAAGAGAAGAAGACCTGGTCTCTGACTTCGATACTGATTCTGGCATGTTTCAGTTTGTTATGCTTGCCATTTACCATGTGTGTAATTGTGTTTCCCCAGATCAGATCAGAAGTAACGAGTCACGAGTGACAAGTGCACGTTGCATGTGGAATATGGTGAGTGGTTTGTTCTTTAAACAAGTGGGGGCAATTGTAAAGAAGAGAGTTTGAAGTTATGAGTTATAAAGAGCAAGTGTTTGTTGCAAGTTACACAGTAACACGGGAAATTAAAGCAGCGAAAAGAGATTTAACTTAATGAGAGTAAAAAGCGTATGACAGAGCGAGTAGGAAGTATCGTGTAAAAAGAAAAAAAGGTAAGCGAATAAGTGCGAGTAGAAAGCACTCTTAGTGACAACGATTAACAGAATCAAAGAAGCGTATAAGTTATAAAATATAATGAGTATAAAGTAACGAGTAGAGAAATAACAAGGACAAAAGTTGTCTCTTGCAGGAGGTTGAGTAAAGCTTATCAGTGACTTAAAAATAGCGAGTAAAACATAGCGAGTAAACAGAGCAAGTGAAACATAACAAGTAAACATAGCCAGTAAAACAGAGCGAATAAAATATTGCGAATGAAACATAGCGGGTAAAACATAGCGAATAAATATAGCGAGTAAAACATAGCGAGTAAACAGAGAGAGTAAAACATAGCGAGTAAATAAATAGCAAATACTTAACAAGTAACGAGTATACAAGTAACGAGTATACAAATGTCGAGTAACGAGTGTTTGTTATTCAACGAATACAAATTGACGAGTAAAAAGAGAGAGTAATTAGAATGATTTGCAACAATTGTAGCATGTTGAATCTAAATAAAGACAAAAGTAATGTGTAACAAGTACAAAGGAAGGTACAAAAAATGAATAAGAGAGAGAGAGAGAGAGAGGGAGAGGGGGAAAGAGACAGAACAAGAGGAAAAAAGACAGAGAAGGAGAGGGAGTAAGCGAAGTAAAAGTATTTTCGCATTGTGCTCGCTGAACTATTCAAAACACGCCAGCCCAGTGGACATACACATATCCGAATAATGCACAACTCTGTGCGGTATTTCAGCGAGGGCTGCAGAGGAGAGGGGGCGTGGTTAAAGGGGTCAAAAGAGAAAAGGGGTGGCAGGGAGACAGAGTGACATGAAGTTTTTAGTTTCGTTTGATTTGTTTTCATTGCTCTCGTTTTGGTTTCGTTTATTTTAATTTAATTTAATTTCAAAACGAACGCAAGCCAAAGGCAAAAGCCCAAGACAAAAGGCAAACAAATCAAATGCCAAAGCGAAGGTAGTGTGGGGCGGGGAGGAAGAAGAAGAAGAAGGAGTAAAGGGAAACTACAACTACAACTAGCAGCAAACGACACAAAAAAAAATGCAGAAAGAATTTCCAGAGGAGCAGCAAAAAAATGCCAGCAAAGGCGGCCAAAGGGCGATGTTGCTGCTGTTGTTGTTGTCCGCCTTGTTGCTGTTGTTGTTGTACTTGTAGTTGTTGCTACTGTAGTTGTTGTTGTAGTTGTTGCTGTTGCTGTTTGTTGTTATTATTATTGACTTGCCGGCATTTGCTGGCCAATTTGCCAAAGTGTTTTGCCTGCAAAAAAATATAAATATGCAATCGACAGGCGCAATAAAGTGTGGGCGGGCTGGCGGTTTGTGGGCGTGTCTCTGTCTGCCTGCGGTGCCAGGCGCGCGCTGCATATTCTTAATTTGTTGTGGGCGTGGCTGCCTCCCTCCCTGCACCCCGCCACGTAATTGCCTTTCGCCTTTTTGTTTTTGTCTTGCTGCCTTGTCTTCTCTGCGCTTTTTAGCCTTTTTTTTCTAGCCTTTTTCCGGTTGCCAAGGAGAGACAGTTGCACGGTGTCGCTGTGTCTATAAATCAGTGAGCTACCAGGTAACCCCCCAGTCTTCCCCCCTACTCCCCCTACTCTTACCCCTCTAGCCAATGCTTGTTGTTGCAACCAAAAAATGCAAATGAGCGCGTGCTAAGGGGCAGACAGGGGGGGCCATGTGCAGGCAGACAGCAAAGATCCCAAGTGCCTTAATGAAAAGCAGCGACACACACACACACACACATAAAGACACACACACACACATAAAGACACACACACATAGACACACTCTCACCTGGCAAGGAGTGCGCTGTGCGTTGTCGGCGCTAATCCTCATTTAATTTTAAAGTTCGAAGGTGTTGAAGATAATTTTTGCACCACTTGCCACAGCCACCGTGCAGCAGCAGTAGCAGCCGAGGCAGGGGCAGAGGCAGCAGCAGAGGCAGTGGCAGAGGCAGCTCCAGGAGCTGCGCTCCATTTATAGAGTGTTCGCACATAAAAATATTTTATGGCGAGGCGAGAAAGGATTGCAGACAAGGAGTATATCCTAAGGGGGTCAGGGGAGTAGCTGAAGGAGGGGGGGCGCAAAGGGGAAGGGGGCGTTGCTGTAGCTAAGTGGCGTTACCGTTACCGCACATCGCCAGAGAGATAAAATAACGGTGCCAGACATTGTCTTATGAATAAATTGTTATGGAAATCGAATTAATGAACGCTGTGGCGCACAATGGAGGCTCCTCTGGATGCGCCGGCTGCTGCTGCTGCTGCTTGCTGCTCCTTGGGCCCAGCCCAGCTCCAGCTTCAGCTCTAGCTTCAGTGTCTGCTGCCAGTGTGTGTGTGTGTGTGTGTGTTGGCGTGCCAGAGGTTAATACCTGAGCTTATTTGTCTAACTCTTTCGTTGCTGTCGCTCGCTGCGTAATTTAATTATGCGTTCACTTTGCCAGCCCACAGCCACGCCCCCCTCCCTCCCCACTGCCCCCTTTCAGTGTTCTTATCTCGCATGCTGAGTGTCTGCTCTGCGTGTGTGTGTGTGTGTGTGTGTGTGTGTGGCACAGGCATTAAATTGCAGCATTTAATCGAATTTTCAAGTGACTCATTCCTTTCCTTCCACATGTGACCCCCGCTACAGGGTATCAGGGCAGGGCATCAGTTTCTTGTCTTAAGCCAAACCAAAGTCAACTCGAGCTGCTCATAAACTGTAGCTTAAAGTCAGCCCAACACACACACACACTCGCACACACACTCGCACACACTTGTGGTGAATGAAAACAATTTCGAGTGAATTTTCAAGACATTTTCCATTTATTTTTCTTCCCCGGGATTACCCACAACGCTTATCGCCCGCTCGCAGTTGACCAGTCTGACAGCAGCTCTGGAAAAGGAAAAGTCTATGCCAGACTGAGACTGAGACAGACACTGAGACTGAGCAATTTCCCTGTAGTCTACACTCTAGATAATTATGACATTTCTATTGTCTTCATAGGTTGGAACGATTTTGATTTCTCTTATGCAGTTTGCACCTTGTAATTGATCTTTGGCACTGTCTTTAACATATTCAAGTAGTTCAAGATGTTCACTCTATTTGAAACACGGTCAAGTGGTTTTAGTACAAGATGAGGCTCATAACGAAATTCTAATTGCAAAAGAAATGCGCCTTAATTGTAAAAGATTTGATTGTAAATATTGTAAATCTGTCAATATATAATATATTTGTCTATGCACCTTTGTCATCTCTATATTTATCTATCTATCCATCCATCTATACATCAATAAATTTATTTATCTTTTCCTCTATTGGAATCTTCAGATATATATATTTATCTAATCATCTAATCATCTATTCGTCTATCTACGAGGGTCGTTTGATAAGTCCGTGACTTTTTGAATAAAATATATTTTTTTCGTCAAAGAAGCGTTTTATTTCTCAACATAATCTCCTTTTAGCTCTATACATTTAGTCCAGCGTTTTTCGTTAAAATTCACGAGATCGTCTGCTTTCAATGCCTATAAAACGCAAACTAAGAAACGCAGCTTTCTCAAAATTTTACAGTCAGCTGTTAATCGATAACTGCTGACAGGAGCAGTGTTGTATTTAGAGCAGGTGCGCGGCAAATACAAAAAGTCACGGACTTATCAAACGACCCTCGTATCTATCTATCTATCTATCTATCCATCTATCCATCTATCCATCTATCCATCTATCCATCTATCCATCTATCCATCTATCCATCTATCCATCTATCCATCTATCCATCTATCCATCTATCCATCTATCCATCTATCCATCTATCCATCTATCCATCTATCCATCTATCCATTAATCCATTAATCCATTCATCCATCCATCTATCTATCTGTTTACATATACATATATATATTATATTATATATATTTATATATTTATTTATCTATCTATCTATATATCTTTATATCTATCTATCATTCTATTTATCTACCTATCCATATATCCAACTCTCCATCCATCCAACTTTATATACATATATATTTGTCTATGTATCTACCTATCTATTGATATGTTTATCTTTCAATTTATCCATCTATGTATCTATCCACATATCTACCTTTCGTTCCATCTATTTACCTATCTATCCATAGACCAATCTATCAATCTACCTATCTATTTTCAAATTGATATATAACTCTATCTACCTATCTGAAACTATCTACTCTAGTATGCCAAGTAATCATTATATCTACCTATCTATCTCTCTGCCCTTATATCTATCAATCATATATATTTATTTGTATATGCCTGCACATCTAATAATCTTACCACCTTCTTTAACTGATTGCAACTCTTCATCTATATATCTGTCAATATAAACGATCCTTCACTTGTGAATCTAGTCTCAACTAGGTTTAATACACTCCATATATTCCCTATATCCATAAATATGTTCTATAAACTGCTTAAGCTCTGCAACCTTCCTTCCTTCTTTGACTGGCAAAATCTCTTGAGTTTTCCATTACACACGCCTCATAAACACTCGCTTAAAGCTGGCCACACACACTCAGACATGGCACACAGGTAAGAGCAAACACACACTCACACACACACACACACACACTCGACTCTTGCTTAAAGTGCGCCAAATTGGAAATCTTTTTTCTATTTTTGCCTTCGGCTTTTATTTTATTTCGTTTCATTTCGTTTCGTTTGTTTTATTATTGAGACTTAATCAATGTGGTGAGATTGGCAGAGAGGGCATGGGGGGGAGGCTGAGGGTGAAGCTAGGCCTGTTAAAAACCTTTTCACACACACACTCGCACACACACACACACAAGGTTAGTAGACACGCATGTTGACTGTGGTTTTCATTTATCCCAAATTAATGAAAACGCAGCCAGAAAAAGTTCCTTGCACGCACTGACTAAGCAGAGCACTTCCCCCTCTCCCCACTTACTTCCCCTTCCACTTCTACAGCCTCTCCACACTGCCCTCCTACCCCTCTGGGCTATAGGCGAAAAGTTTTGTGGCCCCTTCTTGAATTTTGGTGGGCAAACTGGAAATTCCATTTGGGCTTTCTCCGTTGGCGCTTCCTTTTGGCCATTTTTAGTAGCTTGCACTTTTCAGAGTTGTTTGTTTATTTGTCTGTTTGCTCGGCCTCGACTCGCAAGTGGCAGCTAATTACGTGCCACGGCAGGAGGCGCCGCCACCGTCGACGGTGCAGCATTGCCGCTTTATGACGCCAGCAAGGCTGCTGCTCTTGGCTACCCTCGTGGTGTGGCAAATCCAGTTAAAGCCAAAGTCGCAAGTTGCCCGCACACAAAGGCAGCTAGGGTAGCCAGGGTGATGGCGGGGAAGGAAGGGAATTCAGAGGGGGAGGTGGGCACTGTCCCGTGCACTTTGAAAGGGCTTCCAATGATACTTTGAAATCAAACACGGCGTTAAGGATGTTAAGGACTCGCCTCGACTAAATGAGCGACCTATTTGACACAGCGCACAGTCTCAGCTAAGTTTGGCCAGTACCCCCGTCCCTCCTCTGCTTCCTCCTCTTGCCACACTGTTGAAATTAAAAAGCAACTTGCCGCTGCTGGCTCTGCCTCTTTTGAAGTTGCTCGCGTAATTGTCGCAGCGACTGTTGCAGTTGCCCGGGCAACCCAGACGAGCTCGACCTCGGGCTCGGGTCTGCTTTAAGGCTGCAACGTGAGGCAGCTTCAACTCAGAAGGAGGTTATGTGCGCCAAAGTGTGCCAAAGTGCTCAGGTATCATCGTCATGCTCATCATCATTATAATCATTGGTTATGTTGGCAACTCTGTCCACACTTCACATGCTTCCGGCAAGTGAGAGTGGACTTTAAATAATGTTCTCCAATCTCATCCATTTTATCTTGGTTGCATACGAATGATATATGCACAGTATATATATATATTTTGGATAACTATATTGAGAACCTATATTGGGTAGTTATATTTACTATCTAGTGTATTCCATGAGGTGGTACCTATGCAATGAACTTTATGGTAATGTTCTTAGTGACTACCAAGTTTGACTTAAAGGTTCCAAGACAAAACTAACTCAAATTTTATTACAGAAAACATTTCAAAGAAACGTTTAGTATACCAAAGTTAGTTATCTTATATATCATATGTATGGTATATGTATTTTGAATATCAAGTCTAACAGCTTATCATTTTATGTTGATATAAGGCTAAGGTCTACGTTGAGGTCTTCCAAGTGTTTGTTGAGGTCTTCTCTCCTTCATGTCACACTGAAGTTCATCTTCAGGCTTATCTGCTGCACTTTAGACTGCCTTGGAGTTGTCACTATGTGGAGGCGACCCACTGACACGCCCAGTTAGGGCCCACGAATAGCTTAAAGTTAAAGCCAAATGGCCCATGGCGCAGACGGAGAGGAAGATATGGAAGAAGATGTGGAGGAAGATGAAGATGTAGTGTCTGTGGGTGGGCAGAGGGCTAAGAAAAAGGATGTGAATGTGAATGTGGATATGGCTGTGATGTAGATGGTGGATGTGAATGTGTGTGTGAGTGTGCCTGGGTATGCTCTAATGCAATTGATGTCTGTGTTGCGGATGTGGGGGCGTGGCAATGTTTGGGCGCGCGCATTGAGGCGGCAACCTAATAAAAGGAACGAAAACAACTTGTTTTCCAATTTTACAATTTAACAAGTTGCCATTAGACGCAGAGTGTGCCGGCAAAGGGGGAGAGAGAAGGGGCTACCGGGGTAGACAGACGATAGGCGCACCCTGTGCGCGCACAGTGCTGACTCGTTAGTTCTCAGTCCGTAATATCCCCAGCCGCCTCCACTAAATACAGTTCGCAGCTTGCAATCCTTTTGCCAGGCAAGGAATTCCGAAGAAAATCGACTGCTATTGGATTCCAGTTGGCCCAACTGGAGTCTCCAGTTGCTGCCTTTGCCACCAAAAGCTCAAAGGCAGCAGCAACAACAACAACAACAGCAATAACAATGGTAAGCAGAGACGCAGGAGAGGGAAAAAAAATAGAATTTTTCTCGGGCAAAGCGTACAAATTTTTCGAATTGTTCGCTGGAGACTAATAAAATCAACGACGTGGAACTTGCAAGCCGTTCCTTTAGACCGTAGCCCGTCGTAGACTAGCGACCGTGGACCGTGGCCCCAAAACCAAAGGCACCAAAGCCAGAGACAATGAGTCGTCGCTCGGCTCAGCTTAGCCCAGCTCAGTCACATGCAGTCACGGCTAGCGCTGGACGAGTGTAGTCGTGACACGAGCCAAAAGGGTTGTCTTGCATGTGATGAGGTGTGTGAAGGTCCAGCAAAAGATGAATCTACTCTACAGTGTTCGAAAGTTATTTCCTTAAAGTACTCTACAGTAGACTCTGCACTACTCTGTACAACTTTTCATTACTCTACAGTAAACTCTACTCTACTCTACCTTAGTCTGCACTACTCTACCTTATTCTACCTTACTTTGCACTACTCTACCTTACTCTACATCACTCTATAGTAAACTCTACACTATTCTGCACTATTCAACACGACTCTGCACTAGTCTACACTACTCTACAGTCAACTCTACACTTCTCAGCACTACTTTGCACTACTCTATACTACGCTGCGCTACTCTACAGTACTATAGACTTATTTGCATTACTCTTCACTACTCTTAACTACTCTCCACTATTCTACACTACTTTGCATAACTCTACATTAAACTCCACACTACTCTACACTACTTTACACTACTGTACACTACTCTACACTACTCTACACTACTTTACTCGACTCTATACTACTCTCCACTACTCTCCATTATTCATCACTACTTTGCATTACTCTACAGTAAACTCTACACTACTCTACACTTCTCTTCACTACTCTATACTACTCTACACTGCTCTCCCATATTCAACACTACTTTGCATTACTCTACAGTAAACTCTACACTACTCTACAATACATTACACTACTCTACACTACGCCACACTACTTTACACTACTCTATGCTATCCTACACTCCTCTTAACTAGTCTCCAATAATCGTTTAATGTTTCTGCAAGTCAACTTGACTCGACTACACGTTGCCATCGCTAGCTCGTGCTCTGGGTGCCTCATCCACAGACCAAAAGGCTGTCAGACAACCAGCCAAAGTTATTAAACAGTTAAGCGGCGTCGCACGTCGTCGCGTTTGGTCGCCTGCTCCCCCGATGCACTCCCCTCTCTGCAGAATGCTGGCTGAGATTTGCAAGGAACTCAATCCAAGATATATTTATAGGGTTATAAACCGTATTTAGATCACCCCACGAAAGAGTTGCTGCTGCTGCTGCTGTGGCTGTTGTGCTGTGTTGCCAGGTCGAAGACACAGTCAACATGCTCCGATTTATATTTCGATGGAAAAGAAGGAGAAGGAGGCATGTCGTGGGAGGCGTAGCGTGGTGGGGGATGTGAGTGGAAAAGGGGATGCGGTGGTTAGGACATTGCGCGGCGGATAGGCTTTAATCAGCCGACCGGCCATTAATAAATCAGAGTCATTAAAAATGCAGCTGCCGACGAAGGAGAAAAAAAGGCAACGAACCAAATGAGAAGACCAGCAGAAAGGCAGCTGAGATAGAAGTGGGACGGGAGTAGCCGAAGTTTGTATACTCTATAAGTATGTAAGGGTTGTAGATCCTTTACTTTATTTAATTATTGAATACCTTGTACATTTAACAATACAGCAGGAACAATACATTTAACAGGAGGAATACATTTAACTGGAAGTTACTTAGTTTAACATTAGCTTAAGGTTCTCTTAATTACAACTTCCTTATTTCTTAACTTAATTTTCAAAGTATGAAAGTTAGTTTAACTACTTGTCATGCAGTCGCTGCACAGCATCAAAACAACTTCTTGATACAGCTTAACTGCTAGTTAAACTACAAGTTAAGCAGTTTACAATACAATAAGTGCTTTTAAAAACGAACTTATCTTTAACTTTAAAACAAATTTGAATCATTGTTTTCAAGTAATTTTAGTTAAAATACCCTACAGCATCAGAAGCCGTGTCAACCCCAGGTTAGTGTGCAGCTAAGCAGGAAGACACTGTGGACAAAGAAAAAAAAAACAAATTGGAAATCGAATGAAAAGGCGCGGGTTGCCCTAAGCTGTGGCCAAGCGGCCCGGCAGGGCAGGAGGCTACCGATTCAGGGATTCACTTCAAGGATTCGTTCATTAAGCAGCCAGGCAGCCAAGCAGCCAGGCGACCAGGCGGCGAAATCACACAAAGGGACACTTTACAGCCGAATGAATCTAATTAAAATGTAATTATAAATGTAACCGTTAAGCGGAAGTATCCGCGGGATACCAGCCAAACACACAGCCTTAAGAAGCAGCAAGAACAACGCGGGACATAAAAAAATAACTGAAAGAAGATCGAAAGGAAAATAATGAAAATGAGAATAAAAATAAAAATTAGATGCGACAAGAAGCGAACCCCTTAATCATGACGCCCCAACGCCCTCGATTTATGCGAAGACATTTTCCCCCATTCCTCATGCCCATTCCCCATTCTCTCTGCATCTTCCAGTCTCTTTTGTTTGCCATCTCTCTCTCTCATAATTTCGCTGATTGACTTAAAGCTGAGCAAGTGGCGAGGGAATCTTAAAGTGCCTGAGAACTGTTCACATATGCAAAGGGCACAAATTCTCCTGGCTGGCAATAAAACTAAAACTAATGAAATTTAAAACAAGAAGAACCTAAGGTTAACTACGGTAGACCGAAGGTGTTATACCCTAGCAGCAATACACTTAATGGGCTTAGAGATGAGTCTGCTGAGTAACATTAATATACCTTCTGTGAGGGTATAACCAGCCAGAGAGACAGAGGACAGCACAGCACAGAACAGGATAGGACACGCACACAGGACTTGGGCACACTCCGGATGGAAGACACACACGCATCTGGTCGGAAAACTTTGGGGCCCCTTCCCCATTGGGGGGGTAAGAAGTCAAACAATCGCCTTCGCCTTGCTGCTTCGACTTTAACTTCAACTTCAACTTGGACTTCGACTACAACTTCAGTTTCCACTTTGTCTGCGATGTCCTTCGTCGTCCTCGTCCTCGTCCTCGTCTTCGTCCTGTGCTTGGCCAGCGTTTGACCTGACCAAGTCGTTGTTGTTGTTGTTGCTGTTGTTGTCGTGGCCTAAGCCGCCTCTAAATGCGTGTCCTGGTCATGTAATCGCATTTCAATTTAAAGTCATTCCCTCTCTCGCTTCTCAAGTGCGACAAAGACCAAATGCACTCCGGCCCCATTCTTCACTCTTCCCCACTCTTTCTCTCTGTCTCTCTCTCTCTCTTTCTCTTCCCATGCAGTCCGCACTTATCTTTGTTGCTCGGCCATGGTTCATGCTTATGTGTCTTCTAGGTCCTCAGGGTGCACATATGCGACGCCGTCTGCACTGTGGAAAAGGTTCACTTAAGAGATGAGCTAAACTTGGACTTGTTTTGGATTAAGTTTGGGATTTCTTTCTTCACTGATATAAATTATATAAATTATACTATACTGTTACTATACTATTATCAAACTTTACTATACTGTACTATACTATACTGTACTATACTATACTGTACTATACTTTACTTTATTTTACTATCCTTTACTATACTTTACTTAAATAAATGAAAGAGACAGAAAATACCTTCATATAATATATTCTTCTACTCCCACTTCCAATACACTTCCTATTTTCTTTCTATACACGCAATAGAAACTTATTATTTATCTAATATATATACTATATACTATACTTTAATACACCGTACTAAATTATAAAGCTCTAGCTTCTTTAGATCTTGAGACAAAGCTGCAACTTTTGGAATATTCCCCATACCTTATATAATATAGTCAGTTTCCAAATACAGTTCTATTTCAATGAGCTAGCAGTAACTTTCTATCAAATTTCATAACAATAACACTTATATATGCCAAGATCAAGGCATTTATTCGATATATGTAGTTCTCTATCAGATTTTTGCCTCACTTCATCCACTGTGCAGCTTAGAATTGCTTAAGAAAATTGAAAATTCCAGAGCATAGGTTGCAGGCGAATGTATATATACATAGTTTACAGCTTTCTTTTGTGGGTATACACCCACATGTATGTGCGTGTGTGTGTGTGAGTGTGTCTATGTGTGTGAACTGGAGTGTGTGTGTGTGTGTGTAGCAATAGTTTGACACTTGCAATGCACATAAATTTTGAGACGCTGCTGCTGACCGACTACGGCACAACTACAAAACTATAGCTGGTACCCATCAGTACTACCCCCGCCACTCCCCTTCACCCTCTGCACACTGTTTCTGTTACGCCACTGCCTTCAACTTGCAACAACAAAGTCGTAAAGCGCTTTTAAGCACACAAATTAACCACAGTACATGGCCGAGCGCCCAAGCGGTCACAGTGCAGCACAGCACAATAAGGAGAGAGAGAGAGAGGTACGGGGAAGATAGGGTAAGAGAGAGAGAGAGTGGGAGAGAGAGAGAGGGAGAGAGTAAGACAAAGAGTGAGTGAGAGAAGGGGGTGAGCCGAGGGCGAGCATTTTGTTTGTCTATTTCGTTGTTTATTTGTTTTTGTGTGCACTCAAGGATTTCTAAGAACTTTAACTTGCCCAAAATATGTGCACATATGTGTGTGCCTCTGCCCAGCTCCCCCCTCCCCTGCCCCTGGCACTGGCACTGGCACTGGCAAGCGAGTCATTTGCACTGGGATTTTGTATTCGAAGTTCCCCTCGTTGCTGTTGTGGAACGCAGTGACCATTAACGAATTTTCAACTATCAACATTCCCAAGTTCTGTATGTGCCTGTCCAGCACACACACCCGCACACACACACACATAGAGAGACAGGCACAGGCACAGGCACACGCATGAGTGAGCGCCTCCACGCAAGATGCGTCCAAGATGCGGTCCAAGGATATTAATATTCCACTTCTGGCACTTACTTACGCTCCGTAAATGCCTAAGGGCAAGTGTAATCTCTTCTAGCTGTGTCTTAAGTGTGTGTACAGCTGTGTGTGTGTTCGGGTGTGTGTGCTGGTGTGTGTGCCTGTCTAGCTGTGTGTTTACAACAGATTTGCATTTGAAAGCAGCCCAAAACTTGTCCAGCCATTATCCCCCTCATACTGTGTCTATCTGCCTTTATCTCTCTTCTCTTCCCTTCCCTTCTCTCTTCTCACTTCTCTCTTTTTTCTATATCTATATTGCTCTATCTTGTCTTCTTCCACTGCCCCCTGCATAATCAGTTCATTAGCGTCTCGCTTGAAAACATTTTGTATATTTTGAAAAATCAAAAACTGTAAAAAAAACTCTAGAAAGATTCAAAATAAATAACAAGTAAATTACGCGTTTCCCACAGCGGCGCCACATCAAAGTGACCAGCGGTCTGACTAGGCGCTGATTCCCCCCTTCTTCTTTCCCTTCCCCTGCCCCTGCCCTTCTCCTTGCCACACTGCACTCTGTTTCTTCTTCTTCTACTGCTTATTCTCGGTCTCGTGTTGCCACGTAGCCCACAATTAGACGCACAAAGTCAAACGTCAACAAATTATACCCACATGGACACACAGCCCCAACAAACCAGCACCCAGTCCCCCTTCTTCCCTACGCCCCTGCCCGCAAGTCTCTTGGGTTGTGGGCGCGAGAGGGCAGGGGCGGGGGGAAGGTTCACAAATTAACAAACAAACGTCAAGTAGAAAAGGAAGCAAAGAAGACGCAGCCCAAGAAAATATGATGGACAGAGCTGACGCTTATTGAGGAGTGTGTGTGCGGCCAAGAGATACCCTGTAGTTGCTGCAGAATGCAGTGGATTGGACTGTTGGACTGTGCATATGTTTACAATTGGCAATTGTTGTCAATATTTATGACTGCGATAACACAACCCCACGATATAAAGACATATCGCATGACCCGATCATGATCCACCATTATTTCTTTTGGGTATTCAAAATCGTTTGAGTATTTTGAGGTTAAGTCAAAACTCAGACGTACAGGGTAGATTCTGACTGTGAAATCGGACTTAGGATGTCAAAATACATGCTAACACATATGTATATCGAATGCCCAGAGCAGAATTATATATCATTTGAAAGATATTCAAAGGTTTTTCCGCTTTTTGAGGTTAAGTCGAAGTGCAGACATATAAAGTGAGTCATAAAAAGTAACTTTTTACACATATGTACATTTTAGTGTTATGTACATATGTGTAAAGTGTTTCTTGACATACTGTATATAAATTTCCATGATTCTTATCTATTTTGATATATAGAGTAGCCTAAGCAGTTCTCTATTGTACTTAGCACTCTAACAGAGTTTATCATCTGAGGTCTTAGCTTTAACTCGATATCACATATACAATCTACAGTCTACAGATATACAGTTTATATCTATACAATCTATCTATGACCTAATATCCATGACTTCTTCTTGGTAGTTATAGTGTATGAGCCCAAAGATACCTGCATAGGCACTCTAGCCTTAGGTACTCCTAGACACTCAAGGAGACTGAGCAGAAAAGGTATTTTAGTTCACAATTACTATACAAACATGCAGAGTTATCATTCAGGATCAATCCATGGTACTATATAGTATCTGTATAAAATCTTTTCCCTCCGCTAATCTACCCTCTGTTGCAGGGTATTTGCAGGCAAACACCGCTCTGCACTCAGTGGGACAGACACGCAGTGGTAACCAGTGGCATCCCCCAGTCACCGCAGCCCACTCTGCTGCACACACACACACCCGTACACACACACACACCCACTAGAGACATGGGCACTGATTTGCATTAATGAACACTTGAGTGATTTCTCGTTTTTTGGCTGCTTTTCGGCTGCTTTTTTAGCTTGGGTCCAGCAGCTGTCGGCCGTGGGCTTTAATTAATTAAGTTCACATGAGCAGAGAGGCGGACCCAGGGGATGCAGAGCTAGGAATGGCAGTGGCAGTGGCATGGGGAGGGGTAGGTTGAAGGGGAGGGGGCGTGGCTCCCCGATCGGGCATTGCCTTTAAAAGCCGCCTGCGATCTATCGATTAATTTTGCATTCGCCTTTGTCTGCTGCTCATTAAATGAAAATTATTTTTGTTTTATTTCCAATTGCAAAGAGCAAGGACCAAGGCACCCTCCCCTCTCGCCCTTTCTCTCCACCCCCACCCTGTTGCCCTACCCCTGCTCCCTGAGTGTCCCATTTCTGCGGGCAACAAATGGCAACAGTTGCGCAGCGAGACGTGTGCGTTGTTCGCACTGTAGATACCCTTTAAAATGTTTATTTGTATTTTATTTTATTTTATTATTATTCATTTATTTATTTTTATACATATTGCAATGGAACTCGTGTTAGTTCCTCAAGAATATAAAAGTTAGGACTGCAGATACCCTTTAAAAATAATAGTCACTCTTTCTGTTCAACTATCTACGGCTTCGCATACCCCACTGGGCTGCTCTGTGCATTTACAGGGCATTCATGGAGAGACAAACTGAGCAGCAACTGGCGGCAGTTCCATTCAACAACCCCATCACAGCCTGGCATATCCTGCCTGGCGACCACTGGTCAGTCATGGAGCAAAAGAGGCGTGGCATGGTGTTGAGGGGGGCGGGGCAGCAGGGTTGGATTTTGTGAACTTTTTGCTTGGCTTCAAACTTGGCTTTTTATTATGCTCAAAAATCACATTAAGAGGCAAACTCAAATATTTTAATCAGATTTTCGTAAAAAGGACAAACACACCCGTTCGCCGACACACACACACACCCATACACACACTGGCACAACCCTTACACACACATGCATGTGGAAATAAGAATTTCAGCAGCAGCTTCTACATTCTTTTTTTGTTTTCCTTTCACTCTCCTCTCCTCTCGCTGAGCTTGTTTTAATTTTTTGTACAAGGACAACGCACAATGTGTGTTAATGTGCGTTGCAGCCACAAGAGGGGGGGCCACTGGAAGTGGGGGTTAGAGGGGTAAGGGGTAGCCTGGTCAGTGGAAAACAAGCGAAAGCCGTTGTCCCAAGGAAATGGCCACAGCTGTTTCATTCATTCATTCATTCATTCGCTCGTTGTCTCATTTGCCCCTTTCAGTTCTACGTCTGCCTGCCTGCCAGTGTGTTCCTGTGTATGTGTGTGGGCTTCCGGTTCGGGTCGGGTCCGGCTACGGTTGTGGACTCAGTCTCTCACAGTGGACTCGCCCCGGGCGCGTCGCGCTGCCACTCAACATGCTCGTAACATCCACTTTAAAGCATAAGTTGCGGTTCACAGTTGCGAAACGAGCCAAGAGCAACGGGCAGCAACACCCCCCCCCCCCTCCAAACACCCCTTGCACCACGCCCCAACTGCCTACGCTCACTTGCTACTGCTAGATTGATATTTACTTTTCTGTAGCATACTTTTTCGGGCTGATCTACTGGGCACAACTCGATTGCATTGCAATGTCACTTGGCCGCAGCAACACACCCCTCACACCCCCTTCCCACGCTCCTGCTGCCCTGCTGCTAAAGTTTGCCTCTTGTTGGTAATAACAAAGGCAACAACAACAACAGCAGCAACAACTAAAAAAATGTGAAAATCTAAACGAAAATCAAGCCACAAAATTCTCTAGCGACATTTTCCAACAAATTGACACAATTTTCAAGATGCTTAACGTCGAAAATTGCCCAGCAGCGGGCAGTGGACAGGGGGGGGGGGAAGGGAGGCAAGAAGAGGGGGGGGTGCCTGGTGTGGCCACTCAATGCGCTACACGACACTTGGCGCCTTTGTTTTGGCACGCCCCACAAGGCACTAAAGTGCCATTTTAGGCAGCTCAAGTGGAGACGGGCAACACCAACAGCCCAAGTGGGGAATGCAGGGGGAGGGCAGGGCAGTATATCCACACAGCATGCCTCACACTTCAAAGTTGCAGCAGTGCCTTCTGCCTCATCCCTCCTTCTCCCTCTCTCCATCTCTTTTTCTCTCTCTCTCTCTGTCCCCATGCAAACAAAGCAGTCAACGGCATCGACGATGGCGACAAATTAGAATGCCTGCGACTTGCTCTGCCCCTGCCACAGCCTCTGCCCCTGCCCCATCTTCTTCTGCTGCTGCTCAGCACTGACTGCAGCCAGGGGGGCGTGCTGGGTGGGCGTGGCACAAGCAGCAGCAACACCAGCACTGTAAACACTTCACACGCAGAGCGCATCCCTAAAACGTTGCCAACGCCTTTTCAACCAACGCAACAGCAGCCTGCCACGCCTCCCCATCTACCGCCCTCCCGCCTACCCTTCATAGCAACGTTCCCATGACGGCCGTCGATTAGGTACTCCTCGTGGCTGTGGCTCCAATTCCAGGCCTGGCCTGGCGCCTGTGCAGCAATTGAAGCGATCAAAGGGCAGAAATTTATGCAAATTATTTTCACGCCTTTTTAGATATGCGATTTTTTTATTCCTCCTCCTCCCTTTCCTCCTGCTCTCTTTTCCTTGCCTCAGTGGTGAATGGTAAGTGTGGAGCATGAAGCAGGCAGCTCGTTCAAGTGCTAATCCAGGAGTTTAGCCAGAGAATGGCATGCATAATGACAAATCACAGCATCTAATCATTCTAGTTGATTGACCTTAAGTGGGGGGAAGTTTATCGAAAGAGCCTGAGGGAATGCAAGGATTATGTGCAAGAATTCTTAGTGGTACAGCTTAAGAGAGAACCTAGCTATTAAATTTATATTTTATTGCATACTTGCAGGCGCATACTAAATCTGTACAACCACTAAAATTGTTTTTTGCATAACTTCTATCTTAATCATTCTTTTTCAACTAAATTTGCAGCAATCATTTAATTAGTAAACATTATTAAACATATATCAAATGAGTATTGTAGCTTAAAAACTACTGCTTGCAGTTCGAGTTTTATGTATTTAAGGAGCTGCTAGCGAGCGTGGCTAAATTTTAAAATACACTGTTGATAAACAACAAAATAAACTTTTAATTTGTGTATTAATTTTGACTCTAGCTTCAATAGTCTCCGAGATAAAGGCTTTCATACAGACATATGTGGAAGATTACAGCTGTATATGCATTAGAGTGTTGCATGAATACATTCACCTACTATGTCCAGTACTCAATTGTGCATTATATATAATTTATCATGCTAAAACCTTCTTCTTCAGCTTTAAATCACTAACTTCTTACTAATATGTTAATTCAACACTTAATCGCTCACCCAATGAAGTCCAATCTGGTAAATTATTTTTAAATTCCATTAGCCTAAGTTAGAGTTCCCTCTCGCACCTTCTCCTCTCCCTCCCACCACTCCAGCTTTGTCTTTAAAGCCATAAAAAGCCATCGTTCCGTTGTGCTAATCACGCAAATATGCTTTGGCGTGAAAAACGCTAAATACGAAAGCTGCTGCCAGCCGTGAAATGGAACGTTATATCAGGGGGGGGGAGGTTCGCAGGGTAGGGGCAGGCTAACACCAGGTGCTGCAGGCCTTACCTTTGGCTGACCACAGCGCGATGCGAGCGAGTGAGTCGAGGCAATTAGCTAAATGCTTTTTTATGGCCAACTGAGCAGCTGCTCCACGCTGCCGCGATTCTTGATAGCCCCCCCAAAAAAGAGCGGCTGCAATTTGATGCCAGCTTCAGCAGCAATTGCAACCCACATCAAGCGGTCGCTTCAATGTGGTCGCGCGCTGGCCACGCCTTCTTCTACTCCCACTCCTCCTCTCCAGGCCGTGCCCGGTTCCAGCTCGGGTGGCAACGTGTGAGAATTTTGCGTAATTGAGTTTTAAGTTCAAAGCCAAAGCACGTTAAACCGCATGCAGTGGAGGCAGAAAGAGAAGGGGAGCGGGAGGAGAAGGAGAAGGAGGGGGAAAGAGCAGGAGTAGAAGGAGCAGGAGGAGCAGGGGCAGCAGAAGGAGGTGGAGCAGAAACAGTCGACGAGGTCCGCAAATGTTTCAGCCTGATTTGCATATGTGCCTTTTTTTCGAGTGAGCAGGGTAGTCCGTGTGTGGAGGAGGGTGAAAGGTCAACACTGCCCTGGGCAGCACTGAGCACACTGTGCCACATTTGAGCTGTCAACACTTACGCCCTGTGTGAGCGGGGAAGGGAGAGGGAAGGGGGAACTGTCGGGAAAAGTCGGAAAAGCGCAGGCAGAATTCGCAAGTGATTCAAATTAGTGCGAGCTATGGATAAACACTTAATTTATCAAAATTGAGCTTGTTATGCTAATAGAAAGGCAGACACTGCAGCAAGGCAGGCGGCAGGGGGAGGGGCGTGGCAACAGAACGATGCATAATTTTAATGAAATGCTCACATTGAGCAAAGGAGAGAGAGGGGGAATGGAAGAAGTAGAGAGACAGAGAGACAGGCAGTCGAAAAGAAGCCAAAAATGGCAATAGACAAGTAGCGAGTAGTGCGCGTAGCACCCTCTACCCCTCTCCAGCACCCTGCCCCTTTTCCCGCTACTCTTTTCACTGTGCCCCAACCCCCTGCCTGCCACTCTGTCTGGCTCTGGCCAAAGGCAAAGTCATAACTTCACTTATCAACATTAGCTGTGCGGCAAGGCAAGCAATGCAGGCAGGGGGAGGGGAGGTAGGGGGGTAGAGGGTCCTGCTGTGGGGTTTGTGTTTGGGATATTCATACATTTTAATACGCTGTTTATATTTTATGAAGGCAAATGAATGCACAAGGAAATGAACGAACGAACGAACGAACGAGCCAAATGAATGAAATGAGTCTCCTTCCCCTGCTCCTCCTTCTCCGCCTTCTATCTCCTGCTGAGGGGTTGACCCAGCCCAGCAATGTTCAAAAAATTCAACACCATATAACCAGCTAGCTGTGCGTGTGTGTGTGTGTGTGCTAGTGTGTGTGTGTGCCAGACCAGCAACAACCTCGCTTCGAGCTATAGACGAGTTTACAGTTATCAAGGGAAAATTATCATCTGCCATGAATCTCGATAAAATTCATATTCATATGCAAGGCGGGGCCAAGAGGGGTAGGGAGAGAGGGGTAGCTACATGTAGCTGGTAGCTAACCGCACACACATGGGCACACACACACACATTCATTACGTCGCCTGGCGTCCCAAAATGGAATACGGCAAGTGGCCAAGTTGGGTCACACAGGAAACGCCAAGGAAGACAAGGCTAGGGGCTGGGGAAGGCAGGAGAGGCAGGGCAGGAGGGGTGGCAAGGCACGCAGCCAGGGGCGGAGCATAGACAGCGCCAGACACGTTTTGCAGCAGCAACAATTGCCCGATATGAGTTGAGCTCACAACAAATTTTTGGGGAAACAAATGACTTGCAACGTGGCCCCCCACCTCACCCTCTCACCCTCTCCCTCTCTACAAGCTACAGCCTCTAGCGAGTACTCTCTCTCTCTCTCTTGCTCACACTATCCATTACCTTTTCCCTCTTGTTCTCTCATCTGTTCTGTGCTGACTGCGCTTAAAGCCGCACGCACTTGAAGCCTTTCCGCTAGCACCAAAAAGTAGGCAACACAATTTGTGCATAGCTTCGAGCATATGTAGGTGCCGCACTTTTGAGCTACTACAACTGCAGTTAGGAGATAAAAATGCGCCAGGCCACGCCCCTGGCATACACATACACACACTCACACACACACAATGGCACAGGTGCACAGCATGCGGCGCTCTGGCAAGGAGTTCATTAGCTTGGCAAAGGGTTTAATTACCTTCTCTGTTCATTTAGCGCCACTTGCGCCTCACGCGCTGTTGAGCAATGCAAACCAGCAAAAGCAGCAGCAGCAGTCACTCCCCTCTTCCCTCTCCCCTTCCTCTGCCTGTCATGTACTCCCCTCTTCATTTGCTTACCCGCAACTGAGGCTGCCCACCTGAGCCACCGCCAACGAAATGCGGCCAGTCCCGGATTCGTTGCTGCTCCCGTTGCTGTTCCCGTTGCCGGTGCTGTTGCTGGCCTGTCCTGTCCTGGCGCAGTCCCAGCCGGAGTCAAAGACGCAGCCCATTTGGCTGGCAAACAGAACTTTTCCATGTACACAGTTAATTAAAAAAAATATAAAAAGCAAAGAGCGCAGCTAAAAAAAAAAAAAAGAAAAAAAAAGTAAAACTCGTGAAAATCGCTTAAAAAACAAGTGAGAGGCGGCTCAATGTGAACGACTAGCAAGATACGCTGTAAAGGGTTTCTGCTGTAAGGGGTAGGTACTGTTAAGGGCATGTACTGTAAAGGAAATGTATGTTTAAGCGTCACTATACCCTGTAAGGTTAAAGCAGAGCAAAAGTCAGAACTAAATTTACACTTTTCTTTATTTATTTTTCTTTTATTGAACTCGAACTCAATTAGTTGCTTAGTTGCAAGCCATAATTCTCAAGTTAGTCACACTCTCTCAATGCACTGCTACTACAGGGTATTTGGTAAATAAAATCCGAAGTGCGCCAAATTGACGCAGCAAAAGCCACTGCTGACGCTGAGGCTGCCCCTGGAGTGCGGCTGCCTGACTCTGAGCAGGCATTGCGCCTGTTTCCGGTAAGCCCCCACCCCTCCCCCCTTTTATACTCCTTGTAAACCCTACCCCCTCCGCTGGCAAGGGCTACCCGCGCACTTTACAATTAACGTGAGAGATACACGACAAAAATTGACGGCATTGAAGACGCAAAAGGGCAACCCGCAAACCCAAAGCCAGCCCCGCCTCAAGTAGAGCAACATGAAAGAAATTAGCAGCGTGTCCGTGAGCTGAGGGGCAGGGAGGACAAGAGGATTGCTGGGGCAGGAGTAACCTGACCTACTCGACTTGCCCCCGCAAGACGCACGCGCCACAGCAGCGCCGCAGCACGGGGCGCACTTCAAGGCGCACTTATTACACCTGAGCTGCAGCTAAGTATGTTTACAAGATGTTACGGCTGAGCGGCACGGCGCCCCATCCAAGCTGCTTTTGGCCGGATAAAGGCCAAACGGACAAGCCTCCTTCCCTCTCTTGCCGCTGCTTCCTGTTTGCCTCTGCCCAGTGGCAGCTTAGTTAGGGCGTTTGTTTATAATAAATTTACGTAAAGAGCGATGACAATGAGCTAAATATAGTGGAGAGTATCTTCTTGGGGAGTCTCTTCTTGGGGGGTATCTTCTTGGAGAGTATCCTTTTGGAGAGTATTTTCTAGTATTTATACATATATATTCATGATCAATGGGCGATCAGAGCACAGACAAAACATTGAGCATTAGCTGGCGATATTTCCAGTTGTTTTGCAACGAGAAGCTTTAATATTTCAGAGATTCAAAAGCAGATCACAGTAAAAAAAACTATCTCACAGATGCTAGAGTTATTTTGGCATACTCTGAATACCCTTCCCCTACACAGTATCTTTATAACCTTATCAGTTGCATTGCCATCCCTCTTATCTTCTCCTTCACTCCACTATCAACTGCTGGAACTGGCAGAGATTCCTCTGCCTGCTCAGCTCGTTGTTTAGTTTAAGTTCATCTAACTCAGCCTGGCATGGCAACTCTGGCTGAGATTGTTTGCTTTGTGTTGTGTTCGTGTGTGTGTGTGTGTGTGTGTGTGTGTGTATAAATCCTTTAACTGTCGCGCGCTGCAATGACAGCAAATAAATTTTACCCAAGGGGGTAATCGACGAAATATATTCGATAAGAAATTTGTAATACAAGATGATGTAATCATCGATTCGGGGGTTGAGGCCGGCGACGGGGCACTGATTGCTGGGCCCAAGACGAAGGGGCCAAGACAAAGCAGTGGCCAGAGGGGAGTGTAGTCATTTTGGGTTCAGAGAAAGGCACAAGGAGGGAGAGGAAGAGACAGAGGGAGAGAGGCAGAGAAAGGGGACCACCTGCTGTTGCTGGTTGAAGCTGGAAGATGCTGAAGATGCTGTTGTCACTCGCCGAATTGCTTGGAGAGTTCCAACGTGACTAACGGCGCCACAAAGGTGTCGTCCTGGTGCGCTGATAGAGGGAATTGCGAGGTCGCAGTCGGAGCTGGAGCTGGAGCTGAAGCTGGAGCAGCATTCGCAGTTGGATTCGATGGCAGAGATTGCTTTTTAATCGATTCCATTTACAAATAAATTGCTTGGGCCGTTTGCTAAAAGATTTATCTATCGACTGCCGACAGCAAAGCGAATCAATGCCAGCACCAGATACCCGCTTCAGCTATCCGGGATGAGCCACAAGCAAGAGCACCAGCCTCGCACAAACATTGTATCTTCATTACGAGCACATTAAGTTTTCAAATTGCGCATGGGTCAGGAGAGGGGGGGGAGGAGTGGGGGAGGTGAGGTCTAAGTGCTGCGACGGCCACGGCGACCATAACTGGGACGGGGCAAACTGCAAATGTGATGGATGCGCGGAGGCCCGCTAATGAGCAGGCTTCACCTGCCACTCCTGGCCTGCTTTATGACGCTGGGACCGGCATAAAACTCACTACACTCTAAGAAATTAGGTGTACTTCACTCAATTTGTATAGGAAAGGATTGAATGCAGAATGAATGAAGAGAATGGAAAGAGAATTATATATAAGATTTAGATTATGGAGGGGATGTATTACGGCCTTGTAGATCAACCCATGCTAAGATTAGAGCTGTCTATCCCGTCTAGTTATCACAGTTACTCTAAAGAAATCCATAATTTTGCCTGGACTGATCATATCCGAGAAGGTGCTTGCCTAGTGAGATTATCATAATGAAGTAAATAAGTCAATCCAACAATTAATATCATTCGCTTGTATATGTAGATATACATATTTCTCTTGTCTTCAGATACTTATAAAGTGTATAATAAGTTAAGTTGTATATATATGCATATAGGTATATAGTACAAGGTTATTTGTATATGTACATATAAAAAATAGCTGTAGATTCTTTTAGAGATTATAATACGAGTTATCCTTAAACACTTATACTACTTATAAAGTGTGACTTAAATAACTTCTATATTTAGGGTGCGATTAAATTGAAAAGAGTAGTGGTTAATAGTATAGTCAGTCAAAATATAGATTAAAGTCAGAAAATTTTATGTTTAGTCTATTAAAAAGCATAAGAAATTATCTATGGGAAATCAAAGAAAATATTTAACATATTTATAGATGCAGATAGAGGCATGGCATATCCCACAAATTCTGATTCAGGATTGCTAGCCCTCTGTCTGTCTATCTCTCCATCTGTCTGCCTGTACCTCTTTCAGCTGTATGTCTGTCTGTATGTGTCTTCGTCTGACTGTCTGTCTGTCTCTCCGTCTGTCTGTACGTCTGTCTATCTGTCTGTACGTCTGTCTGTCCGTCTGTCTGTCTTTCCATCTGCTTGAACGCAGAGATCTCAGCTATTATAGAAGCTAAGGACACAAATTTGGCACGAAGGTTCCTCTATATCGTACGCTGATTAAATTTACATCAAATTGTGTATGTAACGTCAATAAATTGGAATGCTGTAGCTTTCCTGTCTATTTACTCCGTTTAAACTCACATCAGCCACTATATGAATAAATTCTCTTTCTTTTGTGTATTCTACACATTCTCCTTAAGTTTCTGTGAGTGTAGCGAATGCAGATGCGACTGCGCTGCGTTGTGGTGGCCCTTAATGAAGTTTCGCGGCCAGCTTCAAGGAGTTGCTGTGCGAGTAGGAGTGGGAGAGAGGGATGAGGGGTGTGCTTGGTAGAGTTAGTACTCAGCTGAAGACGTTTTACGACCCTCGACTTGTCGTGGCAGTCGGATAATGGATGCAGTGCGGAAAATTGGTCAATGGCGTTGCCTACTTTATGAGAGCAAGAAAGCCCTGAAGAAGAGAGAGTGTGGCAGGAGACTGAGAAAGGAGCGGGGAGTGTGCCGGGGGTAATCAAAGCGTTTGCCGCAAAGTGAACCCATCAGGGACGGGCGACGACGACGACGCACTTAGGCCTGATGATGCCGGCGGAAAGAATAACAATAATAATTCGAAAATTATGAAAGCTATAAACGCATAAATTTTCTTCACTTTCGGCGAACGCGAGCCGAACCAGGCCCATTATATACGACATTTTAATAATTTTCCACACGCCGACTCGTAACTTTGCAGGCTATGCCAGGGTATGGGGGGTTGACTGGCAAACAGACACTCACACACATAGATACACACACAGACACTCATACACACAGACACATAAAAATGCCTACGCAAAAGCAACACTATATAAAAATTCATAATGCAAACATAAATTTTCATTTGAATATTTTGCTGTCTTGCGAAAATCGCTGCCGTCGTCGAGCGAGTGTCCTCCCCACCACCCCTCCAGCCTCCCCCCTGGCCACGCCCCTCGCTGATGTTTTACTCCTTGCCGATAGACATATAAATGGCTTGGCTGCATTAGGTGGAGTCGTGGCAAGGACGCGATAATGGCGCTTCGACTGCGACTCCAGCTCCGACTTTGTCTTGATGCTGCGACTGCCTCTCCCCTGCCCCCTCCCCCCTTTACCTGCTTTGCATGTCTGCGTGTCTATTGCGATTGCTGCTGCTGCTGCTGCTGCTGCGTCTGCCTGCAATCTTCTCCTGGTGTTGTAAACATTTTCCAGTCGACATCATATGAATTATGGGGGTCGTACCGCGAAAAGCTTTTATAATCGTGCGCAAATCGCGCAAAGTATTACAAAAATTATGTACATGCACCCCCTTACCACACTCCCCTTCCCTGCCCTCCCCCTTTCTCCGATGTATGTGTGTGTGTGGCAAATGCCCAAAATATGTTTGCATTCCGCGGCTTGACAAGTTAATGCGCTGCGCTCGCAATCGGCCAGTAAAACTAAGTCCCGTACAAAGATGAGGGGAAGAAGGGGGCGAGGCGAAGAGAGACAAGAGACAAGGGGAAGAGGTAGACATCTTAGAGTTGTGTATTAGTCTGGGTCTGGTTAGCAAGTGTGGCAGCCGGATGTCTCGATGGGATAACTAGCTAGTCAAAGGTTTGCCAACTTTAAAGTTTCAACTAAGGTTGCCAGCGAGAATGAAGACTTAACAGAGTTGGGTAAGGGGTACCCGATAGAGAGACAACGACGGTACCTTGTGTATCTGTACACTGCATCTTTAGGTGTAGATACTGTAGCATTCTAAGCAGCTGGCGACGATATTGTTCGTTTAAGCTGAAAGCAACGTATGGAACTCATTGATAATTGAGTATTTAACAGATTCTTGAGTGTATAATGTTGTATAATGTTTTATAGAACTACAAGATTTACTTTATGCACCTTCACTTTTTATTTATAAAGTGGAAGACTGTTTGTTGAACAAAGATATTGATTCTTGCCTTCATTGAGCTTCTGATTGATCCGTCCCTGGTCATAGCTCATGAAATTATGCATTATATATGGTAAGTTAAGAAGATGGTAAGAAGAAGAATGCGCTTATAACTAGATCTAGAGTTATTTAAGAACCTATGACATTATAAGCACAGAATGCAGCGAAAGTTGATTGATATCCAGGATGTCTGTAAATTCCGGCAGTACCTTGATAGTGTAATGTAGATGCTTTGAACATTGTATTATGTAAAATATCTTCAACTATACAGTTCTACTCCAGACAGTAACTTAGTACAGTACTGTAGTTCCTTACAGTACCATACAGAACCTTACAGTACCTAACAGCACTTTACAGTATAACGTACCTACAGTAAGGTACAGATACAGGATCTTACAGTATCTTCCAGTACCTTGCGGTTATTTACAATACAGTACCTTAAAGTACCTTACAGTACCTAATAGTACCTTACAGTATCTTACATTATCTTACAGTACCTAACAGTTCTTTACAGTATCAAACAGTACCTTACAGTACCTGACAGTACCATACAGAACCAAACAGTACCTTACAGTACTTTACACTACCTTACAGTACCTGACAGTACCTTACATTACCATACAGAACCGTATAGAACCTTACACTACCTTACAGTATCTTCGAGTACCTTGAAGTACCTTACAGTACCCGACAGTACCTTACAGTACCTGACAGTACTTTACAGTACCTTACAGTACCTGACAGTACCTTACAGTACCTTACAGTATCTTACAGTATCTTACAGTACCTTGCAGTACCTTACAGAACCTTACAGTACCTTACACTACCTTACAGTATCTTCCAGTACCTTGAACTACTTAACAGTACCTTACAGCACCTTACAAAACCTAACACTACCTCACATTACCTAACCTAGTATAGCATTGGACAATATTGAAGCTTAAAGTTCCTTTACTCGGTTACTACCTACAGCTCTCTACAATTTGTAACCTATTTTAGTGATACCTTCCAATCAGCAATTCAAGCTAACGACCTCCAATTGGTCAATTGCCATAATGGACTGATAGCTTCAATTAGTGGAGGCATCTATTGCAACCCTTCTGACCCTGTGGCAACTGCATGTGCAGTGCAGGCATGCGACACATGCCACACTTGCCACACATGTTCCCAGGCTCAATACTCATACCACAAACCAAAGACCAGTAACCAGTAACCAGTGCCTCTTCAGACCCCCCCCCCCCCTTGGACAAGCCCAACGGGGGCAGCTGTTTAATTGAGTGCACACAGCGTCGCACCCACCGCATCCGTTGAGGAGGCAAATCGTTGACAAATGGAGCGCGCGCGCCAGCACCAGTCGAAAGCAGGAGGGGATCGGGGGCACTGGGGACTGCCAGTGATGATGGCGAGTGGCCAAACAACAAGTGAAATTGATGACTGCCCATCAATTTGGCGCGCGATAACCCTGGCCATGGACAGTGCACGACCTTGTGGAGTGAGCAGCAGAGGAGGAGGGGTTGGTGTGGGGCACCATGTGTGGTCAGACATGAGCATGGACATGCCAATAAATGCTCAGCTTCGCTGGCACGCGGTCAACATTTGAAAGTCACGTTTGCATACACAGAGAGGGGTGCGAGTGTGTGTGTCGGGTGTGTGCTATGCGGAAGGGTTTGCTGCTGCGGCCATAAAACATGCCACAAGAATTATTAATGGACCTCCAGCTGCCAGATCCTGCCCCTCCCCATCTGCAGCTCCAGCTCCATCTCCATCTGTCGCTCTGCGGTCGCGCCTGCTTCCCCCTGCCCGCCTTGGCCGGCTGTGATTGATTTCGAATCGTTTTTCAATTGGCAACACAGCAGCAGGCCAGGACTCTGCATGGACAACCAAACAGCAGGGGGGCGGGGGGTAGGCGTGGCAGAATGGGAGGCATGTGGAGAGGGGAAGGCATTCGAGCAGGGTTATTTGTATTTGCATTTGACAAATTGTTTGCTTGTAAAGTCAATGAAGGGCCAGGCCAATAACATGCTCAACTGCCAGGCACCTTACATAGTGCCCTCTCCCTTCCTCACTCCCTCTCTCTCTCCCTCACACACACACACACACACACATGGCAAAGTGTTGTCTCGGTAATTATTCAAGCAAATTTTTGGTCGTTTAACCTTTACAGCGCAACGCGAGGCGAGGTTTGAGTTGAGAATTGTAAGTTAATATCCTGTCTGTTATTGCCAAACACACACACACACACACACAGAGAGAGAGAGAGAGGGAGAGAGGGGTACAGGCACACACACACATACATGTGCAACATGCACGTCTGATGAATTGATTAAACAATTTCCTACCCTGCGTTTTTTGCATGCGACTCCGCGACTCTTTGGCCTGGCCCTGGCCAACTTGGCCTCACTGTGGCTGCAGGGAGGGTGCACGAGGGGCGGGAGGGGGGTGGGTGCAGTGTGGGGCAGGCACACGGTTGGCATTGGCAACAAATCACTTTAGTTGTGCGTGATAAATTGAGTTGTTGCTGTTTTTTTTTCTTTCCTCGTTTTTTTTTGCCTTTGCCTTTTGCGTTAATTGGGCCAATTTCCACGAATCAAATGAAGCCAAGCAACATTATGATGTACCTACGTAGCCCCCCTTTCCCCCTTAACCTGCCCCTGCTCTGCCTCTGCACTTGTCCATCTCGAGCATGCCCTCCACATGTGCGACGTGCCATTCCCAAAATTAATATTGCAACAGAAATAACACTGGCGATGGCGATGGCGATGCTTGGCCAGTGGAAGCGCTGACCTCCATATTAAGTTGACGTTGAATAACGAAAAAAACAAACAAGCCTGTGAAGGCAGTGTGTGGAGAGAAGGAAGGCAGTTGAGGTAGTCTACTGTCAGCTACCCTGTGAGCAGAAGGGAGGAACAAAAAACAAGATTCTTGACTTTATTGAGCTCAAAAATCAAGTGGTAGTTAGTTAATTCTTAGTTGTTTAGCTTATGTTGTTGCTTTATAATATAATATTCCTTTTGGGATCACATATATCATTTAGTAGTTAGTTCTTACTCATAAAATTACACATGATATATGGCAAGTCTAATAACAAGCTCTATACGAAATTTAAGAATGAAACCTCTGCTGGAGCCTGAGTAATTTACGAATTGCGCACTTAACTCAACTTCTCTTCGGTCCGCACTGATGAAATTATGCATGATATATGCTCAATTAAAGAGTAAACTATATACAAAATATAAGAAGAATAAAAATTATAGCTCCTGAGATATTTAGGAAACACGCAAGTACTGAATATCACATTTTAAACTGAACAATCAGTTAAAAGACAGACAAGCAACAGTTTGTTGTTTATTAAAGAAACAAATTTGCCAAGTCTAGATGAACCTTTTCAACCCCAAGAAACTAAGTTAGTGCTATTTCTGAATAAACTCTACTTTAGGCCTCTAGTTTTTACAGGGTACATTTCGCTATACCATTTACTATATATAGAAATAACAAACACGCCTGTCACTGGGCAGCCCCGAAGACTGAAGAAGACTGAGCAAAACTGAAGGCTGACGGCTGCCAAAACGCGGCGCGTGTCAAATGTCAGGCGAGTCAGCCGGTGAGTCCGTTAGACCGTTAGTCCGTTAGCTGCCTCCATCTGCTGCTCATTCTGCTCAGCTCATAGCTATGCCAGCTACAGCTCCATCTCCATTTCTATCTCCTGTGCCTCTGCCTGTGCCGGTTATGCCGGTCACGTCGCACGTTGAAAATACCACAGATGTCATCAGTGCGCGACGAGGACGAGCTGCAAATCTCTGATCTGTTGATGAGATTGTGTCACAGCCGCCCGTCAACAGACGCCGCCAACGTAAGGGGGCGGGGGGAGGACAGACGGAGACGGGCAACAGCTTAACTAAGGTTAAGCCCTCACACACCCACACATACACTCGGCCACACAGGGGTGTATTGTGTGTTGGTTTGAGTGTCAATGACAAGAGTACTTAAGAGATTTTCACATCGTTACAAAGAGAATTGGGTAGAAATTAAAATTAATGCTTTTTTTGTTGCTCGTTTCTTTTTTTTTTTTTTTTTTTGCTGCCTGCTGCTTGCTTGCTTTTTGGCCTTTTTCAAGCTGTTTTGCTTGGGCTTTATGCGAGAGTGAGTGGGGGAGGTGGAGAAATCAAATAGTTTCTATAGAAACTTGACTAGAGCCGAACAAGAATAATGGCCTGTTAAAGATTGCTATCGTACAGTGTGGAATGTACTTTGATTTGCGCAAGATTTCGACTATAGCTCTATAAATAAAATAGTTCTTTATACAAGCCAGATATGCTTACGTCGCAGGAATGAACTTTGCATATCTATATATATGTATAATATGAATAGCACTGCAAATATATTGATAACTTATTGTAAACTTACACTCACAAAAAGAATTTATTTAATTTTAAATGTGCTTCGAAGAATGCTTAATAATGCAGAGTTCTATGGACTTCAGGTTTGGTTTGGTAGCAAACATTTAAGAAGACTACAATAGTGTTTGCTCGATTAATCATCTTATAACCTGTTATACCCTCTATTTATCATTAGTAATCAGTAACTAGTTCAGTAAATGTCAATAAACTAATAAGTATCTACAGTTGTTACTTTTGCAGGACCAATAACTATAATTTTAAATAGCTATTGCCCTATATGCAACTTCTATGCTAAGCATATTTTGTATTGCATACCTACAGGCATTGAAATTTGTATGCCCACTGAAATTATTTGCTTAATAACTTTTTTGCTGTGTATCCATTTATAATCAAATTTGAATACATCATTTGCACAGTGCATATAAGTGTACACACTGTACATAAACGTTCTAGCATGAAGATTAAGCTTGCAATTCAACCTAAATTGGCTTGAGAAGTAGAAAGAGTCGTGTGCAAGTTTAAAAAACAACTTGATCTGCAAGCAATAAAAATGTGTATACATGTAAATATACAAAATATAATAAATAAATTAAAAATATAAATACCTTCCCCTAATTTGGTTATATTCTAATATCAAAGTTCTACATAGTTTAGTGTACTTGGTAGTTAATGCTGATCAGGTACTTCAAGGGGAATTAGACTTGTATACCAACAATAAGTACCTATATAAATGTTGTGTATACGTATGTATATGTTATATATAATATAATATAATATAATATAATATAAAACAATATAATATAATCCATACAAGTTATAAATATACGTGTGCTTTGTGTTATATTTTATGATACTGGCTAACTATCTGAGCTAAGCTCACTTTGGGAACAATTTCTAATTTGGCTTGCGCACTCAACATCTCGCAGAACTGCACTCAATTTTGGAATTAATTTAATTCCACTCGAGTTGTGAGATTCGTTTGCTGCGTTCTCCGCTACTCGGCCACAATCCGTTTCCGTTCAATTCCGTTCCGTTCCGCGTGGCTGTACGTTTGCAAAAAGTTGCCAGTTGAGGCTGCTCTCGCTCGATTCATAATCCTCAATTTGCGATGCGAACAGAAAAACTCACGGCACAACAGCAAGCTTACAAAAGCCAAAGCAGCCACAATGCCCCTCCAAAAAATATGCTACACTTGCCACGCATAGTATCCACTTACCACTCACTACACACCTGCCTTCTGCCCCTCTCCCCCCTCTCCATCCTCCCCTCCTCTCCCCCGCTGCTGCCACTCAGAGAATTCAAAAATTTCTGAAGCGATCACAACATAAGCCACAACCGCATAATACAGTTTTATTTATATGCCACACACTCCACAGTGCATGTGTGTGTGTGAGGGTGTTTGTGTGTGTGAGGGGGTATGTGAAGGCAGGCAGTCGTGTAGGGGCGTGGCTGCCGTGGGGATTGCGCAGACAACAGGATTAAAAAGCGCTCGAAAAATTGGCAACATGTTTAATAATTATATTTTTGGTGAATGTGCTTTCTCTGTTGCCACACACACACTCGCACACACACACGCACACGCACACACTAGCAGAGACAAGGCAAATATGTTTTTTGACAAAACACAGCAGCACATGTTGCCGTCGTCGTCGTCGTCGTCGCTGCTGTTGCTGCTGCTGTCGTCGTCCTCAAATGGCATAAAACAACCACAAGCGCCGCAACATTTGACGACTGTCTACCGCATGCGGCCCCGCTGCCCCGCCCCCCTAACCCCAGCGTCGACTGACGCACTGACTGACAAGCGCCTTATCATTAAGGTAAACAGCAGCAGCAACAACAGCAGCAGCAACAGCAGCAACAACAGCAGCAGCAGTTGTCATCGGCGTCGTCATCATCATCATCAGTTACGGCGTCAACAACCTTAAAATTCGTTGCTGTTCTTGCTGTTGTTGTTGCTGTTGCTGTTGTTGTTGTTGTTGCTGCTGCTGTTGTTGTTGTCTGCGCATAGAGCAAAAATCAAGCAGCCAAAACAAAAGCAACAACAGTTGCTGCTGTCACAGACAGCGGCAACAAGAAGACCGAAAAAAAAGCAACACACAAGGCACACCTGGCGGACCTGGCATACTCGCACACACACACCCACGTGTGTGGCACTTATGCAAAAAAGGTAGCAACAACAATCAACGTGCCACATTGACAATGCCAGACGCGACGACTGAGCGTGTGTGTGTGTGTGTGTGTGTGCGATGACTGATGAGCGACATGTGGCGCAACCGTAGCAGCTCAGCTACCTTCTCTGCTGCCTGCCACATGCCTCAACGCACTTGCCACCTTCGCAGCAGCCACTCGCTGCTCTATTGGCCATGAGGGTGTTGTTATCAAGCAACAGCAACAACAGCAACAACAATATGCTGCTCCAGACAATGACAATGACGCACAGCAACAGCAGCAACAGCAGCAACAGCAACAGCAGCAACATCAACGTGATGCAGTAGCAATTTTTGGACTTTGATTGACCATGGCCAGGCAGAGCAGAGAGAGAGAAAGAGAGAGAGAGAGAGGCTGACAGGCGAAAAGAAACTTGCAACAAAATGAAATTAAGCAAGTGTGGAATGAATACCCTAGAGCATTGAGAGTGAGCACGACTAACCACATACTGCGTGTAGGGCTGAGCTGCACTTCAGATGATGTGGGCAGCTTGGCTTAATGCATGGTGGGTTTATAAGATGAATGAGTTAGTACTTCAATAGTTACAGTATAAAGAGATGGAGGGGATTGAAGTGGCAGAAGTAGAAGGTAGTTTTGGTATAAGTAAATTAAGTAGTAGTAGTGATAGTATTAGAAATAGTAGTAGCAGACTTAGGAGTAGTACAAGATGTAGAAGTAGTTGTGAAATGTAGAAGTGGTAGTAGTTGAAGTAGGAGTAGCAATGATAATAGTATGATGTAGAAATAGGAAAGGTAGTAAAATCTGTGTAAGTTATAATTGTAGTAGCAGTAGTAAATGTAGCAGTAGGTGTAATAGAACAAAAAGTAGTAGAACTTTTAGTATTTATAGTTGTAGAAGTAGAGCTAGTAGAAGTAGAACTAGAACTAGAACTAGAACTAGAACTAGTAGAAGAAGTAGTAGTAGTATTTAGTTGTAGTAGTTGCAGTACTTATAGTAGTATTAGAAGTAGTAGTACTAGTAGAAGCAGTCATAGTAGTAGTAGTAGAAGTAGTAGTAGAAGTAGTAGTAGTAGTAGAGGTAGTTGTAGAAGTAGTAGTAGTAGTAGAATAAGTAGTAGTAGAAGAACTAGTAGTAGAACTAGTAGTAGTATTGGTAGAAGTATTAGAATTAGTAGTAGTAGAAGAAGTAGTAGTAGAAGAAGTAGTAGTAGTAGAAGAAGTAGCAGTAGTAGTGGTAGAAGTAGTTGTAGAAGTAGTAGTAGAAGTAGTAGTAGTAGTAGTAGTAGTAGTTGTAGTAGTAGTAACAGTATTATTAATAGTAGTAGTAAAAATTGGTAGTTGTAGTACTATAAGAAGAAGAGGAATAAATACTATTTGTATTAATAGTACTATTTGTAGTATATGCTTATAGTATAAGCAGAAGTAGTACTATAAGTAGTAGAAAAAGAAGTAGTAAGCTAGTAGTATTAGTATCATTAGTAGTAGTAGGAGTTTAAGAAGCTACGACGGGCTTAAACGAACGTAGATCAAGGTCACAAAGGTATTTCTGGCTTATCCCATTTGCCTTAATGAACAAGAAAATATATATAAGTATAGTATAAGTATATAAAAGTAATAGTAGAAGTACGAACAGTAGTAGTTAATGATGGTTCAGTTGTAATACACACACACTCACATACATAAATATATATCTACTACAATATATATAACACAATGTAGCAGAAATCTCTTGCTACGAGAACACACTTAATTGCCTTGCCTGTCTCCGGTACCAGCCCATTAAGGACCCTCACGCCAGCAGTTCAGGATGCCAAAATCAATCAGAGAGCAAACTTAAACAGACTGAAAATAAAAATTCTGTTAATGTTTTCGAGGCTCAAGTAAAAAGTACAAAATGAAAGAAAAGTTTCGGGCGAGGCGAAACCTTTCAAAATTCAGCACATGTGCCCAACGTTTTGTGTCCATTTGTCCACTTCAAGTCGGAGTGGAGATGGAGTGCTAGGAAGAGGGGAGAGGGGCAGGGAAAAGGGAGCTTATCAGCGGGCTGGGCTAGTTGCGTTGCCAACATATTGTCTATTTGTGCGCTTTATTGCCAATAAATCAGAATTTATTTGCAACAACAAACGAATTAAAATGTTCAATAAATATTTGCACAGCTAGCGCAGCCCCCCCTCCTGAAAGTAGGCAACATTTATTGCATGGCGTCGCGTGCTATCTGTATGCCACACTATGTGTGTGTGTGTGAGTGTATATGGCCACTTGGCAGACGCAATAACTCTGGGCGCTTATCACGCAACATTCGCTTGGACATATTCACTTTGAACGACGCTACGTGATGCGCATTTTTGTTACGCTCTTAACGGGGACAGCACCCCCCATGCCCCATACCCCGCACCCTATCCCCCTCCACTTATCTACACTTTTTCACTGCCTCGACTACACTTGAATACACTGAACTCTTGGTATGAGCATGCAGCATGCACTCAACGAAAAAACTCAGTGCAAATGTTTTTGAAGTTGCCTTTGAGTTCATATGAAAGGACCCTTCTACTGCCCTACTGCAGTGGAATCAGAGATCTTTAAACTCTAGTGTGGATTAGTTATGGTAGAAGAGTTTCAATTACTGTATAAGTATATATATGTATGTAGTATAAGTATGCTTGGGTGGAGTCTGACTGGATAAGGCTTGGTGTAGTAAAGTTATACGAGTATGTACAAAGATTAATATAGAGTACAGTTTAGTTATACTATATGATAGAATAAATGCAGCATAAGTATATGAAAGTGTGCTATAATATAGTCTTAAGACTATGTATAATATAGTCTATATAAATTATAGTCTATGTATGATATAATAAGTAACAGAGCAGCTTTTCTCTTCTTTTAAATCTATATATTGTCTTAAGCATTCATTAAACTCTTGAATTCTTAAGAAGCTCTGTGCAAATACCTTTTGCATATCATGTCATATCATATAATTTCTTTCAGTGCATCCTCGTCTACAAAGAACAGGAGCAGCACACACATTGAGAGCGAAGAATCTATTAAAAAATTATGGGTTAATGCAGCTGGATTTATGAAGAGCGAAAGCGAAGTGGAACTGCGCGCCAAACAAATTGTCCACACGTGAGACAATCAAACAGGCATAAACAAGCACAGCAAGCAATGGCAAAGGAGAGAGAGTGAGTGAGAGGCAGTAAGAGAGAGAGAGATAGACAGAGCTAAAGCAGAGTCTGCAATGCGATGATTTGCAAGCGGGCGACGGCGCCAGTTGCTGGCATTAACGTATGCGTCCCCGGGGCCCCATCGATAAGCATGTCGAGCATGTCGGGCGTCGGACTAATTCCATTACGAAACGGGCAGTCCCCCCCTTCCCTTCCCTGCTCCCCTTCCCGTTGTCTCTTTCTCATTCTCATGCTCATGCTCATGCAAATTCAGCTGCAAGTTCAAGTTCGCTTTTGTTATGTCACATATCGATTACTCTCCTTCTCCCTCTTCCTTTCTCTCTGCAATCGTTATCGAAACGCGCGCCCCTAACTGAAAAATTGCAAATAATGAAAAGGCCACGACGCCAATTGACTGATGGCCACTAATTAACTGTGCCAGTGGGTGTGGAGAGGGGCAGGGGGTGTGGTCCGGTCTGGGTCTAGCTCTGGGGGGCAGCTCGAGCGAGGGATCGACTTGGGTCGAGAGCTTGGCGTGGGAACCACTTGAAAATCAAATCAAGCGTTCAACTGTAAATCACAATAAATAATAAAAAAAAAAACACACAACCAACAACAACAAATGTAAAGAAAGCAACAACCAAGGGGAAGGCACAGTACCCGCCCCCGACCCACCTCATCTATTCGTTCGTCCGTCTCCATATCATATTTTTCACTTCATTGTGTTTCCGGCTTCAGCGCTGCTTTTGTTTGGCCTCGACGCTTTTGTCAAACATCGAGTGTGTCCAGCCAGCGGGAATACCAATACAATACGAGTAACATCAGCCAGGGGTGTAGTTAACAGGGGAAGGGGGGAATGAGAGAAAGAGGGGAGAGGAGAGAGGGCAGAGGAAGGTACCGAGTACTGCGCAGCTTATGAGGCGTCGCGTTACGTAATCTCTTGCACAGGCAACTCATCAGACAATTCACTGACCATTTGACTGCCTGAACTCAACTGAACAGAACTCAACTACAGCATGGGGTACTACAATATAATGGCTATAGAAAATAACGGTACATTTACATTCAATAGCCAAAAACACTCGGGGCTATATGGGCTACATATAATATAGCTACTCGAGTTGAAGATACCCTGTTAAAAGAGAGAGAGAGAGTAGAAGAGTGTAAGAACTGACTGTAGACTAGAGAATCCATTTGTGTAACATTTTCAGTGATTGCAGGTAAACATAGATCATTTATCTTTCAGAGTTATGTAAGATATCATAATTCTAACAATCAATTCATATAAGTTAATGTCTTAGCTCTTCACTGTTCAAACGTCATCATCAATTTTTAGTAAATATAGAAGTTATCAGTTAAAAAGTGAAGAATGCCATTGCAAAAGCTGCTTGAAAATGTCGGGATATGCCAAATAAATCTGTAAATATGCTAAGTATGTTATAATCCAACCTTTCTACAAGGTATCTAGTACCAGTTGAAGGTTCTTTTCTTCTTCTTTTCCGCTTCCTTTTGCTCTCTCTTCATGTTTTTGCTACGCCTTGACAAAATTGCCAAACCGAGCAAAAGAATTATTATGGTATTTTTGCTATTTTTCCTTCACGTTTTCCATTCTTTTGTTGCCCGCTGACACATTGAAGTGAACCGAAGCCCGTAACGTTAACCGTGAACCCAAACTCGAACTCCAACTCCAACTCCAACCCGAACCCAAACTCCTTCTCCAAACTCCACTCTGCCCCGGGTGAGTACTTATTCTTATGGTCGGCTTATATGGCATTGCTGGGTAATAAGACGGAAATAATTTGTGTTGTTGTCTTCTTTTTTTTTGTTGTGCTTTTGTGTGTGTGTGTGTATGATGTGTGTGTGTGTGGTTGTTGTTATTATTGTTGTGGCTGTTGGTGAAGTGTAAACAACACATCATCGCAATCCCTTGACCAGATTATGCGGAATGCAGCGCAAATCGTTGACTAATTTTGTGCCATTAAACGAGGCAATCGCTATGAGTATTCCTCCTCTACCTCCCTGACGGACAAGCTGCCCTTCTTGCCCTTCTTTCCGTTGGAAATGGATACTTCCTGCAGTGAAGTGAGGGAAATATGGTTATTCTTCATTTTTTGTCAGTTGATCTGATCAATTTGGCTTAGATTCAATTGAATAATCGCAATAGGGGAGAATTGACGGTATTGTATTGTGGTATATTGGTATTTTTTTGAGGTTTTCAAGTATTTTAATCTGGTATTTCTTTAATTAAGAGCGAGCTAAAGAAGGCAGGCAACAGAAATGAAGAAATATACAAGAGAGAAGGGTGTGCAAATAAATGAAAAGGTGCCTATAATCCAAATACTTATCCTAGTATTTTGTTAGGTACCTTCTATTAGTTCTTGATATTTAGTATAGTATAGTATAGTATTTATATTTAGTAAACCTAAATATTATAATAATAATTCCTAACTTGTTTTTCTCTTATAAGTTTGACTAACTTTTAAATAAGTTAAGGAGAAAAACAAGTTCGGAATTTCTTTATAGGTTTACTAAGTATAAAATAAAGAAGACTAAGAATTAAATTGGTTATATTGAAAACTAATATTGTGGTATTTTAAAGTAATTAAATAATTTTGTGGTATTTTTGCAGTTTTTCAAAGATAAAGTTTTGCCTGGGCAACTCTTTCCCTCAAAGAGGAGAGTGGGAGACACAGTCTAGCCCCTCTATGCCACTGTGGTGAGTGCCTAATCAACTCATGAATATTGAATGGATATATTCGAAACTCGAAGGTGGCTAATTAAACGAATTTTTACCCACGTGGCAAGGCGGTGCTTGGCACCTCGCATGCGGCACTCTCTGTCTGTCTGATTCACAGTGAGTGTAAGTGAGTGTGAGTGTGTGCTTGCATGTATTCATGAATGTAGCTAGCTATCTCTATCTAAGGCTGCGTGTAGCCGCGCGTTATTTTGGTCGAAAATTGTGGCAAACAGCGCCAAATTTGATTTGTACTTTTTGGCAGTGAGTGTGAGGGTAAGGCTATATGTGTGAGTGTGTGTATGTGTGTGAGAGTTATGTGTTGCTGTGTGTGTGTGTGTGTGAAAATACAAATAGACGTTGATTGCTTTGTTGATTTGTTTGCGGTTGCTGCGTCGCGCCTGCCTGGTTGCAAGAACAGGGGGCAGGGCTCTGAGGGCAGAGAGCAGAGGGCAGAGGGCAGAGAGAAAGGGAGCAGGGGGCGTGCCAAGCGTCAAATGTTAGACGGTTAGTTAGTGGCCTGTTGTGCAGGCTGCTAGGGTGCCAGGGAGCAGGGGGGAGTGGCCCAAAATGGCAATCAATGCACACATTGATGCAGTCATTTGCGCCTGCCAAATAATCGAAATCAGCAAAAACATTTACACACACACACTGACACACACACACACTGACACACACACAGACAGACAGTGACTGGTGGCAACCCTTTTTGGCCCGGGCAACAAAATTATTTATTGAAATTTTATAAATAGTGGGATCAGACAACGAAAATGCGAGTCTGCAAGCCGAAAAAATACGACCAACGAACTGTGTGTGTGTGCGAGTGTGTGTGTGTGTGAGTGTGTGTGTGTGTGTGTGTGCAACAAGGGTAGCTAATTTCGTACGATAAGCTGCCGTGGCACGACACTAACCCCCACTCTGCTACCCTTTCTGCCCAACCCTTTCTACTTCTACACTCAACGCGAACTGTAGCAGTTTTTAGTTGCCCCAAAATGTATGCTACGTTATCTGCGCCACAGACCTCCGTCTAGGTGGGGGTGCTGGGTTCGGTCTCTGTCTCTGTCTCGGATATTAATGCATCATGGGCATTGTAAAATGTTCGTTAAGCTTCTGGGCAATGCGGGGCAACTACGTTGGCAACTACTACAACAACAACAGCAACAACAACAACAGGAGAAGAGGAACAACAACAACGTGGTGTCTGCTGCCATAAAATTGCGACGACAGCGACAAGGACGTCGCCAAAGACAGGGCCAGGCGAGTAGGTAGGGGGGGAGGGGGAGGTGTAGACGGGGGTCGCGTTTGTGCGGTTTTTCGTACAGTTGTGCGAGACACAGACAAAAGCAAAGGCAGTCCAGCGACTTGCCCAGCATCTCAGCGCCAGATTTACCCACTAGCCTGGCCTGGCCCCTCTCCCCTCTCCTACACCTCTTGGACGCCCCTGGCAACTGCCATTACAACTACTTATGGCCGTCACTGTTTTAAAATCAAAAGTCGGAACGGGTTTGCACAGGCAGCTCCGGCAGCCCAGCAGCCTGGCAGCCCTAAAAGGCAGCCAGACCGAGTCTAGTTGTAGTTGTTGTTGCTGTTGTTGTTGCCACTGCAGCCTTAGCCTGATCAGCGCCCTCAGCTTACGGCTGAGGTTTTATGAAAATAAATTGTGCTTTATGCTCGATTATTACCGTAGACTTATTGGGTTTTCTGAAGCGCTCTAAATGCCCCAGTACGGTCCCAGCAGCCTCTATCCCCCCACCTACGCTACCCGTGCTACTTGTGTCCTTTACATCCGGGCAGCCATGTGTGTCCTGGTCCCATGTCCGTGTCCGTGTCCGTGTCGGTGTCCATGCCCCGTTCTGGTCCCGTCTTTGGTGGCGCTGTTGTAATTGTTAAGATTTTGTTACTTCAATTTATTATTGCTCCCATACGACGAAGCAACTCCTCTGAGTGTGTGTTGAGTGTCCTTTCCTCACTCATGTGTGTGTGCTGTGTGCGTGTGCGTGTGTGTGTGTGTGGAGGAATGAGGATGAGCCGCGCTGCTTTATGCCTTTTTGGGTAATTTGCATTTCACGTTTCGGTCTCGGTTACGGTTTCGGTTCAGGCTCAGGTTCAGTTTGAGGTTCAGGTTTCGCTCCGCTTCAGCTTCAGCTCCTGTTCCTCTCCCTGCTCTTCCTGCTGCTGCGGCTGCAGTCAAATGATTCGTGATTATGCGCAAAGTTATTATAGTTTCTGATTATAAGCGGGCCCAGTTAGACCCAGCCTTGCTCCCACTACCTGTCTCTCTTCCCATCCTGCTGTCTCTCTCGCTCAGCTCCTGCTGGGGGCTGCTCACTTAAAGTTGACCCCCAGCTAAGCGATTGACTCCGCAGACGACCGAAAAGACAAAGCATAAAATGAACATTTGACTAGCTCAAAAGGGGCTTTAATTGCCAGCACTTTATGCAAAATAGTTTCTATTTATACTGCTTCACTACATTAGCCTTTCAACCTTTGTTCTGTCAAATCTTCTAGGGTACCCTCTCAATTCTTGTGAAGACTTCAGTTAACTGTTCTTCACAGATGCTGGACTAACTTTTCCTTTCAACTTCTTCTCTCTTCTTTTACTGATTGGCTGCTCTATAAGGTTCAATCCTATGCACATTAGGCTTTGCTATATCTAACTCTTTCAACATTTGTTCAGTCAAAACTATCAAGGGTCCCCTTCCAAATATTGCAAGGACTCCCCTCAACTATTATTTATAAAAGCTCGACTAGCTTATTCTTCCAGATTCTTCTCTCTTCTTTGTTACTCAATAAGACCCAACCCTACAAAATTTAAGCTCCTTTATATCGAGCTCTATCAACCTTTGTTTTATTAAGCTCTTCTAGGGTACCCTTCCAATTCTTGTGAAGACGTCAGCTAACTTTTCTTCATAGATGCTTGACCAGCTAGCTCTTTGTATTTCATTGTTCTTCTTCTTTTGATTTGTTACTCTATGACACTCAATCTTACAGACATTAGGCTTCCAACTCTTTTAACCTTTGTTCAGTCAAAGTCGTCTAGGCTACCCTCCCAAATCTTGTGAAGACTTCAACCAACTATAATTTAGAGAAGCTCGCCTAGCTAAACTTCCAGATTCTTCTCTCTTCTTTGTTACTCTATAAGAACTAACTCTCCAGACATAAAGCTCCTACTTATCTAACTCTTTCAACCTTTATTTAGACAAAATCTGCAATGGTACCCTTCCAATTTTCGCGGAGACCTCAATTAACTTTGCTCCAATGTCGCATTACGAGCTAACTCTTCCGCTTTCAGACATTAAGGTCCTGAAGCCAAATCTAAACCAGCTCAATAGCTTCCGTCTATATCTTACCTACTCAACCTTTATTGTACACAAATCTTCCAAGGTACCCTCAAAAATTTGCTGGAGGCTTCAATAAACTATACCTCTAAGTTGCTCTTTCAATATCCTTTCTTCTTTTTCATTATCTTCTCTTCGCGCTCCTTAAGACCTTAAACCATTAAGCTCCTTCAACCAAATCCAAGCAATCTCAAAGCTAGCGACACATTTAATCACGCCGACCTGTCCACCATGGTCGCTTTAAGTGGCGTCTCTCATTAGCTGGAGACAGACGAAGGTGAGGTTAAAGCAATTGCAATCGAGTTAAAGCATATCACAAATATAATTAAGCCCTTTCAGTCAACTCAAATTACAGCTCGGACAAGGGAACTGAACAAACAGTGAACAGGAAGGCAAGGCAGTGGCAGAGGGGGTTGAGGGCAGGTTGGGCATGGAGTGGTGGGAAAGAGGTGAAAGTATAAAATTAACAACTTCATTGATAGGTGGCTCGCTAAAGGGCTAACGAATGAGGTGCGAGGCAATAGGGAAGGGCAAGGGCAGGGGGATAAGGGGTTATGGGTTTTAGTTCAGGGAGTGCAGAGTCCAGTGGCGATAATGGTGCGTGACCACGCATCAGCAACGATTTTGTCAGGGATTCAGCTCACAAACCCCTAAGGGGGAAGAGAGAACTGACTCCCCCTTCTCCTTCCCCTCCTTCCCCTTTCCCCTCAACCCTTAATCAGCGCCCACCTGAGCTGACATTTAGCCGACCTGACGAGTTAATAACCCTTTTTAGCGGCGTGTGAATGCCGCTCTGTGTGTGTGGACACGCGACTGACCAGTGGGAAGTGGCAACCCCCTTCCCCCTTGTTACCCCTTCTTCCCCCTTCTACCCCCAGGTGACCAGGGTCAGGGCCATGGGCATGGCCAGTGGCTCGCTGGCTGCTTAAGTGGCTCGAACGCCCTTTTGGCATGTGGCATGTGGCAAGGGGAACGTGTGCCTCATGCAAGGGTCAATGTAGGAGAGCACAGGGGTGTCCAGGAGGTACAGCGAAAGGGTGTTGGGGCTGCCAGAAAGGGGTATCGCGGCAACCCGTCAAGCAGTTCCAATTAAGTCTTCGCTTCGACTGTGGCTCGCAGCGCATCGGTTAATTGAATCAAGTCACGTGATGTGAATAACAAAACTGATATCGAGAATAGAATGACCAGCCCCCTCTACCACTACAGATAGCAGGCTATGCCGCCCCCTTGTATGCTACGCCCATGTGTGTGTTTGTCTTTGAGGACTTTTAAATATTGCATGAGCAGTCGAAAGCATTTAATTTGCTTCTATTTGCATTTGACTGGTCAGTGGCCAGACCAGCGAACAGATCCCAAAGAACCCACTGCCCTCCAGCCCGGTACCCTCTCTGCCCCCTCCCCTCTGTACCCTCTGACCCTGTGAGTGTTGTCAAAGCGACCGCAGTCGAAGATCTTAAAGAATTTTGTAAGATGTGCAGCCATAGCAAAGTCCAAAAGCAACTACAAAGCGCTTGTAACTGCAACTTGCTGGCACACACACACCCATACACACACACACATAACCACACACACACATAGATATGCAGAGTCTGAAGCTGTGTCTGCACCTTGGACTGGAAAGTTTTGAGCCAAGAAATCCAAAACCACACGAAAGACGCCAAAAAGATGCAAAGACGCAAACCCCAAAAACCAAAAAAGGAATATGTATTTGCCACACCAGCCCCCACTTTACCCCCCCTCCCCCTCTCTCTGCATCCCTTTCACTCTTAGCCCCGTTTGCAGTGCTTTCATTTACTTCAATCTGGCATTTTCAAACAGTCCTTTCGTATGCATTTCCCTTGGAGCCTTCTTTGTTTTTTCTTCTGCGGCTCTTTGCTTTCATCGTCTATTACGACACCACACACATACACACACAAACACACACACAAGCACATGCATGTATATTGGGCTTTTGGGGTTTCTAGCCTTAAGTCTAAAGACATTTTTAAGGCCATTCATGCGGTTGCTTTTGCGGCCCTGAGATTTTCCCGTGCAAATTGCAAGGCTTAAATTTCATTTCAATTTTGCAAATTGTTACCAGCACCCCAAGCTGTAACCCCTATACACCCCCTCCCCCCCCTCAGCTTGTCACACACTTCCCTTTCCCTACACAGTTGACCTCTGGGGAGTGCAAGTGTTCAACTGCCCAAAGGGAGACTGAGGAATTGCTGAGTTTCTTGGGCTTCTCTTTAAACTGAATGCGAAGGTCTTTATAAAGATTTAACTGGCAGATTGCTGTATTGGAAATCTGCTATATATATGCAGATGTATATATGCTATATATGGAGTTTATATATCTAGTATATAAGAAGTTTATTATGCTCACAGTCACAATTGAATTATAGAACCTCCACAAACTCATTCACTTTTCGTTTGTACTTGATTGCAAATTATCTCTACCCCTCTCACCACCCCTCTCACCACCCCTCTCTCTCCCTCTCTCTATCTGCCATAATTCTATAATTTATACAATATATGCAGGCATTGGCAATTTGTTCCACTTCGAAATCGTATTACGTAGATGAAATTTTATGTTTTTTTTTTTGTTCGATTCGTTGTGTTGCGCTTAATTTGATTTGCCCGCGGTGCACTCCCTTACGCCCTGCGCCCTGCCCCCTTATGCTGTCTTCTTTCTGCACTCTTCCACTGTAATCTACCTCTACCTCCCCCTTCCCCTCTCCCCTCTCTACCTCTCTCCACGGCCACTCACAGAGCTGTCAGTGGCAGCGCAGGTAAATTGCTTCACTCATTTGCATGCTTCAAAGACAGGCTAACGTACACCCCCTCTCCACCACTCCCCCCCTCTTTCCACTCTTCCATACTACATCGTTCTTCTCTTTAACCCCCTCCCCCTGTACCCAGCCAGCTTGCAGTGCTGACAAGAACAAGGGCAACAACAACAACTCAATAAAACTGATTATCGCAAAATTTGCAAATTAAAAAATTTTCAACACGCGGAATTCTGTTTTTTTTTTGCTTTGCCATGAGCGTAGTGTGGCTGGGGGAGGGAAAGGGGATTGAGGTTTCTGTGCTTCAGTGTGTGTGTGTGTGTGTTGAATGATTTCACGCATATGTGACCCGATTCGATTTGCACGCGCAAATCGCATCATTTGCCTCGCACGCCGCTGCTCATCAACAGGGCAGGTCCTGCACAGCTCTCCCCTCCCACTCCCCCTTCCTACCACTCTCTTTGTTTGCCCTTATTAAATTTAACAATTTTTTTTTGCCTTGTACCGATTTCGTGAATTTTTTTGCTCTGCTGTTTTTATTATTTTTTAAGCGAATTAAAAAGTCCAAACGAACCGTGGAAAAAATTGCGGTTAACGATTTCGCGTAGCTTTTCGCGGGTTGCCGTGGGATAGGGGGAAGATGGGGAGTGAGTATGTGTGTGTGTGTGCGTGTTTGTGTGTGTGTTTGCGTATTTGTGTCTGTCAAAATAAACAAGTTTGCGTCACTGCAGAAATTTCATTTAATTTGCCCAACGACGACGACGACGACGACGATAACGATGACGACGACAGCGCAAAGGGACGAATTAAAAAATGATATAAGAGAAGAGTGAAGAAGTCGTTGGAGTAGCTCGACCACCAGATGCCCTTTAAGTGAGCTGAAGTGTGAGAGAATATATGACACTGCTTGTCATTCATAATGCCAAAGACTTAGATAAATAAAAGTATATGACTTTGTTGGTTTATCAATATGGAGACAAGAGGAAATGATTTCTGATGGGAATATATAGACTATATATATACTATAAATATACTATATTATATATACTATATATATTCTTGATTGGTTTGAGTAGGCAGACTGATTTCACAGTAACAGTTTCTTCTACTTTTGTCTGTCAGTCTTCTTATTTATTTCTCTCTCACTCTCTCTCTCTCTCTGCTTATGAACTTCTCTTAGTTTATATCTATGTATGTTCCCCTATATCTTCTGTACGAAAGAGAGTCTTTTTCCCTTGTCTTCTAACGATTTTGTAACTCTTAATATTTTGATCTCTCTCTTCTTTTCTCTCTCTTCCTCCCATTCTTATTCCACCCGATTTGTTGTATTTGTCCATTTATTTCTCTCTATTCACTTTGTTTCTATCTCTATGCTTCTGTTTTTCTTTGTTCAACCACACTTTCATCTACTTGTTTTCTTCCTTTCTGTTTCTCCTCTTCATAGAGAAGCAGTCGTTTATATAAACAGAGGTACCTGTGTCCTCTTTTCTTTGTCTTCTATCTTAAAGAGAGTCTTCTATGTAGAGAGTGTCTCCTTTATATATTTATTTAATTATTTAATTAATTTAAAGTCAACTAAATACATTCGACTGAATTAGATACAAAGAATTATTTAATAACTCAATTTAAATTAATTAAGCATTATGTTTAAGTTTACAAAATTTTAAGGTTATTAAATTTAAAATTAATTTAATTTGTTTGAGTTTAATTTAATTGAATTTAATTTATTCTTTTTTGTCTTCCTTTGATTCTATCGGACTTTATACATATCTCTCTCTTCTTCTCTCTATCTCTCTCCATCTCTCATTCTTTTTCTCTCTCTCTTGTTGCCTTGCTCCTGTTTCTCCACTTCTCTCTCTTTTACACCTATGTCTTCTTCTCCATGTCTTCTATCTGAAAGAGAGTCTTTCTTTATCTTTCTTCTATTATATCAGTCTTTATCTTTATCTCTCACTACTTTCTGTTCCCGCTAGCTTTCCCTACCTTCTTCCCTCTCTCTTTCTCTTCCAACATTTCTATTTATTCTTCCCTCTTGCTCTCTCTCTCTCTCTCATATCCTCCCTCTTTCTTTCTCCCATATGTTCATCTCGTCTACCCTTCAACCTGGCTTTGCCACGTGCCATATGCCCTGCCAAAGTCAGAGGATCCTCAATAGAGTGTATTGCTTACGTGCGCTGTGGCAGACAAAAGGTGCGCAGCGGAAGTTGCCCAACGGAAGCGGAACAACATCCTCCACAACAACAACAACAATAACAACAGAAGCAGCAGCAACCAACAACAGGGGAAGGAAAGGAAGGTGCGCTGAACTGCGGCTACTGAACCTGAAAAGTGGTTAAATTACAAATTATCCACGGCAGCTGCCACAACAACAGCAACAACAGCAACAACAACAGCAGCAACAACAACAATCACAACAACAGCTGTAAAATCTGGCTGGGCATATGGCGAAAGCCCAGGACCAGAAGCAGGAGCAGGCACAGGCCCAGCCTGGAAGCCTCTCAAAAAGCGTCCACCAAAAATATGAAGAATTATGCGACACGTGGGACAAAGGGACGTTCCAGTGACTCTGCAGCGGAAGGGGGGGAAGGCACAGGAAGGGGACGAGGACGAGCTTAGGCCATAAATCAAGCATAGACAGACGCAGGCTGCTCCATAATTCAAGCCTCGCCTGCCCGTACCCCTTGTCAAGTGGCACAGTCACCTCTCGCTCTCCCTCTCCCCTCTCTCTCTCTTTCTCTGCCCTCTCCTTCTCTTTCTCCCCTGTCCTTCTCTCCTTCCACTGCAGCACAGGTGCTGCTTTCAATTTACACATGTGAATTAAGGTTTAAAAATTGTTTGACAAAACGCGCACGCAAACAGAAAAAAAAAGAAAAGAACAAAGACAGTGTGAGCTCGACAAGTAGATATGCTGTAGAATAGGTTTGAAATAGTGCCGAAAATAACATGGAATTATAATTTGTAGTAACTTAGCACATAACATGCCAAATTTGACAGCTATGCTTAAGGCCTAAGTTATGTCAACAGATACTCTTCTTTCTCTTGCTTGACCTCACGTTACTCAGGAATTATATTAGCTAGAGTTCTTTAATTTGGTTTGCACAATAAATACCTGTTGTTGAAGCATATTGTTTAGTATTTTATAGAATATGTTACTGAGAATGCAAGAGAACAGCTGATAAAGTTATAATATCCCGACATTTTTTTTTTATTATTTTGTTTTCTTTGTTTTTCTATCTCGTTTATGACACTGCCCCTCGGTCGGTTGGGCGTGTCTTAAAGTAACTCTTTACTAATACTATTAACTCCTCTGATCTGATTGGGTTTTTCTGCGTTTTCCCCAATTCTCTGCAACAAATGTTGGATCGGTTATATCTTTGTTCATCCCAGCTTAAATAAAATTAAATTAAACTCAAACAAATTAAATTAATTTTAAATTTAATAACTTTAAAATTTTGTAAACTTAAACTTAATGCTTAATTATTTTAAATTGAGTTTTTAAATAATTTTTTGTATCTAATTCAGTCGAATGTATTTAGTTGACTTTAAATTAATTAAATAAATAAAAAATATATTAGAAATTACAAACCATTTAAGGTTCTTTCATTTGTGAGGCTGCTGTGAGGCTGCTTATAAACAAGTTTATACTTATACTTTATACTTACAAAAAGTTTACAACTCTAAACTTTACAACACTTTCACTCCGTCAAACGGTTACCCTCTCTCAGCCACTACCCATTTACAGGGTATACACAGAGAGTGAGCTGATCACGCTGCCTGCAAATCGCCAAGGAGTCCAAGGCAGGGCAGGCCAAATAATTCATTGTCATGCCCATGTGGCCACCAAGTGGCGCCAAGTGCTGTGCAAAGGAGCGAGGGGGAGAGGGAAAGAAAGGGGGGAAAGAGAGCGCATGTGTGTGTGTGCCTAGATTAACCTGCCACAGCCTCCACAGGCGAGCTGCTGTCCCAAGTCAGCGTTAACCTTCTTCAACGCACACCCAGAGCAGGCAGCACCCTCTGCAACCTGCGCCTGCACTACTCACCACCCCCCCCTCACCACTATCCCCTTTTCTAACCGGCACGTCCATGCTGCGTCCATGTTCTTGCTCCTTTTGGTCCTTGTAATCGATTTTTGATTGAATATTGCGCTTATGCCTGCCCCCCCCGGCCGTGCACCCTTGCCCACACAGACCTTACCACTGTCGCATGCCACAGAGCCCCCCCCCCAGCCCAAACGGTAACCGTAGCCGTAACCGTTGCTGTGCCGGCTTCGACATGTTGTCACACACAACCAACACACACACACACACACTTACACGGCACACATGTCGCTCGTTATAAATTTTCCGCCTTTTCAAATATCAATAACTGTAAATATTATGAACACGTTCGCTTATGGGCTTAGCCAGGGCTTCATTTTTTTCTCAGGACTCCCCTCTCTCCCTCACTCTCCCACTCTGCGGCCTGTGCCATCCCTAGAGCGTTTTGTTTTTGCAATACGTTTGCCCCTTTGACATGCAACATTCTACAGCGACTTGTGCACCATGGGCCAAAGTGCCGAAGCATAGAGCAAATTCTAAATGGAGTTGCATGAAAGGAGAGTGTAGACCATGAAAGAGTTTTACAGTCAGTAAGAAAAGGTATGGTTGACTGTTATAGGAGGTGGAGATAGGAACATTAAAGGTAGCCTCTCTTCCGTGTTTATATAGAAAAGGTTCGATGTAGTAAGTTGAATTGCAATATCTTGAAAAATAACATGAATTATGCGATAGGTACAACCTATAGGATAGGACGAAACCTATACAATATATATTGTTTCGATTCGGTCTCTTCCGACTTATTAACAGCGTGCAGCACATAGAAACGTGTCTGTCAAGTCTCATAAAGATAGCTTTAAAACTGAGGGACTAGTTTCCGTTGCAACAGATAGACAGACAGACAGACATACAGACTCGGTTAGTTCGCCCACTATGTTGATCTTGATTCAAAATATATATACTTTATAGGGTCAGAGATGTCTACAAGCTGAGCTCAACCTTGCACAATATATATTTCTGCGCTTTCTTCAATCTACTCTCTTCATTATTTTCCATGAAGAAACCTTAGAAGAGCCTTAGAAGAAAAAGCGACTTACATGTTCCTCACAAGCTTTTGTTATTCGAACACAACTCTGTAAAGTCTGCCTCGAATCTTTTCTTTTAATGTATTGGTTCTCTTCTTTCTTTCTTTCTTTTCTTTCTCTACTTTCTTTCTCTACCTTCTTTCTCTACTTTCTATCTCTCTTTCTTCTTTCCTTCTTCTATCATTCTTTTCTTCACTCTACTCACTCAATTTACATTCTTGCAACTTTTTATATAAATAATCGACCCACTGTGCGACCTTTGTACGCGCACCTTTAAGAGCTAAGTGGGACACTCGTCGGCTTTGGGCTTACTTTTCTCTGACTTTAAGCTCGTTCAAGGTTCTACCCTAACTCCCCTCACCCCCTTCTACCTCTTTTACTCACTTGTATCTGTATCTGACTCTCATTCCTGCTCTCGCCGCGCATAAATCCAAATATGATCACTTCATAATTTGACATTGATAGATGAGTTGAACAAAAATCGAACCGAAAGGGGAAAACAACAACAGCAACTGGCACTCAATCATGCACATACACCCCACACACACACACACACACACACACACACACACACACACACACATGGCAGTGTTGGGGTGTGTTATTGGCTTTGGAATGGGAAAGGACACTGCGGAACGGGTTGAGCTCAGCGACTTGATGCTTCACAGTCACAGTTTCTATTTCAGCTACGGTTGAGGTTTTGGTTTTTTTTTTCTTTTTGGGTATTCCCATTGAGGGGTTCCCTTTTAGATTATGTTACCCTGTAAACAGACAATTGTAGGGTGTTTTGTAGACAAAGTTAGAGGAGCATATGGTGAAAATATTAGACAGAAAATGTTAGTCATAAAAATGTATTTATACAATAAATAAAATATATATATATTATTTTGAATTATTTTAAGGCATTTAAGGTAGCTTAGTACCTTGATGAATATATAATTATATCCTCCTAAAAGATCCCTCAATCACAAACATAAAGAAACTAACTTCATTTGTAAAAATCGCAAAGCTAAAAATTAAAAAAAAAAAACAATATCCCGAGTCGACGGGCTCTGTAGCTAGCGCTCATTAAGCTTATATTAAGTTTAGAATTTAGTTTTAAATTTAATTTGTTAAAACAAAAATAAAATATAATTATATACACTTTACTTATATAATCCACATAAAACTATCAGTCTGAGCTTGAGAACTTTTTGAGGTAGCGCAATTTGCTTGAGTTCCCATAAATATTTAGCTCTGTTTAACTTTGTTTTTTTTACACCCTGTAAATCTTATATTATATATCAGAGGAATGTACACTAAGGTTAGAATAAGATACTAAAACTACTTAGCAGAGGTGTTGAGAAACAAAAACACGAGATACTCATGTGATTAAAGATGAAATTGTATATCTGATCCCCAATAAAATAAAAAAAGGAATTTAAGTTAAGTTCATAAAAGTATATGAAGTTATAGTAGAAATTGATTAATTACAAAAAAAGCACAACATTTCCTGCTGTGCTTCAATACACACTCTATACTCATTACAGGGTATCTACAAGTCACACTTGCTAACTGCTTTGTGCATTTTTTGTGGTAGTCATTGGCATAACGGCGCTTTGATGGCTGTTTGATTTCTTGTTTATCAACGATTGATATTTTATCGTCTTGCTGGCTAAAGGGTTAATATACAAGTGTGTGTGTGTCTGTGTGTGTGTGCGGAGAAGGAGGTAGAGGAGAGAAAGGGGGTGTTTGGGCTTTCGTCAGCGTTACATGTGGTTGCGTAATAGATTTTTTATGATCTGTTTGCATTTATATTCCTTTTTCTTGAACTTGTGCAGCGCCTAAAGGGGTAACACAATTGCCAGTTACAGTGAGTGGGAAAGGGATGTCAAATAATATATATGTGTGTGTGTGTGTGAGTGTGTGTTCTTGTGGTGCGACAGTTGTGTGTTGTTTGCCTGCTTTCTTTGCGTTTGTTGCCTTTATTGATGTGCTTAGTTCACGTTCATGTAAACAAGCAAATAACATTAATAGCCCCGACGTATATATGTCTGTGTGTGTGTGTGTGTGGGAGTGTGTGTGTGCCTGTGGCACAAGTGCTGCTATCAATAATAAAGGCATATTACAAGCCTCATCTTCATCATCCTCGTCATCATCATCATTATTGGCATTGAACAGGGCCACAATTAAGTGTAACTGCAGGTCAAAACGTGCATCAGCAAGCAGCTGCCCTGCCCCTCCCCCCGCTCCATCCCATACCTCTTTCATGCCCAGTGGCGCTCAGGCACACTCGCTCACCTTTCCCCCAAAGGGTTAATGGCACCCACGACACACAGGGCAAACAATGCAGTGGCGTAGGGAGCAGGCACAGAGCAGGAGGAGGGGAGTCTGTGGGGGCAAGCCGTAGCCCTTGAGCGCCATAAATTAACCCTTTTGTTAATTGATACAAATACAATTAATGTGCCCCCATGTGTGTGTGTGTGCGGGGCTACTTAACGGTAACTAAGCAAACACAACAACAACAACAATGCGAACACAAGGGGCACAAGTTTTGGGGCAGGCAGCGTGACCGACGACGACGGCGTAGACCATTTGATTGCAATCCTAATTATTGCTTAAAACAATTAACATTTCAATGTGTAATACAATACAATGACCACACACACACACACATACACACACACAGGCAGGCAGGCAGGCCACAGGATATGCATAAATGCAACAATACGTTCCGCACGCAGCCCCAGGCCAGCGTTGTAAGTGCCCCAACAACTGTGTGTGTGTGTGTGTGCGAGTGTGTGTGGACAGCTGCTCAGTGCACGCGGCCTGCGGGGTAAAAAGTCACTGGTCGCATCTTCGGACAGTGCCGCACAGTGGGCAAAAGTGAAAAAATTATAAAATTACCTGGAATAACTTCTTCGTTTGTTATGTGATTTGATTTAAAGTTGGGAAACAAACAAGAAAGCTACAGTGGAGTGTAATATATCTGCTATCCACTTAACGATTTCTAATTTTGTGTTGCATACTTTGCAGAGAGCAGCCCTTTAAAACTATTACTTGAACAACTTCTGTATTAACTTACCGATGGCAATTAAATTTTCAGTAGTGATTCGAAAGTTATTATTTATTGTGTTTACCAAAAATGAACTTTACTGCATTAAAAAGACGCTTGCAATTCGGCTTTTACCTATTAAGGGAGGTGGTAGGGGCTGTGGAATTAATCTAAAATCAAATCTGTTTCTGTGCAGTCTAAATCTGCAGTATAAAGACACATTTTCATATTTTATTTGTAGTCCTAGCTCTTATAGTCTCTGAGATCTAGATAATCATACGGACACACAGAGAGACAGATGGACATGGCTAGATCGACACGGCTGTTGATGCTGTTTATGAATATATATACTTTGTGGGGTCTGTCACACCAAAGCAAGTCAACTTATCATAATCAAAATATTTTCAAAGCTCAATACAGTTGTAAAGTAAACAATTTAAGGCTTTAATAAACTTAAAATGAAAACTAATATGATTAAAATGTAATCAGACCATTTGATATTAAGATATCTTTTCAATACGTAAGGTTGAATAATTTGATTTATTTATATTCTGCTCTATATGTAAGGTTAGTTATTCTTCAACAAATAAAGGTACTAAGTACTCCATGAGCTTTTGCTGCAACATCATCCAATACTTGTTTAGTAAAGTTTTCATTTATTGCTAAGGCTTTCAATAGATATCTCATTTTCAATATCAACACTCGCAGCTCAAAACTCTGAATAAACTTTATCCACAATACATTAACGATTGCCAGCTACCTTTAAGTTCTGCCAAACAATCTTATTTTGCTTCATATTAAACCATTGACAACCACGGTGCCACGCTGTGGACGGAAATGTTTCGCCAAGTGGACAACGCTCTCCACGCGCCGTTGTCCATTTCCAAGTTGAACTTCAAGTCATTGTCGATGTTCATGTTGTACGGGTGTGTGTGTGTGTGCTGCCGGAAGTCGTAATTACCATGTAGTACGTGGTCGCTGGACACTGCCCAACCTACTGCTGCCCCCCCTTTACCCCTGAGGCACTGTTCACTGGGCCTAAACCAAGGCTGAAACTGAAACTGAAACCGAAACGTGTATTTCGGCCAACAACAACGAAATTAATGTACTCACCGAGGCACACACACACACACAGACGTACACACAGCTGTTTACATTTGCATTTAGGCCCTATGGCCCTTGTGCCAGTGGGCTGATGGAGTGGGCGGCGTAGGCGTGGTCTTTGTGGCGAGCACTTTGTTTTAATGGCTCGCTCGCTGCGCTATTATTAAATGTGCTGCATCTTATTATTAACTGGTTGTGCACACACACACACACATGCACACACGCACAAAGGGACTCCCTTTTAACCCTTTTTCGCCTATGCCGACATACCCCCTTGAACTACGCCCCTGCATGGCCAGCGGCTCAAATTAATTACAAAGCGCGCGCGTCGCCTGTTCACGCCCCCCAGAGGGAGAGAGACAGAGAGAGGAAGAGCATTCGCCCACGCCCCCTACAAGTGGACGCCCATGCTGTCTACCCCAGCTTCCCCCCCTCCTGTTTTGCTAGGCTGCTGTGTCCATTAATCTATTAATGCACAAGCCAAAAGGAAGCTGAAGGACTCGACTAGAAGCACTTTTGGCTCGCCTCGCCTCGCACGAGGCATTTCCGTTTCCGCTTCAATGGAAATGCGGCTCAACCAGCCAAGCGTTTGACTAACCCCTGCCCCTGCCACACACAGCTCACCCCACAGCTGCCCCCTTCTCGGCACATGCTACAGATTGGCAGAACTTTGGAACGAATGGCGGTAATGACTTTTCATTCTCGCCCAGATAACGCCAACGATTATTTTTTGGGGCCAGCTAAAGAAGCATGAGAAGAGGGGCAGGAGCAGGGGTACAGCAGAAGGGGTTGGGGTAGCTAGCACAGCTAAGCCTGTAGTCAATCGGTTCGACTTTCAACCCACACACACACACACACACACACACACAGCCATAATGAACGCAATAAACGCAACCGAAAAATTTGGAAACTCTCACACGGCCCGAACCGAATCGCAGCCAGGCCAGAGTGGCTGAGCCCAAGGAATGCGCCGAGAATAGTTGGAGCTGGAGCTGGAGCTGCATGTGAACTATTCCAGCTAGTGATGGCACTCAGGCAGAAATTAATCGACAAGTTTGGGTTGCAAATAATAATAAACAGCAATGGAAAATGTTAAATAGTTGAATAGAATAACAAGTTAGAGATGGAAATGTTGCTGGAAACAAACGATAACAGATGCAGCATGCAAGAATACCATGTTAGAGATGGGAGTGCTTATGGAAACAATCGATTACAAATGCAACAGATAGGAATATTAAGTTAGAGATGGGAGAGTAGTTGGAAACCTTCAATAACACATGCAGCAGGTAAGAATAGCAAGTTAGAGATGGGAAGCCATCTGAAAACAATCGATAATAAGAGGAATAAGCAAGAAAACTAACTAAGAGATGGGAAACAATCGATAGTATATGCAGAATTCCACAACATTTGAAACACAGTCAAGAAAGAGTCGAATATGATAAAGAGTAGAAGACATTTGCAAGGGATAACAACTAGAGGTGCAGAAACAACGATGTTTGTATAAAACATATCAGTATAATCGATGTTTCTACACCTCTTTTGCCAACTAGCACCAACTGGAGATGGAAGAGTAGCTAAAATAATCGATAAACAATTGCAGACATGATTCCTTTAGCGAATTGCAGTTTCAGCTAACTAGCTGGGACAGCAGAAAAGCACAAGTGCCAATTAGAGATGGACATATAAAAGAAAATCATCGATAAATTATCTATAATGCTAACTAGAGATGAGAGTGTAAAGAAACTCATCGATATGTGATCTATGATGATAAATGGAGATGAGAGTTAAAAGAATACAACCGATATATGATCAATGATACAAAAATAACTAAAAATGTCAACTAGAGATGGCAGAGCAAGAGAAAATCATCGATTAATGATCGGTGATGCCAACTAGAGATGGATATGTAAGAGAAAATCATCAATTAATGAACTATGGTGCAAAAATGCAACTTGATTCGATTCATCTTAGTTTCTTAGCTAGTGATGGTAGTGTATAAAAAAACAATCGATAACTAACAGACAATCATCCTGCTCCGCTCTAACTTCAACTCGGACCTCGCCTTTCCGCGTGTATCGCGTTTTGTGCGCTCAAGCGGCAAAAAAGGGGCAAGAGTGGGTTAAGGGGAAAGTGGCAAGTGGTGGCTGTTGGCGGGGCAGGGGCTGCAGTTAGTCATAAGCAGCAGCGGCACAGACAGAGGCACAGCCACACACACACACACGCACACTAAACGTTTTGTAGTGCGTTTGTTGCCATTTCCGGGTGCTGCGGGCTGCGGAGGCCTTCGGGCCGGCGACGGCGCCGCTGTCTGCCACATTCAGTTGCCCCATGCCCGAATTGCTGTTGTCTATTTTGCATAGACAGTGGAGAGTGGAGCTGTGGATGGGGGCGTGGCTGGGACAGGGGCTGTGGGGGTAACGGCCGTCGCCATCGTCGACTAATTAACTGCGATTATTACGGTCATTACGTGGGATTTCCTTTGCGTAAACATCTTGAATTTTGGCGCTCTGCGACGACAGCGACAAATGTTGTTGTTATTGCTGTTATTGCTGTCATTGTTGTTGCTGTTGTTGCTGCTGTTGCTGTTGCTGCTGTTGTCTCTCGCTCAACATTGGCAGCCAAAGGAGTTATGCCAGGCTAATGGCTGTGGCACCGCCCTGCCCCGCCTTGCTACGCATTTGCGCCAACATTAAAGCAAATTAACCGCACCCCGTTCAGACCCCCCCCCTCTCCCTGCAACCGTGCAGCCCCTCTGCCCCCCACAGCTACCCCTTGCCCAGGCCAGCCCCAAAAGTCATTTGTTGTGCAATGTGTTCATGTGGCTGGCAGTTTAAAAACCAAAGCAAAAATCAATACAGACCCAAAGGATAATGCCAGCCAGCCAGAGCAGGGCAGCAGTAAGGTGCGGGGACTGGGGGTAGGGGGCGGGGCAGGTCGCACACAACTTTCGCTGTCTGATTAGAGACACGCCAAGGCTAATGGTTATGATTGTGGTGGCCAAGATGACAGCGGCTTTGGGCTTAAAGCGGCACTGAATCCCCTTCCCCCACTGGCTGTGGCTGTGCCTGAATCCCTGAGATGTCCTCTCCAAAGGCATTACCTCCTGCCCTGTCCCTTTCTTCCCCCCCCCCATCCTTTCACTCTACACACTAAAAGGTAAAATGTCTTTGGAGTCAACCTTTGCTTAAGATTACTCAATTAATGCACTTTAATTTTACGACTCGCCACTCGACGAGTGTGTATATATATGTGTGTGTGTGTGTGTGTATGTGTGTGTGTATTTATATATGTGTGTGTGTGTGTGTGTACCCATTAAAGTAATGCTCTCATTGGCTTCAAACTGAAGTCAATTTGCACAGCGTCGCTGCAGCTTAATTGCTTTGTTTGCCAAAGGAACCAGTAGAACTAGTTCATGTGAGAACACCAGCTGAAACTAGCTCTAGATTTACAGTACTAGTTCATTAGCACATATAACCAATAAGATACTACAGAAATACTACAATATACTACAAAATATCTTAAACAATAAAGTTAAATTGACCTTATGCCTCATAAATGAACTAGTTCATAAAAGAACACAAGCTAAAACCTTTGCAAGCGGTGCAAAAACTATAAAACTAACTATTGGATATAATCAATTTCTGCACATATAACATGGAAAATACTGCAAAAATACTGCAAAAGTACCAAACAAATACTCAATAGTATCTAAAAAATAGCTTGAATTGACTAAAATATTAACAAACAATGTCTTATGTGAACAGCAACTGTAGCTGTAGTTCTAGCTGTAGCTCTAGCTGTGCTATGAGACATAAAATGTTAATAATTATAGGTAAAAATACTTTTAAAATACCAACGAAATAGCAATTATAATACTATGCAAAATAACGAGAAAATATACAGAAAAATTAAAAAGCGCTGCTAAATATGTTCTGACCATGTAGCCCACTAAATTTAGCACTAGACCCATTAGATACAATTATAAAATAATATAAAAAATACCTAATAATTACAAAAATACCAACTAACTCAGTATTTCACTTAAGTTCAATTGGGACTTTCCTCAGGTCTTTCCACATTCGGTTCATTTTGTGCGATTAACAAACTGCAAACTGGTTCGCAGCTGTCAACTCTAATGTGCAATGTAAATTTGTTTGTCAGCACACATACACACACACACTCTCACACACACACACTCACACACACACACCAACTGAGTACATGCTTGGCGAGCGTTGACAGCGCTTTGTCTTGCGTTTGGATTTTGCCTTTCGGGGCTGCGGCTAGTTCTCTAATCTAGTTTCGTTGTTGCAGTCTGTCTCCCTCTCACTCTCTCTTTACCCCTCTCTCTCTCTTCCTCTCTCTTTGTCTCTTACTGTCTCGCTCTATAGCTATCTCTCTCTGACAAGTTGACAAAATTCAATTAACCCAACGTCTTAAAACAGAAAACCAAATTATTTTACCAATTGATATTTTGTAGCTTTAAGTTGTCCAGGTAGAGATGCTCTTGCTATTGCTCTCTCTCCCCTCTTTCTCTTCCCCACTCTCTCTGTCTCTCTCTCTTTTCCCCTCTCTCTCTCTCCTTTTTCTCTGCCTCTCTCTCTCCCCCCGCCACGCTCTTTGCTCGTCGCGACGTCAAAAAGTTGCCTGTCTCCCCCTTCTCGCTGCCTTCAATATTTCCATGCAACTGATATGAATTTCCATATTGACAGCCGGCGACGGATGCCCAGGCCTCTCTGCGGCCTCTGCCAGGAAGTTTTTGGCCCGCCTTTTCCCGCCCCCACCTTTGCCCACTCCACCCTGTTGTTGCTGTTCAATTTTGTGGCCGTTGTTTTATGGGCAGCTGTTGTGAGTTCTTCTTGGATTTTTTGGTTTTATTTTTGGACAAGCCACACATAACACCGCACAGTGGAGCAAAATGCAATGTCTGAAATGTAGTTTACCATTTACTGTATAGAGCTGTACTGTGTATACTGTATGTAATAAGAATTTTTACGTAGTAAATAGAAAGTGATACGAACAAAATGCATAAACTACTGAAGATGGAACAGAGAAAATAAATTTAAACTATAAAAAGTGAAAAAGCAATAAACCTTTATCTTGAATCAATATAAACCTTCATCAATGATCTGTATAGCATTTGATTTGCCAGAGTAATGACTTATTTTCCTTTATCTGTTACCTATAAACAACTTGTCAGTCTATGCTCTCTTATAAGTAACCTATTCCCTCTTAAAAGTAACCTATTCTTCAAAATTCAACCTATTTCTATAAAGAATTTGATTTGGCAGAGAAATAACTTATTAGCCTTTATCTGTTAGCTGTAAATAATTTGACAATCTATTCATTCTTATAAGCAACATAATTATTCCAACTAGTAACCTATTCATTCAAAAAAAATACCCTATTCTTGCAACCTCAACCTATTTCTCCCACTTCTTGCTTGCTCCACTGTGCAGTCGGCTTTCCAAAATTTTTTTTAATAAGCTTCCTAGAAGTACAAAGCAAATATAATAACTTGCAAGTAGCGTCTGACCGAATATATCCAAACAGCTATAAAAAAAAAAAAGAAAAAAAAAAGAAAAAACAAAAACGAAACAAACGGGAAAGGGAATGGGAGCGAGAACGAGACCAACTGCAAATTGGCAAGAAATGAAATGAAAGCCGCTGCTCGATTTTTTGATGGGCGTTTTTTCCACACAGGAGGGCAGTAGGGGGGCAGATTGAGAGTTGCCAGTTTGGAGCTGTACAGCTGACAGCAGCGTCTGCGGCTTGGAGCACTAGGTAAACACCAATATTTAGCCTGGGACATGCATCATAAAGTGCAATACCGGACAGTGGACAACGGACAGCGGACAGCGGTACGGTAAGAGAGGGTTGCTTGGCCCAAAAATAAAGTTAAAGCAATTAATTTCCACAAAACAACCAATTAGCTCAAAAGTTTACCTTAAGTGTCTAAACACTCAGACAGGCGACCCCCTTGGACGAAGAGAGAGAGAGAGAGAGAGATAGAGAGAAGGTACCTTGGGCTGGGCAGCCAAGCGTCTCTGGTTGGAAGTGGAAAAACAAAAGGTTACTTGATTTTACTATTTTGAATGTTTGACACTTTTCGGCAAGCAGCTTGTTTTGCCTGTAATGTCACATCCTGCTGAAATAATTTAGCAGCCACAGGACCGCACAGGACACCCCCCCCCCACTCCCCTCCAGCACAGCACTGTGTGTATTCAGTTCATCAAGAGCGACTTACCTGCCAAGAGAGAGAGAGAGGAAGAGAGGGAGTAGACGACTTGAAGACCGGCCCGACAAGTGTGAACAAGATGTTTTAGGCCAGGCAGACAGCTGGACAGTTGACACCAATGGCATATCCTGGTCAGCAACACACACACACACATACACACATGGACGCCTGCTGTTTGCCTGCAGAACTTCAAAGTCACAAGAACAAGAGAGAGAGAGAGAGATAGAGAGAGAGAGAGAGGTGGGAAGCTGCAAGTAGTTGTAGTTGTTGCTGCAACTGTTTTAGTTGTCGTTTTCATTCTGTCATTAAAAACCCTTGTCAAGTCTGCGCCAGGACATGGCCACAGAGCCACAGAGTCACATCCTTTCCTGGCCAGCACTACACCTGCATAATGAATTTGCTACCTCGACGGGCACACAGTCCCAAAGAAGGCAAAGCACACAATGGGCGTGGGAGGGGTCGCTCTGGCATTTAAATTAGCTGCCAGGGCAAAGCAGAAATTTGCATTTTCGCTTTTAAGTGGCAAATCTCAAAGATAAGAAACTGCCTGCGACAAGTCTCTGGAATTGTGTGAAAACTGAGTACCCTCCTGCTGAGTAAAAGAGTACCCCAAGTATCCCCGAGTACCCCGAGTACTCAGTTCCGAGTGCCTTGGCCAAATCCGGCAGCAAGTTGTAGCCTTTTTGGTTAATTGAATTGATGGATTTCAGCTTAAGACGTGCCACAATATGCGCTTTGGCATGCAACAAGGTAGAGGAGGGGGACGTAATTGACAGGGTAGAGTATGAATGGAAGGGTTGAGGGTGTTGGGGAGGGTCCTTCTCGAAGTTCTTAAAACGTTTTGCATTTAACAACAGAGAACAGTGCGGCAGCATTTAAATTATGAAAAGTAAGCCATAAAATCTTATTTTTACTTCCGTACCCGCCGTGGGGCTGCCTTGCGTGAAAGGGTAGCTCAGAGTGAAAGCGGGTGAGAGAGAGCAGAAGAGAGAGAGGGGGAGAGGTACGCAGGCTGAGCACATTTCGGATACAATTTTAATTATGGCAACCGTAAGCTTTTGGTTGTAAATATTTGAGAGTGCCCGATAACGTCTACGATTTTCATAAATAATATACACAGAGTGTACCCCACCTACCCCTACAGCGTACCCCTTACCCCGTACCCCTGCGCCAGCTACAGTCCCACTCCTAGCCAGGCAATGACTACTCCATCAGCAGGCGAACTTGAGTGCCAGGCACAGGGTACCAAGCGCTGCGATAAGGGTGAGGCAGATTGCCCACCCCCACCCCTCCCTCCCTTGCGCTCCCTGCGTGTGTGGCCCAAAGCAAACCCCAACCCCAACTGTCCTGCCCCCGTCTCAACCCTTTGCCAGGCAGCGCCTTTTAAAGACAAAAGGATTTACTTTGTGGTGCCTGTCGGGCTCGATGCTTGATGCTTGCTTGGTGCGTGCGCTGCTTTATCTCTGGCACTGTGGCTGTTTGCTTGCCTGCTGATTAGACCGCTAACCCCTTTCTTCAGCCAGCCCTCCCCCCTTTCCTCAGCCTGCTAACCCGCAGCTCGTGACGTCGCGAGGCTGCCTTGATAAGCGACAAGCAGCAGAAGGTTTTACCAACTCAGCTCTGCGTGTGCCTTCTTTGCCAGTCTGGGTGTGTCCTGTCCTGCCCCCTGCACCCGCTACCCTACCCCTTTGTGCTACCAGCCATTTTGCATCTCAAGACGCTTTGCGTTGATTCCCGTTTCCTGATTTTGGATTTTGAATTTGGCATTTTTTGTTTTCCTACTTTGCCGGCATTCATCATCAGCGAAGCCTTCACCCGCATCTTCATTTCATTGCCAAAGCAAACAACACACACACGCACACCCCTTCCAGAAGCCTTAACCCCTTTGGGCCCACGCCTGCCCCTGCCCCTGCCCTGCTCTCTCTCTCCCACTCTCTCTACCCGGGGCAGACAGTTTTTGACGAGCACTTCTTAATTTATGATAAGGGTTTGGAAAATTGGAAAATGTTCAAATGCGGCCTGCTACTTTTTTGGGACCATCTCGCTGTCAGCTTGCGTGTGTGTCTGTGTGCCAGTGTGTGTGTGTGTGTGTGTGTTTGTCAAACATGTGCGTGTGTGTTTGTGTTTGCATAAACGAACCTACGGGTTTTTCACGTAATGAGCTGCAAAAGCATTTGAATTATTTTTAACCCCGACGACATTGTGCCCTTGAGATCAACACACACATCCACACACACACACACATCCACACACATCTACACACACCCACACACACACACCCGAACACACGCGTGTGTGTGCTTCCCTTTCACTCACGCGCGTTATGAAATTTGATTTAGGATTTTTAATTTTGTGCTCTACTCATATTTTTTAATTATGCTGAGTAAAAAAGGATTTACAACTCACACACGCACACCCACGCACATGTGTGTGTGTATGCTTTTTCCAAAATTAATTAAATTTGCACACATTTTCAGCTGCCTTTTTTAGTTGTCGCTGTCGCTGTCGTTTGTTTTTGTTGCCTGCCCTGTCCGCCCGGCAATTAAAAAGCTTTTACAGCAATCAAAGCGAAAAGTTTAGTTTGACTAACCAGGCAGACAGTCTGGCAACGCCGCAGTGGCTAGTTAAATAGTATATAGTTGTAGTATGTATAATTAATCTGATAAATTGGTTGACAATCTCAACAACTTCACCTTGAAGCGGCATTTATAGTTGCGCATAACCTTGACATTTGCACTTAAAACATTTACGATTGTTCTATGATATCCTAAAGTAGATAATGTTATATTTATTTTAGATTACGACCATACCTTGAGATTGTTAAATCCGCAGAAACAACATTACATTAGATAACAACATAATAGTTTTGGTTTTGCAATTAATCTTGCAGTTTTTACTAACTAGAGTTAGAGCCGAAGGGGTAACAACATACTTGTAATCTAAGTAACCAAATACCTGTAAGATTAGGTATTGTATTTTATTTCCCTAATGTATAAATAAATAAAATAATAATTAAAAAACTATCTTAAATTACTTTACACTTTGTTTTAAATATGACAACACTTTGCCAAGAATATTAGGTTTAATATCTCGACCTATTTTCGTTCTTTCAACTCATGCATAAATAGATTTAAAGAATAAGATTAAATGACTAAATATCTATTTATTTCAATTAATGCATAAATAGGTTAAATGAATATGTTAAATGAGGAAATATTTATTTCCTTCAATTTATCAATTGAATTGGTTTGAAATTCTACAAACTAATTGCATATTCTTTATAATTTTCCTTGTTTTTCTCTTCATTCCTAAAGCAAATGAAGAAACCCGAAACCTTTGGTAAATCATTAAAATTATTGTTAATTATTAAAGTACTAACGACACAAAGCTCGAAATGTTTTCGTTCAATTTCAAAACTTTAACAGTGCCAAATCTCAGTTCAGTTTTCCCGATTTCCATTTCCATCCCGTTGCCCAGTTCTGTTCCCATTCCTACGCCTGCAGGCGGCACTTTAAGTAAGAACTTCGGTTCATATCAATGACAGTAAGTAGACTGTGACTGTGCGGGGGAGGGAAGTAAAGAAGCAGAGCACAGGGAACACTGTAGCAGGACAGGGGTACCGTGGCCCAGTCTTGTGCCCAGTCGGTGGTTGGTTCATTTCTTACGCTTAAGCGAATTATGAAGTGGTTGCCGCATAAAAATTTATTGCTGCGAAATAAAAATCAGCGTAAATGTCCGTCCCGATGTCTGCCCTGCCCCGCACTGCCCTGCCCTGCCCGAGGACTACATCCTTGTTTATGCCTATATCCAGTGATGGTCTTTGTAATCTCCACTTCCCTCCCTCTGACCCGCATCGATGAGGATGAAATCAGCATGTGAAAAAGGAAGCACAAGAGAGAGAGAGAGAGAGAAAAAAAAAAAAAGAATGTTTTATATATAAAAAGCAAGTGAATCTGCGGTTGGCTGTTTCAACACGCGATAGACTGACCCCACACAGGGGCAGAGGCATAGAACAAGTAGAGAGATTAAGGGGGAAGAGAGTGAGGAAGGGGGGGAGAATAAACTGTCAGTGCGCCCTGCATGTTGTTGCGTGCTGTGTCCTTTGGCCCGCGGGGCCGCAGCGACAAGAAAGTCCTTTTAATCTTAACACATATCATCATGATAACAATTTGGTCACTTTAAGTGAGGCAAATTTATTTATAAGCCGTTTTTTCTTCTCTCTCTCCCTCTTGCTGTCTATCCCTCTCTTCCTCCAGCAGTGGCAGTGATTCACTCACTCTATTATCCTGTGTATCCTGAATCACTCACAGTCAGCTCCTTGTGTCCAGTCTCAGTTCAGTTGGCCCTCAGTCAAGTGCGGCAGCGTTTAGTTCGTATACCCTGTAGACGGGCGTGTTAATGGGGTATAAGCAGCACTTTCTAGAGCAGAAAATGTAATAGATATATAAATATAAATAGTTGGCTTGTGCTCATATATAATTCTTATGTTATCAGGGCATCTAAGCATTTTTAATTTACTTTTAATGAACGAATCATATTTACAGTTTTTAAGCGCTTCAAAATTAATGTTTACCGCGTTTTTATTTATTTATGTTTATTTAAATGCAAAAATGATTCATTTCTACTTATGTTTATTAAGTAATTTAGACTCCTTTCCCTGCTATAGGGTTTTATTTTAATCATTTCCCTAAACACTAGAAACTTGCACTAAAAAGTATGCAATGATTTTGTGTTAGTTCAAGCAACTGCTAGAATAGCTCAATTATAGCTAATACTACAGCTTGCTGGACATGATTCAATTGCAATTCATACAGGGTATACGCCCGTCGTACATTTCATGTGTGCTTGTTTGCTTTTTTAGTACGTTTGCCTTGATTTTTTGCCCGTTTCCTGCCTTGTTTGGGTGTTTTACTAAATTGAAGCAAATGCGTTTTGATGTGCGCGTTACATGTGCTGTGCAGTACGCTCCCCCTTCCCCTACCACCCTCTACTATTGTTGTACTTGCCTCCCCTGGCTGTAATCGTGCTTTATGTACCGTTACGCACTTAAGTTTTGTAGCCCAATGGCATCAATTCGTGAAGGAAATCGTGTCCAGTGATATTTTTATACAGACACACACACACACACATACACGCACACGTATGTCATCAGTTAGCGTGTGCAAATATTTGTAATTTTATTACGCACTCAAGCAGTCATAAATAAACAATTAGACAAAGGGAGAAGGCAGCAGCAGGAGAGAGAGAGAGAGATAGGAAGGGAGGCCTGACTAAGGCAGGCAGACTAAGGCAGTCCTGCCTGCTACTGTGCCAATTATTTATAGTTATAGTCAAGTAGGGCGTCTGAACTCTGAGCTGAACAACCTCTCGACCTCCCTTCCCTCGCAGTACCACCCCCTGCTGGCTATGCTCCCCTCTAATCTTAAGAAATCTCTGGGAAAAAAACAAACTAGTGTTCAGGTGCAACAACACAAGCACAGTCTGTCTCTGTCTCTCTCTCTGTCTCTCTCTGTCTCTCTGTGTGTCTGTCTGGCAAAGGGCTTTTAACATGTCTGAGCACGCAACGTAATTTTAGTTTAATTGGGTAATTATGCGCATACATCGAGTTAGAGAGAGAGGGAGGGAGAGAGAGAGGAAGCGAGCGAGTCTAACCTCAAACATTGCCAGCAGTTGTCGCCGCATTTTTCGCGCTGCTTTCCCTCTCTCTCTCCCTCACTTTGCATGCAAATGCAATGGGCGTAGATGGATAAGCAAGATGAATCCGCCAAAGACAGAGCCAGAGGGTATGGGGAGGAGCAGGGGCAGGGGAAGTAGGGGCACAGGCGACTGCAGCGGAAGTTGTCGTTTTTGGTGCAGGAAGCGCGCATTTTGGCTGCAAGTTCCGCAGTAGTTCAGGTAGAACCAACAGCCACACTACCCCTACACACTCCCCACTCCCACCTCTCCCCCTCTGCCCCTTGACAACCTTCTCCCCTTTCCCCCCTTCTGCAGTTTATGCTTGGCTGACTACGCCACTGGCTTTGCCTGCTTAATTTATGTGCAGAAGCATGCGAGACATTTTAACTGACAGCGAAAGAGTTAACAAGAGAAAGGGAGAGGGGGAGGGGGGGAGATGGTGAGTGGAGGGGAGGGAGGGGCAACAGTGGGTTAATGCACTTTGCATATGCAAACGATTTTTGGGCCTGTCGACGAATAAGGAAAATGAAAACGCTGCGGAAAAGTCTTTAAGAAAATTGTGCGAAAAGTTCGCGGCGAAATTGGGGCAAAAACAAAGCCGGAAGTACCAAAAAAGAAACCAGAAAGAGACAGCAAGACAGAAGCATACAGAGCGAGAGAGGCAGAGAGAATGAGAGCAGCTATCATGCTGTCTCTTTTCATTGTTATTATTTGCCGGCGCGAAAGTTTTAATTTTTATTATTAACTACGAAACTTTGCGCCAGGCAAAGGAAACTTAAAAAGGCGACGCCAGACAGAGACGGCAGACAGACGGAGAGAGAGAGAGAGACAGACAGGGCATAGACGCTTGCTAGGAGGGATCTAGTCAGAGAGGGGGGCGGCTATTGAAAGGGGTGCGACGACAACGACGACGACGACGGCGGCGGCGGCTGGCAAAGTTTTAAAGTAAAGTTTTTGGCGCTGATGCGCTGTCTCGCTCTTTCTCACACACACACACACACTTACACACACTTTGGGCTGTGTTAAACGTCTGTAAAGTATAACTTTGTTTTAGGTTTTTGGGGTTTTGCTCGCCGTCGTCCCCGACCGCCGCGCTACCATATGATTCCTTGGCGCATTTTCTTTTGCCACAGTTGCCAAAATCGGGCAAGGTCAGGGACAAGGCTGCTGCCTCTCCCCATCTCCCCCTCTCTCCCCAATCTTGCTCTCCATTTCTTCTTAAAGCGACATTTGCATGAGGCGAACGCGTCACTTTAAAGCCTAAACAGGTTAGCCATTACCCATCTCAAGATGTGGGAACAAGTGACAGCCCGTGACAACCTGTGAAAACCCGTGACTAACAATAACAGATCGTAAAAACTCGTGATAACCCGCGATAACCCGCGATAACCCGTGATAACCCGTGATAATTCATGATACCCCGTGAAAATCCATGATAACCCGTGATAACCCGTGATAACCCGTGATAACCCGTGATAACCCGTGATAACCCGTGATAACCCGTGATAACCCGTGATAACCCGTGATAATTCATGATACCCCGTGAAAATCCATGATAACCCGTGATAACCCGTGATAACCCGTGATAACCCGTGATAACCCGTGATAACTCGTGATAACCCGTGATAACCCGTGATAACCCGTGATAACCCGTGATAACTCGTGATAATCCATGAAACCCAGTGAAAAACTCAGTACAACTGGAGATTAACCATGATAACCCGTGACAGCAACGTGATCAGTCGTTACAAAGTCTTGGGAGAAGCCGTGACTTAGCGTAAAAAGTCTTCGTGAACACGCACAACTTGTTAAATATTGAGACAAGTCTTTAAATAGTCTGAAAGAAAGGGTGGCAAGTTGTTAAAGGCCGTGACAAGTCATTAATAGTAGTGTCAACAGTAGCACAGTGTTGTAAAAGTGTTAAAGAGTCCAAAATATAGTGACAAGTGAAGCAACCTCAGCACAAGTCCAAGACACATTTAAAAAGACGTTTAAATCTGATCCAGGTCATAGAAAGCTTTTCTCTCTTTGTTTTGCAATCGAAGCTAACTTTATTATAAAAGAGTTTTAAGAATAACTCAAAAATTCTCTTATAATATAACAAATCCTTGGGTATATATATGGATAATGATAATCTTATACAAATCTTTTAATCTTAATCTAATATAAATAATTCTGCTTCTCTTCTCTGTTTCTTCTATGACATTTTCGAGTTCCAAACAACAAAAATAAAACCTTACTTGATGCCTCTCTGCTTCACTTTTCTTTATATTCACAGCTCTTAAAGCATCTTTTCGGCTATTTTCTTTGCTCTTTTCTCTTCCCCACACCTCCTTCTATCTATCTCTTACTCCCTCGTCCTCTACCTACCCGTTTGCTTGAGTACACGCACATTATTTATGCTGCATTTAACTTTGGTTTTTCGCACAGCCCAAAAGAAAAGCTACACCCCTTACCCCCCTCCACCCACACACAGGACAGTTGGCGCGCCACTGTTTTGCGGTCAAGCGTCAGCACCAGGGGGCGTGGGCGAAGTGGGCGCGGCCAAAGTGCGCATACACAAATTAAGTAACACTTACAATGGGCACGGTCCAGAGGCCTCGTCTCGTATTCGCATTCAAATTCAGCACTCAGCACTCGCAGTCAACACTCACACTCACATTGAATATTCACACAAACAGTCAACACTCACACATACACTCACACACACACACTCATTCACATTCACATTGAAATTCGCATTAAACATTTGGATTCCATTTTGGGGCACACGCAGCGTGTGACCAACGGTCAGCAGAGTCAGCACTGCCCACTGTCCCTCTGCCTGTCTCTGTGCCTGTCCCTTACCCCCCCCCCACTTCCCACTCCCTTTTCCAGTTATTTCCCCTTGCCTTCTGGCTTGCCATTGTATGTGTGCGAAGCCTTTTTTGCCCGTTGTGACCAAAAATTGAAAAACCGCCTGCAGTTGTAAAATGTTCAGGCGTGAAAACCTCGTTTGAGGTTAGGGCCGCTTCGTTTGCTTGCTTTCGCTCTCTCTCTCTCTCTCTCTCTCTACCCCTTCCCCTTTTCAACCCCCCTCCCTGCCACACTGCTCCTCATCAGCACTTGCCTTATAATGCGGCACTCATTTAAAAAGCCAAAGAGAAAATCCTCCTCATGTCGACTTTGTGTGCGTGTTTTTTCAGCCCCTCCCCCCACCTACGCGCCCCCTTTCTCTATGTCGTGCCGAAAATCCACTTCAATGTCTCTCGCATTCATTAACATTTTTCCATTTGTGCCACGCCCCCAGCCCACCCACTTCTGCAACAGATTTAGCTCAGCTGACTAAAGCCAAAGCGAAAACAAAACAATTTTCACGCGTTTTTAATGCTGCCTCCATTTTTAAACATTTTAAATAGCATAAATCTCATACATATGCAATTTATGCACACACACACATACACGCACACACACACAGCCAGTTGCCAATTTGAAATTATTGCATGGGGGCAGGTGTTACTCTCTCCCCTCCCCCTTTCAAGTTGGCGGCAGGAAAAGAAATCGCTAAGAAAAACCAAATTACCACATTCGAAATAAGCGCGGCACAGTGGGGCGAAAGCTATGTTGAAGTAGGTGAAATGCTTAAGAATTTTAAAATCAAATGGATAAAATGAAAATGAATATTATGATATGTAAGATAACCATAGAATATGATTTATGGTATCCTATATATTTGATGTATTCACACATAATGTATATGAATAGTATAGATTTTGTTAGATTATAATTTCATATCTACCCTCTCTTCTCTTTTGCTCACTCTTTTCTCTGCTGTCTTCTGACTTCTCTCTTTTCTGTTTTCTCTTATCTCGTGATCTCTTCTATCTTCTCTCTTCATTCTTTTCTGTTCTATAGACTGTTCTATCTTCGTTTTAGTCTCTCATATCTTCTGTCTTCCCACTTTTCTCGTGTATCTTCTTGCTTCTCTCTTCTTTATTTCCTCTTCTTTCTGCTGTCTTCCCTCTTTCTTCATCTTTTTTCTCTCTTCTCTCTTTTCTCTTCCCTCTTCTTTTTTGTCTCTTTTTTCTTCTCTTTCATTTTTGTATTTTCTATTTTCATTCTCTGTTCTCTCTTTTCATTTCTCTCTTCTTAATTATCTGTTCTCTCTTATCTCTTCTCTCTTCATTCTTGCTTCTTCTCTCTTCTTTCTCTTCTTCTATCTCCTTTATAAAATATTCTCTTCTATCTGCGGTCTTCCCACTTCTCTCGTGTCTCTTCTGTCTTTTTTTTTCTCTCTTCTTACTTCCCTCATCTCTCAACTCTCTTGTGTCATCTATATTCTCTCTCACATATCTCTTTCCCTCTCTTTTCCCTCTCTCTCTTTCTCCCTCCCTTTCTACACATATATTTGGCCATCGTGTGCGTCGCCAGCTGCAATGCAAATAAAATATAGAAACGAAAAAAGAAGCACACAAATTTAAATTCGACTTTCGGGATCTGCCGTAATGTCTCAATCTCAGACGGGCTTCTCTCTCTCTCTCTCTCTCTGTATGTGTGTGTGTGTGAGTGTTTGTTGTGCACAAGTGTTGGCGCAGTTACTTAAATACCTCCCCCCCCCATTCCGTTGACTGGCCCAAGCACTTTACCTCCACTCGCCCCCCTCTGCCATGCTCCCTTCCCTCCTCCCCCACCATGGCATCTGCAGCTGTAGCATTCGCTGTTTAAATTAATTCAAATTAATTCACTCGCGTCGCAGCTGCTTCGGCTCAAATTTTATGCGCGAATTTCATTTTACAACAAAACCATTTGCAAGCTGACTGTGGGCGTTCAAAAGGGGCGTGGCGTGGGGGGGACTAAAGCTAAGCTGAGCTCCTAATTTGGCTAAATTTAAAAATAATCTTTATCTAATATTAAACGCAGGTGAGGAAGGAGCACAGCCGGGGGAGGGTTAGCAAGTCATCAACATTGCAAATTGGTTTGTGCATTGGCTTAAAAACTGCCTGCAGCGCGAAAGTAGGCAATGGAAGCTTTATATACGGCTGGACGGAGGGAGGCATGCGGCAAAAATATATTTAAAAATACTTTAGGCATTTTTAGCAGCTAAAAACTGTTGCAAATTAATAGTAAAAATATTCAACAATATTTATAAATTATATTTGTTGTAAATAGTAAAGTGTTTGCCAGTCAAATTAGGCAATATACTCAGCGAGGCGCACGCAGACACAAAAGGTATTTAAAGTGTCACCCAACCGAAGCCAATCTGCTCCCTCTCCCTCTCCCCACACTCTTCACACTCTACTTGCTTGCCTTCCTCATTTCTCTTTCGCCGCCCCCTCCACTCGTTCATTTTCTTATCGAAAATATCAATAACATAAGCTACTTAAGAGCAAAATGTTTTCGGGTCGCAAAGGGAAGGCGCGCATTGTTGCCACACTTGCTGTTGTTGTTGTTGCTGCTGTTGTTGTTGCTGTTGCTGTTCTTGTTGCTGCTATTGTTGTTGTTGTTGTTGTTGTTATAGTATTGAATGGCAACACGCCCTGCGTTAACGCCAATAACAAAAACAAAAACGAAGAAAGCTCTGAAGGCGAAAAAAACAATCGCGCAAATGTACAAAAGCCAAAAGTGCCAAAGCGCAAAGAGGGAGAAAGAGAAAGGAAAAGGAAAGGAAAGGAAAAATAGCTGAGAAGCGTGTGTAGAGTGGGTGAAGAAGGGAGCAGGGAGTGGGGGCGGGGGAAGCAGGGTTGGCAATGCGTTAATTCCATTTTCTTAATTAAATGCACAAACAAAATCACGGAAATGAAAAATAAAATCCAAGTCTTTTACACTCAATGATTTGTTTTCATTAAAACAAGAAATTCTCATTAACAATGGCAATGACAGCGACAACAACAGTGTGCGACAGAGAGAGAGAGAGGCAGAGAGAGGTGCAGAGGGGGAGGGAAGTAGCTGGGCAAATGGCGTGGCTAAGAAACCGCCAAAGACAGAAGGCAATGACGAAGACGAGGACGAGGAGGACAATGAAGAAGCTGGCGCATTGGACAATGTCATGCTTATCGTGCCTGCTATTGTTGTTGTTGTTGTAGGTATTGTTGTTGTTGTTGTTGCTACTGTTGTTGTTGTTGTCGCGGCAATGGGCGCGCATTCCCCAATGCGCCACATTTTAATTGCCAACAATTGTCGCCGGCAACGCAGCTGCTTCAGCGTAACTTGTCGCACTGCCCGCCATGCCCCGCCATACCCCGCACTCCCCCCTGCCTACCGCCCTGCCTGGTTGCCCCTTGCAAGCGTTCAAATTTATGACATACTTCTCAGCGCAATTGTTGGCGCGATTTACGCGCCTTTGCTGCCTTGTTCGTTCAGCTCAGAGGGGCAGGGGCAGGGACTGGGGCAGGGGTGAGTGCTAGGCAGAGGGACTGTAGCCCAAGCAGCGGAGGGTGCTGCACACTCAATGGCACACCCTTCTCTAAACCTCCGCCTTCTCAATTCCTTTGCATGCTACTTATGGCAATTAGCTAAATCGATAAAAATCTCACGCGATTTGCATTAATCGAATTCGATTATTACAGAAAATACTTTAGAAATGAACGATTTACAGAGAAATACTATTAGTTTTGAGTAGAGCATGTCCTTGAAGGTGGAAGACAGCAAGGAATTGGGATTTATTTTCATTCTATTCGAATTCTAATATATATTATATTTGGCATTTTACCAATGAAAATGTGCTGTGAAAATGCTGAAAAAATGTATAAAAAATTAACAATAATATGTAATAGGATAATATAAATTAACATAAATATAGATATACTATTTTTGAGACTAGTTACGCACACATCAATTTAACCTCATATAGAAGGCATTAAGCCTTTGAAGCTGTCTCTGCTGCCTGCAAGCGAAATTTAATGCTTGCGCTAAAATGTATGCTATGATTTTATAAATGCAAGTGCAGATAAAGAAGAAATCCTTCACCATGTTTAATCAGTAAATGGACTGCAATGAAGAATATATGTATATATGTACATACATGTACCTAAACATTATAAGACTATATACATATAAGTATAAGATATGATTATATGATACCATACATACATAATATGTTCTTGTATAAATATATATGTAAAGCATATCTTTCTATATATTTATATTCTCTTCCTGCATCTCTCTATTCACTTTGACTTAATCCCAACTGCATATGCAACATTTGCATTATTAAAACTCAATTAACTCAATTGAACATGGCAATTGTTTGTCCATTATTAACTCTGCGCTCTGTTTGAGGTTATGTAAGAGCACTAAAATGAGTGTTTCTTATTTGCCATGCTTCAATTAGATTTCTCAAATGCCTTTTGCACTAATTAGATACGATTTGCATGTCCAGCACACACACACACACACACACACACACACACACACACACACACACAGACAGAGAGAAAGAGAGGGCTATCGATTGTAGCGTTGCATGTGAGTGCCGCTGCCCGCCCCACTGTGCGTTGTCCACTGTGCAGCATCCTCGACTGGCCACGGAGCAAGCGTCGATTTCGGGGCGCGTCGCCGACTGCAGCAAATTGAAAATCAAAAAGGAGAGAGAGAGAGGAGAGAGTGGAAAAAGAGACGCAGCAAAGGGCAACTAACGCTGCTAATCGCACAAAATGGCGGCAAACAGCAGAGCAAACAATAAAAACAACAAAAAACGAAAAGAAACGCAAAAAAATAATGCAAAAAAAGGAACACTATAAAAAACGAGGGAACGCCATCGTAAATTTGCTGCACGTCATCGTTTTTTGCCATTGTGCGCCGCCTGCTGCTGCTGCTGCTGACGTCGCTGCTGCTGCGGCTGCTGCTGCGTGCTTTTTTTGTGTGCATTCTTCTGTTCTCTCCAGTTGCCCTGGCAATGGACCCGCCTTCTTTTGCCGGCTAAACCTATCGCAGCGTCCGTTGCACGACGACTGCGTCGCAACAGCAGCAGCAGTAGTGCTTGACTGGGCAGCAGCCACTGCAGGCGAGAGTGAGAGAGCGCTTGCGAGTGACTGCAGGCGCCGACCTCGCTCTCACAGCGCTCTCAGCAGTAGTAGCAGTCGCAGTAAAATTGTTATTGTCTGTGCATTCCCCTCTCCAACACTCAGACGAACTAACACTCGCGCTCTCAGTCGAATTGTTGTTAGTGCACTCGGGTCCACTCTCCCACTCTCTTGCACACAGCCGAATTGTTGTTAGTGCATTCGACTAGGCAGCTTCCCCTCTCTCACGAATTTTTGTTTGTACATTCGGGGGTCCACTCTCCCACACTCTCTGAGGCACGAACAGGCGCAGCATGCAGGCAAATTACACTCACAGCCGAACAGTTGTTAGTGCATTCGGCAAGGCACTCGCGCTCTCTAACGAATTGTTGTTATTGCATTCGGGTTCAACTCCCACTCTCAGCCGAACTTACACTCACACTCTCCGTCGCATTGTTGTTGTGTGTGCATTCGGCTGGGCAACTTGCCCTCTCCCACTTTCAAACGAACTCAAAACTCGTGCTCTCAGTCGCATTGTTGTTGGTGCATTCAGTTCCACTCACCCCAATCACACTCTCAGTGGCATTGTTATTTTTTTTCTGGAAACGACTCCACTCTCTCTCAGGCACGAACGAGAGCGCTGCTTACACAGGCGTGCCCGCTCCCACTCTAAGCCGAGCACAGCATGCAGGCTCACACTGTCTCTCTCTCCCACTCTGGCTGCTGTTGTTGTTATTCTGTTTTTCTCTTTTTGTATTTCTCTCGCTTTAAATTTGATTTGCACAAAATGCAACGGTAACTAAAGCTTAAGCTAAGCCCACGCGTGCTCTCTCACTCTCTCTCACTGCTGCTGCTGCTGCCTGTGTTCTCTTGCCCCTCCCGCTGCCCCACAAGCCATTAATAATTTGCAACTCATTTTGCAGATGGTTTTTTATGAATTGCCGTGCAATTTTTAATGAAATTTATCGCGCTTATCTGCGCGCATTAATCAAACCGAATTCGCACAGTTATCGGGGCTGCGACCCGGCGACCGCCTGGGCCGCAACAATAAATAAGCAACAACAGTGCAAGGGAGAAGGCAAATAGAAAGAAGGGGGCGGAGGGTGGTGAGCAACATCCGCTGCCGGAACTGAACTGTTGCGCCGCAGCGGAGGTCGCTAATTTAAACCAAATGAATTGGCACATTTTTCACTTTTTGCCCGCCACTCCCGCCTCCCTTCGCACCTCGACAAGCCAAATGAGCCACCACCAAAAGGTGGCTGCGCAACAACAACAACAACAAAAGCAACAAGAAGGGCAACAACAACAACAAGAAGAAGAACGTGGCTGACTGCGTTGAGTCACTTAATCCATGCCGCGATAAAAATCTCTGAAAATCCAACTTAAGTGTTTGGTAATTTATCTCGTCCCGCTGCGAGAGCGAGAGCACTGTCTGTCTCCGCCTCCCTCCTTCCTCTTGCTCTTGCTCTTCCTCTACTCCAACCCCTGCCCTTGCCCCTCCCCCGCACACCTGCCTGCCTTACGCGACACTTTTTTGCATATAATCGTCGCCGCTTGCTCTCGTCAATCGTCAGTCATCGGTCTCATTCCCCTTCCCCTTTCTAACCACAAACCCCCACCCCCTACATCGCCCTCCCCCCACTCTTACTCGGCACCAGCCGCTCGTTGTCAGTCATTTTAGCTTTGGTTTCTCTCCTTCTCCCTCTCGATGAAATGATAAATGATGAAAAATGTTGCAAAAGATTTAAAATGATCCAAGAGCAAAGTCAACATCGAAATCAGCAGAAGAAGCCGAAATGAGCTTGCAAATACGACACACCCCCACCCCCGCAAATCACCCTACACTTGGTACTCTCCTTCAGCACCATCTCCATCTCCCTCTCTTTCTCTCTTTCCACTCTCTTCCCCAGCTGGTGAAATTGCCCAACCAAATTGAAAAACTAAAGCTAACTAAATGACTTTCTAACCCTGTTCCTCTCTCTCTCTTTCTCCCTCTCCCTCTCTCTCTCTCTCTCTCTCTCTCCTCGCCTAAGAACCTTGAAAAATGCCCCCAAAATGTGAAACTCATTCGAGGCGACACTTGTCAACACTTTGAATAAAATTAATTAGTTAAGCTACTCAAAATTATAAGTTAAGCCTGCGAATCCGAATGCCAAAGGAAATGAAAGACCAGCACCAGAAGTGGGCAGAGTGGGAGGGAGAAAGGTTGCGGAATGCTAATGAACATAAAAATAGTGTTTGGAGAAATGTTGTGCGGACAGAGAAAGATATAGAGTGACAGAGAGAGAGAGCCAGGGAGAGAAAGAAATGACTATACACATTTGGAAATAGATGCAGAGCTCTAGATGAGGTTAGCAAAGGGTAGTGCCTATAAAAAGGTTTCAGATTAAGGTAAAACCAATGAGAGCAATGTATATACCATTTAGGCTATACTATCCTAAGAATAACTGAACTGCATAGGCAGTTTTAAGCTCAGCAGGGGGTACAATAGGTCTGCAAGGTCGCAGTACCCCCAGCAAATAATGAGAATACCATCACTTAATTTTTCTTCACAGCAACCTTTATGGTATACCGCCTTCATGCCATATCCCATCATACTTAACAATAGGTCTACAAGGTTGCAGTATTTCTCCAACAAAAAATAAGAATACCATCATATAATCTTTCTTTACAGCACCCTTTATGGTATACTGCCTTTATGCCGTACCCCATTATACTTTATTAAAGCAATAGAACTACCATATCACAGTAAAGCATATCATATATCACATCCAACACAATATAATACTACTGTATATGTTGTGATGTATGGGACCTAACCAACTTCAGTAGCTATACTATTCCAACATATTATGGATTATCTTATAACATATACCTAACATACCTAACTATACCACATGGTACTCTTTCAAATGCATTGTCTCATTTTCAGCTTCATATTACACTCCCAATATCATGCAACTTCAACTATTCACAGGGTGCCAAGGACCTTGCCACATCTACAAATACCAGCAAAAGCTTGTCAACTCAAGGATTTTACACCACACTAATCACAAAAGACTTTAAACCATTACCAGTTATAACTTACCCCTACAAAGCAGACCCCCAGCCCCCTCTGACTGCCCTGTGTCCCTAGGGAACAACCCTATAGCGGGTACCGACAGCTGGTCCACTGTTGCTGTTTCGCTTCAATTTCCGCGTAGTTCGCCTTGAGCTACTCAACTGTTTTTTAAGCAAGAATAGGAAAATTGCTTTCTTATAGTTCGCTTTCAGTAGGAAGATAACCTCCCCCCGCACTACCGCTACCCTGGACTACCCTCATGCCAAGGCAGGCAGGCAGCAACAACTCATCAGTCTCAACTGTCGAATCACTCGATATACACTTGGATTTCGTATATATATACCTATAGTACATACAGGGTGGAAGCACAGGCATGTATAAGCATGTGCATACGAAGGAGAAAGAGAGGGTGTCTAGGGGTGTGGGGGTGTAGAGCAGGTCGGAGTTTTAAATAGCCATTAGCGAAAACGCTTATTAAAAATTTACATTTCATTCCACTTTACAGCTGAGCGAGCCAACAGAGAGCGACAGCGACAGTGAGAGACGAAGACGCAGAGGGAGAGAGGGAGAGGGAAAGGACAGGAAGCACGAAAGGAGTAGTGCAAGGGGCAAGGTGCGGGGGATAGGGGGTTACAAGAAGTAGCTGGAGCAGTAGAAATGACGACGCTGCTGGCTGCAAAATTCATTTCTGGCTCAAGCGGCCGGGCGCACTTCCCAGCTGGCCCAGCTTCCTGTTTGGCTACAGCCTTCAGAGCCAACCCTACGCCACCCGTCCTTCTCTCCCCCCCCCGCTTCTCTCTATACGCTTGAAGGGGTTACATTTTTGGCTGCCCTTGTTGTGTCTTTAGGTGTTCATGCCAAGTTAATTTAATAATAAAACTGAAATTTAATTCATTTGCGGATAGGCCAAGTCCCTCCACCTCACCCCCCGCCTTCCCTTCCCGGAGGTACCTCCATTGTGCGCACAAAACTCCTGAGGGATAAGCCTTGCTCCAAAATTGGCGCCTTAGCCCCCGTATCGAGCTGCAGCCTCATCCCTTCCTTGGTCAACGTCTTTTGCTCGTTTTTAATAATATTTTCCAGTTATCTGACCTTTTTCTCTTCCATTCATTTTTGGATGCCTTGCGGCAATACGCGATTTCTCCGAGTTCCGTTCCTCGAACCGATTTTAATTATGCGCCGCGACGCGCTTTAAAAACTAACGTCAGCCAGGGAGGGGGGGGATGGGGCTGTAGGCGGGTACCCTCCTCGAGCTACGCAGCTAGCACTGACTGGAACAGGGTTCCCTCGCCAGGCTAACCCCAACTACAGCTGTCGTTTTGCATAAATTGCATGGGTGGGGTTATTAAGGGGGTATTCAGGGGGGTAAGGGTTTTATAGAGCAGGAAGGGAGGTTGGTAAAGCACTTGCAGCCAAATTGAATTGCGTAAAACTAACCGCCGAATGCGCCGCCGCACAATTAAGGTTGAGGTTTCTATAGCATCGCTGCGACCTCCTTACAACTCCACTCCCCCCTCTCTGCTACCCTCACTCATATACCGTCGCAGTCAACCACATCAGGAAGCGGGGGTAGCTGCGGGTGGCAGCTGTCAGTGCGTTAGTCAGTTACTGTCAGGCTGACTGGCTCTCCTCCGACTGCGGGCTGCGGCGGGCTTTGGGACATGTCTACCTGGTCTACCTGCACACACACACGCACATACACACGAACACACTTACACTCCAACCTGCTAAAGGGTCCAGGGTGGCGAAGCGTAACGGCAGCAACAACAACTCCAAATTGCTGAAGAAGATTCGCAGAGGGATTCGAAATGTGGGCACATAAAACATATTTGCGAAATATTACACACAGCTTCACAGCTACAACCCTGCACAGTTAGTTAGCCCACACACAGACACACGAACACACACACTATGCAGTGGGGCAGACCCACATGCAAGCTGCAGGCTGCACTGGGCGAGAAACTATCGCAGTGCCAACTCGTAGTGGAAATACCCTTCAGGTTTACATATCGAACTTGAAAGTATTCAAAACTTAACACAAAATGTGTGTTTGCAACATGTTGCTACTACCAAAGCTCTATAAACTGACCTATCGTGGCTCTACCTAGCTCTGTGAGCACCTTTTCTTCCTCAAACTGATCTGTCTTAGCTCTACCTAGCACTAGCAACACCCTTTCATCCTCAAGCTATACTCCCATAGCTCTACCTAGCTCAATCAACACCTTTTCTCCTCCAAATTGATCTACCATAGCTCTACCTAGCTCAGTCAGCACCCTTTCTTCAACAAACTAATCTATCATGGCTCTTCCTAGCACTAGCAACAGCCTTTCTCCTCCAAACTGATCTACCATAGCTCTACCTAGCTCTATCATCAACATTTCTTCCCCAAACTGATCTACTTTAGCTCTACCTAACTCTTTCAGTACCCTTTCTTCCCCAAACTGGCTCTACCTAGCTCCATCAACAACCTTTCCATTGCACTTACTCTCGCTCTCTGTACCTCTACTCGTGCATGCCCAGCCGCAGTTTTACTACGCTGCCAAGCAGCTCGAGGACAACATGGACAAGGACTTGAAAGCAGGTACCTGGCAGAGGCGGAGTCCGTAGAGCGAGGGGCGTGGAAGGCCGCAACGCTTTTTAGCCGCACAACAAAATTTGATTTGTATTTCTGTGGTTTACCTTTGGCCCCGGCCCCGGCCCCGGCAATGGCAACGGCAACGGCAACGCCAAACGAGCGACAAGGAGCCAGAAAGAGAAGAGGAAGAGAACGAGAGCGAGTCGGTTAGAGGTGTCCTGCCCTACCCAGGCTGTTGTGTCAGCTGTGTCAGTGGCACCTGGACTCGGTTTTGCCTGTCGTAGATTCTGAGGTTAAAATGTAAAATGCAGAGAATGGATTGTGCGGGTAACCGGAACAATTAAGGAATTTCACTGAGTGTGCCCTGTGGATGTGGATGTGGATGTGGATATAGCTGCGACTGCTGCAGTTACCAATTACAAATGGCACACACAACTACCGCTACCCTCTTGGCAGGCCCCTCTTGCCTGATCTCACCCTCAGTCTGGGTAGTCTGACCAAAATGATTAAGTAGATTGCAATGACTAAATTTTGCGCAAGACGGCAACGACGAAGGCAGCACAAGACGCTGACGTGCTGGCGTGGCAGGAGGTGGACCAGGAAGCAAGAAGGCAGTCCTGCTGGTGTCCTGGTCAGGACGTTGGCGTGTTGGCTTTTGTTTCTTATGCCTTTTGCATACGAAATGTCGCTTCAATTTTGCAGCCATATTTCATCGATAGCAACAAGAACAAGAACAAGAAGTACGGCAACAACTGCACATTGTCACCGTGTGCCCGGTATTCCGATGCGGGTCGGGTCACCACCCTCATCCCTAACAAATCCTCTGTCACTTCCACCTCCATCTCGTCTACGATTCGTGGCGACGTCTCCAGCTCAACGCCGACTTTGGCACGGAAATAATTGAAAATACGTGTTTGGGTTTTGTGGACAACAGCAACAACAGCAACAACAACAAGGAGCACGCTTAGTGGCCAAAAACCAAGCTGGTTACATTGTCCTCCTTGTCGTCATCCTACTTCATTTGCTCCCCTCACTTACCGCCTTCAGCAAGCTGACAAATTTGCTTGGCTTTGGCCGAGCATAATAAAATTTCTAATTTCTCTTCAAATGAATTTTGGTAAATCAACAAAATGCTGCAGTACACCTCCACCATCTCTCCTCCCCCTCAACAAGATGTATTTATACTTTTAGACTTTTCGCTAGTATTTCGCAATTTGTCGCATTTTGCGATCCGTTGTAGCTCGTCAATTACCCCGTTGACTACAACTTTGATTTACATGATATTATATAACAAAAATAGAGCTCAGTTACTTGTTGCACTAGTTTTTGCAATTTGAAACAGCATTCTAGGGTATTAGCTAACAAAACCTCATTTATTTTCATGCTACCTTCTATGCACTGAGCTCTGCACAACGCCTTCTTTCTTATCACCACCATTCTTACACACTACCATCTATATACTTGTTACCTTACTCTCTCTTAAAGAGTAACTAGCTCGCACTTGCCTATTTCGTGCTACCTTCTATGCACTACCTTTTAAGAACCCCCTTCTTAGCAGTACGTTCTTAGCAACACCTTCTTTCTTATTACACACTAACATCTACTTGCTACCTTATTCTCCCTGAAATGTAGACTAACCTACACTACACTACATCATCTTCTACGCAGTACCTAATTCCAAAAACTGCCATCTACTCGCTACCTTCTGCTTCTTGAAATAAAAACTGAACTATAGTTCTTCCTAGATATCTTTATTAATACCATCTACAACCTTCGTGGAGGCACCTTAACCTAGTCAGCCTCATGGCTCGGCTAGAGCCCTTACCTCCGTGCAATAAGAACTTTCAGCTATATCTGTACTACCTACATACTCTAAGATTCCTTCACCCACCGCCCAAAATCATTAAAATCCAACAGTTTCCTCTTAAAGCTACCCCAAAGTAAATGACAAACTGATTTTCGCTTTAAATTATGCGTTTGGGCGCCCAACGTGGGGTGGCGCAGGGTTCCCATTTGGCAACGATACGCTCGTCGAAGGCTGATTTACGACAATTTTTAATTACCGCACTTGAAGAGAAACCCAAAAAACATAAAAGACGAAAACGAAGTTGTAGAAGAAGAGAAAGAAATAGAGGAAGAAGCAGAGAGAAGGAAGTTGAAGAAGTAGAAGCAGCAAATGTGGTAAAAACTCTTTTGGGTGGAATGAAAAAAAAGTCAATTAGCCGCGCAAGAAGTATACAAAAAAAATAAATGAAAATAAAATCAAAATAAACAATGCACAATGGCTGGACGCAAAGAGGGCGTGGCACAGTGGAAGAGGGGGCGGGAGCGGAGGCTTTAAATCAATAAATCATCTGCAAGCAAATTAGTCGCACGCTGCCAAGAGAAGAAGGGCGAACGGGCGAGCTAGTGTGTGTGTGAGAGTGTAAAAGTGTATGTGTGTGTGTGCGAGTGTGTGTGTGAGAGAGTGTGTTTGTGTGTAAGCTGAGACGACCATTAGTCTTGCTTGGACACGGCCGCCTTGGCTTAACCACGTGATTGGCTTTTTCAGCTGCCTTTACTCCCTCTCTTTCTCTTTCTATCTCCCTCTTCTAACCACTCACTCTGCATTATATTCATGCACAACAAAAGCTCTTGCTGCTGCTGCTGCTGCTGCTTCTCTGGCGCGACATAAAAAATTCATTAAAAGTAATAAACTAATTCCATTCGATCCTATTAAAAATCATTTTCGAATTAAGGATATTTGCATATCCTTAATAAAGTTTACCGGACAAAGCACGGCTCCAGCCTCAGCTCGGTCCTTCTGCCTTCGGTCCGTCTGCCTTTTGTGACATTCTACAGACAAGTGGATGAGCCAGCCAATCCCCTCCTGCTCCTCCATCTACCCCAACCCCGTTGGTTGATGGCTTCTGCTGCTGCTGCTGCTGATGAGCTACTCGGATGATGCTGTTGCTGCCGCTGCTGGGGGGGAAATCTTGTTTTTATTTGTTTGTTTACCGTCCGCAAAATGAACGCTGGCAGTCGGCCAAAGAGGTGGTGGTTGGGGGAAGGGCAGAGATTGAGCTAGTGCGGCAGGGAGCGACGCCTTTGTGGAGATATTTAAATTTTATCGCAGGCCCGCCTGCCTGCCTGCCTGCCGGCCTGATTGCCCCAGTCGTAGGCGTAGCTGGAGATGGAGCGCTGCCAGGACTCATCAATCAGCTGCAGACTAATTACATAATCTCCTCTTGATTATGTCCCCGCACTTTGTTGTCCTTGTTGCGCCAGCTTCAACTTGTTGAGGCACAAAGGCAAAGAAAACAGCATGTGGAAACTGGACTGCGGCCAAGTGGCATAAAAAGTGAGGTAGTGGGGGCAGAGGCAGCTAGACGTACAGCTACAACAGCTAACCCTACCAGCAATCTACAGAGTACAGCCACAACTGCCAACCCTACCAGCATCCTACAAGGTAAAGCTGAAATTGCTTACCCTACCAGCACCCTATAGGATACAGCTATAGTTGCAAACTCAACTAGCTCCCTATAGGGTACTTCTACAACTGCCAACCCTACCAGCAACCTATAGTGTACAGCTACAACTGCCAACCATATGAACACCCTACAGATTACAGCTAAAACTGCTAACCCTACCAGCACCCTATAGGGTACAGCTAAAACTGCTAACCCTACAAGCAACCTATTGGGTATATCTACAACTGCTTACACTAGCAGCACCTTATAGTGTACAGCTACAACTGCTAACCCTACCAGCACCTTACAGAGTACTGCACCAACTGCTAACCATACGAACACCCTACAGATTACTGCTACAACAGCACCCTATAGGATACAGCTGCAGCTGCGAACTCAATCAGCACCCTACAGGGTACAGCTACAACTGCTAACCCTACTAGCAACCCATAGGGTACTACTACCCCTACCTGCGCCCTACAGGCCACAGCTACAGCAGCTAACCCTACAGCAACCTAAAGGGTACAGCTACAAAAGGTAACCCTACCAGCAGCCTAACTCACTGCTAACCCTACCTAGCACACTGACCTAGGTAGTACCCTGCTTTGCCGTGACTTTCATCAATGTGGCAACAACTTTTATTGTTGTTTTCCGCTTTCTTTTTTAGCGCTCATTAAGCCAACTCTAAGAAGTCAACGAAGAAGTGCCGGATGAAGAAGAAGAAGAAGTAGAAGAAGAGGAAGAACCAGAAAGAAAACTTCCCAGCGACCTTGACACTGAAAATGAATGAAAATGGCTGAAAAGCTCAAGAAGACGAAAAGTAACTGCGAAAGCGAACTTTGCGTACGGCCAAACTAAACGTGCCACGCAACCCTCCCCTTGCCCCTCTCAAGCACCACCCCCCGCTATGACCGACCACACAACAACTTACTAAGTAACTTACTCAGGCACTTGGCGGGCGCGAGAGTGAGATGGCTATAGAAAGCGGGAGCAGCCGAAAGAGATAGCAAACAAACTTTGAGCCAAAGTTGGCAAAGGCGGCGGCAAGATAGAGAGAGGTACAAGGGGAAAGAGAGGGGTCGCAAAAAATTAAACTTATGCCAGTTTTAAGCAACAAATTTATACAAAATATTGCCCCAGTATACGTGAGTGTGTGTGTATGTGTGTGTGTGGGTCGAGCAATGAACTTTGAACTCAACGTGCGGAAAGGAAAGGCAACAAGTTCAGGTAAGTCCAAGCTGAAAGTATTCCATTAAGTGGCTAGTAACGGGTTAAGGTTTTTAACATTTTTAAGTAATTAGTGGAAAACTTAGTGAAGGAGTGGAAGATGGTGGAGAAGGGGATGAAGAGGAAGGGGAGGTGAAGGGAAAGTAGAGAAGAGCTCAGCAAAGTTGCTTAAAATAGACTGCTTCCTACTTTTTCCTTTTACTTTAAATTTGTGTCGAGCGCAGCCAACTTCAAGTGACAGATAAACAGATAAACACTGTTTTAAGAGCTTCGTTTTTTTTAGTGTATTTAAACTTTTTTAATATTTACAGCTGACTAAGCCAAATGAAACTATAAATGAAAAACAATTCAAAATGCTTGAATAAAAAAGAAATTACAAAATTTTATTAAATGAAATAACATAACTCTTAATCTTAATCTTAAATGAAAAATACTTCAGAATGCGTGAATATAAAAAAGAAACAAACTATTTAATTGAAATAACTTTACTCTTGATTTTTATCTTACTCAGAATCTTATTCCTAATCTTACTCTGAATCTTCCTCTGAATCTTCCTCTGAATCTTCCTCTGAATCTTCCTCTGAATCTACCTCTGAATCTTACTCTGAATCTTCCTCTGAATCTTCCTCTGAACCTTCCTCTTAATCTTCCTCTGAATCTTCCTCTGAATCTTTCTCTCAATCGTCCTCTGAATCTTCCTCTGAATCTTACTCTGAATCTTCCTCTGAATCTTCCTCTCAACCTTCTTCTGAATCTTCCTCTGAATCTTCCTCTCAATCCTCCTCTGAATTTTACTATGAATTTTACTTTGATTCTTACTCTTTATCAAGCTTTTTATCTTATTCTTAACCTACCTCTTAACCTTCGCAAAGACCATAGACATTTTCATGTATACAATACCTTTTGCAATCCGATCTGATTTTAAAAGTGCATTAATGTACATATCCCAATGTCCCAAGCACCTACACTGCCTAAGTTTACCATGCATCTTCTTCCCTAACCTATACTAACTTATACCTTTTACCTTATACCCAACTTAACACCTTCTTGCAACTGGCAATACCAGACTAGCATTGCAATCTACTGCCCTCACTCAATACGTTACTGCACGCACTTTTCTCGACGACTTTTATTGATTTTTCCCATTTGAAAAACTTTGCACACGCACTTCCCGAAAAGTTTCGTCGCCCCCTGCAACCCCTCTAGACTTGCCCAGTTTGCAGGCAGACCCGGAACCAGCGAATTGAGGAACTTTTCAAAAACACAAACAGAAAACTTCTGAGGTCTATAAAAGCCGCCGTCGTGAAGTTTCAAAAAACAAAAAGCAAAAAGCGAAAAACGAATAAAAAACAAAAAAAAAAAAGTGTTGCAAACTTTTGCGACGCACTAAATGTTATCACTTGCGTCTAAGCCAGAGCGAGAGAGATAGAGACAGAGAGAGAGAGAGAGAGCTGCGAAAAAAAAATAGGCCAAGCACGCAACTCTTTAAAGCGCGCCAGGGCGGGCAGCATCAGTGCCACGCCCACTCGCGATATCAAAAAGTTTGCAATTAGGTATTGTCAAAAGTTTGTTGTTGTTTGTTGTTGTTACTTCTTCTTGTTGTTGTTGTTGTTGGTGTTTTTGTTGGGAACTTTGGCGACGGAACGGCCTATAAAATAATATGAAGCAAGTTTTCTCTCTCTCTCTCTCTCTCGCTCGCTTTCTCGCTCAGTTGCTCGACAAAAACTGGGGGAAACGAGGCAACTTCTGCCGCCGTCGACCGCATCAGCTGATCAACAGCTGTTTCAAGCGCTAGCAGGCAGGGGGAAGGCGGAGGGGTGTCGACTGTTTGGCGAGACGAACGAAACTTTGTCTCGAAACAAACTTTGCAGCCGGCCCCAAAGAGCTGTGCGAGCGGCAGTAACAACAACTACAACAACAACAACAATAACAACAACAACGACGACTTTAACCCTTTTCTGCCTGTGCTTTTTTTTTTTTTTGGTGTTTTAATGAGCGAAAAGTTGCGTAACCTTCAGTTTAGTTGAACGCAATACGCAAAAGTAACTTAAAGATCGCCAAAGAATGAGGGGGAGAGCGGGAGAGATGGAGAGAGAGAGTGAGAGAGAGAGAGCGAAAGAGAGTTGAGGCAGGTCAATAAAAGTCAATTTAAAGTAGATAGACAGTCAAAGACTTAACTGCCTGTTAAAGTGAACTTTAAAGGAAACAGAACTGACATGAATTTTGATAAAATTTATACCCGTTAGCCTTAGAGTAGCAGGGTACCATCGCAGTGTTCCTATCGCAAATGTAAAAGGCAGCAGGAGGCGTGGCAAACACCACAAAGTATATATTGTATATTCATGATCAGCATCTACAGCCGAGTTGATATTGTCCGTCTATCTTTTTGTCTGTCTATCTGTCAGTTTATTTGTATGTCTGTCTATCTGTCTGTCTGTCTATCTGTCTGTCTATCTGTCTGTCTATCTGTCTGTCTGTCTGTCTATCTGTCTATCTATCTGTCTGTCTGTCTGTCCGTCTGTCTGTCTGTCTGTCTATCTGTCTGTCTGTATGAAAACCTAGATCTCATAGACTATAAAAGCTTGACCAAATTTAGTATCAATATATTTCATTATTATGCGCAGAACCAGCTTATTTTAGAATTCAGCCACACCCTCTTCCGCCTCTGTAAATCACTAAAAACCGAATTTAATGCGTTATTTTAATGCTAGAATGTTCATTATCGCTAAGCACAATAACAAACATTGTCTAAATGATATCTGATAATTTGGTTTCGGAAGGATAATAAACATAGAAGATATTTAGCAAATCATATAAGAAGGTACTGCATTCCAAGGCGCCCTAAACAGTATGCAACACAAACTTCATTTGCTAACAAATCCTTGTGGTCAGTTGGATAGTGGGTACGTCACAGTCGAACACGACTGTAGCTTTTGTGCTTGTTTTGAAGAAAGCTGTAACAACTTCTTGATTAGAAGCATGTCAAGTTAAGAAAGTCTAGCAACATATTCTGCTTACTTTCATGATATTCTTTGCATATAAATAAACAACAATATGTGTCTGATAGATGTTGTTCAGCGCTTTCAAATTCCCGTAAATTTGCAGCAACTCGCTCAACACAATTCCCCTTGAGAGAGAAAATAGAAAAACAAAAGAATTTGCACTTTAGCCAAAGCAGCTTCCACCTGTCCACACTCCACTATCCATCTCCTTCTCTCTCTCTCTCTCTCTCTTTTGCTACACTAGCCTCTCTGTCTTGCTCTTACGCTGTCTGCAGTTGAAATCCCAGTGCGATAGATCGATCAATCAAGCGATTGCAGTTCGCAGTTCCATCTCCAGGTGCTCGTCAAGTGTCGCCCCAAGTGCCGCGGCTTGGCCATAAAAACAAATGTGTGTGCCTGTGCCTGTGCCTGTCTGTGTGTGTATGCCTGTGTGTGTACCTGTATGTATGTGTGTATGAGGGAGTATGTGCCACAACTATAGGCAGCTCATGCCAATGTATTCACCTTAGTTCTGCCACAAGCTCAGCCGTCTGAGATTGTTGTCGGCCTGTGGCACACGTCTGTCTGCCCTCTCTCTCACTCACTCCCCCTCTCTTTCACGCACTCACCCCTGCTCATATATCATTTATGTGGCAGCAAAAAATTTTCAATAATTTGAGCGAGTGGCGGGTGAAAGTGTGTGAAAAGTCGTAGAAAAGCAGGCGCTAAAAAAGGATGACAAATGATCGCACAAACATTTGGCAAATCCGCGATGCGATTTCCATAATGAACGCAGACGCCACAGCAGGCAGGCAGGCAGGAAGGTGAGAGGGAAGGGAAGAGCAGGGATATAAATATTATGGCATAAAACACTTGGCGCATTATTTCATGAGGTCGTTACCGTTCTTGCCGCGCTGCCTTATAAATAACAACAGCAGTGGGGAGAGGGGAAGTTGAAGTGAATGCGGGGTAGAAAGACTATTTCCGTGGCAGTGCGTAAATAATGCCACCTGTGCTGCTGCTGCCTGTGTGTGTGTGTGTGTGTGTGTGTGTGTGTTTGCTCCACTTTTAGGTCTCCCCCTGGTGGCCACGTTGGGCGCCCGTGACAAAATTATGACTTCACTTACAAGAAAACATTAAAGTTTAACATTAAATGGCATGTCATTTGGGCCGGAAGAGCTCAAGACACGAGACAGCGCGACAGCGACAGCGACAGCAACTTGACTAACGGCAAGCCACATGTCACTTGCCACATGCCACATACCACATGCCACATGCCACATGGTGTGCGTGTGTGCGTTTGTGTGTGTCTGTCCCATAGACATCATCAAATTTGCCTAAATTGCATTCACCGCGCAACTTTCAACTTCGATTGGAAACTATTGCGAGCAGCAGGGGGTAAAGCTAGCTTAGCTACAGTAAGGGTAGAGGGCGGGCGGGTGCAGGGACGGAGGCGTGGTTAGCCATAATTACACTCGAACATTATGATTGCCTAACATTGTGACGTCGTCGTCGTCGTTCCATCGATTTACTTTGTCGTCTGGCAAAGACGAGCCCAGATCGAAAAACTTATGGACTAAGGGAATATGGAGGAGTTTGGCAACTCTGCTTTCTTGTAGAAGGTTTGCTACAAAGTGTAGATTATGTGAAGAGCGGAAGCAGCAGAGTTACTAAGTGGGGAACCAGGTGAGAAACATGTGTTAAAGATTGGAAAATATGATATGCATTGAAGTAGACAATCCTAGTTGTTAACTAAAGTGAAGACTAAGAAGAATCCAAAGAAATGAGGGTTTGGATAGATGAGAACCTTAGGCTATAGGTTGTTTCTGGTAGATAATGATACAGTTGAATTGCAATTAATTTAAAGTACATTGGTAATCTCGCTTGAAGGGAATAAATAGATGATACTCCAGATAAATTGGAATATATTTTAAAGTATACATGAAATCTTTGGCTAAGGCTCCGTTTAGGAACAAAGTAACCTAAAAAAATCAACCTAATTCACTAAGGTACTATCACAGTGCTAAAATTGAAATGTGTGCTAGAAAATAAATGCAGATAAACAGGTATACAGGCAGATACTGTGCATAAATTGGAATACAACTTGAAATATAGTTGAAATCGCTGGTTTAGACTCCGTTTAGGTTCAAAGTAAGCTAAGCAGAATAACTGAGGTACAGTTAAAGCTAATTCTGGACTGTGAGCTAGATAAGATGGCAGATGAATAGTAAAACAGACAGATACTCCATAAATTGGAATGCATCCTTTAAATAGTTCAAATCGCTGGAATCTAACTCCGTTTTGGGACAAAGGAGCCTAAGCTGAGTAACTGAGGTATATTTAAAGCTAAACTTAAACTATGAGCTAAAAAATATTGCAGATAAATAAGAATACAATCAAATACGCTACAAATAAATTAGAATACATCTTGAATTATAAATGAAATGGATGGTTTAGACTGCGTTAAGGGACAAAGGAGCCTAACCAGAGTAACTGAGGTAGTGGTAAAGCTAAGCTAAGCTTGAACTGTGAGCTATATAATATTGCAGATAAATAAGAATAATAACAGAAACTTTAAATAAATTAGAAAACATCTTTAAATATTAATGAAATGGTTGGTTAGGATTCCATTTAGGGTGCCTAACCAGAATAATCGAAGCACAAATAGCGCTAAACTTAAACTAATAATGCGGATAAATTGGAAGACAGACAGATAAAGCTAAAGTTGAACATTGAGACATACCCTAGGAATTGAAGTTAAGCAAAGAGTAATTAATAGACATAAGTGAGCTAAAAGAACAAACAGTTACAGGTAAAGACAAAGAGAATGATATAATATATGAGAGATAACATATCTATCTATTATCTTTTATCTATTATCTATTGTTAAAGATATAGCATATAATATCTATATGAAAGAAATACCATATATATTATATATTATCTATTATTACAGATAAATCCGTATCGGCGGCATAAGGCGACATTGTCGGGTCATAAATACAATTAGTGGGCCCCCGTCAAGATACATATTTATATGTCTTGCGACAAGCGTGGCAGGCGACAGGCGACAGTGGCAACAACAACAATTAGTGCAGGGGCGTAGCAGGCAAGGGGGTAGGCAGGGGTAGAGCTGCGACGACAGTGGCAGTGGCGCAGGCAAGGCGCTCATTAGGATAATTGCAGGCAATTAACTAAATTGCCGCCGCATTTGTCGCTTAGCCTCGGCGTCGCGAAAGCGTATAACGGTGGTGGAGGGGGGTAGAGGGGGTTGTTAGCTTATAGAAATTATGGTTCATAAATTGTGCTGCCTGAAAGTATGCCATACACAAGAGAGAAATGGCAGAGGGAGTAAGATGCAGGAAGAGAGAGTGTGAAAGAGAGAAGCTTAGTGAAGTAAGAGATGCACAGAGAGAGAGAGAGGGGGCAAGGCAGGAAAAGGGAAGGGGGAAGGCGAGAGAAGGCAGGTAGGGAAAGAGGGGGCAGCCTGGGGGCTGAGGGGGGCAGACACGCTTGCTTTAGTGCGTTTTAATTAGCTGACGGATTTCGGTAGCTGCCCCTGCCCCTCTCCAATTCTCTCTCACGTGGCACGTTCATCGTGATTAGATGACCGCTGAATTGGTAATCAATGCCACTACCTAGCACCCCTACCCCCTCTCTCCCCCCTTTCCCTCACTTACTTGTACTTCCCCCTTCCCTCAGGCAGCTTAATAAAAACGCTTCGTGCGGGCGCAGCTTCGTACGTGACACGCCAACAGAGAGAGAGAGAGGGAGAGAGAGAAAGACAGCAGAGCACACACACTTTACAGCTGCTCCCGCCCTTCTCCCCCTTCCCCCTCTCCCCTTGCCAGCCTGCCTCAGATCAGGCTCAGCCTGCTCACGTGATGTGGCGAACGTGTCTGGTAATGAAATCATTTCCGTGCTCTTTAGAACTTTTCTCGCCTGGTATTATCGGCTCCAGCTGCCTTGCGATATGGCCTAAGCTGCACTGAGCGAAATGCAGTGCAACAAAACAAAACTCAAATTGGTTAAAGCTAGAAAAAATGCTAAACAATGAACTTTTTACAGCGAAAAATATCTTAATAAACTGAGTGCAATGAGGAAAATAGGTTGGTTGTGCACTGAACGAAATTAAAGAGTTAAAAATGAAAAATGGAAACTTTAAATTGCTTTAAATGCACAAAATACGCTACTAACTACTTAGCTACACATTGAGAAATTTGACCGTCATAAACTGAGAGAAATATAATATATACTTGATGCAACAGTAACTGAACTTATGTTTTTATTAGAAAATAAATTGCTAATTAAATAAAACTCGTTTAAACTTGTACACTACACTATAAACTGTGAAAATTACACTGCACTTAGTTTGAAGGGACTTCATGAAGTATATATATTCTAAATCAGCATTAACAGGGTAGTCGAGCTAGCCATGTCCGTCTGTCCGTTCGTCCGCATGTCCGTCCGTCTGTTGCAACGCAAATTAGTCTCTCAGTTTTAGAGCTATCTTGATGAAACTTGGCACACATGCTTCTTATTGCTGCACACTGTACATAAGTCGGAACGAGCCAGATCTCACCGATATATCGTATAGCTGTCATACAAACTATCGGCCAATTTTTGTTATTTGCCAAGATATTGCAATCAAATTTACAATATAGGACTTTTTCAATGTATATAATATGCATATAAAATTTCATCAAAATCGAACTACATATAGCTACCATAGGAACAATCGGCCGAAATTAAGATTTTTGTATGAAAAGCCGTTTTGGTTTTAGAAATTTCTTTCTTCCACGTTTTTATTATTTATCAAATTGCTATACTACACTACACTGATTACATATCAACTAAAATGAATGTATGTTTTTTATATATAATGCGTATTTAATATTAGAAAAATTGCTTGCAAATAAATAATCTAAGAAAAAATCTAAGAAATTAAAAACATTCTTTTATTTTATATTTTTGTTCTCAATTTTTATAAATCAATTTACTAATATTTAATTATTTCTGATATTATTGTTTATTTTGTAGCTTAGTCAATATTAGTTGAATAAATTAAAGTCTTCCCTGCATTTCTCGCAGTGCACTCGCATGAGATGGCGTCGCTGCCGCTGATCGCATTAAGCCTTCGTGGCTTCGTGTTTGTGCTTCACTTGAATGTGGCTATGGAATGCTAAATTAGTGCTACGAGAACTTTTGAGGAGGTGCAGCAGGCAGGGGCGTGGCACAGCCAAAGGTGTTGGCAGCAGAAGGGGGTAAGGATTAAGTTGCGAATGAGCAGCAGCAGGAGAAGGAGGAGATGGAGGTGGAGGAGAAGGAGAAAAAGAGAGAAGAGCAGCAACGCGAGCGTCGTCTGCAGTCGCCAAATCATTCGAATGGCAAAAACGTTTTGGCCAACACACACAGACACACACACAGTCAGAGCCAGCCCCCAAAAGTTATGCAACAGACAACAATTTTTGCAGCAACAACAACAACAACAATGAGGAGCAGCAGCAGCAGCTGAAAAAGCTGAAAGCCAAAATGGAATCGATTTATCTGTTCTATTGGCGCGCCCCCTAACCAAACACACGCCCACTTTTACCAACACACACACCCACCCACACACATGACCATTGTGTAGGCAACAGCCTGAGCGTGGGAGCTGAGTGTGGCAGGGGGAGGGGGGCAGAGGATGCTTATATACCATACATATATATAAAGCGACCGAATCTTGCAGTGCGGTGGGTGGAGCCTACGGAATGGCCATGTGCTTGCCTGAGTGTATGTGTGTGTGTGTGTGTGTCGCATATGAAATGCGGGTGTGCGACGCTGTGTGTGTGTGTGTGTGCGTGTGTGATGTGTCCAATCAGAAGCAAGTCGGAGTCGGCACTCACACACACACACGCCCACGGTGACAATGGCAAATAAAAATAAAAGCGAGCAAAGAAAACACGACAAAAAATAAATAAGAAATAAGAAAAGCAATGGGGAAAATGGCTGAGCTGAGCTGAGGCCCAGTCAGCCAGAAATCAACAAAAGCCTCTCAAGAGGAAGACAACAAATGAAGCAACAACAACAACAAGAACAACAACAACAAATGAAGGAAGACAACAAAATACAACAAAATGATAGCAAAATTGTTGAAGCAGTCGGCAATAAAAGCTTCAGAGAGATGTGACACACACACACGCACACATGACACACACACATATATAACACATGCACACACACACACACTGAAAAGTTATAGAATTCCCACACACAGTCACACACATATATAGTTGCTGCAGATCTCCTCCATTATGCAAGGTTCTCCTCTTTATCTTTCTCTGCTTTCTCAGTTCTCTCTGCTTTCTGCTAATTTCTTTATGATTTGCAACTAATCGAAAATAAATATGATTTGTGCCAAGTCAAATTTGATATGTTTTTGTTTTTTTCTTGCAATTTTCCTAACTTTAATTAGAAGTCCAAATGCATTTTATTCAATTTGTTCGTTTTTTCCTAGGTGGAAAGTAGACAATGCAATGTGATAGTAGCGGATTTTGCACTGCGCTCAAAAGCAGGCAATAGCAAAGCTGGGAAATTGATTGATCAAGTGAACTTCTCACATATTATACCCTTCCACTATTGATTATGATCTGAAAAGGGTATACTAACGTTGTGCATATGTATGTAACAGGCAGTAGTAGGTGTGGCAGACTCCACAAAGTATATATATAATATATATATGCTTGCTCAGGTTTACTAGCCGAGTCGATTGAGGCATGTGCGTCTTTCTGTTAGAACACAGAGATCTCAGTTATTATAGGAGCTATAGATACCAAATTTGGCATGTAGGTTTCTTTATACTATGCGCAGATTTAGTTTATTTCAAATATTGAGTGCCACTCAAGTTAAGTGTTGTTCCAGTCGAATTTTTAACGACACATAAAAGATATAGCTTCATATCTTTGGCATATACTAAGCTGACTTCAATGTCTGCATTTTCTTCAAAAAAGAAGTTATTGAAGTCACTTTGCTATTCAAGATTGCAGCATTTATTGGTGTTTTGTTGTCTTATAATGCAGCGCATATTCCAATAGAAATTAGATATATAATTGTATATATTTATAACCTAATGAGTAACTCGTGCAGTTGTTTCTTCAAACCTTTTGCTAAGGTGTTGTAGTGTCTTATTCTAACTTAATTGCACGTTCCCATGATATTTTATATGATATATTATACATTTACAGGTTGTTCTTTGTAGCGTAAGTGAAATTCTCATTTTTTTTTTTTATTATAAATAAAAATTCTGTACTAAAATTTAAAATTTCTAGCAAAAACTTAAAAGAAATGCCCAACAAAGACTTCCACACGGCTACGGGTTAAACGTTGTGCCAACTTACTTTGCACTTTGTCATAAGTTGCTCTACTTAGTCAGTGTTCTAAAAAAGGAGTGACATACACACACACATTTGTGTGTTATGCCTGTCTCTGTCTCCGTCTCTCTCTCTCTCTCTCTCTGGAGAAACATTGCTTGCATATTTCAAGGAAATGAGTTGCAACTTTTGCAGTGACGCTCCTCCACAACGACCCACATAAACTTATCGAGCTACCCTCTTGCACCCCCCTCTACTCCCCAGCGACCTTACGCATCAGTACCAGCCGTTTAACACTAACTAAGCTGCTTATTTTGCCTGGCGATATTCTAATACAAAAGGAGAAAGAAAATAAAAATGCCGAGAAAAATGAGAGAAAAATAATGTGCCGCAGGGTAGATAAGGGGGCGTGTAGACACTGCCAGGTGGCTGGGACGGGGGGCGGGGCAGATGGTGTGGCATACGGCGGCAAGTTAAGAAATCAAACAGCTGACATAAATAACATTTTAATTTAAATACGACAGGACAACGGGCAACAACAGCAACAACAACAGCAACAACGGCAATAATAATAACAAAAGCAACAGCACATTTTTTTGCCGTTAAGGTAAGCAGAAGGTACAACAACAACAACAGCAATAAGTAGGGAAAAAAATACATATTTAAAGAGCAGCTCGACAAAGGCGGACAGCGACTGGGCGGGGCAGGAACAGGGGCAGGCCAGGGCGACCACGCAGCAAAGCAAAGCAAACAAAATTAAACAGCAACAACAATAATAAGAAAGAAAATATAGAAAAAAAGAAGAAAGCGAATCTCTGCAGAGCAGAGCAGCTATGAGAGTCGCCAGTGGGATACCCTGGAATTGAGGGCAAGAAGTGCCAATGGAATAGGTTGCAAAATTAACAAAGTGACAAAAAAATACCACAAAAAAATACTAGAGTGAATAAAATACCATGTGATTTATTAGTATATGCCACAAAAAATACTCAAGTGTATAAAATACCATGTACCTTTCATATAATACCACAAAAAATACTAAAATAAAATTCCTTGTGATTTATTATATGATTATATACCACAAAAATACTATAATGAATAAATTACCATAGACCTTTCGCATTATACCACAAAAAATACTAAAATATAAAAAATACAATGTGATTTTTGATTTTATATAAACGTTGCCTTCATTTTTAGTCAATTAGTAATTCACTTTCGCCTCAAATGTTAAAAAATACTTAAAAATAAATTTAAAAAAAAATACCAACAAATTTTTCTAAAAAATACAATTCCCACACTTGTCTGCGTAGTTTTGACAGTTTCAATGTCTCAACATGTGTGGAGTCTAAATAAAATACTAAATATAAAATAACAAAATACTAAAATTGATTACTACTATTTCTCTTTTTTGTCTTTCTAGTATTTCGTATTTCTAGTATTTTCTTCTTTGTATTTAGAGTATTTTTAAAATACTTAGCTTGTCAAAAAGAGTTTCTCTTAGAATAAACACTAAACAGCCCCTTAGCTCCTCTCTTAATATGCAACCCTTCCTCCTCATTACCTCACATCAAGTGACAGTCGCACATACCCCATCAACATAGCACATACCACTTACAGGGTATATCAACAGTCGCCGCAGCAGTGGGAAAGTAAATTTTATTTTAAAATAAATTTATCGCCTTATCCGTTGTCCACGGCAGCGCACGGGGAGCAGTCGCCAGTGCGAGGATAACGGGACACAGCACAGCACAGGGCACAAGCTGGGATAACGATGGGACAGCAGCGGGAGAGCAGCAGCAGTAGGAGAAGGAGGGACGGCAACTGAGGGCAGAGGGGCAGGGAGACAAAGTCAAGTTGTTGGTTTTTTGCAGCGCCAATTGCAGGACAGCACAACAACAACAACAACAACAAGCGGTTGGCAACACATGCGACACACACAACACCCTGTAAGCCAGCCCCCCTTCCCCCCGCCCTCTTACTCAACCTCCCCCTTACCCACGGCCGGACACCCAGCTGGACGGTAGCCTGGCAGGGCCCCACAGCACGAGCGCTTCATTTGAACGAAATGAAATCATAATGAGATTTTTGCGTTCGCTTTTTCCTCCACGGCAGCAAGGGAGGAGGGGTAAGGTGGAGTGGGGGAGTCGTGACTGCTGGGATTGCCATGGATGGGCCCCAAAACGAACGAATGAAGGAACGTAATGACAAAAATTCATAATTGGATAAAGATGCGAACGTGTTTTGGTTCAAGCGCATTGGCATTCAAATCGCTTTAAAACTGCTGCATACTTTCAGGCGGCAGGCTGAAAAATTTAAATGGAGAGAGAGTGAGGAAGGCAGACACGGCAGGACATGCAGACACATACACATGTGTGTGGGTGTGTGTGCCTGTGTGTGTGTGCTGGATGTTGCACAAAAGTAGGCAAAGGTTTTTATTGTGCAGGCGCAGGACTCTGAGCTAAGCTGCGCTCAGAAGTATGCAATGATTTTCATGCAGCGACACAATTGGCAACAGTCAGGCAGAGCTGCGCTTAAAAGTAGGCAATGCTTTTGAGCAGCTCAAGCTCCAGTCTGTAAAGCAGGCACACACGAAGTGACGCACACAGAGAGAGAGAGGGGGAGAGAGAGAGAGTGGGACAGGGCAGAGCGACGCACATGTGTGTTGGTGTGAGCTCGGCTCATTTGTCAGCTCGTTCACTTGGATAATTGTCCTGCGATAAACAAAATTAGCAGCAATTTACGCGCAGAAAGGCGCAAAAGGACAAACGAGCAAAGCAGGGCAAGGCATGGGCGGGCCAGGGCAGGCAGTGGAGACACGCAGGCAGGCAGACAGTCAGGACGAGGCCTCGGCATCGACAGGCAGCCGCGACAGCCTGTCAGCCAGTGTCACACACGCCTGTCTAGCTATCCCACTCGCACTCACACACTGCTTATTTATAGTGTCACAATATTCATCTGACCCCCTGCCTCTGCTTCTGCCTCTGCTCTCCACCCCTGGCATTAGTTATAGTTTTGATGAGTGGCATTAATGAGTCGTCTCTCTGTCTGCAACTGTCTGAGTGACTCACACACACACACACACACACACGCGCGCTCTTTAGTGTCTTTTTGTGTCGCCTTTGTCTTTCGCACAATTGATGAGTGTCGTTTCAGGGCGGGGGTGTAGCCAGGGCTGACATTAATGACACCCACACATGGCATCGCAATTTGACAGGCAACATGGGCCAAATTAGTGCAAATCACAACTCGCTTCAAGTCTGCAGCGTTGTCTCCCTTTCCCTCTCCCTCTGCCTCTTCCTCTGACACTTCTTTTCGCTAGCTACCCCTGGCCACACTTTTATTAAAGTCATGTGGCATTTTTTAGTTCCAGAAGAAGAAAAACTTAAGGCAAGCAACGGAAATTTAGTCGCGTCTTGTGACTTCTGGCAGCTGCTGACCAAGCAATGGAGCAGCTACTCTCTCTCTCTCTCTCTCTCTCTCTCCCCTCTCTCTCTCTCCCTTTCTCTATCCCTCTCTGCTTGCCTGCCATTCCACTTTTGTCTGCCGATAACTATCGACAGCAGTCGAAATAAGCAAACGGCACATGAGTTATTTATGGCTTTTAAGCGAACAACAGCAACAACTACAACAACAAAAACAACAACAACACAAGCAACAACAAGAGCAGCAACAACAAGAGTAGCAACAACAACAACTGCAACAACAACTCTCAAACGAAAATCTCTCAGTGGAAAAACAGCAAAACAAAATGTGAACAAAAGTCTAAAGAAGTGCTGCGCATTTAGCTATTTTAAGGCTAGTTTATGATGTACTTTTGTACCTTACCATTTAAGCTACATTTTTGTACTATTATGTAAAGCATACGTAGTATTTTTATAGATTGTTAATCAACACTAAAAAGTGCACAAGGAGCACTAAAAAGTTCAAATAAGAAAAGGAAAGCAAGAAGTGTGAAGAGTTAAAAGCTGGCCTTTTCTGGCTAGACTTAGGAGAATTTATATGAGAATTTAAACTAAGAATTGGAACAAATAAAACTACAAATGGAATATATAAAAATATCTAATATAAATATATAAAGACACTTGGTTATGTAAATATGTATATGTAAATTTATTTTATTTATTTTTTTGTTTATTTTTTTGCTTTTTTTTCAATTTGTCTCTTGCTTATTTACAGCTAGAAATAGCATAAAAAAACATGCACCATTCTTGAAAATTAACAATAAAATATAAAAGAAATGTAAAAAAAACATGCCCAAAGGAAATCTCATTAAAATATGTTCAAATTTTGCCAATTTTGTAAGTTTTAAAAAGAATTCTCACAGACTTTTTAAAGCCAACAATGAGAAGGAGGCAACACTGCAGGGTGCCCACATACCATAGCCAGCACTACCCCCCACAGTTTGCTTACAGGTCCGCAGGGGAGATGCAGAAGAAGGTAGGGGGAGGCAGGGAGGTGGGACGGGGGTGCGCTGTCAACTCACATATGGAGATTTATTTGCAACACATTCGCATGTTAAGCGCATTTCGAAGCATTTTTAATAGAGTCCGTTCGCCCTGTGGGTTAAGTGGATTCCCGAAGCGACTGTCTCAGTGTGTATGTGTGTCAGTGTGTGTGAGTGAGTATGAGTGTGAGTGTGAGTGCTTTGTGTCCACTTCCCCCCCCCCGCTCTCTTGCTGCCAATTGGCCTCGTTTGCCCTTCAACAAATTTGGCTTAAGGCGACGCTTTGTAACTGACATAATCGAAGTGCCCGAGATCAGCAATCAAAGTGCCAAGCAGAAACAGCAGCAAAAGCAGAAGAAGAAGACGAAGATGAAGATGAAGAAGAACAAGTGCAGAAAGGTCAAATATCGGACTTGTATTAACTTCTTCTTTTGCCTCGGTGTCTTATGCTGACAACCTTATTTGCACTTGATTTATATGCAGAGAAACGAGATGTTGCCACTGATTGTGCAGCGGAATAGTGCAGAGAGGGAGTGTGAGAGAGGGGCAAAGAAAGAAAGAGAGAGAAAAAGGATAAAGAGATGGAGAAAGAGAGAGAGAGACAGTAAGAGATAAAGAGAGAAAGATACAGAGTAAGAGAGAGACATATGGAGCAAAGGGCAAAAATTGCAAAGAAATCTTTCTAAACATTTTATGGGCAAACAATAAACTATATTTGGAAATAGTTTTATAGTTTATTGAAGGATTTGTGAGTTGCTTATATCTGTCCCTAATTATGCTTAAAACTAAGATAACTACAGTTCTTAAAAGAGTCGTACTTCCAGTCAAGTTTACTATATAGTGTTTATTTATTTTATTTATTTATTAAAATGTTTTGGCGACCTGTTTTTTATTATTCATCTTGGTAGCTGGATTTATTTATTAGGTCGACTAATGGCAGTCGACTGAGAAGAGAGTTTACAATAAGAATTAAGAATTAAAATTGTTACATTAATAATAATTGTTGTGCCTGTAATACGATCTATTCTTTTAATATAAGTATTTCAATGCAATTCATTACCAAAAGAAAGAAAAACCAAACAGTCACAGAAACGACTTTAATACTGCACAGATCTGGAATATATATCTATGTACCTATGCTGACAAGTATATATACATGTAACATTAAAATATTCAACATTAAATAACATTAACTGTTTAGTTCCCCTCTCTCCCTTTAACTTAAATACGACTTTAATCAGACACAGCAACTGAGGAAATTCTTTGCATATGTTTTGCACGCATTAAGTGCCGACAAACTTGTGGTAGGGAAGGTAGGGGAGTTAGGGGAGGGCACTGACAATAAGTACCTCTCACTTGCACACACACACACACACACACATATGAAGAAAACCATCTGGCAACACTCGCGCAGACAACAACACCGCAAAATGCCAACTACGTGTGTGCAATGCGAACAAAGCGTAAAATAGAAGATGATACAAATAAGACTAACTTGACTGCGGGATACCCTGTAAGTGGGTGGGAGGTAAAGGAGAGACATGTAGATAGAAAATGAATGGATAGGTGGAGAAGAGGAGAAGTAGAAGAACAAGAAATTAGATGAATGAAAAGATTTAGAGAGAAGAGATAAGATAAATACAGATTGAGTGAAAGATTTGAATATACAGAAGAAGATAAGACATAGAGAGAGAGAGAGAGAGACAGAGAGAGACAGAGAGAGACAGAGAGAGATAGAGAGAGACAGAGAGAAACAGAGAGAAACAGAGAGAGACAGAAAGAGAGAGAGAGAGAGAAAGAGAGTAAGACAGAGAGAGATAGAAAAAGGTAGAGAGAGATATAGAAAGAGAGACAACAATATAGTAGGTATCGAAGAAGAGAGATGGAGAAAGCAAAAGAAAAATAGATAGCTAGAAAGACAGAAAGCGAGCAAAATGAATTGCCAAATAGAAAGAAGAGACAAAAAGTGAAAGAGAAGGCAGAACAGAAGAGAGAAAGCGGCTGAGTAAGAATAACAATGAATTATTTATATCTTTCTCTCACTTACTAAACATATAATTCTATATTCTGCTCTCTTCCACTTTCTCTGTGCCTCTCTTTCTCTCGCTTTCTCATACTCCGCCTCCCTCTTTCTCTTACATTCTCTCACTTTCTTTCATTCTCTCTATGTCTTTGTCATTACCTGTCCTTCCTCTTTCTCTACCTTTCATACTCTCTTCCCTCCCTTTGTCATTCTTTTTCTTCCTTTCTTGTTCTCATTCTCTGACTTGCACTATTTTTCTCTTTATCCCTCTTTATCCCTCTTTATCTATCTATAACTCTATATATATCTCTTTCTTTTTCTCTCTCTCTCCCTTTCTCTCTCTTTCTTTCTCTCTCTCTACATAGAAGAACTCGTCTCTCTAAACATAGTCCAACCTATCCTTACTAACTCTCACAATTCGTAACAGGGTATACCTACACTTGCACTATCTGCCCCTCTGCTCCTCTCTCCCCCTCTTCCCTTCCCGTTATGCTTTCCCCTTTTCTCTCTCTCTCTCATCGTATTTCAGCTTAATTTTATTATGTCGCACAGTCTGGCAACGCCAGCGCTGGCGACGCTGATAAGCCGGCAACGTCTTGTGACTTTGACTTTAATGACTGGATTTATAGCTCCTTGGAGATAATCTCGGCCAGAGCAGAGCAGGGCAAGGCAGAGGAAAGAGAGAGAGGGGGAGAGAAAGTGGAAGAGAGAGAGAGGGAGAGAGAGAGAGCAACTGCTGCTGGCTGCTGCTGCTGCTGTTTTGTTTACCAAGCGGCAAGCGATGCTTGCTTTCGCCAGCGGGCAACACAAAGAGAGATTGTGTGTATGTGGGCGTTGGAGGTGGGGGCGTGGCAGCAAGCGTTCTCGTCGTCGTCGTTGTTACAGGGTAATTAACATCAAAGCCCGACAAAGCTCATAAAAAGACGCAGCGCTGGCGAGATAAACAGACAGCGACAGAAAGAGAGAGAGAGGGAGAGAGCAGGCAACACACATGGGACAAGCGTGGAACGTGCGCTAGTAGGGCAGTGGCTGAGGGAAGAAGAGGGAAGCGGGGAAGGAAGGAGAGGGAAGGAGGAAGAGGAAAGACAAGGCTGGGTCATCAAGCAAGTCTGGCAAGTGGCAACGCTCAACGTGAAAGCAAGTTGACAGTGCCACAAAAAGGATGCGCCAAACACACACAGAGAGAGAGAGAGAGAGAGAAGCAAAGAGAGAGGAGCAGAGATAGAGAGAGAGGGGCAGAGAGTAGAGAGAGAAGCAAGACAATGCCGTGTGCAGCATGCACGCACATGTTTAAAGCAATTAAAATCAGATAAGTTATAGAAAATGGCCTGTCGTCGACATTTAGACATGCCACTGTCAACTGGGCTATAACTGCCACGCCTCCCCCCTCCCCCCACTCCTGCATTGTGTGGCAGGCAAACGTAGCTGTCTGCGCTGCCAACGTTGTCATCAGCTTCTTCCGTTACGTTTGTCACGCGGCGCTGCCTTTGTCTGCCATGTTGCATGTGCCACACGACGCGTCGCTGGCCGTGTCCGCTTTGCGTAATGAATTTCAACGAGCAGCAGGCAGCGCGACGCGACGCGACGACCCAAAGTGACAGCCAAACGAGCAGCAACAACTGCCACTTGCCACACACACACAAACACACAGAGACACACACACACAGAGAGACACACAGACACACACATAGGTGTGAAATATTTTTGGGGCAACGCAAAAGGCAAAAACAGTCCGCAAAACAGGCTGCCAACTGTTCATTCGCCCCTTTTACGCCCCCCCCTCCCCCCCCTGCTGCCCTAACTGCCACGCCCCCCTTCCTGAAGACGGCATCTTCCCGCTGATGTATTCATGGCCTTGACGTTAACGGAGTGACAAAATTCGCACCCTGCGATTTGCAAACAGAAAAAAAAAATAACAAAGCAAAAACATTGCAAAAAAAAACAAAACATGCAAATGAGGAGAAAGGTTGACGTGTTAGATACCCTTTACCTGCTTGATTTGGCATGCAAAGTGTGTCTTGGTTTGCTTAACGAGGTTTGTCAGAGCGGGTGTAAATATAAACTACAGTTAACCATAGGTTAAAGTACATGTTAAGCATGTCAGGCAGATTGTCAGGAGTCGAAGTTAACCATAGTATCAGTGTAAGTGTAGATCTAATTTAACTGCATGTTAAAGTGAATATCAAACTTTACTTGAGCCATCAAAATGTCAACTTCAAGTTAATCTAGGTTACAATACAATTTATGCATGACATGCAGATTGTAATAGATAAAAATAAACCAGAATAATTAATTAAAACTGTGTAAGTGTAGGTTTAGTTAAACTTTATGTTAAAGAGAATATCCAACTTAACATGAGCCTTAATCAAGTCAACTACAGCCAACCAAAGGACAAACATAGTTCAAACTAGACAGATTATTTAACAACATGTTAAAGTGAATATTAAACTTAACTTGAGCCAAAAAAAACATCAATTACAGCTAAACTGTAGGTTAAATTACATGTTAAGCACGAGAAGGTTCTGAAAGGTTCTATAGTAGTAATAAAAACCATCAAAATGCAGGTCTAATTTAATTGCATGTCAATTTTAAAGTATATAAAATAATAAATAAACTGTTAACTGTAGCATACCACAAGTAAAAGTGCATGTTCAACATGGCAATCATATTGTTCAGAGTTCAAATCAACCACAATAAGTAATTACAGCTCTTCAAGTACAGCTCTAATTTAACTGCAAGTTAAAGTGAATATTCAGCTTAACAAGTGCTGAAACAAATGAAATAAACTATGGAAATTTGGAGTAAATATAGAGTAAAGGCTCAAGTAAAGTTTGACACGCAAGTAACAGATAAAAGAGAACCTTATAAAAGTGTTTAGAATATCCAAAACCAAATAGAAAATGATCCAAGTTTACAGCAAGGTTTATCTTTAACTTTAACTTTATCATCAACTTACTTGAAATTTAAGTTATTAGACATTCAAGTTAACCATTAGTTAAAGTCATTGTAACCTGTTAAGAACTTGTGCTAATCTACTTGTGCTTCACAGATGTCACAAGATGCGCAACTAATAGCTTAGACCCAACCACTTTGTAGGGTATCAAAATCACACACAGTCGCGTTAAAATATTCGCACGCCCCGTTACCACATTGTTTCAGTGCGTGGCCAGAGGAGGAGTTGCTCCACTGAGGGAGCAAGAGAGGTCGCGCTTTTGGCAGCATTGTGCACTTAAGACATTTGGCATGCTTAGAAAGTGAAGAGGAGAAAGAGAGGGAGAGTATGAGGGGTGAAGGGGAAGAGGGTCGCTTCATAATTCCTGGCAACACTGAGACTTCCTCTACAATCGGATTATCTACTGCGCGACTTATTCAGCTATGTTTGTTGGGGTTTATTTTTGAGACAGACCCGAAGTAAGTTAGTTGAGACTGGAAAATCTCTGCTGTGCATGCCAAATGCTTAGCATATATGGTATTGCATACTTACAGGAGGTGCCTTAGAAATCTGTATGCCCAGTAATGTGAGTTCATTAATCAACTTATCCATATGTTTATTATACGTTTGCAATCGAATTTATTGAAATCATTTGGACGATCTGCCTATAGTAATAAGACTGGTGATCCTAGCTTATATAGTCTGTGAGATCTAGGCTTTTGTACAGACAGATTGACAGACATATGGGCTGGACAGACAGACAGAAGGAGGGATGGACATACAGACAGACAAACAGACGGACGAACAGGCAAATGGAAGAACAGACAGATAGATAAACAGACGAACAGACAGACATATATGTATGTTATATAGACAGACAGATAGACGACAGATAGACAAGCAGACGGTCAGATAGGCAGATAAAAGGACAGACAGATAAATAAACAGACAGACGGGCAGACATACAGATGATGGCAAGACAGACAGACAAACAACCGTACAGACAGATAGACAGACAGACAGATGGACAGACAGATAGACAGACAGATGGACAGATCGAGGGACAGACACATAGATAGATATATAGACAGATAGACAGATAGACAGATAGACAGACAGATAGACAGACAGATAGACAGATAGACAGACAGATGGACAGACAGTCAGATATTTATATGTCGACTCAGTCGTTAACGCTGATCAAGAACATATATAAACTTTATGGGGTCTGCCACGGCAAAGATATAAATATTGCAAAGATTTTTTTCAAATACGCACTGAGACTTATGGCCACGCCTACTTGGCTCCTTGCTCCCCTTTCCACTCTTCCACTCAGCACTCCCCACTGTACCCCAACCCCCTCTGGGTGCTGCGCCCTTGTCGTGCTGCCTGCGGCTGTTGCTGCTTTGTGGGGCAATTTGGTGGCACTTGATGCTTAGCGCCTTGTTGGGCAGTCAACAGGGCGTGGCCGCCAGTCAGCCATATGGCCCACCCCCTTCCCCTTGCCATCATCTGCCTGCCTCGTTTCGTTGTTGTTATTGTTGTCGATGCAAATGCGAAGAGAGCATTCGGATGCACTGACGCGTGAGCGGAGCCTTCTCTGCGCTGCACTTGACTTCGAATGAGAAGCACGCAGCAAAAGAGGCCATTCAAAAAATATACAACAACAGCAGGGTCCCCTTTCCCTTTCCCTCTTTTCTCTCCTTCTTCCTCACTCTTCTGCTCTCATGCCAAAGTTGTGCGAAAGAAAGTACGACCAAGGCAACTTTAATGTGCGTATGTGCAAGAGAGAAGTCAGGTAAGGCATAGTTCTCTATAAAGATCATATATTATGACATCAAATAAGAATGGTTGGAAGATATGTATGAAGATAGGAAGGATGAAGGATTCCAAAAGAGAGAACAATTGATTCTGGCAGAAGTAACATTATAAACTTTAAGAACAATTAATTCTATACGAAGTAAAGATATTTCAGAGAGTTCGGAAGTTATTGACTTGTGCTTAAGAAAAGTTCCATTACTTTTTATTTTATTTATTCAACACTTTGCCTCTTTGAAAGACTGAGAGAGATCTAAAGACTAAGAGAGCGAGAGATTAGAAGGCAGAGATTGCAAAGAATCTTTATGCAAATTTGATGGTACAAGAATACTTATAAAGTACAATACATTTGGGTATAGTCTTGTAAGTTATTAAAAGATACGTAAGTACCTTTTTTCTTTACTAAATTGAGAAATTTACAAATCCAACTGTAGTTGCACATACAGTCTACTTTACTTTGAATAGAAGTCGTGTCTATAATTTGATAAAATATAGTTTATTTGAATACATAAAAAAGACTGAACAACCTGTTATTTGAAAATTTGAACATTTTAGCTAACTGAACGTAAATATATTGATTAGATTTCTGCATCATAGCTCATCTAGCCGACTTATACTTGGATCAATATATTGACCATAGGTTAGCTAAGATGTTCATATTGTATTATTTTTATATAATATAAATTTAATGCGATTTATTTGCTAAAGTAAGAACAAACTGCAATGATTAGCCGATCTAAAATGGGTTAAATTTAAGTTTTAATATTTTTGACGTAGGCGTGGCAATTGGAATTTGAATAATAGGAATTGAGGAACCAATTTTATGACTCTGGTAGCATAGGTATACTATATAGGATATGTAGTGTATGTATATCCTCAGTATATTTAGTATGTGTATTATGGGTAGTTTATGTCGTATATGTATTATATGTAGTATGTGTAGTATATATAGTAGATATGCACTACAATATATTTAGTGTATAAATATACATATTCAGTAAATATTTAGCATAATTTACTCATTATATTATTAGTGTAATTATCATATTTAATAAATATATGTAGTGCATGAGCAAAAGTATAGCAATAGTATATAATAGTATATCTATTTATTGTTATTATTTATATATTGTAGATAATGTACTGTATGCATTAAATGCAGTATTTGTAGTAGATGAAGTATATTATATAGTATGTATATGTTGTATACATATGAATACATACTACATATGCAGTATGTGTAGTGTATATAATATATATACAATAGTATAAACAGTATTTGCAATATATCCAATAGTACATATTATTGCGCAGTATAAGTTTTATATAATGTATGTATGTTATATGCTATATATGTATATATAGGATATGTAGTGTATGTAGTATATTTAGTATATGTTGTATATAGGTATATAACGTGAATTTAGTATATCAGATGTAGAATATGTAGTACATTCTGTATTTGTTTATGGTATAGTATTAAGGTATTAGGTATTAGGTATTAAGAAGTAAGTATATGAAGTAGTATTTTAATTATATGTAGAATACGCGGAGCATATGGTATATACTGTATACATAATAGTAAATGCAATATATGTTATATACTATAGTATTAAGTACAGTTAGTGTATTTAATGAATATATAAAGTATACATTTAAAGCAGATATCCCCCACTCTCTCTTTCTGTCTTTGTGCACTCTGCACTCGATGCTGCATAAGTAAGTTTGACAGCAGCTTTTAGCCAGGCACACACACACACTGAGCATGTGTGTGTCTGTGCGGCTAAGTGTAAGTGTGTGTGCTGTGTGTGTGTGCACTGTGTGATGTGCGTGTGTGGCAGCTGCCAGAACTAATTAGCTGCATTGCCATAGCCGGCTGCGCTTAATGGTGTGCGTAATGGGTTAATTTTTGGCTTTGATGCGCCCTGCCCCAATACGCCCACTTTCCCCCCCCTCTGGCAAACCCCCTTCTCCCCGCTCAATGCCTACGTCACTGCTGCTGCTCATTATGCTGCTGCTGCTGCTGCTGCTGCTGGCGCTGTCAACGACGTGTCGCGACGTGCTCGCATCAGCCAGTGGCACATCAGGCTTAATCACATCGTGTCCAATCAGCCAAGCTAATCCCCTTTCCGTCAACCACACTTCCCCTCCCTCATCACTTCTACCTCCCTCCCTCTTTGGCAATAACTGCAGCGCGCAAAAGAGAGCTATAGATACTGCTGCTGATATAGATGGCTCTGATATTTTTATTATTATTACCTCCTCCCTCCTCTGCCAGCCTCCCTCACCCCTCTCTGTGTCTCTCTCTTTCTACTACGCAACAGCTGCTGCATATCAATTTGTGGCAAGCAGCCGTTTCCGTTGCGTATCGCTTATCCAGCCACGTCCGTCTCCGTCTCCGTCTCTGTCTCCTTCACAGTGGGCAAAAACTTTCGGGCTGCGGCTTAGAGAGAGCGACTCTAAGCCAGGTCCGGACATTGGCAATTTACATGCGAAATTCGACATCCGCAACAACAACAACAGCCTAGCAAGCCCCTGCCCCCTGTCCTGTTTACTGTTGCCTGCCCCCCCATGCCTTGACATATTTTCTAGTGGCCAATTATCGCTTAAGCCGCTGCGTTTTGGTCGCGTTTAAAGTTTTGCTTAGTCGCATTTCCTTCAAATTCCTCAGCGACTTTTCTGCTTCCTTTCCCTTCTCCCTGCACACTCTTCTGCTCTCTCTCTCTCTCTTCCCCTCTCTCTTTCTCTTTTGCTAGCCTATCCCCCGAGCTGACCCCATCAGCCCTTAAACCGCTGAAGCCAAACAAGTCATAAGCGTTGCACAAGCACGTGAGGAGAAGGGGCTACCCGCGAGATACCCTGTAAGTTAATGAATTGGGTTAAATAGAAAAATGTGAAAAAAATAGTAGGAAATAGATAGGTGCAGCAACAGAAAGAGAAGGAAAAAGGGCAAAAAGATAAGGAACTCAGAGAAATTTAAGAAAAAAGGAACCTTTAGCAGGCAAAACGTTCTATACCATTGCAGGTACTTCTCTCTCCTGATTGTTCCTATACTATATATAGAAAATGGTGGAGAATAATATAATATAATAATAATATTGAATAATCTTGTATATATATTAATTGACAGCTATAATAATAACAGCTAATATACAAAAATAACTCCAATCGTTGGATATATAACATACAATATTTTTAATTCAAATCTTACACTAAACTGATTGTTCCTATGAAAAATATAAAATATGTGTATAATAGTTGTACGACTTTTAATAAAATTGAAATAGTATACATTGATAACTACGATATATGACTTTGATTGACACTGATAAGTTTAACAATGTTAAATACTAGTCTTCATACAAAAACCACCAATTAGGTCGATTGTTCCTATGGCAGCTATATGTGATAGTGGTCAGATTTTGATCAAATTTTATATGCATATTATTTATATAAAAAAAGTGCGATGTAGTAAATTTGGTTGCAATATCTTGAGAAATAACAAAAATGGGCCGATAGTTTGTATGGCAGCTATACGATATATCGGTGCAATCCGGCTCATTCTCACTTATATACAGCGGGCAGTAGTAATAAACATGTGTGACAAGTTTTATCCAGTTAGCTTCAAAACTGATAGGTTAGTTTGCGTTGCAATAGACGGACAGACGGATGGACAGACGGATAGACTAGGTAGATAGGCAAGTTCGTCTTCTCAGATTCAGAATATACTTTAAAGAAACGGAGATATCTCCTAAGTTACCTTGCAAAGTTCTATTTTAAGTAAATTTACCTTCTGTAAGAGTAAAAGACTCCCAAGAAGCAATAGAAGGAGTACGTGGAGATTTACCCAGAAAAAATAAAAAAAACGTAAAGCAAAGACAAAACTGTAAGCAGAAAAATAAGACCTAAGCAAGTACAGTCTGAAGAATAAAAGAAATGAAGTTGCACCACAGCAAACATTAAAAAAACAAACTACCCCAACACATGCAGCCAGCCCTGCACAGGGTATACCAGTGTCGGCTCAAAGGCTGGGAAAATATGCAGTAACCGCGAAATTGAAATTTGGCTTCGGCTGCGGCTTTGCCAAGCGGGCGGACAGACAGACAGACAGCAGAAGGAAAGGCGGCGGCGGGGGGCGTGGCAGGCGAGGAAGGCAGTTGGCTTCTTTGCATTGTTTGCGCCGATTCCGCTGGATTTTTTGTTTTTTTTTTTTTTTAGCTGTAAAACGGCCGCCTCACCACCTGATCCTAAGTAAATACGGCCAGGCCAGGCGGTGCAGGGAGGGGGCGGGGTTGGGAATGGGGAACAGACATGCATGTGGATATATTTTTATTGTGCGTCGTCGCACGGCGCGTTTTTCTTTTTAATTAAATGAAACCAGAGGAATTGACCCAAAACGCTGAATAAATAAATACGGGAGACCTTGAAGGGGGAAGGGCAGGGAGCAGGAGAAGGGGCAAAGGGAAAGGCGAACAAGTCAGGGGGGGAGGTGAGTTTACCTAAGCAGCTGCCTGCCAGGCTTGTTTTCGTTAATAATTATTTCACTTGCTTCGCCGAAAAGGGGGGGAGGGAGAGAGAAGACGGCGCCCCGAAGAATTCAAAAGATGCGGCCACGCGGCCTTTTGTTTTTGTTTTTTTTTTCGTGTCGAGTTTTTTTTTTCCTTTGCAAGTCAAGAATTTGTGTAAAAAACAATAAATATTTCACCTTCAATAAATCATTTTCATTTTTCGGGGTTTTCCCCGCCGAAAAGGGTTTTGTCAATTGTACAAGGGGGAGGGGGGGTCGTGGGCCGGGTGTGGGTTACAGCTTTTGTTGGTTTGGGCTCGTTTTCGGTACTTTCCGGTACGGTTCAGTTCGGTTCGCTAGCCCTTTTTAAAGTGCAAATGCTGCCTGCATAATCTGAGCAAAAGATATGTAAATAAATATCGGGGAACAACCTTTAAAGCTATCGTTGACCCCGATTCCTAAGCGAGAATCTTAATTCAATATTTGCGCAACTAATTTCATCATTGTTTTTGTGTAAGTTCAATGAGCTTGCTAAAAAAACACAAAAAAGGAAGGAAACAAAAAAAAAAATAAACAAAAAAACACAATTTAAAATGAGATATGGAATGAATTTTAAAAAATTTAAGTTGCTAATTTATAGAAATACATGAGAAGATTTATAAAAAAAAAGAAATAACTTACTAAAATTCTGGCTCAATATAAACGAATAATAAAAAAGAAATAGAATAAATATATATATAAAAAAATATAAATAAAATAAATAAATAATTATTATAAAGATTCTTTTTAAAAAAGAAGGTACAAACAAGGAAAGGTTATTTTATATTTTTTGAGATACACTTAAATAAATTTAAGTGCGATATTTAATCACATATAGTTGATTAAACTGATCATAAATTGGAAGAAGCGCGCGTTGAACTTTCTTAACAGAGCACACATTTTGATAATGAAATACAATAATTTGCAAGCATTGTTTGTTTGTAAAACAATTCATGGTTAAATTATAGACCAAACTAAAGATGTTTAACAGTGTTACAAACTACGAAACGTGCCTCGGCTGTTTAAACCAGTGTTGCCAAAAAGATAATAGCTAAAAAATCACTCATTTTAACCAGATTTGCATGTGATTTGGGAGTTAGGTTCTTTAGTCATTTCAATTTATAGAAAGACAACACAGAAAATTAGAACATTTCAATAAAATGCACAATTTAATTAGCTATTACTTAGTATTATGATTTTATTTTATAAGAAATAAGAGCTACAGTTAAAATACACAGATATTTTAATGATATATAAGTGTAAGATTCTTAAATGATTTAAATTGATGCAGGGACAATATGGAAAACTAAGAGAACTTACACAAAATTATCATTTGAACACTTTTATTTGCCTTCAACTTTATTAAATACTATTATTGAATAGAGGGAACTGTACAGCGATGGGATCTATTGTATATATATATAACTATATACTATATACCTTTGTATACCTATGCGCATTATATCTCTTGTGCTCAGCTTAGATCCTTCTTATGAATTCTAAGATAATTCCTGCACTAATTGAGCTTATTTAATTGAGAATTAAACATTTCTAAAATGAATTATTTAGTATTATTATAATATATCAGTAGTTCTCTAGCTGTTCGTAGTTCGGCATAGATATGTCTTTATTCCTATATAATAACTTGCCGTGCATTAGTCAGATTTGTTTCATCCTCCTGCACTCCTTCCGTATCGATGCGAACACAGACTTGTCCATTGACAAATGGCCACTCAAGTGGATTAAACCGGTTGTAACTGAATAAATGCGAGGCCAGTAGACATGCCACATTTGTCATAAGTCGCCACACAGTGGGGAAGCATGGCTGCTGCGGGGGTGGTGGGCGTGGCAGGAAGTATAGATGGGAGATGGCAGTTTCGGACAGTCGATGTCGCATATTAGTTGAGAACTTGCACAAAGTACAAATATGCCAGGCAGGTGAGTAATAAAAAACGCCCAGGCACAAATGAAAGTAATCACTACAGCGCCCTCTCTTTCCTTCTCTATGTCTCTGTCTCTCTCTCTCTCTCTCTTGCCCTCTCCCTGTCTCTCCTGCGCCCCCTTGTCAGCAGAGAAGTCAACTTCAAAGGCCGCAGACGATGCGCTTATTAGCTCGTCGGCATTTTTCGGTATGCAAAGGCATTTTTTAAGTGCGCTTCAGTATTTTATATCCTGTAGCTACAAGTGTTCAGGCACAAGGGGTATATGGGTCTTCTTTTCCATAAACACTTCGAATCGCAGGTAAAACAAGTGATGGAATCGGAACGAATCTAGAAACAGAAACGGCGGACGAACCAAAAGTCATTCTTCTTAGGCATCAGCATTATATAATAAGCTTTAATGAGAGCCACAAAACAGGAACCTGAACTTGAACCTAAGCTGAACTGCAGGTTGAACTCATACTGGAACCAGTTGTGAAGTCAGAGCCTTAAGCAAATCGTATATTAAGTATTCTCGTGCATTATGAAATCTTGAAGGAAACTTGAAATAGAAAAGGAGTCTGAACGGGAATATGAACCTAAACCAAAGGCGGAACCTGTAGTGGAACCAGTAAAGTAACCAGATCCATTCTACTTATAGTATATTCCTTTCAAAAATGTATTCTTTCATCATGAGTTTGAAAACGGAACCTGAACTAGAACCAATGCAGTAACCAAAGCCAGTCTACCCATCTTCCTTTCGAATCTTCTCTAAAAACACACCAAGATTTAATCCTCATCTACTCCGCCTAGGGTATATCCACGTACAGCAACTTTATAATATATATCAGTATAATATTTTTAGCTTAGTCGCAGTGCTTAATTTTTTTTTGAGTTCCTTTTTTTTTTGTGACGGGCCAACTTTCAAGTTTCGCAGCCCAACAAAGCGAATTTTTATTTTTAATTTTTCTTTTTTTTTGCGCTCTCTCTCTCTCTCTCTCTCTCTCATTCTTTCTGTGGCGCTCTCGTGCTCTGTCTTTAGGCCTTGCTGAAGTATTTGTGGCGCATAACTCATAAAAGATATTAACTAAAATGCGCAATTTAATTGAAATTGCAATTCACAACTCAATTTCCGAAAAAGGGGGCCACAACCGAAGGCCAAAGCTGAAAGCGACGATGATAGACAGACAGCAGCGCATGTGGAATTACCATCTTGAGTACGTCTAGCCATGCCATGTTCTACCAGATTCTTGGCACTCACAAGTCATCAGAGTCAAGATTCGATATGCGCAACGCATGTAGCGCCAATTAATGGAAATCAAGAGGGAGAGAACACTTCGCCTAGTGTCCAAAATAATTCGCCAGTCATGCGACACAGTTAGCAGTACAGCGAGTCAAAAAAATCCATCGCACAGTGGTCGAAGGTGCTCAAAAATGTAGCACTATTCTGCAGTATAAATTGAGAATTGTATATTAAATGCATTTAGTCTTTTATATTATTTTATTTTATTTTATCAATGAGGAAGATATATTTTTAGCTTTAAACATATTTTATTTGCATTTTTTTTCTTTTTCACAAGATTTTTTTTAAAATTTTAATAATATTTTCAATTTTAGTACAATATAACTTATTATACTACTAATCTGAATATCTCTCTTTATGTTCCATGAACATTTTAGTTCATAAAACTTGTTAATATACTATATATATCGGCACAAATTTATTATGAAAGTTATATTTATCAATAAAATTTGCTCTTTATATTATAATATCAATATTTAACTTCCTTAATTAGTCAGGCTTCTAAAATTTGACTTAATATTCTTTAGAGTTTTTAAAAAAATCCACTAAATACTGTTCTTTTCGTAAGTGTGGCAAACATTAACAAACTCCATCTACATATAAATTAATATCTTTATCGATCTCTCGTTTATGATTCTCTTTCTTTTTTTCATTAATAAACAAACAATAAAACCATGCAGATTTCACTTCAATTTAGCCCATTGTGCAAAAATCATGCATAATTAGAAACCGAACACAATCACACGATGGTAAACATATTATAAAAACAAATAAAAAAAAAATTAACAAGAAACAATTTACACAAATCCAACAAAAAGATGAAAACATCAACACGAACGAATCTGAAATTAATGGACAAGTGTTATAAATATCCATACATAAAGCAACGTAGTTCGTACATATGTAAACGAGTTGGCACAGTGGTGCAAGTATGCAAATTTCGCATGTATAGAATATTCAGAAGCCTAACAAATTAAAAGCACGCGTTACGCATGGATACAAAAGGAACCAGTTTACTTCGCGTCAGTAGCTCATGAATATTCTGGGTATAGATTACATATCAATGAGTGCTCTAATTCGATAATGAAACTAACTCCATAAGCTTCATAAGCTCAGCATAAAATTAACTATTAAATTCTTAACATTTTTTGGCATTTGAATAAATGATCCAGCCATAAATTTCTACCCAATCAACTTGTTCACAAGATTCTAGCGCATTTAAGGCTAGACAGTCGTGGTTCGTCAAAAAGAAGACGCTCGATTTTATTTTAAGAAGCTTTTGCAAGGAAGTTCATTTATGTATAATTGGTTTCAAATGAGAATAACTTTTTTATTGAAAACAATATATAAAGAAATAAATAAATAAATTACTACAACTAATTTTTTACAAATTCATAAGCATGAGCTTTCATTAGAATAGTTTTTTTTATAAAAAACAAACAACTTTTAATTAATTTAGCTAAGTTTTAAAATATGCTTGACCTAATTGACAATTATTTATAATTAACGCCGAATTTATTTTGTAATTCATTCGAAAGTATTTTAAAGCTTAACGTATTTATTTACAATATACAAAGAAATTAATAAATAAATAAATTACTACAAAATATATTGTACATATGTATTCTCAAGCAGGAGCTTTCAGTAGCTTTTACAAAAATAAATTCTCTATATGTTCTTTCAAATTAGAATAGCTTTTTTTATTAAATGCAAACAATATTTATTTATTTTAGCTAAGTTTTAAAATATTCTTCAACTAATTGACAATAGAATAGTTTTTTTTATTAAATTCAAACATTTAATTACTTCAGCTTAGACTTAAAATATTCTTGATCTGATTAACAATTTATTTATAATTTACTTCGAATTTATTTTGCAATTCATTTTAGTTTGAAAGTATTTTAAAGCTTAATGTATTTATTTATACATTTTAATGAATGTATAAGAAAACCAATAGACTTTCAAAGCTCATTTAACAGTTAATAGAAACTTTGATACGATTTCGAAAGAATCTTTTAGACGTATTCATTCAAATTCATACATTATACCCTTCAATCGTTCAAAATGATCAAAAAAGGGTGTATTAACTGTGTGTAAATGTATGTTGTTGGGCCTAGTAAAAAACTTTCGCAACTCAAAACTGCAAAACAAACTTTATCTGAGAGCACTTAAGCTCCAAAAAAAAACAAAACAAAAACCTGTTGAGTCTTTTGCGCACAACATAATATTTCGAATGAACATGAATATTACTTGGCCAGAAACAGAAACGACAAGAAAAGAGAACGTCTTGTCTAAATAATGTTCTAAATATTGCAAGCGTCGTTATCAGCGGCGCTGATTAATCGCTGACAAGTTGGCAACAGAATTTGGCCAGTTGTTGTACCAGTCGGAACCAGTGTGCGCCGCCGACCCCGGCCCGGAGTGCCGTCAAGTCGATCGAGTCAAGCTGAGCCGAGTTGATTATGTTGTTAGGGGGCCCCGTTGTAATCTTAAAACCGGCAAGACGCCGCGTTGACCAAATCAGTTCGTTTCCACCACGGCCAGAGACACAATGACAATCACTTGGCTGGCGCTGCTGTTGCCGCTGGCATTGATGCTGGCACAGATGCCGCCGCGGGCGGAGAGTCGCGCCTCGCAGGGATTGCACGTGCAGTTGCCGCATGGAGGTTGGCTCATCGGACGCCATCGGACGACGCACAGTGGGCGACATATGCGTGCATTCCAAGGTGTACCCTATGCACTGCCACCGCTGGGTGAACTGCGCTTTCGGGCACCCGTGGAGGAGCCTGGCTGGCATGGCGAACGTCTGGCTGTGCTCGATGCACCGATGTGCATGCAAAGGGATCCATTTCGACGCGACACCCTCATCGAGGGCTCCGAGGACTGCCTCTATTTGAATGTCTATACACCAGATCCAGTGCCGGAGACATTGCCGTCGCTGCCCGTCATGGTGTGGTTCCATGGCGGCGGCTGGCAGTGCGGCTCGGGTATAAGCAGCTTCTACGGTCCCGACTTCCTGCTCGATCATGACATTGTGCTCGTCTCTGCGAATTTCCGCCTCGGTCCGCTCGGTTTCCTCAGCACGGAGACACTCGATTGTCCCGGCAACAATGGGCTCAAGGATCAGCTGCAGGTGCTGCGCTGGGTACGTGACAACATTGCCGCCTTCGGTGGTGATCCGCAGAGTGTGACGGTGTTCGGTGAAAGCGCAGGCGGAGCAAGTGTCACGTATCACATGCTCTCGGATAAATCACGCGGTCTGCTGCATCGTGGCATCGCCCAGTCGGGCACGTACTACAATCCATGGGCGCAGCCAGCGCACAAGGGTGTGGCAGCTGCACGTGCTGTCAAATTGACGGAGCTGGTGGGCTGCGATGCAGCTGGCGAGGATTGGGCAAGCAAACTGCGCTGTCTGCGCAGCAAGCAGGCTGAGGAAATTGTCGCCACGCTCTACGATATGTTTGTAAGTGTCCAGAGAGAGAGAGAGAATGAGAGTTGTTCAGTATTGATGTCTATCCCTATTTCTGCAGATCTGGGACTACGATCCAATGATACCATTTCCACCAGTCATTGAGCCTGAGCACGAGGGCGCCTTTCTCACAGAGCGACCACGTGAGGCGCCTGCTCCGCATGGCCAGCAGCTGCCATTGATGCTGGGCGTCACTGCAGAGGAGGGGCTGCTCAAGACTGCCGCGCTGCTCAACTTGCCTGACCTGATGACAGAGTTCAAGACACATTTCGAGCAATTGTTGCCCATTGTGCTCAACTACGATCATCACGAGCAAGAGGAACAGCAGCAGATCACACGGCACATCGAGAGTTTCTACTTCAAGGCGGGCCACAACTACAACAAGTCAAATCATCAGAATCTAACCGATGTAGGGCGTAGATTATGCAACATTCTCTGGCCAGGATTAAAGCGCATTTTATCCTTTTCAGCTTATTTCCGATGGTTGGTTCGTAGCCGGCGTCGATGAGTATTTGCGCATGCGACTGGACGAAGAGCAGCCGGGTGGTGCACCCACCTATGTGTATCTGTTCGATCATAAGGGTGCCGCCAGTTTCTCCGAGATCTTCAAGGGGGCACGCAATGAATTCTACGGCGCCTGTCATGCTGAGGAGCTGCAATATCTGTTCCCCATCGGGCAGGAGTTGTTTGTTAGCGCTGTGCCAACGCGTCAGGATCTGCAGCTGCGCGAACTGATGCTGCGTCTCTGGGTGAACTTTGCGCGCACTGGGTAAGTGGGGGAGGAGGAGTGTCCTTTCTTGCCGTACTAAATAATGAGTAAACATATTCTCTGTAAACTTTAGCGATCCAAATCCTGTTATTGGCACCAGCAACTTACCCACTTGGTTGCCCACATCGTCATATCCTGTAGAATACGCACGCCTGGGCACCAAATCCGATGCACATGAGGAAGTGCCGCCGTTGCTGCGCCTGGAGACAGCGCTGCTGCAGCATCGCGTTGATTTCTGGCGTCAATTGAGGGCACATTTACCAGCCAAGCAGCGCCAGCGGCACAATGAACTTTAATTTATTTCATTTTACAATGTTCAATGTGTTCCTCCATATTGTTTATGTTTAAAAAACACTCAAAATATCATCGGCGTTGCCAGATCTCGCAATTCAACACTCATACGCCGACACACAGACAAACAGTGCTGCCAGACAGCCAGTCAGTCGGAAAGTAAACACAGCTGCTTTCTACAGAAAGTCGTAATAAATACTAACAATCGCCTGCTACAATAACAATATGCAGCGCTAGCTGGAATAGTTAATGTGCTTAAATAAAATATGTATGAGTATATGTTTAGCTGTAATTTACTTAATTTAACAATGTACAATGAGTTTTCCCATATTGTTTACGTTTTTGCGTTGGTGTGGCCGGATCTAGCGATTCAACACTCAATTGCCGCTGCTACTGTCACTCAAACAAACAGTGCTGCCAGACTGTCAGTTAGTCAGAAAGTAAACACAGCTGCTTTCAAGACAAGGTCGTAATTAATATTAACAGTCGCCTGCTACAATAACAATATGCTGAGCCAGCTGGAATAGTTAATGTACTCTAATAAAATATATGTATGTATGCGACTATTCGTATTGGACTCTCTCTGAGCATATATGTATGTGTGTCTATTGCTTGTGTATGTGCTGTAAATATGTAAATTGCATTTAACAAGCACAGCACAGACAGCAAGACAGACAGAATGACAGCCTGGCAACCCTAAAATAAAACGTACGTAGTTTCATTTTTTTTTTCCAAGCTGGCCGACATTGACACACGTAGCGGGCATAATAAACACATTTAATTGCAGTTAAACATTTATTTTCTACAATAACCAAGCATATATATAACATATATATTTATATGCATATTATATATTTATATTCGTATATGTGTGTGCATATTTACAACAATTTATACATATACATATAAATATAAACACTCACATAGACACACACACACATAGGCATTTTGCAAGTTTATGCCACACAATACTGTTGCGAATATATCAACGTGGTAATTTCGCGTTAAATTGACCTCGAGAGCGCTGTTGCCGTAAGTGGACGACGGACGACAGACGACCAAATGGCTGGCTCCGCGTTGCGTCGCCTGATGGCGGAATACAAACGTAAGTGCACAACGCATGCGGCATGGAGCAGAGCGAGGGAATAAGCAAGACAACGGCAGGAGTTGGGGTAGATGCCATCGTTGCCACCTCGGCTCCTGCACCCGCCGTTGCTGCTGCTGCTGCTGTCACATAACATAACGTAACGTAACGTCTTACGTACCCCTTACAGAGTTGACAATGGATCCACCCGAGGGCATTGCAGCTGGTCCCATCAGCGAGGATAATTTCTTTGAGTGGGAGGCTCTAATAGCGTGAGTGAGAAAGAGAGAGAGAGAGAGAGCGCAGAACTGAATTGTGCCCAATCATCGTTAGTTGAGCATTTTGTGCATTAATGACTATCTCTATCTCTCTCTTGCAGTGGACCCGAGGGCACTTGCTTCGAGGGTGGTGTATTTCCAGCCCGACTAGTCTTTCCACCAGACTATCCACTAAGTCCACCTAAAATGAAATTCACTTGTGATATGTTTCATCCAAACATTTTTGCCGATGGACGCGTTTGCATATCAATATTACATGCCCCCGGCGACGATCCCATGGGCTATGAACTGTCCGCCGAACGTTGGAGTCCCGTGCAAAGTGTCGAGAAGATTCTGTTGAGCGTGGTCAGCATGTTGGCAGGTGAGGGAGAGAGAAACAGAGAGAGGAGAGGAGTTCCAACTCTATAAACTGCATAAGTATATATGTGAGAAAGTATGAGTAAGAGAGAAGTCCCATCTCTATAGACTGCGAAAGAGAGGAGTTCCATCTCTATAGATCGTGAGAGAGAAGAGTCCCGTCTCCATAAACTGTATACATCTATATATGTATGTGTGAAAGAGCGAGAGAGGCAGAGTAATAGAGGGGAGTCCCATCTCTATAGACTGAAAAATAGAGGAGTCCCATCTCTAAATACTAAGAGAGAGAAAGAAGTCCCATCTCTATAGACTGTGAAAGAAAGAGGAGTCACATCCTTATAAACTACATAAATCTTTATATGTCTGAAAGAGAGAGAGAGGAGACCTATCTCTATAGAGTGAGAGAGAGAGGAGTCTAATCTTCATAGACCGCATATATCTATATATGTTTGAAAGAGAGAGAGGAGACCTATCTCTATAGACAGAGATAGAGAACTCCCATCTCTTTAGACTGCATATATCTCTATTTGTAAGAAAAATAGAGAGAAAGAGAGGACTCCCATCTCTATAAAGTGAGCGTGAGAGGAGTCCCATCTCTATAGACTGTGAAAGAAAGAGGACTCCCATCTCAATATAGTGAGAATGAGTCCATCTCTAACAAAAAGGAATGCATACATCTATGCATGTCTGAAAGAGAGATAGATAGACAGAGATTTCCTATCTCTATAGACTGTTTATAGATATATTTTCTTCTTCTGTCTTGCAGAACCCAACGACGAGAGTGGCGCCAATGTGGATGCGGCAATCATGTGGCGGGAGCGACGTGAGGAATTCAATAGCATTGCGCAGCGTTTGGTGCGTAAAACACTCGGATTGCCAACTGACTGAAGCTGAAACTACCTCGTTCTACCCAACAACAACAACAACAAACAAACAACCAACAATAATAATAATAACAACCCACAATCCAACACCAAGCAAGGCCCTCGGCAAGAGAGAGAGAGAAGGATAAGAGAGAGAGTGTTACCCAGTTTATACGGAAACAAGCCAAACATGCCTAGAGATCAGCAGATTTCTATAGTAACAGTTAACAGAGAGAGAGACAGACAGCAAACACTCGGAGTGGGAGAGTGTGTGTGTGCGACACAAATTATAGGATTAAATTCGAAATGCGAAAGAGTTTCAGGGGGAAGAACCTCGAACAAATATTACCAATTCTAATCTTCATCTTTGGTTTTGAGAAAGAGAGAAAGAGAAGGAGAGGGAGTTAGCTTCAATTTACCGTTTTGTTTTGTTCTCTAGCCTAATAAACTTTATGTGGATCCTCACCCACACACAGACACTTACAAATATACACGCTAAGCGAGCCATCAGTGCAATACTCAAGTTCCAAAACTATGCCGCGTTTTTGTCCTTATATGCACAACAACAAATCGATTGAGCCGATTAGACTAAGACTAAACAAAAGAAAGAGGTAGAGATAGAGAGGAAGAGAGAGACAGAGAGAGACAGAGAGAGAGAGAAGAGCGAATCAATGTACTGCGTAACTGAAGAATTGTAATCTTATTGTAATTTACAGTTTCGTTCCGTTTCCCCCTTCCCTCCACGTCGTCATCATGACATGATAGACACTTGTATTCCCTAGGACCCATTCCCACACCCCCTCCCCCCACCGCCCATCAACACAACGTGCTGCAAAAGACAATGATATAAAAATGATCGTGTGTTTCTGTTGTTCTAACGTGATTTAACTTTATTTTATGTTTTATTTTTAAGATCTTTTACAAAAAGAGAGCTATGATAATAATGAAGATGATAATGATAATAAAAATCGAGTAAATCAGCCCTAATGTATAAGCTACTGCAAAGCATCAACAAAAATCAAAATGTCTATTCCAAATTATTGGCGCGTAGCACGCATTTCCAATCTCCCGCCTTGTGAAGTGCTGCCAGACTGTTTTAGAGCAATTGATTTTGCTGTACTGCAACTGAAAATGCGATATGTTTGTTATTTATTTTTATTTTCTTATTTGCATTCGCTAATCAATGCAATCGCAAATATATCGAAGCTGCACATGTTCCCTTATTGATATATCGAATGCACCTGCACCTGTATCGATATGAAACGATAACATCGTAATTGCCTGTTAACATCGCTAACTCACGTTCAGTTATTGTTTTTGCTTTGCTTGGAACACGCAACGCGTTGTTGCGTCCGTGTGGATAACATTGTAAATCGTGTTGTTGTTTTCGTTTTTTTTATTGTTGTTACATAGCACGCCGAAAAACAAATACTTAAAAGGTACGTTAATGAGAACAAGACAAAAAGAGAGAGAACAAAAAGTTGCGGCGAATGCTAATTGGAATTATGAACAATATAAACCAATATGGTGTGTGGTGGGACGACATTGACCCAAACGAGCACTTAATCAGAGTAACCAGAATATATCTCTGCCGGACTGATAAAAATAAGCGCAAAGTGAAAATGGTACTAAATAAATAGCAAACAGCAATAGAGTCCGGGGGAAAAATGACGCATGTTGGTGCTGCCGCATTGGCACGCCAGGTGTGTGTGTGTATTTAACCTGTGTGTGTGTGCATGAACTCTAATGTGTGTGGGTGTGGGTGTGTGCAATATGCCGATATATGTGACATTACCACAGTAGAATATCTTTTGCGGCTTTCTTTAATTAAGCTTAATATGCTGTAAATAAACAATAACAAGCAAATATTTCATTTGCGACCACACGCACTCATACAAACAAACAAAACACACGCACACACAGGCAACGGCCAAAGTGGGCATGCCAACGTAGCTCAATGTCCAATCAGAGTTGCCAGCCTGCAAGTGCATTTTCGTGTTGTTAGCACCCCGACTCTTCCCTCCCATTTAAACATTGTGTAATGTTTGTTTTTGTTGCTGCACAATTAGTGCAAGATTTATCATTGTTAGTAACTGTACACAGGCACTGTCGCATGGCTAAACCAGCTGACCATACGGCTCACTCCCTGCACACACACACACTCACCTACACATGCACATACACAGGTAGCAGTAGCAGCAGCAACAGCTTTCGTTCCATAAACAAAACGGAAACCTCTGTAAGCCAAATTAACATATTCAAAAATGTTAAAAATAAAGCCAGCCCCTCCCACCCCTTTCGTCTCTTTCAATTCAGGGCAGTTGATAGCTAATTTATGCCATTGTAAATCACTGTATGCAATTATTTAAAGTTCGGTTACATTTCGCCGTGTCGCTGTTGCGTATCTTCGCTTCGCTTCTATTCCTACACTTACGTTTTTTTCTCATTCACATTCTTTCCCTCTCTTTTTTTTGGGCATTGTTAACAAGTTGTTGCGCCCGCACAAAGCGCAAACAACACTTGGAATAATAGCGTAGCAATCAATTGTTTATTTGTGTTGTGCGTGTGTATGTGTGACTGTGTGAAAAAGTACATGAATTATTTAGCACATCGCGCACGTGACGTCATTGCCATCCAAATTGGCTATGTAAATTCGCCGCCGCCGTCGCCGCGTTATGTGTGCGTTACCTTGTATGACAAGATGTCACTTGCCGCAATAGAAGCTGTGCAATCTGGCAACACCGGCGTGCAAAAGTTCCTGCAGGAATGCACCTCGAGTAACAGAAAAACAAAAATTGAAATAAAAATGTGAAAAAGAAGACAAACAGATTAATAAATATATAAAACACTTTCATTATCTCAGATCAAGCTCGATTCCGACACAACCCCTGCTGAGCACAACGACAGAGAGAGAGAGAGAGAAACGACAATGCTTTCGCTACAAAATCAACGGCAACCAAAGACGACGCCCCTGGTGGATGACTATGAAATATCGGACACGGTCCTTGGCCTGGGCATCAATGGAAAGGTGGTGCAGTGCACCAATCGTCGCACCAAACAGAACTTTGCCCTCAAAGTGCTGCTCGATAATGAGAAGGCACGTCGTGAGGTCGATCTGCATTGGCGGGTCAGCGGCTGCAAGCACATTGTCAACATAATCGATGTCTTTGAGAACACGTACAGTGGGCGCAAGTGCCTGCTGGTTGTAATGGAGTGGTGAGTATGGCAGAAACTATTAAAGAGAAAACCACAAAGAAAGGCTACCATCTAGTTCGACTCCTCTATGATTCAGAATATAAATATATACATGATAGAGTTCAATATATCTACTTAGTACTGTTGCAAACTCCTAGCCATATTAAATATACCCTCTGCAAGGGTATAAAGAAATGATTTCCGTTACAAATTTAGAAAGTGAAGCAATCCCAAGCAGATTATTGAAATCTATCTTATAAACAACATTAGCCACTGTTATTTTTGTGTGTTGTTTATATTATAGCCACAGCTTTATCTGCTGATTCTCTTCTCTTATCAGGCAAATGCTTTCCCACTCATTTTTCTCTTCTCTTCTGCCTCTTGCAGCATGGAGGGCGGCGAGCTGTTTCAGCGCATACAGGACAAGGCAGAGGGAGCGTTTACGGAACGGGAGGCGGCACAGATAATGAATGAAATATGCGCTGCTATCTATTATCTGCACAGTCGCGATATAGCGCATCGAGATCTCAAGCCAGAGAACCTGCTGTATACGTCAAAGGAACCCAATGCGACACTTAAGCTAACCGATTTCGGTTTCGCCAAGGAGACCTTCAGCAACGATACCCTACAGACGCCCTGCTATACGCCCTACTATGTCGGTTAGTTGGCAGAGCATCCATATGATGTTCCATAGAGATTAATTCCCCCTCTTCCCTCTCTCTCTCTCTCTCTATAGCCCCCGAAGTGCTAGGACCGCTGAAATATGACAAAAGCTGTGACATCTGGTCCCTGGGCGTGGTCATGTACATTATAATGTGCGGCTTTCCGCCATTCTACAGCAACACCGGTATGGCCATATCGCCGGGCATGAAGAAGCGCATAAGGACAGGACAATACGATTTCCCCGATCCCGAATGGACGAAAGTTAGTCAGGCAGCAAAGGATCTAATCAAGGGTATGCTCAATGTGGATCCCAGCAAACGATTGCGTATTGATGATGTGCTGCGCAACAAGTGGATTGCTCAATTTAATGCTGTGCCCCAGACACCGCTCTGCACGGGACGCATGCTCAAGGAGGGTGAGGAGACCTGGCCGGAGGTGCAGGAGGAAATGACACGCTCGCTGGCGACCATGCGAGTAGATTACGATCAGGTGAAGGTCGCATTCCCAATACATTCATCAAATTTCCCATATTAATTTCGATTTCCCCCGCCTCATTCGCACATTTCAGATGCAAATCAAGGCGCTAGATAAGTCAAACAATCCGTTGCTCACAAAGCGCAGGAAAAAGATTGAAGAGCTGGAGATGATTTACGGACAGAACAAATGATGAGATAATGAAGAAAGGAGCCCAAGTAAAGGAGGAAGCTTAACTAAAGGACAACAATGCCAAACCCGCTCCAGGTCCCCCCCTGCCCTATTACTATTCTATCCCAAAACAATGTTAAATTTCATTCAAGCAGACTATTTGCAAACCCCCATCCAATCCACTCTCGACTATACTATACTATGTTATATTACGTTTCGGTTTCTTTATTTCTATTGTATTGTATTGTATGTCCAATTTCCAGTAACAGTAACGGTTTTAAGGGTATTTTATAGTCAGACAAAAGAAAAGAACGTGCTCTTTCATAATGAAAAACAAAAACAGTAACAGAAACTATAGACGCAACCAACTACTATATACACTATATCTATATATATATGTAAATGTATATCCATATAATTGTAAACAATATGTATGTTAAACTCTACAAGACCCACGCGCGCTCCCGGCTATAGTCAGCCGATCAAAAGAGAGGAGAAGATAATCTTCTGCAGAATTTTATTGATTGTACTTTATGTAATTTTAATTATCTTTTCGTCACTTGAGAGCAAGCAAACAATACGTATGTTTTTTATTATTTAACTTTGAACTATGTACTGTCCAAAATTTGTGAAGACAACGAGAAGAGAGACCAGAAGAGTTGAAGAAAAGAACAACATGACGTTGAAGAAGGAGGAGGAGGAGAATGCCAGTTAACATTAAATTTAACTTTAACCTTGCTGCAGTGGTTTTATTTTTTGCTGTTTGCCGCAGACTCTACGCAAGCTATACAACTTATCATATAAATAAAGTATTTGTAGTTTATAAAATCGATAAAAACATGACTTTATTTATTGCTGGAAAACGGAGGGGAAGAAGCTATATATAAAGATTTATAGTACCTTATGTTAGATATGGTATATATAGTTAAATTTAGTATAGATCTCTGCTCAACTTTAGTCTCGTGACTCCAGCAATTGTTAGGCTGAAGAAGAAGTCGAAGAAGAATTAACATACAAATATTTATAGTACCTTATGTTAGATATGGTATCTATAGATATATATTTAGTATAGATCTCTGCTCAATGCAGTCTCGTGACTTCAGCAATTGTTAAGTTGAAGAAAAAGTAACATACAAAGATGTATAGTACCTTATCTATCTTTAGTTATATATAGTATAGATCTCTGTCTTGTAACTCCAGCAATTGTTAAGGTAAAGAAGAAGTATCATACAAAGATTTATAGTACCTTATGTTGGATATGGTATATATAGCTATATATAGTATCGATCTCTGCTCAACTTCAGTCTCATAACTCCAACAATTCTTAGGTTGAGCAATTTGCATTATATATGATATTTCTTTAGGGCCCTACCCTACTAACTGAGGCGACAAGCCCCACAGCACTAATATATATAGTCTAAAGTGATCTCATTTGGTTATTTGCGAGCAATTTACTGGCTGCTAAAAGTCGAATTGTTGCCAAGTTTCATTTAAAAATAGTTCACTTACAGCATAAACTATACAGTTCTGCTATATATCGACCGATTGTTGTTTAATGAACTCATTTGGGGCAAGATTTACTTTACTTACCAAACACACATACAACTTGCATAGAGTTGCCCTTTATATCTTAATATTATCATGATATATATACAGTTGAAGCTATATATATATATATACATATATATAGTTTGGTTATGCGCAGCTACAAATGCAAATCTGATACATACCTGTCTATATAGTACACAAAATGAAACGTTATTCCAACTTCTTGGATTTCCAATTCAAATAGTTTTCGTTTATTCACGATTTCGTATATACATATACATATAGTATATATATATGGGTACAGCAGTGCAGTTCAATCGGAAGCACATACGCATACATACAAGGCTCACACACACAGGAGGAGAAGGTTTTCGAGTGTAGCATAACAGTTTCAGGACCCCCCTTTTCTTTTCTTGAAAGGGGGGCTTTACATTCACACATGGGTGCGGTGGGGGAGTGGGGTGTGGATAAATACAAAACATGTGACTAACAATGAATTACAACAGCAAGAACAACAACAAAACATAATGTACATTATGGCTACGTATCGTATGTATGTATTGTATATGTTATAGTACTCTATATATATATATATATATATCTACACGATCCTACGACAATAGTTAACAATTCACAATTGTTCGACCTGGTTGTGGTATATATACTATATATATACTATATAAATATAGATATATACATATGTATCTGCCTATAATGAAATAACATTGCCATTTACAAAAATACATATCGGGGGTGTATACATATACATATAAATATACATATACATATATATATATATATATATATATATATTAAGGTATTTATCAAGGTGTGCAATTTAGCAAAGTCTATAGTGTTGTGTAGTGTAGTGTTGTGTAGTGTATTTAGTTGTCTAGTGTTGCGATTGTTTTGTTCTTGTTTTCTTTTTACTAAGCCTACTTAAAGGTACTTTTCATTTCCAGTTCCAGTTCCAGTTCCATCCTTATATATGGCATATTGTGTGTATATATATCGAGATTCCACCTGCTAACGGTCCACGTGCTCAGGTGTCTATGTGTGTGTGTGTTGTAAACTGAAGGTACATCATTTCATATCATCATCATCTTCATCAATATCATCTCCTTCTTAACTTGCTATCTCCCTCTCTCACTTCCCCTTCCTCTAGATTATGCTATCGCAACTATTTTCCGTTTCGCTATTTGAGCAATCGGATCTCTGATACGCCTCAGTGTTGTCAGAGTTGCCAACGGCACCGGAACTAATGCTAGAACTGATGTAGCTCGCTCGGCGACTTGTTGTGCTGGGCCCCGCAGCTGCAGATCCGGATCCGGATCCGGGTCCAGAGCCGGGACTGACATTAAGATGTGGAAAATACTTGTATAGCTCAAGCAGATTGTTCAGTTTAATGTGTGGTTTATATTTCACATCATCCAGACACTGCGAGGCGGTGCTCAGGGGTGTCCAGAACGTTAGTCCCAGTTTAGCGAGGTGACCACCCTGTAAGACATAGAAGAAATTACAAAGTAGTTCGATTAGAAAGGTTTTAGCAAAGCTTTAATGTGCTTTTAAAGCTTTAGATTGAAGCTGGTTTGTGTTTTAACTATATTTGGACACACTTAAAGCACATTTTGTTTGATAATGGTACTTAGGAGTGTTTTAATGTGCTTTTAAAGCTCTATTAAGCATTCGATTTAAGCTTCTTAATATTTTGACTATATTTGTTTGCAACTTAAAGCTCCTTTTGTTTGATAATGATACTTAAGAAGGTTTTAATGTGCTTTTCAAGCTCTGTTAAGCTTTAGATTGAAGCTGGTAAATGTTTCAACTTTATTTGGACACACTTAAAGCATATTTTGTTTGATAAAGCTAGTTAAGAAGGCTTTAATGTGCTTTGAAAGCTTTGTTAAGTTTTAAATTTAAGCTGATTAGTGTTTCAACTATATTTGTTCACACTTAAAACAGATTTGGTTTGATAACGGTACTTAAAAGTGCGTTTATGTGCTTTTTAAGCTCTGTTAAGCTTTAAATTGAAGCTGGTTAGTGTTAAAACTATATTTGGATCACTTAAAGCACATTTTGTTTGATAAAGGTACTTAGAAATGCTTTAATGTGCTTTTTATGCTTCGTTAAGCTGCAAATTAAAGCTTGTTGATGTTTTACCTTTATTTGCACACACTTAAAGCACATTTTGTTTGAAAACGGTACTCAAATGTGCTTTAATGTGCTTTTAAAGCTCTTTTAAGCTTTATATTGAAGCTGTTTAATATTTTAACTATATTTGTTTGCACTTATAGCACGTTTTCTTTAATAACAGTACTTAAGAATGTTTAATGTGCTTTCAAAGTTCTGTTAAGCTTTAAATTGAAGCTTCTTAATATTTTGACTATATTTGTTCACAATTAAAGCATATTTTGCACGATACTGATACTCAAAAGTGCTTTAATGTGATTCAAAAGCGCTGTTAAACTTTAGATTGAAGATTGTACACTTGTTTACTAACGCTTAACAGAGTTTGAATATATTTCAAGCGAAAGCTTTACGACAACGTGCTTCTTTGTATTTATAAAACTGCTTGCGCTTAAAGATTTATTTGATAGATTTAAAGCTTGTAAATTAACTTTAGTCTGTGTAATTTACGATTGATTCTCGCTTAGTTGTTCAGCTTTAAAGCACAAAGCTTTATGCTTAATCCAATACCCCACCCCACATTGCGCCCTCACTCACCTTGATGTCCGTCTCCAGTTTGTCGCCAATCATGGCACATTCGTGCGGTTTAACGTTGAGGAAATTGCACGCTGCATGGAATATCTCCGGATGTGGCTTCTCCCACGGCAGATCAGACGAGACGAGCACACAATCGAAATGGTCACGCACACGCAGCTTGGTGACCTTCTCGCGCTGCGCATTCGATGGCCCGTTCGTGATGAGGGCCAGGGCATAGCGGGCTTGCCGCATACGCTGCAACATTTGCACATACTCAGCGGGAATGGCCAGATAGCGATAGCGAAGCTTCAGCCACAACTGATAGATCTCCTCAGCGAGATACTTGTGCTTTGCCTGCAACGATTCGCGCCATAAATGGGTGCGCCACGAATCGAGCGATGTTTGCGAATTGTCCGGACAGCGTCGGAACGATTTTAAAAAGTTCTGTGTCGCCAAATTGGCATCATCTTTGGTAAGATTGTGCTGTGTTTCCAGCACGTCAGCAAGCTGAAAAAGTAGAAAGGAAAAAGGAGTATGATTATTAAGTTAACTAGAAGAATTTAAATATGTTATATATATGAATATGTTTTGTACTATAAATATGGTTAATATTTTACATATACAATGTATTCGGAAAATATCTAGGATTTCCTAAATATATCAATTTGTAAATGAGGTCAATCGGTTCAGAAAGTATCTAGGATATCCTTAGGGAAACTAGACTGCAAAAGAAGCCCACACTCTACGGGTGTACAGTGGTTCTAATATGTATGCCCCCCTATACTCTATAGACCCCCACACACAATGGATCTAATAGGTCCCTCCTACTCCTACTTCGTTTTGTAGTTCTTTTGCAGCATAATATTATAATTTGAATTTATATTGAATAACTTAAATGTAAATATATACATATATTTTGAAGTTTAATTCTATTATTTCATATAATATTCTCGTTTTATATTTATTTTTCCGGCACAACTTCTTCCTGATTCTTACATTATTAAATGTATTTAAAATATTCAAGTGTTTAAATTCATTTCAATTCAAGTTTAATACTTTTCTTTATATATGTAAAATGTATATATATTGTATTTAATATTCGTATTCTTTATTTATTTTTCAAGCGGTTCAAATGAAATTGATTGTGTATTATAACTTGATAATTATATATTCTATCTGAATTGTGAAATATTCCCACAGGCATTGGCACATGTTGTTAGAGCGAGATAGCAAGCAAGCGTCGCGTCGCGACGCTGTAACGTTACGCATTACCGTTACTCAATCGCAATCACTCGCACACGCACACACACACATACGCAATCAATGCGAATGAATTTGCGCAAGGTCAAACAAACAACAACAATAAAACGAAAAGTCTTAAAATAACAATAAATTGGAATTTTTTCGCAATTTTCATTGTTCAAAATTAAAGATGAAAGTATTACTGCGTAGTATTTCATTAATAATAAAGATTCTTAGAGGTACAACTGTTATAAAGTTATACAACTGTTATACAGTTATATACTGTATGCTTCAGTTTATCTTACATTCAGTTCTCATAGTATAATTACACTATAATGAAGGGAATTCTTAATTGAAAACGATGTTAATCTTATTTTCATTTTTCAATTTCAACATCTGCTTTGCCTCTGAAACATGTAATTACGAAATTTGTTCAACAGATTTTTCAGATCTTAATAAAGCTTTCGCAATTAATCAAGAAATTTGCATATGTAAATCATTTATAAACACACACACACACACAGGTCTGTATATGTAGCATTTTAATCAATTATGCCATAAAACTTGTTTCTTAAGTGAAAAATGCGTTTATTTTTAAACCCCCTCGACCCGAAAATGGCATCGCACGCTGCAATTGCGACGAACTTCCGCGAAGACATTAATAACAACAATTTAAGGCGAACAATTTAAGAGCGATTAACACATATTAATTGAGTTCAATAAATTCGCGATTATCGAGGCGAGGCTATTCGCCTTTGCTACGCCAAAATAGACCCCAAACTGGGGTACCTTCTTATATTTGTATTTTGTATGTTGTATTTATTTATTTCTCTACTATTTCTCCGTCTCTGTCTCCCGTCTTCGTCTCGATCGCATATTAATCAGCAAAACAAATAGGCCTTCTTCTTTTCCATATCGCAGCAACGGTAAACGACGCGTTGCGGCGAACAAGTGTCATACGTGCACGAGAGAGCAACGGGAGAGAGAGAGAGAGAAAGAGCGCGGGAGAGAGTGAGTGACACACAGTGTGGGAGGGAGAGAGTAAAATGAATAGAGCAATGCGTTTAATTTGGTTTGTTATGACTTTGACCTCTAGCGATGGACGACGAAGACGTAGGCAACGACGACAACGACGACACGTTGTGCATTGATCAAACATGCATGCACATGCACTATCACGCACGCACACACACCGACGCTGGAAGAAGCGCGCGCGTGCCGTCGGCTGATAGTGTAAGGCACCAAAAAAAATCTACGTAATAATCGCTTGCAGTGGAAAATTTTACTAAATCGTTAGTGTGCGTGTGTGTGTGTGCAGGGGTGTGTATGTGTACGTGTTTGTATGAGTGTGTGCGTTGGCGTGCGGACTCAGCATGACGCGGCGCGTACTTTCACCCGTACGATACTTCATGCCAAGGAGTTTCCACCACACAGTCATCCACAGAATATATGTATCTTACTCACCTTGCGTACTGCCTTGGAATCACCGGCTCTGGTGGGAATCAGAGTGTTATCCAAATCAAAGAAGAACGCACGGATGCCATCGGACGGGGTAATGTGCTTAATGCTCGATGCTGTTACCGTCGCTGCTGTTGCAAATTTGCTTGGGGCCATGAGTTATTGCCACGCACTGTTGTTGTTGGTAGAAGAGAAGAGCGGAAGCGGAACGGGAATAGCACAATGGAGCACTAATAGAATATCTCAGGGTGAAATATCTATGGGGGAGCAGGCTGTTGTTGTTGTTGCTGTCGGTTGGCAGCACCACTTTCATAAGAACGTTTAATTATTATTTATGCACTTAATTTTTATCAATATTTGTATTTCATTTAATACGATAGTTGCATTTGAATTTGGCGCCACTGCACTTCTTTTTTAGATTTGTATACGTTTCTTTGTAAATAGGAAAATTGTCAACGATTTCGTCTTCGAGGTAGTTGCACGCGTTTCGTTAGTTGAACAACAACTAAATCAGAAAATAACGCTGTACTAAACTTAAATAAGGGAACAGTCGAATGTAACCAAAGTAAGAGCGAAGCAATGACTGAAAGAAAGTGCTCGCACGCACGATATTACAGTACACAGTGCAAGTTATTGTGCCGAATGCTTATGTTTCTCACACGTTGTCTCAGTATTTTTAGGAATTTGTCAATTGAATTGACACTTTTATTTTTACTGACACTTTTATATTGACACTTTTATATTACTGTATAGGTGGCAAATCATGTAATAAATTTATTTATTTTACTTTACAAACGTAATCCATATGACGTACACAGATTGTCAGATGTCACTGTAGTTTGAATATCGAGAGAGGTCAGGTCGTCCAACAATGAGTCAGAGTGAGCACACAATACAATACACCTGCAAGAGAGCGCGAGCACGAGAACATATGCATATAACATTTGCGTAACTGTAAAAAAAATAAAAATAAACAAACAGGTTGGTCGTCAAATGTTTACAATGATAAGGAAATGTAATTATTAACAACAAATGGCCAGATACAATGAATGTGCATAATACCTAATAATCACATCTACAGTGTAACTTGGTATTTTTTTTATTTTGCAGCACTGCTTGCAATTGCAATCGATAGGCAGCTCGTTTTTGCAGTAAGGTGGCAACGCCATACAGATTATTGCGGACAATTTTTGTTTACAGTTCTTGGCAATTGATTTGCACTTGAGTGGGAGATTTTCTAAATATATTTGTATTTATTGAAACATTTTCGATCCCAGAGAGGCTACAAAAAATGAATAACAGCGAGGCCGATGCAGTGATGTCTAAAACGGGTACAGCACAGTTAAATCAAGTGAAGTAACAATTGTTATAGTTGTCATTCTTTCATTTGTGCGCAGAGACCAACTCGATGGCAGACACCGAGAAGGAAGATGCAGAGAACAGCACCAAAGAGGCAAATGCCAAAATAGAGGAGCTACTCTCGCTGGAAACACTGCGTGAATCTCCATTGCAGTGGCCAGAGCGCTGTAAGTATAATCATCAAAGACATATATAGACATATATATATATATATATATATATATATTAATATGTATATACCTCTGCACAGTCCCTGGCATGGAGGAGTTTCTGACCACCAGCGAGACGCCCATACACACGCCCGTTGTTGATCCTGCCCAGATTTTGGCCAACGACAACATGAAGGCAATTAACCGTAAGTTCAGTTTGGAATACACATATTTTCTACACACACTGTAATTGCCAATCCTCTACAGAATTCGCTCGTCTGCCGCCAGAGCAGTTGATTGAGAAAATCAAGTCGATGCACGATCAGATCTATAAGCTGGGCATACGCGAGTCCAAGGAAATGACACGCGGCAAGTTGCTGGGCATCTTCGGGGCACGCGAACGCCAGACGACCAAAGATGTGCCGCATATGCGGCATAGCTAGACAGGACAATAACAACGTTAAGAGAATAACGAATAACAATAATATTTAGTTAGTTCAAGCCCCACACACACATTGCACACACCCAAAAAGAACACGAAAACTCTTCATTATCCAACATAAAAGACGATTTCCAAAATGGAATTCGAGTTCGAAATGACTTTACGCTAGTCAACAATAAATAACATTTATTTCGATTAAAGCATTGGCTACATACAATTCCAATACACATACATGTGTGCGAGAAAGAGAGAGACAGAGAGAGAGAGAGAGAGTGAGAGGAGTGGAGTGTGGAAGAAGAGAAGGCACAGCCTACCTAGTGACGGAGGAGGCAGTTGCTGGTGGAGGAAGCTACTTGGAAAGGAAGCTGCTGTGGTTGGGAGCTACTGAAGGATCAACTTGATAAGGAAGGCAATTGCTTCGCTAGGAAGGTGTTTGAGGAAGGGAACCTCCTTGGTGGGGTAGGACCTTACTTGGAGAGGAAGGAACTTACTTCGAAAGGAAGGAACTTACTTTGAAAGAAAGGTACTACTTTGGAGAGAAAGACACTGCCTGAAAGAGGGATTACTTTGAAGAGAAAGAGACTACCTTGCAGAGGAAGGGACTATTTTTGAAGAAGAAGGGACTACTTTAAAGAGGAAGGGACTACTTTGAAGAGGAAGAGACTTTCTTGGACAGCATGGGAGAGAGATGGGAACTTCCTTGAAAAGAAAGAAGCTTCTTTAGGCCGGAAGGGACTTCCTTGGGGTGGAAGGGACTTCCTTAGAGAGGAAGAAAGTTCCTTAGAGAGGAAGAGACTTCCTTAGAGAGGAAGAGACTTCCTTAGAGAGGAAGAGACTTCCTTAGAGAGGAAGAGACTTTCTAAGGAAGGGGGGACTTCCTTAAAGAGGTAGTTTTTTATAGATAGGGAGCTACTTTCTTTTTGAGGAAGGGAAGTACTTCCTTAGAGGGAGGTACTTCCTTGGAGGGAGGAACTTCCTTGGAGGGAGGTACTTCCTTGAAGGGAGGTACTTTCTTGGAGTGAGGTAGTTCCTTGAAGGGAGATACTTCCTAGGAGGGAAGTACTTCCTAAGAGGGAGGTACTTCCTTGGAGGGAGGTACTTCATTGGAGGGAGGTACTTCCTTGAAGGGAGGAACTTCCTTGAAGGGAAGTACTTCCTTGGAGGGAGGTACTTCCTTGGAGGGAGGTACTTCCTTGGAGGGAGGTACTTCCTTGGAGGGAGGTACTTCTTTGGATAGAGGTACTTTCTTGAAGAGGACGGGAGGTACTTCCATTGAGAAGAAAGGGAGATACTTCCATTGAGAGAAAGGGAGATACTTTCTTGTGAAGGAAACTGCTTGCAGGAAAAGGAACTACTCCGTAGGAAGTTGCTGGCAGAGGGAGATGTTTGTCAAGGGAGCTGCTGGCAGAGGGAACTTCTTGACGCAGGGAACACGGAATGGGTACTAGAGAGGGCCAAGGCCAGTTGTCACAGAGAGAGTGAGAGGTGCAAGAACTTCTGGTCTACTCCAGTTGTTACAATAATAGAGAGGTCCTCTAGTTTCCTCTAGTCTCTAATCCTGCCACTGCATGGAAAAGTGCTGCTCGAACGTGATGCGATTATAGACACCCACATCGGCCAAGTGCATGGGATCGGTGTAGTAGGCATATCTGCGTATATCGACCATGGCCACATCGAACATCTGCTTCCAGCTGGTCAAGTCGGTGACACTCATATGGATGGGCAACTGCGGATCGGGTATATCGATGGCCGCCTGCAGGCGATCGAATGCCTCGGCAATGGGACCCACTGAGAGGTTAACCCAATACTCGGCGGGAAAGCGCTTGTTCTCACAGAACGGCGCCCCCTTGCGCATGATGAACACCAGCATGGAGATCTCGTAGCGCTCGGAGCTTTCGTAGAAACGTTTGTTGCGCGTCTTCTCCACAAAATCGATAAGCAATATGAGAGGCGTGTAGTTCTGCAGATGCATTAGCAGCTCCCGATCCGTCCAGACGTAGCGACCCGCGTTGCCCTTGACATTTAACAGGCTCATGTTCGACGAGAGCTGATGATGTGGGTGATGCGGTTGGGGATGGTGAGGCGGGTGTGGGTGTGGTTGAGGGTGTTGTCCCTGCTGCTGCTGCTGTTGATGGGGTTGGGGATGGGGATGCTGTACCTGCTGCGGATGGGGATGGGGATGCTGCGCCTTCTGCGAATGCTGTCCCTGCTGCGAATGGGGAAGCTGCGCCTTCTGCGGAGGATGTTGACCCTGCTGCGGATGCTGTCCCTGCTGTGGATGCTGTCCCTGCTGTGGATGGGGATGGGGATGCGGTCCCTGCTGCTGGTGCGGAGCAACAACTGCTGTGGTGCTCGTTGTTGTTGTTGATGACGATGATGATGCTGCTACTGATGCTGCTGCACTCGGAGTGGGCATCCCAAGGGTAGGAGGAATGCCGATGCCGCCACTCTGTCTCAGACAACCAACTTCCTCGACCATGTGCGGCAAGCAGCGATGGTGGATGGCGATGGTTTAACCCTCGACTGCCGCGCTGTCTGCTCTGCTGTGCTGTGCGTGCGTCCTCTTCTGTTGCTGGGCGAGCCAACTAGGCCAAGGTCGTCCGCGAGCCAGCTCGGACAGGCGAGTGGGTGGTGGCAAAGCGAAGCGCAGAGGGGTGCAGTGCGGTGGGGCAAGCCAAGCGGAGCGAAGGGCAGCAGCGTTGTCCCTTCCGACTTGTTGCCAACTCGAACTTAAGCTTTTGGTCTCTCTGGTGCTCTGTGTCCGGCTTCCTTGCAGCTGTTCCTGGCTGGACGATTGTTGTCACGCGAGTGCGTGCCCAGCGCTGGGCAACAATTCGGCCGACCGACACAGTTCTCTCGAGCAGAGCCGAATTTACGGCACGAGTGCAATTGCCCCCATGCCACAAGCTGCTGCCGAGGCAGCTGCAGTTCGTGCTGCACTGCAGCAACGTCGTGTCTCTCTCTCTCACTCTCTGTCGTGTGCGCTCTTGCTCTCTCCTTTCAAAGCGCAGATTCGAAATTCTACATGGTGGCAACCTTGCCAGTTGGCGCTCTTCCTTTATTTCTAAGTATTTACTTCGATTTATAGATGTAAAGTAAATTATGTATGAAAAATCGGAACTTATCGAAGGCTATATCTCCTGAACTACGTCGAAAATGAAAAATGTTTACTTAATATTTTCGTCTTATATCGTCGAGTTCTATAAGAATCAATCGTCAGATCTTGGCGCTTCGGGAACTGCACTCTCGCCGTTAAGATTATTAAAAAAAATAATAATCATTCATATACATACATAGTACATAGTTTTTAGAAGGTAGATTTATTTGTACAATAATCTAGGGATCCGGGAGATTTAACTTACAGACAAGGCGAATTATTCGGTATGTTAACTGTTTTATGCACGTACTTTAGCTATGACTACTAAGTGTGATCTATATACGACATGATCTATCATATATCGCACTTGTTATTGTCCCCTGTAGGTCACAGTGGCTCCTGCAGCCGATAGCAATCGGAGGCGATTTTCCATTTATCGTTCTCGGCAGTTATCACAAATGATTGCTGGAAGTTGCGCACAGATTGTTCGGCATATTTCACAGTGCCGCTGGCCAGGATTATGTATGTCGTCTGGTTGCCCACAGCGGCGTCCAGTATGGGCTGCGAGTCTAGTGTGATCAGTTGATGCCGCGATGAGGGAAGCTCCAGGAAGTAACGTTCAATTATCTCACGTCCCTGGGCGCCGTTGCCGTTCCAGCTGAAGTTTGCAGTGTCTATATAGAGTCGACCCATTTGCTGAAAGAGATCAACAATATATATTCATTTATTTACTTTTATTTATTTGTTTATTTCATCACGTTGCGTTGCTTACATGCCGGCGGTTGTCCAGCGAGGCGTAGTAGAGACGCGTAAAGTCCTCTGCTGTGCGACAGCAGGCCTCCACTTTGTTCTTCAGTTCCTGCAATTTTCAATTATATATATTATTTAATATTTATTTGAAAATAATTAATAATAATTTATTTTGCTGCTCTCACGCTGTTCATGTTTTGTTGTTGTCGAACTCAAAGTGAATGTCAAGTTTGTCGATTACACAGTGTACTGCTACTATCGATAACATATCGCATGAAGTTGGCTGCGCTTGCTTGAATTGTTCGCGCTGCAGTTATAAATTGTTCTGATAGACGTTTATAAGATTTATAAGACGTTTCCTGCTACTGCCCCCGATTAGAAATGGTCATTTAACATTTAAATATAAATTTGACTATATTTTGATACAAATTAAGAGTTGGGAATGGACAGCGTTCATAAATAAGGGGATAGTTCCCACTGCCTTATGGGAGCTGGCGGTCAAGAGTTTTCCTCCACATCGAGTTTCAGTTGCTGCTGGAGCAGCTTCTCACGCCAGCCCGGAAGCTGGAAGTGATGCCGCAACTCCTCCATACGCTTGGCAAGCAACTGCTCCAGCTGCTCCTGCTCCTCTCCCTTTGTCAGGGCATCGTTTAATACGTTCAGGATTTGCTCGTTTATGCCACGCTCCAACAGCTGCGGCTCATCGTGCTCGATCAGGTGCTGGGCACACTGCACCAGCTCCTCGAGATGTTCGTCACGTACGTCGGGGAATAGCTGATGCATGGCTATGGATAAATTAAACAGATACTCGCGATTCGGTCCACTGGGACCGGCTGAGGTGAAGATCTGTCGGGCAATGCAGGGCACTTGCCACACATTGCCGGCATAGGAATCATTCGCTTGGGTGGCCATATAGATGATCACCTCGATGGGCATCGTGGCCGCGGGATATTCATGGAACTCTACACTGAACCGCTCGTAGCCATTCTTCTCGCGATAGTCCAGATGGTTGAGCACCTTGGCCTTCTGCGAGGCAGCAATGCGATAGGCAACGCCATAAACACGATCCTTCTCGATGTCCCCCGGTAGCAGGGTGACCACACGGCCAGGTTTCTCTGGAACACCGCGATGATCGATGCTATGCTGATAGAAACGTCGCTTATAGCCACTAACATATCCACGCCGGCGATCGATATAGGGGAAATCGGCTTTCCATACCAGCGAACCATAACCGAATATCCAGACATCCTCCCGTGTGGGTTCTATGGTATCCGTTTGATTGCTCGGCTGCGTATCAAAGCTCTGCAGCAGGCAGGAGACCGCCGTCTGTTGTTTTCCACCTCCATTCTGTTGTGCTGCGACTCCGGCTCCGCCCTTGGTCAGCTCTGCGAAATACTTGCGATATATCGTCTCCCCAATTGACGACAGCTCGTCCGCTGTCAGATTAGGGCCTAGTCGCAAACTCTGTACGAAGCGCAACATCGTCTGGGCCGGTCGCCGTTTAAATTGGCTAAGAACGAACAAAAACAAAAATTCTTATTTGTCCGGTGCAATTGTTGCTAGCATATCGATAAACAGCAACTCAAGTGACAACTTATCTTATCAATTATATCGATATGCATCATAAATTATATTTTCGTTTTAATTGTATGTAAATTAAAAACTACCCAATGTTATTGTTATTTTAAAATTATATTATCATTATAATATTCGATTCTACTTCAGTTTTCCAAAATTAACAATTCACATTTATTTGCACGTATCTATCGATGGTAATCGATTGCCAACGAAAGATCTGGCAGCATCGGCGTGCTAAACAGCTGTCACTTGCACTCACTGGCGCTGCCACAGCAACAACACATTGCGAAACGTAAACAAATCTTTTTTTTGAATTTCAATTTTATTAGGCCTATTAAAAAACACACCCACACCCCACACCATGTACGGCGGCAAGGACGATCGATCCAAGGAGTAAGTAAGACGTAATCACTACTGACGCTCTCTTATAAAATGATTTATTTGATCTTGCGCAGCAATCGGAAAAATATGAAACAGCATAAATACCACACAAAGCAGCAGCAGCAACAACATCGTGCTGGTGGCGGTGCCGGCGGAGGCAACACTTCATCCAGTTCACCACAAGCGACTACAGTGCGCAGTTTGGTGGATGTGGCCGATTCCAGCGACGAGCCTCGCTTCGCTCGCAAGGGCTGGTCCAGTGGGGGGACTCGTGGCACGCTGGCGCCGCAAAAGAATCGCGACATGCTGGACACACTCCCGCCAACGAGTGGGGACGATCTGGAGATGGAAATGGACGTGAATGGTGCGCCCATCGATGAGAATGCACGCGCCCAGCTGCGTGCCGGCGACTACAAGCAGATGTCGCAGTTCCCCAGCATGGGTGGCGGTCACTTCACGTTCGGCGTGGAGAAGGAATGGAGCAACAGTGCCGCCCAAGGCCAGACGCAGGCGCAGCAAGCCAAGCCATCGCGCAGTTACTTTACACTCAATCTAAGTCTACTCAGCTGTGGCCTGCAGACAATACCGTTCTACAAGCGCATGGATTATCCCACAAGCATGTTTACGCGTCCACAAATCGTAACCCAGACGGAGGCAGCGGAGCGTGCCGAGCGCATCTACCAGGAGCGCGTGCTACGCGAGCTAAACGGTAACGCGACGAGTCCAAAGTCACGTGTTGCCTCCGCCAAGTCCACGACAAAAGTAGAGGCAGCGCCTGCCGAGCCGGACGAACTGGATGAGCTGTTGGCAATGACCAATACGCAGCTGGAGCAGACCTCGCTAGGGAACACAGCCACACCCACACTGCCTTTTGCCGCCATGCCTGCCGTGGTGCGACCCACCACAGCGACACCATCGAGTGCGCCCAAAAATGATGTTGAACAGTGGTTGGACAGCGTCCTGGACGAATAGAAGGCGCCTGACCCTAATCCTTGATCACTGCAACGATGTTTAATGCCAGGAAAATCCGTTAAAACCATTTAAAATGCTTATTTCGCTAACGTTCCTCCCTCTCACGACCTATTTTGTATCGTGCGCGTGTGGTGAACTTATAAATTTCACCATTCGGCGGCGAAATCAAAAATTTACACAGCCTTTGCCGCACTTAAGTAACTATTAATAAATTTTATGAAATACAATATATACATTTGTGAATGTAAAATTTATACATCGATGTATGTAAACACAGTGTGACCATGGATATGCATCAAAATATGAATGATTTTATTTTTCGGAAACCTGGTCACACTGGCCATATCAGCTGCGAATTTGTATAGGAAATCGTCAGTTATCGGAGGCTATATTTACTAATCTTAGCCGAAAACGAAAAATGTTTACTTATTTCTTCGAGTTCTATAATGATGAATTGTCAGATCTTGGCGCCCCGGAAACTGCAATCGTGCCCAATTAGAAACTTTCGACTTAGTCGATTGTAAAAAATGAAATCGATGTATCGCAAAAAAATTGAAAACATCGATTATTCGATTTGAGAATCGATTTTACTTCCAACTCTTGTTCGGCCCTAGTTCTTTCTTTTTGACGTGACCAGCGAGAAAAATGGTTGGTACCGAAAATTGCGTGAATTTAAATTCGTAAAAATAAAACACATCCGTATATGAAATAACAAAGAAACATGCAAAACATCAAACGGATTGTGCAAGTGTTGTGTGTGAAATAATATTTTTTTTATGTGCACTCATCTGAAGTTATAAAATAGTGAACTGGTGTTTGGAAATATAACTCTTGTTTTCTTTTTTTTTGTTTCCTCCAGGTGAAGGTTAAGTGCTCCGAGTTGAGAACTAAGGACAAGAAGGAGCTCACCAAGCAATTGGATGAGCTCAAGAATGAGCTGCTCAATCTGCGTGTGGCTAAGGTCACCGGCGGAGCACCATCCAAGCTCTCCAAGATGTAAGTCAAACAACAACATCAACAGTTTGTTGTATGTGAACTAATTGAACTAATTATTGTTTTTGCCATTGCAGCCGCGTTGTACGCAAGTCCATCGCTCGCGTCTACATTGTGATGCACCAGAAGCAGAAGGAAAATCTGCGCAAGGTGTTCAAGAACAAGAAGTACAAGCCTTTGGATCTGCGCAAAAAGAAGACCCGTGCCATTCGCAAGGCCCTGTCTCCGCGCGATGCCAACCGCAAGACGTTGAAGGAAATCCGCAAGCGTTCCATCTACCCACAGCGCAAGTTCGCCGTCAAGGCATAAATCCCCAATGCCGGCATCAGTAACTCACCACACCTCACAACACTGGTTGTGTGTGTGTGTATGTGTGAGTTATGTTGTTACTGACTCTAGTAGTGTGCGTTAAGAATTCTCCTGAAAGTAAAGCGAAAGGAATAAGAAATAAACCATTTTTTTTAAATGTGAAACATGTGTATGAATATTGTGCGTGTCTCCTACCTCCCCGAAAGGAGAGAAGAGAGAAAGAAGGGCAGAGCATGAAGCGCAGCCAATATAGAGTAGAAAAGGCCACTTAGGGTTTACAGTGATTAAAAATGTATATACACACGTATACATATAATGTCAAACACCTCCATCGCAGTTGGCACATCAATTCTCGCTGTCATTTTTAGACTTGTTATCGTTAAAAGTTTGAGTGTAGTTTGGGTTTACATTCAAACGGTTTGATAACTATTCCAAAATATTTTTCAATTTATTCTCTTTCATATTTTTAGAAAAATTTGATACAATTTAATAAGGGCGTACGCGAAAGATGGCCAAGAATGTACATTCGACAAGCGCCTCTTCGCAGCGTTGGTCTCGCCACGATATGCTCAGTTGGGTCAATACCCAATTGCAATCGGAGTTTAACAAGATCGAGGAACTCTGCACTGGTGAGTGGCCCATTGGACGTTATAACTCCATTACGGTTTCTTCCTGTACTCCGTTGAAACAGGCGCTGCATATTGCCAGTTAATGGACATGTTGTTCCCCAATTCCGTTGCTCTCAAGCGCATCAAGTTCCGTTGCAATCAGGAACACGAATTCGTGCACAACTATAAGCTCCTTCAGGCCTGCTTCCAGAAGCAGTCGGTGCGCAAGGAGATACCTGTGGAGCGACTGATCAAGGGTCGCTTTCAAGATAATTTTGAATTTCTACAGTGGTTTCGCAAATTCTTCTTGGCCAACCACACTAACAAGCCCTACGATGCCCTTGCCGTGCGCGAAGGCCTGCCCATGGGATGGGGTCCGAGCTTGTTGAAGAGCAGCAGCGCCATCGGCGGCGGTTGTCGTCCAAATCCCAGTAGACTTAACCACCATAGAAGTGGTAGTGTGGTAAGTGCCGGTGGCGGTGTCGGTGGCACTGAGTGCAATGCACGCGAGGTAGCTGCGTGTGTGAGTAATACACGAATGCTCACGTTCTTGAGCAAGGAGAAAATTAAAGATGAGGCAGATGAATCGAGGGTAAAGGAATTGCAACAGGAGCTGGTTAGGATCGAAAAGGAACGTGACTTTTACGCTACTAAGGTGCTTGATGTTAAGTCGTTGTGCACTGAGTTTGAGGACAAGGATAACATATTGGTTGGCAAAATTCTCAAGGTTATCGATGACAGCCGTCCAGTACTATATGCCAAAACAGATTCGGATGATAAGGATGGCAGGCAGATTTGACAATTACTTTCGGAAAAAAACGGTTGATAGGAGGGTCCCCAGTGGACTACAATTTTCGATGAAGATTTGGGTTCTAATCGTTTTTTTTTTTTATCGTTTTTAATTTTTAAGTTTTTTCTAAATTTTCAACATTAACCAAATACCAAAGGCATCAGCAGAAACTATTCGATAATCATTCAAATGTAAATTAGACAATGAATTTCAGAAAAATATAACCGTTAGGCTATTGTATGCCCATCAATGAATATCGATATACATCTGCAGTTGTTTAACAGATCACCAGCAAGTTATTGTTAACCACAGGGAGTCCTCCCAAAAATATATAGACAGTTTTGGCATTTTTATCAATTTTGTTGTTTTTCGCTTACTCGCATATAATTATTATATATATATATATATATATATATTTATTTATATATAAATTAGGAAAAAATTAATATTAATAATAAGTAGTGTATTGCAAAATATTGTTTGAATACAAAAAGACTCATACTGAATATGTTTGGCACATTTGGTTAATACTATTCTTCTGAACAGCATGAAACAATGGCGTGCTGCGAATAACGCCCGATAATTCCTTTGAGTTTTTGCTTTGGTGATAGTTTCTACTTGGCATCGGTGACAGCGGTTCGCCCCAGAACTTGAGCAGTGCAAATATCTTATAATAGGCAACTCTGTAAAACGGTAAAATGTTAAATGTTAGTCAATATCGATATCACATGTTAATTATTGCATATCGATTGCAGAATTGTGTTTAATGTGGCGGCATGGCCGATACACTGAATCGATAACCGAAATCGTGCTTTTAATGTGGCGGCATGGCCGATAAGCTTACCTATAATTTCGATTGCTGGCCGCATAGATAATCGGATTGATGACACTGGACGCCCAGGCCATTACCGAGGCAATGATATGCAGCCAGGGATATGATGTCTTGCGCTCGTCATCCACCACATTGGCCAGCATTAGGGGAAGAAAACAGACAAGGAAGCACAGGAATATGGTGACCATCATCACAGTGAGGCGATTATCCTCGCGCGCCTTACGCGTACTCGTTGTGGTCACATACGAGCCGGAAGCGGAAGCATTTTTACCAGCCGCAGCCGCGGCACCAATTTGAAAATTATCATGACTACGTATCTTTTTCTTCTGATGCAGCACAGTTATATAGATGCAGGAATAGGAGATGATGATTACCAAGCATGGCAACAGGAAACCGATTAAAAAGAGTGTCTTCTTTATCGATTTGCCCTCCTTTTTGAGTATTGTGCATGAGAAGGTCGCCTCATCGAGCCCCATCTCACCCCAGATGCCCAAGATGGGTGGCAGCTGATAAAGATAGTATAGTATAAGTATATAAATATATATTTATTATGATCTTAAAGAGAGCACTCACCAGCAGGAGAAACGACACAGCCCAAACGAAGATCAGCTGTAGTGTTGTGAATTTTGGCCTGTAGATTTGTGAGTATCTGCTGTGGCAAGCGATGAGTATGTACCTGAAAGCGGGATCATTGATTGATTATTTAGTATTCATGATGAGTGAAAAGTATCCTTGGCCTACCTGTTGAGTGTAATGCCCACCATGCTCAGCAAAGAGACGGCTACATTGCCATAGAAGATGACGGGAAAGATCTTGCACAAGGTGCTGCCAAAGGTCCAACTCTGTGTGGGTAGAAAGAAGACAGCAGGATACAGTCATTAGTGTTGCCAGACTGACGCAAAATGTATACGCACCTCCTGAAAGAAACGCACGGCAGTCAGGGGCAGGCTGAAGGAGCAGAAGAGCAGATCCGATATGCTGAGCGAGATGACAAACGCGGTCGTCGCATGTTCTCGTATCGTCGGGCTCTTCAGTAGCGCGAGCAGTGTAATCAGATTGCCTGTAATATTTATAGTTACATATAGAATGGGATGGGTAGAGGAGGGGCAAGGGGATTAGGGGGGACAGAGTTGGAGCTTGGGGGAACTTACCGAATACGCCGATGGTCGCAAAGACACAAGCACTGATGGCAGCGAAAAGCGTTGCGGAATGCGGGTATATAGACTGTGTGGGGGCATCCATGCTGCAAAGCGGAACACAGACAGATATAGTACGAATAAAAACTAAATGTATAATAACAATTCTAAACGAAATGCTCCACTGAGAATGCATTTTATATACATATATATATATATTGTATTCATTGTGTGAAATGTGAATATTCAAATGGAAATATGGAAAACAGAAGCAATTCTTTGTGAATTGCCTAATCATCTGCAAAGCATACCCTGTAATCTTGTGTATATAAGAAAGTAGAAACAGGAAATAAGTATTATCGAGCATTTTGATGCCCTAAATATGCAATTAAACGAGAAAGAAAGGCTACCGAAGGTTCTACACCCTTGCAGGTACTTATCTCCTCCGATTGTTCCTATACTAGTTATATATATTGGTGCAGTATATATTAAATATTATGTCCCTAAGTTAAGTTATTTCTAAAATCACAACTGGTCTTCATACAAAAACCTTTATTTCGGCGGATTGTTCCTATGGCAGCTATATGTTATAGTAGTCCGATTTGGATAAAATGTTATATGCATATTAAATATATAGAAACAGTTCCTTGTAGTAAATTTGAATTTGCAATATCTTGACAAATAACAAAAATTGGCCGATAGTTTGTATGACAGCTATACGATATATCAGTCCGATTCCGCTTATTCCGACTTATATACAGCGTGTACAGTAATAAGAAGCTTGTGCGCCAAGTTTCAGCAAGATAGCTCTAAAACTGAGAGACTAGTTTGCGTTGCAACAGACGGACGGACACGCGGAGGAACGAACAGACGGACATGGCTAGATCGACTTCCCTGTTGAGGCTGAATCAGAATATATATACGTTATGGGGTCGGAGATGTCTCCTAAGATGCGTAGCAAAGTACAGCCCAACATTAATATACCCTCTGCAAGAGTATAAAAGGAAAGAATGACTAAAAACCTTAACGAAAACAAAATTCGATATATTTGTGATATTTAATTACAATAAATCGTATGATACGAATGTAGAATAATCGCGACAGTTAGATCATTTAAATGTCTTTAACAAACTGTATAAAAATCTTTTTTCTTTTCAATAAGTTACTCAAAACTGATTAATTCAATTCCTGATAACTTGCCATAGGAATTAAAATAGTCCACAAAATATTGTATTTACAATTATCTCATTCTATGTTTGATAAAATTATTCCGATAGTTGCGCACAATTTTCAATTTAGTTTCGAATGTTTCTGTGCGCTCCTTCAGAATATTCAAAATCGTTATCAAGTCAAATTTTTTGATTCATGTTCACTGTTTCAGGGCACTCTCGCTATCTGTCTGCCAAAGCAGAGCTCCGGATTTCATGGAAAATGTGTATTTTCTCTTATATTTTCTTTATGAGCAAATGGTTTCCGTAAAGTGATAAGCCAAGTAACCAAGAAAGGTCAACAACAAAAACAAAAAACACTTTTACCCACCTCACTTTTAAAGACGTATCGAATTTTAGTTAATTGCAGTATGTTTTCTATTTTTTAAATTCGATTTTGAAAACTTTGTGCTAACACATGTTGATGAAAGAGAACTTGATACCGTACTTGGCCGTACGCGCCGACGCTCGAGATCGAAATGTTGCAAGCACAAAATAATATCATCGCAGTGCGTTCAAATATTTCAATTAAGCTCTGTTTGTTTTTTTTTTTTCTCTTCTTTTTTTCGTTTTCGTTTCAGTGCGGGATCGGTTTTTCTGGCATACCCTAAAGCGCGCAGGGTTGCATTGTGCGTGCGTGTATGCGTCTGATAATGAGTTGAGAGATCCGCGCTTTTATTTATCTTTTGCATGATAACTTAGCTATTAGTGGAGTTTTTTAAGTGAAATTTGGTAGACAGACTAATAAGAGTGTTGGTAAGGAAATGGAGTAAAGAAATGTTGTCTATCAAACATTCTTGCTATATTTTTAGCTTAAGGAGTTAGGATATATCGAGTTCTGTAGCAAGGCAGACTACTAAGAGTATTGCTAATGAACTAGACTAAAGAAATGTTGTCTATAATACAATCATGCTATATTTTCAGCTTAAGGAGTTAGGGTACATAGAGTACTGTTGCAAGGCAGACTACTAAAAGTGTAAGAATGGAAATTGACTAAAGAAATGTTCTTTATCAAGCATGCATGCTATATTTTGAGCTAAAAGAGTTAGGGTATATCGAGTGCTGTAGGCTCAAAACGCAACTCAGCTCGGGTATATGACATTTTCATACTCTTGGGTGCGTTTTATCCACGCAGATAACAAGAACTGTCAGGTCGCACAGCGTCAAATGTTTTGCATACACACAATTTCATTTATTTAATCACTTTTTATTTGTATTTCATGCGCTCTCTCTCCCTCTCTCTCTCACTCTCGTTTACATTTCATTTGAATCGGTTAAATTGAAAAGCGCCTTGTTACGCATTTAACGCGGTTTCCGGTGACTCTCCCTCTAGTTGTGAGCCCTGCTCCACAGCCCTCTTATTCCAGCACTGCCCGCACAGTGCAGTTGAAGAACAATGAAATGCTCTTGCAACACAGAGAACCCCCCCCCACTCCCTCTCTCTCTTGTTCCCTCGTATCCCCGTGGCTTCTCCTGCTGCTCCTCCTCTGGCCACCTACGCCCATGGCAAATGTTTCTGTGTTCAGAGTTTTTAGGCTCTGTTTGGATTCGGGGTAAATGCGGCCCGCTTTCATGCATGATCAACATGTGAGTGTGTGTGTGTGTGCGTGTGTGTGTCTGTGTGTGCATGTGTGTTGTTTGTGTCTGTGTGTGTTTGTTTGCGCTCCTCTTGTTGTTGTTGTCTTTGCCTTGTGATTTGGGGAGGGCATGACACAAAAACTAAAATCTGAATATGCACATTTCATGCGCCGCCCCTGCCCTCTTCCCCCCTGCGCTGCCCTGCTACACTCTGTGAGAGAATCTTCCCCCATCTGCTACGATCGTTTTCCCCCCTCTCTTTGTATCAGAGATAAGTCCGCTTACGCATGGATACACATACTATATGCATACATATGTACATATATGTATGTGTATATATATGTGTGTATGTGTGTGTGTATGTATAAGTATCTATAAGACTTTATTTCCCCCAACGGAAGAGGGTCGGCAGTTTTTATGTGCACTTCGCATAATTTTGGGGTGGCTCCATGGCGCGAGGGTTGCCACAAAAGTTACTTGTAATATCATTTATACGGAAACACAGCAGGCAGTTGAGTTTTATAACGTAAAATGCGTAGGAAGTAGGTCTTCGGCAAGCCGAAGATTCTATACCCTTGTAGGCTCTTATCTACTCCGATTGTTCCTATACAAGTGATATATAATGTTGCAGAATTGAATGGTATTTTGTATATTCAATATTATGTCTCTAAGTTAAGTTATTTCTCAAATCAAAACTGGTCTTCATACAAAAACCTGCAATTCGGCCGATAATTCCTATGGTAGCTATATGTTATAGTGCTCCGATTTTAATGAAATTGTATATGCATTTTATATATATAGAAAAAGTCTGTTATAGTAAATTTGCTTGCAATATCTTGACAAATAACAAAAATCGGCCGATAGTTTGTATGACAGCTATACGATATATCGCTCCGATACGGCTCATTCCGACTTATATACAGCGTGCAGTAATAAGAAGCATGTGTGACAAGTTTCAGCAAGATAGCTCTAAAACTGAGAGACTAATTTGCGTTGCAACAGACGGACGGACACGCGGAGGAACGGACAGACAGAAACAGCTAGATCGACTCCCTTGGTGATGCTGATTAAGAATATATATACTTTATGGGGTCGGAGATGTCTCCTAATGTCTCCTTCAAACTGCAGCCCAAAATGAATATACCCTCTGCCAGGTTATATTTAGAACAAAGGTTATAAAACAATGCGGTAGAGTGCTATAAATGTATAAGAATAAAACTTATGTTTAGACAAGTTAGAATTCCTATAGAAGAAACTGTATGACTTATGCTATTATATATATATACATAGTTATATAGCACAAACGCGTGAATCAGAGTTTTATACTTATTGTTTCTGCTACACTTACTTTCACAGTCTATAAATGTACATATTATTTTAATTGATCGATTATTAATTGCAAAGTAAAAATTCCCAGTTTGCAAGAAGATTTTAAAGTAATTCATGATTAAAGGGAGCAACTCATGTAACCACCCTCGCTTTATCCTCGTCGTCGCTGTTGTAAGCTCGATGTTTACACTCTGTCGTCTTATCTGCCTGGCATATATGTATGTTCTTGGCTCAATTGATTCTTTTTGAATTTAAATACTCCTCGCATCGACTCAATCGATCATGACGAAAATCCATTAAAACCAAAGCCAAAGTCATCAAGTTATGTCAATGCAAAAGTCAAGCAAACTCAATCGAGGCTTTAACATCAGCATTATTTTCAAAACAAAAAAAAAGAAAAAAAAGAAAGCAAAGAAAAATAAGAAAGAAGAGTTACCTTCAACATGCCGAAGGTTTTATACCCTAGCAATTTATGACTAAAGTATGCACCGATTTTCATTCTATACTAATAATATATATATATACTAATAATATATATATATACTAAACTATACTTTATATACTATATATATGCACCGATTTCCTTTCTATACTAATAATATATATACTATACTATACTATACTATACTATACTAGCTGTTGGAAATATCTCTGCCTCTTACAAACTGCAATTCAATTCGGATAATAAACATAACATTTTGGGGGAGAAAAGACCTTCTATTTCATATGAAATATCAAATAAGAATCCCATGCTTGTTTCTTATACATATCTATTAAAGAGTAGAGAGTATCATACAGTTAGCTACTTTTTCCGACAACATAGGGTATAGATCTTAATGGGGAATATAGTATTTTGAAAAACTATAAAGCCACTTTTGATGTTGATTTATATTTGGTTTTGTTTTCTAATCCAGAAATATAAAAGGCAGCCCTCGTAATAAGCTGAACTTTAGTTATGTACTTAAACGAAGTAGAGACCATGAATTGTTTTGATAAGTCTGCAGGTGTGAGTATTCTAATTACTGGCGAATTTTAATTGCAAAAAATCGTAATTTTACACAGATTTGATAATATTAAAACAACGAAGGATCAACTGAGACAATCTAGTGAATATACCCTTTGCAAAGGGCATAACAATGTCAAGTTTTGTGTGAAGAAACGTGGAAAGGCAAAAGCTGGTGTGCGCTGACTAATCAAAATTGTTAACTAAGACTTACAAATGTTAAATATTATTATAATGTTATTATTATTATTATTATTTTGTGCACCGGAACAGCCGCACGAAGTCGTGTCGCATGACGTGTAGCGGGTTTTTTTTGTTCGTTATTATCATAATGAATGGAATCGAATGAGTCGAGCTTCAGCTTGAGGTCCAATGCAGCAGAAGCAAGACAAAAGCTGTTTCCCCAGCACGGGCTAGATGAGTCATCAGCCATAAGCCCAGACCTCGGTCAGAAAACAAACAAACAACAATAACGCAGACATAACTGTTTGCTATGAGACACGTTCGAACAGGAGCACACAGCAGCAATACAGACTGCTGCCTGATATGTCACTCACTTGCAGGAGCAGCAGTTGCAGTAGCAAATTAGCCAATAATAACATTTGTAGGTGCATCAGGCTGCCTGCTATGACATTTACTGGTGACAGGAGAGAACAAAAACAAAAAGTAAATAAGCGAAAAAAAGAAATGAAACAACAACAACAATAGGCGAAGATGAATGTGAATTCGTTTTGGGCACGATAAAAGTCGCTTCTCTATGTATGTGTGACAAATTCCCTCTCTGTCTGAGCATGTGTGTATGTGTGTGTGTGTGCGCGGCTGCTGTTGATCTCTGCGCCGTTTTGGCTGCCAGCGAGGGAGAGCAAACGAGCAAAGAGAGAGAGAGAGAGGGAGGGTGGGAAACGGACTGCAGCTGAATGCAGCAGGCAAACAGCCGTTTGTTCTTTATCATTGGAACAACAACAACAACAACTGCATGCGCAATGTTTCAAATTATATTTTGAAGCCACATATGCACACACACACACACACACATGCATACATATACGCACAGTGGTCACGCACACACAAAGCCATCGACTGAGTTGCCTTTACACATATTATTAACTGGTTTCGATTTGCTTACCCGTTTTAGCGTTTTAATAATTAGTGTGTGTGAAGTTAGTTATGAGGATTTATAGAATTTGTATTTTTCAATTGCAGTAATTGCATTTTGTTATGCCGCCCGTCCTCGTTTTAATAATAAATAAAAAACTGAACACAATCACAGCTTAAACAAAAAAAAAAATTGTAAATCACATACAAGAAAATTGTTGCTTATATGTTATTCGAAATCGAAGGCGGATCAGGCATTATTGTTCATTGCACATCGCGACTTTGCTACAGAAGATCAGCAACGCGTTAATAATTAAAACAAATAACGGTAGCAACCACTTTTGTTGTCAACAAACGATCATTTAAAATCACTTATTTGCGATGAATGAAACACACGTCCGAATGTAGCGGCGAAACAAAAACAAGTGATGTTGGCGCACTGTTAATGTTAAGCTGCTGTTCTACTCGATTGTCACTGTTAACGCAGCCGTGCGATCGATAGCACAAGGTGACCAGCATCGAACAATTTGTTGAATTCACATTCATCACAGCCAACTTCATGTTAACGGCTAATTCACAGTGCCATTTTGAGTTGCATTTGAAAACTCGTTTATTTTGAAAAAAACAAATGAATGAAAATAATTAATTGATTATTTCTTGAACCGCAGCTTATCAATGTAACGTGCCAAGAGTCCAAAATGGAACCGGAAATGCTTGTTTGACTGAAAATGATTGTTGATCTGATTTTCATACATAAAACACTATTATTGTCTCTGAAAACACAGTTGCAAATTTTATGATACGAAATTTGCCGAAAACCAGTTGTATTTATCTCCCACATCCTGTGAATGTAACGAGTTTTATTTTTAGGATGTTTTCCCCATTTCTCTCAATCACTTTGCAGTATGGCTCGCATCGAAAGATCACTTAACACACATTTTTAAAAACTCCCGGTGAGCAAGTAAAATAATGTACGACGACATCAACTCAACTCAAAGCAATAATGGAATGTTTTAATGACTTTTCACATTTTTCTGTCAGGAAATTGTAACAAATTAACCCTGGCTCGTATGCATAACCATTTACTGACATCTATTTGGCATAGTGGGACAAGACTGACCAAGACAAATTAAAAGGATTGTTGATAATAAACTGGATTTATTTATTTTAATATAACATATTTATTTCCTTAATGAACTTGTGCTTCGTGCACTTCCTTTCTTTTTTACATTTCATGAGAAATTGGACAATATACTTAATTATGTTATTTAGCATTACTTTACCAGAACAGCTGATTTACTCTTATGCTAATTAACATTACAGATCCAACAAGGATAAACAATGCAAAGGCGTTTGCTTCTTTTCATTTCCTTTTCATATAAAACAAATAACAAAAAAATCCGAAATAAATTCATGAAAACAAACACCATTAAATACCTAACCACCTTGCCATATATGGACGGGTCGCAGTGTGCCTAAGGCGTTTGTCTGTAAAACAAGTTCGGCTAATCGCACCAATTAATTGTGGGATGGAGCTAGTTACTCGTGATCCATTCAGCTCACGACAGAGTCATTGAGAGAGAGAGTGAGAGAAAGGGGAGAGGCAAGAGGTTCGGGCATCCGCATCCAGTCTGTCAGGCAAAAATGCGATCAATTTTTATTTACGAGGTGGAAACAAACTGCAATGCAAAAACTCGTAGACGTAGACCCGGAATCTCGGACAACTAGCCCACCTAACGACCTACTACAGTTTATACACACACACAAATATATATATATAATATATATAAATATATGTATACATATAATTAGTTAATCTAGCTCAAAGTCGAGTTTTTTGTGAGAAAACAAGATTATAGTGCAACCTGTCGATGTGCACGTAATTTTGAACATTTCTCACTTGATAATTACCATTTTTATTAGTTTGTTTACGGCTAATTTGTTAACAACTGTCGATTAAGTTAACCATTGTAAGTGAGCAACTTCATCGGGAATACTATATGCCTGTTATTATTGAAATTGGCATTCAACTTTGCAGTTTGGCCGCGACAATGATAGTTTGATTACACTTCAACTCAAAACTAACATAAACGCCCACACTAAGCACGAGACAGTGGTCAAAGTTGCTAAATTTTTTAACAAATTTTTGCCACTAGGCAACGAAAGTTGAAATTATATTAAGGGTAATTAAGAAATAATACAATATAAGGAATATAATTATATTTATTTAATATTTATAACGTTAGAAATTTTAAACGAATTTTTGCCACAAGGAATTGAATGTTGAAATTTTCTAAATAAAAAAATAATATAATATAAGGAATATAATTATATTTATTTAATATTTATAATGTTAGAAAATTATCCTAATAAATAAATAATTTAAACATAATCAATAGTGTGCAAATTTTCATCGAACTGATTCCACAGTGGATGGACAATTAAATGCTCGTTAGGGCGGCGCCGATGACAGCGCTAATAGTGCGATAACAATCGATCGACCCGCGCACAGGGCGAAATTTAAATGGCGGCCAGTGCATGCAGAAATACAAATTCAATCAGAAGGCGACAGTCAGTCATGTTGTCGATGCGCAGGGAAATGCTACGACTGCAGCAGCGTCGCCAACGGCTGCAGCAGCAACTGCGGCAACATGGTGGCATGTGGCTGGCGCAGTTGCAACGCCAAAATGCCGCATGGCAGTGTAAGTATAGCAATGCAAGTTATACAAAAAATCAACACCATTTTGTGCATTGCAGCAAAGCAAAGACGCGCCACACGTGGCAACTTTCTGGCCAACGGCAGCTTCCACAAGGCAATTGCGCCAGGTGAGCTTACTGCTTACATTATGATTACTCAATAAGCTGTGTGTGTGTGTGTTTGTTTGCAGTGCTCGCCTTGGCGCAGTGCTTCAGCCTGATGCCCGTGCAAGGAATCTGGGCTAGATCGGTGCGGGAGCTGCACTTCACGTGGCGCAACTGGTGCACCTGGTATAGCCTCTGCTGCATATGCATCACCTCGCTGGACACGCTCTTCGCCATCAATATGGCCGCACACGGCCTGCTCGATGTGCGTGGAGTGGGTGAGACTCAGCCAGTGCAGTACAGAGATTACATTCCTTCCTATACACATGTATATTTCCTGCCATTTCAGAGCCTATTGTATTCCATGTTAGCAATCTGCTGGCCGCCTATCGCTTCCTGCAGCTGGCGCGTCAATGGCCCGCACTGATGCAGCACTGGGCCAAGGTGGAGCGACAGTTGCCCGCATACGATAATTGGACGCAGCGTCAGCAATTGGAGCGACGCGTCAGGCAGGTCGCCTTCATGCTGTTGATGCTGTCACTGAGTTGAGTTGCGGCTGCTGCTTGAGGGAGTGAGGTTCGATGATGATGAGCAGTGATCCTCAATGATTAGTGATGTCCTTGTGGTGTCTTTCCCTTTATAGAGTGCCTATCTTAATAATGTGCTTGTGAAGACACTACCTTAGTAATATGGAGACACTCCCACAGTGATCTGTATTTTCCCCATGCGGTAACTTCTTTAATGATCAGTGCTTTCGCTGTGGTGTCATTCCTTTAATGATCCGTGTTGCCCTTATGGAGTCACTCCCTCAATGATCTGAGTTTCCCTTGTGAAGGATCATTGCTACCTTCAAGTATTCGCTTCTTTAATGATCAGTGATGTCCTTATGAAGAAACTACCTTTGTGATCAGTTATTTCTTTGTGCAGGATCAGTTTATTCACTCAATCAAGGATCAGTGTTTCCCTAATGGAGTCTCTTCCTTAATGATCGGTGATTCCTTTGTGAAGTATCAGTGTTTCCCTTTTTTCAGTCACTCCCTCATAGATCACTCTCTTCCCTATGCTGTCACTTTTTCAATGATCAGCGCCTTTCTTTGGAATCACTCCCTAAATGATCAGTGTTTACCTAATTAAGTCACTTTCTCAATGATCAGTGTTTCTCTTAGGGAAACACTCTCTTAAGTATCAATCTTTCCCCCATACAGTCACTAGCTTTATGATCAGTGATGTCCTTATGAAGAAACTACCTTTATGATCAGTTTTTCCCTTGTGAAGGATCAGTTTTTTCTTTATGGATTCACTTCTTCAATGAACAGTGTTTCCCTTATGCAGTTACTTCCTCTATGATCAGTGATCTCTTGTGTAGGATCAGTCTTTCATTTATGGAATAACTCCCTCATTGATCAGTCTTTCCCTTATGGATTCACTACCTTAAAGATCAGTGTTTTCCTTATAGAGTCACTACCCGAATGATCAGTCTTTCTTTTCAAGATCAGTGTTTTCCTTGTGGAGTTACTCCCTCAATGATCAGTGATCCTTTTGGAAGGATCAGTGTTTGCCTTATGACTTTACTCCTTCAATGATCATTCTTATCCCTTTCGAGTTACTCCCTCAATGATCAGTGCCTCCCTTATGGAATAACTCCCTCAACAATCAGTCTTTCCCCACTGCAGTCGCTCCCTTAACGATCAGTCTTTCTCCTTTACACTCACTCCCTCAAGTATCTACCCATTTCCCCCCTTTCAAGATGAACTTCATTTTATGCACCTCCTTCTCTTGCAGTGGAACACCTGCTGAGCATCATATCCACTGTGTGCCACGACATTTGCCCCAAGCGCTCCGATCCCGTCGAGTCTTATCTGTATGCTATCGCTCTGCAGCTGTTCTATGTGTTTCCCTACTCCAACTGGCTGGGCTGGCTGGGCATAGTACAGAATGCGCTGCTCACCTTTATCTGGAGCTATACCGATATATTCCTCATGATCATCGGCATCGGGCTCAGTGAGTTGTTTGCTCGACTCACGCGACAGCTGCGTCGGCTGGTGCAACAGGTGCGTGAATGCGGATCACAACAGACACGTTCCACATGCCACATGCCACATTCCACATACCATACATGCCAAATTAATCGTCGTCATCGTTGCAGCCAATGCCCGAGGTGTTTTGGACATATGCACGCACTCGCTATCGCTCCATAGTGGAGCTCATCCTGCAGGTGGACGATGCCGTCTCGGGCCTGATGCTCATCTCCTTTGGCAGCAATTTGTACTTTGTGTGCCTGCAGCTGCTCAAGAGCATTAAGTGAGTGGAAGAGAGAGAGAGGGAGGGAGAGGGAGGGAGAGACAGTAGAGAAAAGATTTTAAAAGACGGAAAGAGAGTAAGGAAGAGTGAGAGAGAGAGAGAGATTCAAAGATGAAGGAAACAGTCCAGGGTTAACTCTGTGCAATATATTCCAGTAAGAAAAGCAACAGTCGCGCAGCATGCGACAGTGGAATACCCTTCGACCTATGTTCCCGTGTAGTTTAATTAGTCAAATTCATACACATATACATATGCACATGCTTTACGATCATTCCCGACAGATGGCGCTCGCCCGCCTCTCTTGTTAACTGACAGTAACATTTGGTTTTATGCTCATACTTTCTTAAATAACTTCTGTGTTGTCTTGTCCGATCGGATTGCAATTTCGAGAATACGTAGATAATTCATTCAGCTTAGTATATGTTAAAGTCAGAAAGTTGTAGCTTTTATACAGCGCTTACAAATTGAGTTCAAAAATTAAATTACTGATTTGCGGGGGCGTTGGGCGTGGCACCTAACATTTGAAATAAACTTGATCAGCTTATAGTAAACAGAAATCTTTCTGCCAAATTTGAAGTCTCTAGCTCTTACAATAGCTGAGATATTGACGTTCAAACAGACACATGGCTCAATCGACTCGGCTAGTGATGCTGAACAAGAATATATATGCTTTATGGGCTCTGCCACGACTGCTTCTGCTTATTATATACATTTACACAAAGTTAGTATACTCTTTTTTGACCATTTTCAATGATGGAAGAGTATAATGGGAGATGGATTCCCGTGAATTAATGAACTGTTTGTAATTCTGCTTTGATTGCATTCGCAAACGTTTCGACCAGCTACAACCTTTCTCCCTCTCTCTCTCTCTTTCTTTCTCTCTTTCTCTCTCTCTCCCCCTCTCTCTCTGCAGCACCATGCCATCGGTTGTGCATGCAGTTTACTTTTACTTTTCGCTCTCGTTCCTCATCGGTCGCTCGCTGGCCGTGCTCCTGTTCGTCTCGTCCGTGAATGATCGTGCCCGCGAACCGTTGCATCTGCTGCGGCACGTGCCACAAGCCGTCTACACCGACGAAGTTGCTCGCTTTGCCAGCGAACTTGCCACGGACACGGTGGCACTGAGTGGACTACGATTTTTCAGCATCACCAGGAAACTCTTTCTCGCAGTAAGTTGAGGAGTTGCGGCGTCGACGTTGATTGATTGCTCCCTGTTGCAACGTGTGTGTGTTGCATGTGTTGCATGTGTTGCATGTGGCATTAATTGTTTGTGTTTGCAGGTCGCAAGCAGCATTGTTACCTATGAGCTGGTGCTCATACAGTTTCACGAGGATCAGAAATCATGGGAATGCGAGGCGCAGCAAACGAAAAACTGAACAACAGCAACATGTAGTGTAGAAGTTTGATTGACAAGCTGATACCCTGCCGCAGAGAGGGGGTATACTTATGCATGTATATGTCTAGTATAAGTTATGGCATCCCCCTATTATTCCTTTATTTCTTATAGCAGACTATTCCAAAGCATTAACTTTAGTTGCATCTGATGTTTGTGCATTTTTCTCAGTTTGTTATTCAAATTTCCCTTAATAAAAACATGTAAAGCCTTAAAATTATTGTGATTTCTTTGGAATTTCTCTTATATAGAAAACTATAATACTTAACTTGTATTTTTTTTGATTTTTTAAATGTACGACAATAAATTATACTATATAGTATATTTATCTAAATTCCATGTAGTATATATAAGTCAATATTATATAGTTTACATACAGTTCGTCAAGAAACACTTTACACAGATGTACATAACATTAACATGTACATCTGTGCATCTATGTAAAGTGTTTCCTGACTTACTGACTTACATATATGTATTATGTTCATACTATATAGTATACACACCTATAAAAAATATTTTATGTATTATATGATATTGATTAGTCAAATGTGAAGATCGGTAATCAGATATATACATATGTATACATATGTCGGGGAAAGAGGTCTTGGTTGATCCCCTTCTATTTCCATCTCTTTAACTCCAAGAGCACAGCATGTCGCCTGGAAGATGCTTTCTAGTCTCTCTCGTCTACCGAACTCCACCGAACTGACTGTTCCACCGCGTGGCGTCGTTTCTTTTCTTTTTTGTTCCTCTACCAAGTATTTCATCACGTTTATTCAACAACTTATTTCATCACGTTTATTGACTTGTACATCTGCAGGCGCCATGCTCATTAGAGGTGCCGAAACATCGATGTTTGCTGAGGTTTTTCATTAATAAAATATCGATCTTTATCGATGTAACTTGCCATTCGAATGATGCTCTCGTTATATAACAGAATTCATTCCTCTAACAGTGTACTATTTTTCAGTTAAGTTCAAACTCTAACATAATTCTGTTGCAGTTGAATTTCGTATATTTTATCTAGCCTAGCTACCTAACATTAACATGTACATCTGTGTAAAGTGTTTCTTGACTAACTGTATGTATATGTATGTATGTATTGCACATAACATGCTATATAGAAACCATTGAAATCCTTAGTGTACTGCTTGCAGGCAGAAAGCAGCTACATATCTACCATATAATACAGTTGCATCAGCGCTGCAGTTCAAGAATATATATAATTATAAAACTATATACAGTACAGGGGTATATTGAAGAGTCAAGCCAAGTTCACAAGGACTTGTCAAGTTCCTTTTCGTTCCACTTGCACGACATACCCCAATCTGCACACCTCATTACAGGGTATTTGGCATAAGTAAACAACATTTGGTGTGCTTGCAATGCAATGCAAGAGGCGGCAACCAGTTTGGTCTGTGGCAACTGCACTCTCGCTGCTTATTGTGATGCAATGCAGCCTTAAATGGTGCAAGCACATAGGCAATGCCTCTCCAGGTGACAGTCTCTCCAACTGTCCAGTGGTGCAACTGTCCAGTGGTCCAACTGTCCAGTATCCAGCTGCGCTCGTTGTCCGTCTGGCTTCCTAATCATGACAAAATGCGCGCTGAGCTGCGCACTGATCTGAACCAGTTGACCAAATGCCAATGCCAGGCAAGGCTTAAGCCTGGCCAGCTTGTCTTGCTGTCAGCCAGCTAGCCAGCCAGCCAGCCAGCCTGGTTGCACTTCCGGCCTCTGCAGTGCACCGCATGTAACCCAATTCGCAACCCACTCGACTCGGCTGGCATATATAAGCCAGCGCAGGCGGCACAGTGCGGCGCAGACATCGCAAGTGCAACCACAAAGACACACACACAATCATGCAAGGACACTGGACTAACTGCACTGCCAGCCTGCTGTGCCTGGCCAGCCTGCTGATCAGCCTGTGCAGCGCACAGTACTTCCATCCAGATCGTGCACAGCGCTCGCTCTTCAACTCCGGCTGGAACAGCGGCTGGAGCTCAGGTCCGCCGCCGCTGCATAGTCACAGTTTCGACTTGGCGCCACGTCCCAATCATATAACCAAGGAGGAGGTGCTGGCATTGCTCGCGGCCTGGAAGCAGGCGGACAAACCAAAGCCAACACCTGCACCAGAGCCCGAGCCTGAGCCGGAGCCAGAGCCTGAGGCCGATCCAGAGCCTGAGCCAGAACCAGAGGCACCTGCGCCGGAACCAGCACCCGCACCGGCACCAGCACCTGCCCCAGCTGGACCACCACCTGGTGTTCCGCTAACTGTATCGCTGCCCGCCTTTGTGCCCATCCAACTGTCCGCCATGTACACGGCGCCAGCGCCAGTTGCCGGCGCGGGATTGGGTAACTTTGGCTTTGGTTTTGGTGGAGCCTTTGGCGCCGCTGGAGGTGGAGGAGGAGGAGGAGGAGGAGCTGCTGCAGCAGGTGCAGCTGCTGCTGGTGGTGGTGGCGGAGCAGGTGGAGGAGCTGCTGCCGCTGCTGCTGCTGCCGGCGGTGGTGGTGGTGACATTAGTCGCATCTCCCGGCCCAACATTCGATTCCCCATTGCCAATCCGCGTAGCTATGCCTCGGCCAACTATGTGGCTCCACGTCCACGTTTCTATCGCACCATTGTGGCAGAGACTGGCCAGCCCATGCGGTAAGTACTCCAACTGATCTTCCTCCAGAGGATTCTTCCTCATCCTCCCTCATCCTCAATACAATTTGCCACTTTGTTTTTCTAGTCTGGATGTGCTGCCGCCACCCACCTTCTTGGCCAATCCTGTGGAGGTGTTGCCCAGCAATTGGCACTAGGCACTGGCCAGCAGTCCAGCATATGCATATATACCCTACATATACATATTACAGGGTGTTCACAGACTTACCATATATATAACTGTAAATAGCTCGTTATTTAACACATCGCAAATTTTTTTTGTTTTTTTTTAGTTTTTTCTGTTGCAATATATGAATAAAGTAATACTAAAGATCAATCCAGATATTATCTGTTTATATGGGAAGATTCCTTTTATTTTCAGCTGCTTTATGAAAAATACTTCAGATATTTTCCAAGATTACTTTATGATTTGGGAATGAGAAGAATTGAAAAAGCTTAGACTATAAGAAAACTAGTCTAAGCTAACCCTTCCATCATTGAAAATGATCAATAAAGGGTATACTAACTTTGTGCAAATGTATGTAACAGGCAGAAGAAGGAGTGGTAGAGCCCATAAAGCATATATATTCTTGTTCAGCATCACTAGCCGAGTCGATTGAGCCATGTGTCTGTTTGAACGTCAATATCTCAGCTATTGTAAGAGCTAGAGACTTCAAATTTGGCAGAAAGATTTCTGTTTACTATAAGCTGATCAAGTTTATTTCAAATGTTAGGTGCCACGCCCAACGCCCCCGCAAATCAGTAATTTAATTTTTGAACTCAATTTGTAAGCGCTGTATAAAAGCTACAACTTTCTGACTTTAACATATACTAAGCTGAATGAATTATCTACGTATTCTCGAAATTGCAATCCGATCGGACAATAAACACAGAAGTTATTTAAGAAAGTATGAGCATAAAACCAAATGTTACTGTCAGTTAACAAGAGAGGCGGGCGAGCGCTATCTGTCGGGAATGATTGTAAAGCATGTGCATATGTATATGTGTATGAATTTAACAAATTAAACTACACGGGAACATAGGTCGAAGGGTATCCCACTGTCGCATGCTGCGCGACTGTTGCTTTTCTTACTGGTTAATTCCTCTGGTTTATAGACCTCGTGATCAGCTAAGGAGTTTAAGAAACTGAAAAGCGCAAATTCTCCAGCGCACATAACTTTATAAAGAGAAGAAACAGTGAAGAAATATGGCAGCCTTGAAGAAAGGTATCCAAAGTATCTTATAGATATAAAGATTAGTTTTGAAGGTGTTCAATAGTCAGAAGTTTGCAACGCACCCTAGGAGACATCTCCGGAGAATACAGCTAATATACACTGAATCACCATCACCAGGAGACTCGGTCTAGCCATGTTTCTCTGTCTGTCCGTCCGTCCATCTGTCCGCGTGTCCGTCCGTCTGTTGCAACGCAAACTAGTCACTCAGTTTTTAAGCTATCTTGATAAAACTTGTCACACATTCTTATTATTGCTGCACGCTGTATATAAGTCGGAACGAGCCGAATTGGACAGATATATCGTATAGCTGCCATACAAACTATCGGCCTATTTTTGTTATTTGTCAAGATATTTCAATCAAATTTACAACAACGAATTTTTTTTGTATATTTAATATGCATATAAAATTTCATCAAAATCTGAGCACTATAACATATAGCTGTCATAGGAACAATCGGTCGAATTGCAGGTTTTTGTATGAAGAACAGTTTTGATTTATTAAATAACTTAACTTAGAGACATCATATTTAATATACACAATACCATTCAATTCTGCACCATTATATATAACTAGTATAGGAACAATCGGAGGAGATAAGCACCTGTCAGGGTATAAAACTTTGGGCAAGCCCAAGGTAGCCATTCCTCCTCATTTATACTCCTCGAACATTGAAAATTGTCAATAGAGTTTATTAAAACTTTGTTAAACTAATTAAATTAAGAAGAAAATAACTCTTTCTCAGTGCACTGTGGGATCTTTTGTGTAGCATTCCTTTCACCTACCCTTCTTAAACTGTTATAAACCATAGTTCATCATTCATATCCATCATAAATGCTCAGCAGTTTCGTCAAAGTTTTGTCTATTCAACTCTAAGCCACCCCTTTTCAAATTTGCATGCACTTAAAAGCCTTTCATATGAATTGAAACTGTTGAAATATTATCTGAAGTTGCAGCGCGTCATGATGTCGATAGACTTATCAAAACGCGATTAATTTATGTACGACATGTTTGGCATGTCCGAAAGTGGCTCAGTCAATCATTGGGTGGGAAGGTTGGGGGGATCCACAATCCCCCGGGGACAAGATATTGCGCAGAGGCGTTAGCCACGCCCCTAACCACACATGGTTTGGCAGCGTATCATTTATGGCAACGGGCGATAAATCTCCCCACATACACGCAGATCGATAGTGAGCCAGGCAAAATCGCAAAATCATCATATTATATTTGTAACTTTAACACCATACAGATACGGTGTTTTTTTCGAGCTGCTGATACAACGCCCGTTCCAGTTTTCCATACTAGTTCCAGTTTTTTTTTTAAGGTTTCCAGATACGATTCAGGCGAGGACGATGCACTCATTTCTCGCCTGCCAACCATAAAAAGAGTTTGCAATATGATGACATATTAAATTACACTGTGCAACACGATTGCGGCCCCTTCAATAAAGTGAATTGCGCTTTTCCTATCATAAATACACGTTTTCAATTGCACATTGTAATTTGCATTTTATTGAGTTAAAGGAGAGTGTTTTCCTGTTTATTTCTGTTATAAGAAACCCATTTTTTTTGTTTTCCTGGTTTGCCCTCTTATTATTAAAATAGTTTGTATAGTATTAAGTTTTCTGAATTTAATTAAGTTAGAACAATGTTTTCCTGATATTTTCTCCGTTGTTTAAAGCAGTATCTTAGAGTTATATTTACTTAGTAGCATATTTATTTGTTCTTTTCTATTCAAAGCTGTTAACTCTGCCTTTTCCGGACAGATCTGTTATTTTAATTTTTCCGTCTAGCCTGAAAAAATGTCTATATCTTACTGTACGTTAATATATCCTTTTCGATTGCTCAAATATAACGTGTATTTGATATAATTTCAATAAAATTGTTCTTAAAATCAACGTACAAACACATGATTTGAATACAAATCTTTAAACCATTTTTTCTGTTCGATTTTCAATCATAAAAAGGAAAATGTCCAAGGAACAAATATTTCAGATATATAGGTTAATATTTCCATATTTCGAATAGGTCTATTTTCAACATATAAAAAACCATTAGAAAATTATCGACAGAGCATGAGGAAGTTCATTAATTTACAAATTTATGTAATTTCAGCCTTTTTTAAATCAATAACAACCTATTGTCATGTTTATATGAAATTATAGCATTTTTTTTACCAAAAACAACCTATTGTATTGTTTTCATGAAACTATAGCCTTTTTTTAAATCTTGTCTTGTTTGTATGAAATTATATCCTTTTTTTTAACCAAAAACAACATATCTTGTTTTTTGTCCTTTTTTCATCTAGTCTTTTCGTATTCGCATCTTAGTCTATCCTTTTTTTAGTATGGGGTAGCTGAAAACCCTGTTTCTGATAATCAAAATAAAGAGATCTCTTAAACCTTGTTTTTAATAAGTGAAAATGTTATCTTGGCTTTACTTTTACTTTAAACATTTTACAAACTATTTTTTATTAATTTTGCTGTTTTCTCTGTTATTAGATACAGTGTACAGTTTATTGTTAAATATGTATGTATTGTATATGTTAATTATACATGCTGAAACAAATAAGAGAGAAAGTTGAATAAACAACGAAGAAGAAATACTCTGCCACACTATCGCGCTCTCTTTCTTTCTCTTTCTTTTTTAAGGATTCAAACATACATATGTCATATGTATGTCATAAGGAACTACGTTGAATTCTTTTCTTACTCAGTCTGTCTTCAAGGAGATTAGATAAATATGAATATATTCATGTCATACCTATATATATATATGACAACATTATCCATACAAGAAACTTACACCAACTCATATATAAATATTTATGTTTGTGTTTTCATCTCTGCCATATATATTTATCAGACATTTTGTAATATATTATCAGAACTATAGTTATATTTATTCTGATATTTTCAGTTGTTTATTCGAAATTTGCATATATAAAGCTATGGCAAACTTGACATATAAAACTTTAAACTATTAACTAGCGACATCTGACACTATATGACAATATATGACTTCGTCTTGCAACTGAAAAAGGCACCTGACACGAACTGTGATTATGGTCCGCTGCTGGGCTTGGCTTGACTTGACTTGACTTGGCCAACAGCTTAAAGCAGCCTTCAATTTTAGCCAACTTAGTGGCGCATTCAGGCTTGGACTGTCGTTTAACGGTTAATAACTAACCTATGTGTCCTACATCAGATGCTAGAGCAGATGATGAGTTTGAGTGAGGCAGAGGGTTAGCTAAAGGAGCTGTATAAGTTATGTAGGTATCCAAGAAGGCCTATACTGTTCCCCCTATAAGTTATGTTCCAAATCTCTACACTTTACATAGTCCGTCTGTTTCCGAGAGTTGATTAAAAGTAAACGATAAATAATATCTGGGCTACACTGGAACTTAAAAAGCAAAGCAAGAAATAAATGAACAGTTAGTA